>OX454269.1:10648757-11848757 GCA_949715065.1 Periphyllus acericola
AGCAAGCTCGTTTCTGGTATACGGAGTTCCTATACATATTACTTATATAATATAATAAAATAAAATTACATGTGTCTTATACAATTGAGAATGATATATTTTACTTCTCTAAATAACATTATCTTATAATTACAACTAAACGATACTAATAGATAATCATTTATATTTACACATAGATACTTTTTAATAATTGATTTTTACACACACTCTCATCTAGGTCATTTACTATTTTAGTAATTATATTTTTTATATGATTTTTGTTAGTTATATTTTTTACATTGGTTTTATTAGACTGATTTTCACATTCATACTTTATTAGACACTTTACTTCATTTCCTAAATTGTTGAATATAGTTTTGACCATATAATCGGGAGCACTTTTTGTACTGGATAGTGATATATAAGGTAATTTTATGTTATAACCTGTTCTACTGTCTATTATATCTGTATTATTCAGTATCTGCATTTGAATTGATTTTATAAGTGTTTGTTTAATGTATAATTTGTAGATTGATAGTATCACCAATGGTGATCGACCTTTTTTTCCTACCAAAACCCGTAAACCTTTTCCGAGTCATTTACCGCTTTTAAGTTATAAAGTATAGTCCAGATTCTTTGGTTTTAGTTATTATTTTGATACTTTTTTAATAGTTCTTTTTATATTGTATCACCATCATAACTAAAATAAATTGCAGATTTTGAGGCTAAATGATTATTTGTAAAATATAATTTTTGTTTTGTTTTTTGAATAAAAATATTTCCGAACCATTTCACGGACCCGTAGTTACCATCTTGGTTACCGTGGACCACTGGTATAAAAGTATTATTCCATTATCACCGTATCCCACGTAGACCGTGCAATTGTCCATGCCGAATCGAGCAATCAAACTGTTCGGTTTTTTTTTTTTTTTTACATAGGAAATAAAGGAATTGTACTTTAAGTTATTAGAATATTAGTCATTATAGGCATAGACATTTTGAACGTATATTTAATCACGTTTTTCGTTGAGTACAGCTTAACGTAAAGTTATAAATCAAAGTACGAGTATTTATAAAGTATTGATTATTATGAATGAATTGAAAAGAAAAATGTTATGAAAAAATAATTTTTGAAATTTATTAATATAACAGTTATTAATTTAATGTGAACGGCTGCCATGGTTTTAATTCTCAATATTATATATTCTTATTGGCTAGAATTCACCCGAAGACCGGCATAAAGATGTGAATTTCACCTTTTTTATTTAACTTTTTACCGGGCCTGTCTATATAATTAGGATCACGGGCCGTAATTGATTACAACTATCGTATACTTCTATTATTATTATACGATATTATGTAATCATTCGCGATACAATAAGATCGTGTCTCGAGTGATTGCATTTTCCCCTCCTTTTCACAGCCCCTCCAATTATCCTCGCCCTCACACCGTCTGAAGTCGAGAACTGACGGAATAGTGATTATAAAAATCTACGCGTGAGTCGGTTGTTTTTCGATTATTGTTTTCTATTGACATGTATATGAAAAACAATATTGTCGCTTACGTTTCGGTAAAATGTTCGTCGTACCCCCGCACGGTCTTGCGGTCGCTGCAGGATCTCGGACCGTTGACATTTTTGTTTATTTTTTATCAATTATATAATACCATCATCATATCAAATAAGCGATAAAGTATATTTATGATATTCTCAACGTATAACCGACTGCTGTAAAATTGTGTAATCATTGTTAAACAATATAAATACCATGAACTAATTCCATGAACATTATATATTTTGACTCTATAAATAAACTGTATAAATTATATTCTGGGCATTATATATTTTGACTCTATAAATAAACTGTATAAATTATATTCTGGGCAATTAACAGTATACTTTGCAGAATATGTGGTATCACCGTCTGATATCTTTTTTAATATTATTAAATCAACAACGTGAGTTTTCATTGATACAAATTGTGGTTTATTGATCAATGATCACCATATTTCATTTATTTAAATGATTAACACTATACCGTTTTCAGTTACTAAAGATTCCTTTTATTTTTGTACCGTGCAAATATTTACTATTAACAGATGAAAAACGAATGTTTAATTTTTTTTTAATTTATATATATTTATAAACGGGTATATACCCTTTAGAATGATAAACAATAGTACAGTGATAATTAATAATTAATATTTACAAATGAAAAGACAAGAATACAGTTTTGATACTGATATTACAATAAAATTACAACAAATTAATAATAATTAAAACATTTATGATACTGAGAATTTATACAGCTAATGTACTCGTATAATATATATGTATGTATGTATGTATGTAAGTACAATGTGATGTGTATATTTATATTGGTTTATTACTTAAAATACTTTATTCGACGGTTTTTATTCAATGCTACTATTACATCATACTTATTTCATACTTAGTGTTTGTAATTTCGTCTTAACAACAACTGTTTACCTAGTATATAATTCTCATATGTGCTCGTAAATATTTCTTTAAATTTATATTTATTGGTATTTAAAGTTGAACATTATGAAATGCGATAGAATATTTCCGTTCGACTCTAAAATGAAAAGCTTTGTAAATACTGTAAAAGGTTTTTACGTTTTTATGAGGCATAAGTACAAAAAGGGTCTAAACAATTAATGTGTTGTATCGTGTCCAAATGGCTTAGAGGGTTAAAGTCCTAAAAATGTCTGCAATGAAAAAGTTAACAGAATGACCTTTTGCACGTGACCTAACTGAATTTAGTTCTAAAGCATGACCAAAAGCTCGTATTAAATTTTATTGGTAGAAACATATAAATAATATAATGTCTAGTCGGTGCTGGGCTGTAAAAAGTATACTTAATACGTATTTTTGACTTTAAATTGCTATGTGTCAAAATTAAAATTTGAAAAGGGGAAATGAAACGTTATTGTCAAGGGAATACATGGTAACAAAACTCGTTTGTATATTAAATTCCCAGGGTTACAAGCTAAACTGCACCGAATATCACATGCATTTAATATAGGATTTGCCTACTCGATATTTTTTATAATTACGTTGACACTAAAATTGATTTATTAAAATGTATTTTGACATTTTATAGTTTTCTTTCCTGGCTAATTGTTTCATTTGCGCATTTTATTTATTGGTACTTTTTTGGTAATGAACTTGGAGACTGCATTTTTTCAAACAAATATCGACATTTTTGGGCTCATTTTGATTTGTATCTAATAGACATGAATTATAAGACAACTATTTTTCATTGTAATCATAAAATACTATAGACTCTTTACATCGTATACCTATGCGTTCAATGGATAAAGTGTATTCTATTGATCGAATATCAATAAATACAATATCCTATACGCATTGGGATACATTAGTATTTGAAGCATTTATAATTACTGGGGCAGTAAAATTTCTTAAGTCATCAGTCGTCACAATTTAGAAAATAATATGTTAAATACAATACGTGTATACTTTTCTGCTAATTTGTTATTTATTTTTGTTTGTGTGATTAATAAAACGGACATATATATTATACATAAAATAACTATAGAATATGGTATATTTATCTTCATCCAATGCCAATTCAGCGTTAATTCAAACTCAAATTATTGTAAAGTAGTAAAGTGAAACTTTGAAATTCGAAAATTTAGAGTCGATCAATTAATTCAATTATGTTAATTGATAAATGTGAAAACTGCCAGTTGGTTGGATACGAGATAAATGCGATAATAAAATATTTCTTTCGGCCACTGAATATTTAATTCCTAGTATTTTTTCAACGTAAAATATTCGTTTATTATTATGTTCACGAGTCATGACAATCCAGCTATTGATTAGCTATTGCTTTGCGCGTTTGGCGTATTACTGTATACCATAAAATGTATTGAGATATATGTATATGAGATGGAAGGTTTAGTATTATTGATTTGTTATGTTTTACAACAACGGTGATTTGACTGTTTTGCGTATTACGAAAGTCGTTGATAAATTATGATATTATAAAATGTGTATTATTTATTTTTTTATTTCTAATTGTTTATTTTTAGCTTTTAAACACTGAAATATACCACACTGTCCATTTTAATGAAGATTTTTCACTCAATATTTTATTCAGTAAAATACAATTAGGTTGTATAAAATATTTTATCTATCTCTAACACAAGCGACGCTTGAAGGAGATTTCTTAATTTGTCTACATTAATATGTTTATTTTGAAAAAATATTTTTATGGTTTTATATAATAAAAACAATAAAATGTTTGAATACAACGCGTATTCAGTTTATTTTTTTTAATAATCAGTTTTATGAGGTAGAATCTCTTTTTGTATTGATTTTATAGGGTTTTCTATTTATTTTGTCTTTTGTTTAACTCGTAAAGTAAATTTACCTCTTGTACAAAATACAAATATAAGGAAGTATATAATATGATAATTGTAATTTATAGCCTAACGACTGATCAAAAGTATAAATTATGAACTTTAAAATATAGTTAGACTAATTAATTGGTCTATCTTATTACTGATGTTCTTTCTCAATTTAAGGGCAAATTTCCTAGCTGCTTTTAAACCGCTATGCCGCAGCTCTGAAATTAGAAACCTCAAACACAAATGTTAATTCTTGTGTAGAGTTTAAGTTTATTTTGAAGAACTGCGGTAAATGGTTAAGTCGACAATTTTATCCGCGTCAAGCAATTATAAAATTAATTAACTCTTGTTTTTCGGATGGTTCAGAACTAAAAACTTTCTTGGCTTCGAAAGTTTCTGCTCTTATATCGCGAATTAACATTGCATATTGCACAGTTAATACTGTATGAGCATTTTAGTATTACACTCGTAGCGGCGCGGGTTTAAACTCTATTCCTCGTCCCTTATAAGCTACCTCCTAATTAATCTAGCGAGGAAGAGGGTCAATTTTTTGATGGATGTCGTCATACTGACACATCACGTGTACAAGTCGAGTGTGTACAAGCACATTATACATACACGTGTATGCCGTGACTTTGTGTAGAAATGGCCACTGGCGTTGGCCGCAAAACCTATGAAACTTTTTGAATCCGTTGTACACCCTTTGCCTCGACCGTATTTACTCTCCACACCTTACTCGGAGGACACCGATTTACTGGCCGTTCAACCATTCTCTCTTTTCCACCCCGCACAAAAGACAATGGATAGCGCCATAATAATTTATGACTTGTGTGTTTTTGTGACAGCGTCGACATTTCCATGTGTGGTTTTTCGCGGTCCGATACGTATAGTGTTTCGTCCTTGCACACAAATTTTGTTACTGTTACATTGTTAATTTATAATCTGTTTTGACTCGTTTTGATACTTGGAGTGAAATTTATATGATTTATGTATATAATTATTATCATTACTATTATTATTACTAGGTATTACTATTTCGATGTGCAATTTTATAAAATTATAACCAATGTTATATAAAATCACATAAAATGTATAATATATATTATTTAAAATCATATTGAATTATTTGACAAAATGTTGCACTAAATAAACATTATCGTTACATGTCAAATCGTCCGATCCTGGTTAATATATTTTTGATAAAAAAATACGATTTTAACGTTTTCATTTTATACGTCTGTTCGAGTTGGGTTAATCATTTTTTTTAATTTTACTTTTCAAGTAAAGTATAAACAAATATATTTTTAAAATGTGTACGACATAATTTAAGCGTTAGAGAAAGTATGGAAAAATTTAAATTGCGCATGCAATACTTGTTCGATTTACCATATACCCGTTATTTTTTTTTTTACGTGTAATTCATAGTTCGTTACACATGACGGAAAAAAAAGATCGTTATAATCTATGGAAATTTATTCCAAAATATAAAGATACAGACATGATTTAAAAGTACTGAGAGTAGCATTTTTATTTTGAACAGCAATATTATTTTAAATTCACCAAGTTGTCAGTGGTTGTATATTATGTGCGATGCATAATTAACCGTAGGTAAAACCGTATCAAATTCACCGCGTTATTGTGATAAACATATTTATAAAATAATAATGTCTACAGGGAACGAGTCTCTGTGTTGTACTGTGTTGTGGAACTAAACGGATTTTTTTTTTATCAAAATTATTAGTCTGTTTTACTTATTTTCTTAAAAATGATTTATTCGTCCGTTCCATTTTTGTTCTATTAAAATACATTTATTCTCCTCTATAATACATATAACTATTACCTCGAGCAAGTCTGTTGTTTTTTCATGCAAAGGGCGCGGTCATTAACTTCTCGATTTGTATAATTTTCTATTATACCGCGCACCGGTGAGGACGTTTTAGTTGCTGGCCAGAGTTGCACATGCGAGTTACGTGTAAAATATTACGGAGGGTGTGAGGTTAATGAATATCCCTTTTTAACCCTTAAAACTGTTGTTAAATTTCCCGGAAACGTGCACTTTGATAATGGCCGTGCGATGGGGTACTTAAGATTGATGAAGCTACTTGCCGATATTTCAGCTGATTCATATATAGTTCGTTCTTTTAAATGTATTCCCTTCGTTCGCGGGGTTAATATTTGTGAATTCTCTTCGGATCGTATGACTACATTTTAATATCTAGGAAATAATAATATGAACATAGTCAGTGTTTGCGAATGTAAATGTTATCAAGTATATACGGTTATTGTTCGAAACACCACAAAGATAATCGATATACACGAATATACACGAATATAGTTTCGGTTGTCATCTCTAAAGAAAATTAATGAGAAATCAAAATATTATGTTCTCTTTTTTATTGATAAGACGTGTTTATTTAGTTTTGATTAAAAAAAAAAAATTAAAACAAATTAATTGAATTTTTTCCTCACCCTAAAATTTGTTCCATTGTAGGTATTTCGTATTTTATATGTTCCCTGAGGTGTAATAAAAGTTTTTTCTACATTTTTTCAAAAAGTATAATTCACCGAACGTTGTGTGTATACTGCATTTTATATTTTAACATGGTTTGCATTCGGATACGAATTACTGTTTAAATTTATACAGCGTGTATTGCACAATTCAGTTTATATGTGGAATGAAATTAGTAGTAATAATAATATATGTTATATTTGTTAAACAAACAAGCGAGGTAAATATTTGATTAAATAAGCTCTCTAGCCGCGTCTCGTGAAATATAAAAATGTAATTGGTACGCCAGGTATAGCGTGTAATATTAAACGATTACGGTTATCATTATTTATGTTTTTACCAACGTCTTACCTCTTACGTGGTTGATAAAAAAAAAATAAAAATATATTAAGTGCTCAAACACATAAATTCAAATACCGTAAAAAGAATTACAACTAGATTAACCTAAATTTTCATTATTACATCAGTGAGTAATAAATTGTTTTGATAACGACTTAGGTGTAAAATTATGATTGTTTATTACGGAAAAACATTGTTGAGTACCTATATTTTATAATTTATATATTTATTTTTAAGATTTATAGTTTAAGTATTTTTATCGCCTGTAATCAACATTTTTGGTAACTCGAACGAATTGGTGATTCTGAAAAGAATAATTATTAACATTTAAAATGTATGAATAGGATTATAATGAAAATAGTGCACGGATGTTAGATTCACTGTAAGATTCGTTTCACTTATCGTTTAGTGATTGATTTTTATATCAAATTTGGAAGTTCAATGATACATCGTCAAATAATTTGTTTAATAGATGGATCATTCAGTCTTATGAACGACTTCTAGATTGCTTTTAGTTGAAATGAAAACCGTCCAGTGCTATTAGTTCCGGGATGGGTGACCACCCGGGTATGTAGGAATTAAGACATGTGTCTACATATGCGCGTGTTCTAAACGATCAATAAAAAAAACGATCCAAACTTTCCTAATTAAAATCGGTGAAGGGTTGCCTTAGGTCGAATGAAAAACTTATATAGATTTACTAATACATAATTTTATTCTTATGTTATGTTTTATCGGATTATTTAAAATCTTAATTTTCTTCGAATACATATATGTACTGCGTAGATATGTTCTACGATCCTGAGTTGAGATAGTTAAACCTCTATAAATATTTGAGTGGAATTTTTGGAGTTGTTGGTAAGTTTTAAAACATATAAGTTGTTATTCATACATTTCTGTAAAAGCGTAGTATGCCATTTTAAATTACTTAACTTCTACCAAAACTGCAAGTCTAAATTCAACAATTTTATCCAACAAACTACAAAGCAACTAAAGCTCACATATTATAATTATCTAGTTTGAATTAAGTGTAAAAAGTTGTTCTGTTGAAAATGTTTCTTTCAAACTTATCTATTATATAAGTACATTAAAATGTAGTTATACAGTTGAATTAGTGTTCTGCTACAAAGATAACTTATTAAGTTAAATATTATTTTCAGTAAAAAAGGTCTAAGAAATTATAACTCAAACTGTATTTTATTTTAATGATGTTTTTAAACTAATTAATTAAGCCTAAAAGATTTAACTAAAATATTTAGACATTCTGTACAGTCTTTTCTTCTTTCAAAATACAATATAAGGTAGCTAAAAATGAAAAAATTATAATGTTGTGTTATACATCTAGGGTTATTGGGGTGGTTGTCTATGAATATTAATACAGTGATAAATATTAAACCACTCGGAGGTGGTTCTAAGCAAATATGAGCTTACCGTAGCTAATATTAATCTAATGGTTGATTCAAAAACATTGAATCGACATTTGTGAGAATTTTTGTGTAATTAAAATTAGAATTAGTCGAATTAAAGTGTTATACTTAATATTATGTACTCGTATTTATAAATTGGAAAGGTGTTTGAAAGTCGAATTCGAAAAAACAACTTTGTATTTATTTTTCAAACTATTGATCGAGTCATATAATTAATAAAACATTCATGTTGATATAGCTTTTTTGCCTCTACTAGAACATGGGTAATCGATGTGTACACAACAAATAAACGAATAAGAGCCCATCATTGTCGTTCTGTATACTCATCGCGCCACTGCAGCATTCAACCAAAAGTTGATGATTAAAATGTGTGAGCGTTCATTTCACAAAACGTTTAAATTGCTTGCGCGATGTACCTATTGATACTGGGACTTAAGCGCTTGGATGTGTGGTGTATTGTCAATGTTTTGCCTTTGAAAGCATAAGCCATTATGGTGTCCTATCAACATTATGGTTCTTGACAATATTGATTTTGATTAACTCGCGGAAAGCTATCATCATCTATTCAAGGTTCCATAGACGGATCATACAATACATTTTAATCGATGAAACGACGTACTGGCATAGGGCGTGCATTTTTAAATTACAAGTACAGTACGGCTACTTAATTTGTCTATTTAGTCGTGTCGCGAATAACAAAATCGTTTTTTACATAACGTTTACACAAATCGCTCGAAGACATTATGTATTGATGATGATGGGGAGGTACCTTTCTGTTTCTTTACATCCAATCCGAATCATTTGTCCTTAATGAAGTTTACCATTGCGATAAAATTGTTCCGCACAAAAGATTCCTCTTTGATCTCGTCACGTTTGACTTGGTAGCACGTTTTGCCGACAAATCAATACAGCTAGCCAATATTTACCAGCCGATTCGTATGTACGAATGTATATGCATTTGATCGAATTTCTTTTTCATGCTCAAATTTTATAACATTTCTATTATTCGTTAATGTTCGATGTTCATAACGTTCATACCCGCATCATATTAGCAAATTAGTATATATGTGTATTGTAATTTTCGGCACTCTAATAAGTATCACGCGCGTGTTATGTTTTTTAGGTTTTTTTTTCTGTTATTTTTGTCGTGTCCTTTTACGTTTTTTGTTGTTAAGATATGTCGTCAAAGCATGTTATTAACTGCACTACCCGGGCAATACTTTTGATGCTCTTGGTTGATAATAAAAGACTAAAAGGCCAATGTAAATAGTACGTTGTCGTATAGTTGTGGAATAGTAGTATAATATTTTCCTGGATGTAAATACTGTCTACTTCAATGAATAGAGGCACAACTTTTTTTTTTTCATACTTCTATAAACTTTTTTTCGCGATAAAAATCGTGACGGTATAAATATTTAGATTTCAATCACTTCAGTGCTAGAACTCTTGTGCTATTCCTGGTCTGATATTTTCCGATAGCAATTAATTCCCCCGACTACCGCAGGGCGTATTTATTCAGAGCAACTGTTTGAGAATAAGTACAATGTATAGTAGTGATGGTAAACTTTATTTGAGTACATATCGGTGTATTTCCGTTTTCACAGAATAAATATTTAGAGCCCGGAGACCAGTGTAATATTTCATTTTATTCATTCGACCGATACTACAATCAGACCTTGGACTTAGTCATTAATTTTCCCGTATCATCGTCGATCAGTTTTACCTGTTTTTCTTTTTATGAAATCGGTTTTTTCATTATGACGCGCGTGCACATTTCATAGTTGATATTTTTATTTTAAGCTATATTACAGATGAGGGTGACATGTTTTCGAGTCAATTTATGGAAGCGTATTTATTAGATGCTTACTACGTCGTATACGTCTGCCGTCTGTACCACATGTGCTATCGTTGTACGTTTTTAAATAATTAAAAATATATTTTCTTTTGCGTAAAATTCGTTTACACTAGGCTCTCATCTAAATCCATTAACACCCGTATGTTGTCTCCGTCTTACTAACGTACAACAGCAAATTCGCGTTCAGTAGTTCAAATGTATAGTGTGGTAAGCTATAATATTAGAGAAACTAACCTATTATCAAACGCAAAATGAAGATCATTATCTACGTTTAGTCGGTCGGATGTTTACGATACTTTAATTATCAAACTAGTTATGTGAAATATTATAACTTAAAAAAAATCATAACTCTCTTAAGAATTAAAGTATCGGAAAAAACCGTCCATCAAAACGTAGATAATGTTCTTGCCTTTAAGTCTGTTAATAAGTCAGTTTACTCTGATGTTAAAAAGCTAACTACACTATATTAATTGAACTAGGTATTGAACGCAAATTCGCATGTTGTACGTATTTTGACTGCGGGGACATAACGCATGTGGGCATGTCGTCCTCTTCATTTTTATATTGGTTCGACGAGGAGTTCTTTGTCCTAGTATAGTAGGATAAATTCACAAAATCATCGTTGAAATGCAGAACCTGTACTTTTACACGAATGCGTGCATAATATTGGTACACCTGGTGTATGTTACGGTTGTCAATGCGATGGTAATGCACTAATCGTGATTTGGAAGTTGATGCGCTGTTGTTTTGGAGTCGATGCTTTGCTTTCGGGAGTGATAAATAGTGTTAAATAAAAGTCAACTGGCGGATCCGGCCAAAACATTAGGACGGGTTACAAATGAAGACAAAACGCTGGCAGGCTTAACGCAGCGGACCCAATATGGAAACACTGTAATCCGTGATTTACACTCCACCTTTCCCTTCTGTCTTTAAAATGCTATTTCGTCCTTCATATATAGAAAGACACTATCTTTTTAATTCTGGAATGGACTCTGGATCAAATTGGGTTTCTTTTTCTCCTATATCGAAACAAGTCAACCGTATTTTGTAATTGAAATACAAGCTAAAGGGGTTGAAATATACGTTTTTGATAGTGATTGATGTCAGTCGTTCGGAAATGAAAGGTACATCCAAATTTGTTTACCAGTACATAATTTTAAAGAAAATGTTTTTTCTATAATATCCAATTATTTTTATATTTTCCCTAAATGATTTGATTACAGTTCTAAGATGAACATGAATTTGTGTGGTTAGCTTATCTTTTCTGCTGTTCAAACTTTTTTCTTTTTGTATTTTGTTTACCTCGATCAGTTTTATGGCTTTTAAAAAAAATCTCGTATAAAAATGTTTTTATTCTACTTATGCCTTATTTGTTAACTTTTTTTTCTCTGTAAATATATAGCTTTAATTGTAATTTGTATCAATGAAGAATGTTGTTACTACTTACTAGTAGTTACTTAAATTTTAATTATATTCAAATACTTTTTACTGTTCAATTGTTGATTTTGGTTTGAAAACGAACAATTTGTTAAAATATAGATTATTTCATACGTTTTAATGGACAAAGCAGTACTATTGCATTTTTTTTTTACCTTTAATTAGTTTAGTGATTATTGTTATACTATTGTAAGCATTAAGCTACAACAATGGCCAACTCATTTTGTGGTAACTATTAAATTAATAAAATATATACATTTATTTCACATCGGCTTGGGTTTTCATGATTCCGTCCGTCATGTTTACCGACATTTAATCTTATCAAGCTTGCAGTTGATATTAAACTCCCTTGAGTGCAGCTTGCTGAAACTATTGCTACCAACTATCATGTTTAGAAAACTATATCATACAACGTAATCACATAATTTAAAATTTGCAATTTTGGCTTAAGGTCTTATTCAGGGTGTCCCGCCGAGACACTAGGTTTACACTCGATTTACTCATCGCGAGAAAATCATCTCCTGAGAAAATGAAGATAATCAAATTCTGTATTTTTTTTTTTTTATAAGACTCACAGGGACTAGGATTACCGATATCTTATTCTTAAATTTAATTTAATGTTTTGATAAAGAAGGTAATAGAATCATTTTTTTTTTAATTTTTCCAAAATATTTTAATATAGTCATTTTTGTAGAGTTAATTTTTTTTGAAAATTTTGAGATTTCAAGATTTTTTTTTTCCTCGTGATTTTAAATTTTTGTTTTATTTTTTCAGAAAAATTGTGTATTAGACAAAAATTATAAGAAAATAAGGCGAGATAGTTTTAAATTATTTAAATTATAAAACCATGGGTTAATGAAAGTAAAATGTTGACTTTTTATCATTTTCATAATAATTATCTCTATAAAATGACTATTTTCAGATTTTTTGAAAATAATAAAATAAAAAATAATTTTTTTAAACTTTTTTACAAATTATGTACATACATTTTATTTTATAAAAAATATATACTTTTAACCTTGATTATTAATTACTAAAAAAATAAAATACATTTAAGGAAACTATATTTGAATGAAAATTAAAATGGTTATAGTATTACAACAAGTCGTAAAGAAAAAAATATGTTTTACGTAATCTGTGTAATCTATGTACACATTAAACGATTGTTGTATTTTTTTTTTCATATAAAAATATTTACGTTTGCTTTATATTTTAAACAATTTTAAGGCACCCTCAATTCAATTTCGTGGCACACTTTGATACAACGGCACCCGGGTCGAAAACCTCTGTTCTAGAACTTAGTAATCTTTAAAAAAAAAAATCAGAATTTTATTATCTTCAATTTCTCTAGATATATTGCAATAGGTAAATACTCGGTGGGACACCCTGTTTACGTTCAAAATAGCTTTAATGAAAGTATTGCAACCTTACCAATATATTTGATGCGGTTAAAGGGCAAGTGATCTATTAAAAACCTATTTCCGAAAATCTTATTTTGTATTACGGTCTCTTGTGGATGTAAAGAGGTGTGTCTTGTGTGTTGTGACACACATTGTTTATGTCTTCAAAGGCCATTTATCGCTTTTGGCCCGGGTATTAAAAGGGCGAATGAGTCGTTTTATCAGCACTCGTTGTCAGAAAGTCTTGGCACCTCTTACACTTTGACGATTTATCATGAGCGTTTCCTACCGAATACACGTGGTGGCCGGGTCTTAAGCGACCACATCTATTGTCAATAACTTATGTTTTTCTTTATAGCTTTTTTCTTCTTATTATACTACAAGTTACGAGAACTTAATTTTTCATTTTACATAGTATTTTGTGTGTGCTAATTGGACCACTAGAATGGTTGTATAGTAAATAAGGGAAACAAAATTAATTTAATTTCTTTGATGACTGATTTACTTATCTTATGCACTATACTTGAATGGATATTCAAATCTGAAGCTGCGTTTGCATTTTAAGTAATTCCTTTATTAATTTTTCCATGAATGGACTTATATTGAATGCATTTAAAATTATTTTTGAGATTTAAATAATATTATTTTACAGAAGCTTCTAAGGTTATTCTATTGGATTAAACTAGAATATTTCTAAGAATAGACTTTTAGACGTACTTATACATAATATAATGCGCCATCCACTATATTTATTTCAGTTATTTTTATTTATCTGTAATTATCTTCGTCAGGTATTGTCAGGTATCATTTGTATTCAATGCATCGTTTAGTATTTAGATAGAATTAGGGCTTACATGGTCATCAATTATAAAATTTAATTATCATGTTATGAGTTTAAAAATCAAAATAACCCATAAGTAAACTTAGATATAGGTGCACATGATACCATATTTGAAAAAGGTATGAACCAGATGGTTTCATATATTTGCAGAGCTACAAGGCACTATAGCTTATTGTTCACCTTTGTAGAAGCGAGTTTTGTAGATTTATTTTAAACTTGAAAGTCATTAAATGAACCATTTTCTTCATAAACTGATTCTAGTCATTCGCATTGTCTATTTACTCGTTAAATAGTCTGGACTTTGTAAAAAAAACGTATGATTGTTTACAATTCTTTGCGAGCTCTTAGGGTTTTCATTAGTTTTGCAATAAGTCGTTAATCACCAAAGAATTTATAAGAAAACACCGTTCGAATGAAATAACGTAGAGACATAATGAAAATTAAAAAACATACCAAGACAAAAAAAAAAACCGTAAAACGCATATCAACTGCATTGCGGTTGAAATATTTTTAAGTTAAGTTAAAACTGTATGTAGTATTTTGGTTTTTTATTATTATTATTATGTTTAGTCCAGAGTATTATAGTAACTATACACCATTTAAAAGTCCTTTAATATGGCAGTCGTGTTAGTTTAAATTAAAGAGCATTGATAAATCATTATATTTAACATAAAAATCGTTATAAAAATGGTTAGTTTGTATAAATATAGACATTGAACGAACAAAAAATCGTCTACACTCGTGTATACAATTAGTTATTTCTTATTTTGAACAACAAAACCCTTGATAAAAGTTGACTGGATCAATTATTCCGGTTTTTATAACCAAATAAAATGATATCGATTTATTCTTGACTTTCAAGCTATAGTGTTGTAAATATCGCATTTTATATAAAAAAATATTAACGGTAACAAAATCTGACTATTTTCCAAGGTTTTTTTTCGTGTTCTTCTCACGCTTAGGAAAACTTCAGAAAAAATGACCTGTCTAAAGTACCTTTTGTGTCCAATTCCCTATCCAAAGAGGATGTTGTGTGAAACTTTTGACACAGATTTACCTACCGATAAGGGTTGTACGGAAAAATAAAATGAAATAAAATAAAAACTGATATACTTTAATACTCAATCGATTTAATTTTAATTAAATCAGTAAAAAGGTAGTTGCCTTGAACAAATAAAATATTTAGAAATAAAATGTATTCGCATACAAATTCAAAATGCATACATTTTATAAATACTGGCTGTATAAATGCTTTTTCTGAGTAAAATGTGCATTTAAATGTTGAGAACTCCAGATTAATTCAGTTATATCCTGGAAAAGGGTTTTATTGTTAGTATTTTTTATCGATAGAAAGGAGAAAAATATATTGCGAATGCGTTTATCATAAAATATAAAAAGCTTATATCGGATATAATGTATAGTTATAATAATGATACAGGTATCTTATTTAAGTCCTTATTTAGTTTTTGGTTTTACCTTTAGTAATTCAATTATTACATGTTATTCATATTTTATTATTTGAATGAATTACTCGATGTATATATTTTTTAGCCATTCGTTACCGAGTAAGAAAAAATTTATTTTTTCACCGAAATGAAAAATGTACTCGTATATTTGAATCAAATGCATTTCATTTAGTATATAATTATTAAAATAAGAGTGTATGAACAAATTAACATGTTACATTAAAAAGTTCATTAATTTATACATTTTAATAAATAGAATAAAACAAGAAGTATCTCGTGGTTGAAAAAAATTATACTAATGGTATTCATATTATACGAGTAGATGCCTAAACAAATAACATCTAAATAGTTAAACAATTAAATATTGACAACAGTACAAGATTAGTCATAGTACACGTTATCACATTATTATAATTATTATTACCTTATATTATCATTAATATAACCTTATAATATCATTAAATAGGTTATTATTATAACCTATTTAAAATTCGCTATTATTTTCAGTTTGTTCTAATATTTAACTTCCAAATTTTTTAACACAGTTTCAGAATAAATTATTTTATTTTGTTTAAACTATGGTGTACTAATGTATCACATGGCCTCATCAATAAATTGTTATTTTCATGAGTTACGGTAATAAGAGTAAACGGAAAGTGTTAATTATTTACTCATATAGTAAATTTTCATAATATGTAGTTGTTAAATGTATTATATCTGGGTGAAAATGGAAACAGAATAATATTATAGGAATAAAACATTAATAATGACAGTTCTTCGATGTGGAGTTCTTTTATTTATTTATTTATTTAAAAGGTATTTATAATCTTTACTTTTACAAGCAAAACAAGTAAATTTGATGTTCGCTAGAAAAAATATATAAATCATGGATAACGCGAGTGCCACTCATTAGCAGCACCTCCGAAATATATATACAATTTTTTTATTTACGTATTTATACATTTTTTTTTTTTTTTACATAAAATAATTTTTACGTACCTATCTCTTAGCCTATTCTTTCTCAACTTTCGTTTTGGATTTCCTGGAATAGTTAAGTTGGGTCGTTTTGGAGATAAAAGGATTTTTGCGATTTGTATGAAATCTTGTGAGTATTGATGGGCTATTTCTAGATAACAGATATTTACGCATCTGCGTTGTAATATTTATGACGATTAACAATGCAGAGTCGTGTGTGGATTGAACAATGTATACGTTTGAAATTTGAATGCCGTTTTTACGACTGCGCAGTTCAAAACATTTTTACCGCTCTTCGCTCGTTTTGAAAACGCCCAGAATCGTGTAAGTAGCGCATACGTGAACGTTTTAAAAACGCAGTATCGCTCGATCAAAGCGCCTGTATGCAGTGTGTACGTAATTCATTTTAGGCCCACTAAACCCCTAATCCGGGACAATGTAGTATTTTACGTATACCGTATATTATAATATTATCAACTGTATAAACTAGGACGCATATAACGTACAATCCTAATTAATGCAACCAATAATGTGATTCGCGACCAATTATTCGATCCGCGACCGATTATAATGCGGCCGATTGACGTGCACCCAACGCTTTGACGCAACGTAGGAATAAATAATCTCGTTACAATATTATGTACAGTATTCGGTTCATCATATTATACAATTTATTGTCTAGTGAAAATCAATGTCGAATTCTGATTTTTATAAATATTCATAGTAGCCGACGGTAATATCGACAGAACGTATTTTCCTTGGAAACATATTGTTCACCACGCGCGCACTCGTTCAGTACTGCACTGATTATAATAGTTATACCGTTAAGTGGTCTTGTAAGGTTTTCCGTTTTGCTATCCGACCGATGTTCGAGCGATTTTCATTATATTTTATGGGAACGTGGCATTCGGTTCATTTCATCGCAAGAATAACGTTGTCCCGCCGTCGATCGCAAAATTAATTAGTTCGCGTTCGGGATAATATAATATATGATGTTCACGTATCCGGCAAAAATATTTACACATCCTGTTCGCGAAATATAATTCTGCTTGAAATTATGCGATCATGGGGGAAGATAAATTTCCTCCGGTAGTTCTAATTACTTGTAAAATCCATGGCGAACTGTATATATATATATATATAGTAGTCATGATTTTCGAGAGTTTTCGAAATATTTAATGAAATTTAATTACACCCCAACGTAGGCGGGTATAGTTGTTGTTGTTGGACTTCATTTGGCTGTAGTTATTACTGTAATATATGATATGCGCACAATGAATGCGTTTTACCTCTGTAGCTCGTTTAAATAATACGGCCGTGTTGGTAGCAATAAAGTTTGTGTACGTTTTCCAACCCTAGTTCCTTTATCATGTTTAATAACGAAAGTTTTCCGGATATGTTGTTACTGTCAAGTGCGGGACGTCAATTCCAAATGAATACCACAGTTGTAGGTTAAGAAATTGATGAAAATACAACGTCAACGTCTGCAGTGTGCCATCGTCATAATGTATGTGACATGCGTAACGTATGATTTTAGTGCATGTCTTATCATAATAATAATAATAATAATAATAACAACATTTATAACAATTTTTTTCGGTAAAGATTTATGTTACAATATATTAAAATGAATGAAATACTAGTTTTAAGTATGAATTTCAACGCAAAAAGGTTATTGTAAAATATTTTATCTCATATACCTACCTTGCGTAAGTCTAAACACAAATATTTTATTCTGGCAAAGACGTAAATTGTTATCCCTTAAACTCTACATTAAAATTTTGGAAGATTATCAACAAGGCAGCGCATTGCAGTTTAAACTACATTTACTTTCGTGTTTTGAATAATGTACCACGTATAAGTATAAATGTTCATAAAATACGAGTATCTAAGTAGGCTATGGACTAAGAATGTGTACATTTTAGAATGTGAGTGACTAAGGACTTCTCTGTAAATAATTTGTTTTTATTGTACATTTTAATCTTATTAGCAAATAATTTATGAGGTAAGAGTTAAAACTTAAGTTAGTACAATAACCTACTCAAATTATACTGTATTATAAATACTCTAATAAAGTATTAGAGTTGCGTTAAATACATATAATAATCTATAATTATTAATTAATAAACATTTAATCGACCGTTTAACTATAATTGAGTTCATTAGAACGCATAGTCTGTTAAAACGTACAGTTGATTTCTTTTTTTTTATAGAAGCATATTGATATTTCAGCTATATCATCAATATCTCTTTTGCCAGACTTTTAAATATATATATATTTTTACGTTTTAATAAATTCATCAATTTTATTTTTTTTTAATTCTCTTGAAACGATCGATATTTTAATGCGGAATTATATAACCACATACATTAAGTTATTTTCGTAATACTCTATATTTCTCTCTCTCTCTCTCTCTCTCTCTCTCTCTACTTTAACATTCCCCTTCCGCTTACGGATGGAAATCACATGGTTACAACACATCACTTGAAATGAGCGGTAAGGGGTGGTCGTCGTCAGGATAGGGGTAGGCCATCTGGTACTGGTATATATCCGGTGATAGAGGGGATAACTAGAGTTTATGTGTGTGTGTGTGTGTGTGTGTGTGTGTGTGTGTGTGTGTGTATACGTGTAAGAGTATATATATTCTACGCGTAAATCGATTTGCGGGATTTTGCAGAATCCGCCGTTGCCGCCGCCGCTACTACTACTACTACTACTACTACTACTACTACTACTACTACTACTACCACTACTACTACTACTAATACTATACTACTACTGCTGTTGCTGCCGCCACCGCCGAGACTAACACTGCTCCCGCAGGCGAAACATAATCCGGTGCAGTTTACAGATAATCTGACGGCCCGTAATAAATCACATTATACGTTGGAAGGCGTTAGAGGGGGTGTCACGATACGCTGCATTTAGGTCGGGTGGAGGTTTGGGGGGGGGTGGATCGCAAAGGTGTCCCTGTGTATTGGTCCATGTGCATTTGACGCTCAGGGCGAATGACAATTTCGATAACACGCAATTGCTACCACTTCACCGTGAGATTTACACAAATTGACGACTTAACGAGAATGTAGGTACCTACTGTATGAAAAAAAAATGCAGTTGATGCGCGTAGAAAATATTGTAAACGGTGTACGGAACGATGCAGTTCCTTATATGTAGTTTAAACGTATCGCCAGATATGTTTGCAGTGGTCGAACTTCCGTTTAGCTCGTCGTTCGGGAAGTTGTGTGCAGGCGAAGAAAATCGAGAAATGTTGGTGAAATTTTCAATACCTTTTTTGGTGCGTGGACTTCCGCGAAAACAATTCCAATAAATGACAGTTTTGGCGTACTTGGATGAAGGAATTTTGATCAATTTTAATAAATAAAGTATAAGTGTATATATATATATATATATATATATATATAGCAATAAAAGAGACCGAACAAAAGCAGATTGAAGTTTTGACCCATATAATCCGTTTTTATCGGATTTGGTAACCGTGCACTGTACCAGCTATTGGTCCCGGAGAATTCACCGACGGTTTTATACATTTTTTCTCGTCAACTGCGTATACATATGTAGATAATCTGAACATAATGCGAGTAAAGTTTGTAACTTAAACTTAACTTTATAATACTATAATGTGATTACCCCGAATAGAAACGTCTGAAATAGATACATTTTCTGTAGCAATGCTGCTCAAACTTTTTCGTATTGTGGCTTCTATAATCCTATGCAAAATTGATAAGGACGCCTGAGGTCTAAGGTGTAGATATCTTTTTCCATAAAAATCGTTAAAATAATGGGGAATTTTTTTCTGAACCAAAATGTACTAAAATGCAACTGTTGTACATAAATATTTCATCCCCCCCCTTAATGTACAAAAGGCCTCATAAAGGGCCGCAGCTCACAGTTCAAGAGGCACGGGTCTTTATAATTTTTTTTTCGTAACTATTGAATTCGATGGCCTTAGCCGTGCATGTCCTTTCATGTTGTACGTATAACATTGGCGCATTAAGGTTTTAATTTAGAGTTTCACATTGATTGACAACAAATTGATAAATAAACGGAATTGACAATCGCCAGTTGTTTATTTGAATGATGTCAAAATATGTTATTACTTTTATCTGTCAGCGATAATAATGTTATCGCTTGGAGTGCGTATTTCAAATGTAATAATTTTTTATTTTTTAATGTTAGAGCTTTTACAAGTGTCAGCAACTAGGCTGCTATACTTCGGCTGTTATTTTAGAAGCCTCAATTATGTGTAATAAGGGGTTGGTGCGGGTAGTTTCTCCACTCTCACCCGGAAAGTCCAACCGCCGGTGATCGGGTTCGAACCGGCGACTGTACGCTTAGACAAAGATGCTTTGTACCACTCAGCCGTGACTTGGCCAAAATTCAAAGTTTTACAATCTTTTGGGCGAAAAAAATAAAACCTAACCTTTTCATCGGTTCGTATAAATTACAAATATAAGAGCCAATGTAAAATGTGTGTATTGATAAATTAGCCTATGTTTTGCTATTAGTATGATTACCCTAAGCGATTTTTAAGATCATGGTGATTATGTGTAGGTCTGTACATATACCATTACTCATCAGTCATCGTGTGTTTATTGATTAAATTTGGGTGGCATTTCATTGAACATAAGTGCACAACAGTCAATAGTTTAGGTTTCTGGTAGCACGTCAAAACCGCTTAACCAAAATAGCGACGCACAAAACAGCTAAAACGCTGCAAAAAAAGCATTTTAACCATGAAAATGCAACAAACGATTAAAGAATTTTGGGCATAACGTATTAACAACTAATGTGACTCATGGGCCATGGCTCCGCGATAAATAACAATACTCCGTACGTTAGCACGCGAATATAAACCCCCATGGAAATTCCTATAATTGGTGAATGCTAAATAATATTTTTGTAAATTTTTTTTATAGACATAGTAAACAAGTTAATAAATATCGTTCTCATTGCGTCTGAAGTCCAGATAGTCAACGTAACCTCAACTCCCCACTCGGTAATCACTTTGACAAAATCTAAGAATTTATTTTCAGAAATATTTTCCGATAAGGTGAAGCCACGAAATATATATAGTAATGAAAATAAATTGATAAAGAATAATTTAGATATATACAAAGTATATACGTAAATGTTATAAAAATATCAAATATGCGTATAATTAACAAAAACTAAATAAAAAGCTAATAAACTGACACTAAAGTACCAAAAAAGCATTTATTTACGAATATCATAAGAAAATGCAAAAAAAGCAAAATCAAAATTGTAAATTTGAACTCTGTGATGTATGAATCGAATTTTGTTTTTGATTAGCTATGTCCTGCAGTACTAAGAAAGAAAATGCAAATGCTACAAAATCCTAGCCCTAGTTATAACTTATAATCAATACATGATACCAATATATCACAATCAGTTGTATAGCTGGGTTATCCGGTGGATCAACGAATATTCTGGACTGACGAGATATACGATAGTACCTATATGGTAAAAATAGGTGGACGAGATACGATTATAATACGTAAGAAATATTGTGTAATAAAGCCTTAAGTGTCGCAACTTACAATTTCTTCTATTCATATGTAGCTCCCATTGTCGTGTATAGTTCTACAGATTGTTTTTTTTTTATAGCCATGTCTGTTAAAAATATCAAACATAATATCACAAAAAAATAAACCATTTGTAAAGTTGAGGAAGAAATTCATGGTTCAAAGTACGTACCTTATTCTATCATTATATATATACATTATTATATACATATTATGGTTGATGGTTGAAGATATTTATGTGTAAATAGTTGTTGTAGGGTTTATTATTCTTAATTAATGTGGATATTTCTTGCATTTCATAATCACCATGTAGATAATGGGAATGTAAATTTTTTGATTGACGCTACGTTTTCCACACCAAATGAATTAACCATACCATTGAATATAATTGTTTTAAAATCTATTCCATAAACATTTCCTTTCCGTTTACAGTGAATAAATAAATAGATGATAATTGAGTCAAATAATTCGAATTCTTTGATTGTGTTTTATCCGTTTCAAATATGCCTACCAAAAACCACTTGAAGAAAAGTGCGGGGAATTTAAAAGCTGGCACCTGTAGATATAGTGTCTCCAATATTAATCGTTCCTTACCCGAGTTCCTACCCGAAAAGGTTCTTGTTACATGTATATTTACTGATCATTTATCATTTTTTGGAATTATCGTCTATAATCTGTACAGTTTCGGAAAGAGTTCATTTACGAGTGTCGATGAATTTATTGTCTTAACGTGTTCAGGTGTAACGAGGCTATACTGCGAATGCAAATCTGTATATTGATTTATCCTTTTCTCAAGCGGTCTCTCCTTCAACCCATCGTGAAGTACCTTTAAAGGAATGTGATAGAAATACGTATTATCAATGACGTGTCTGGTCGAATTCCGTACCATTCATACTGTGCGCCCCATTTTAAATTATTCATTAATTAATACTGGTTGTATATCAGTAGTACCTGATGCGGGACTGCTCTCATGGACATATCTTTAACAGTGTTTTTTTTTTATCACGCATTACCAAGACAATTTTTCATATCTCCATACGTAAGTTATATAAGTATTATAACTCGTCACAGTCAATGTGCATGTCGTTGATTATATTTAAGGCTCCGTTTACGTTCTCTTTGTTTTGTTGTTTGTTGTAATAACAATTGAAGCAGGTATATCAATTTCACGTTTACGATAGTAGTCTGAAGTCTTTTTCATTTAACTTTGATGTATTTTTTTTTTGTGTGTCCTCAAAGTAAAAACGCAAATACAAAATCGATGTAGCAAATCCATACGATAATGATTAATTACACGTTTGTGATGTAATTATAATTGTTTGTATTTTTTCATTAACATTGTGCGTGTTAATCATTTTTTAACGGTTTTCATTTTATTCCGTTGACGTTTTTCCCGTGGAAGGAGCTCGCGTTTTAACCTAAAAGGCTAAAACGCGTATGTGCCAAAAGGAAATCCTGTGTAATCTGATTATTGGAAATGCGAATGGTCTTGATATAAGTGTTTCTTTATGTAAGTTGCTAAGTGAATAAAATGTCTGTAGAAGAACGTGCATTATGTATATTAAAAATAACCTTTTTATACGCGACGTAACTGTCTGGTAAAAGCGAATAAGGTAAAGCGAGCGAAATTCTACTCCCGGCCCTACTAGCTGCAGCAGCTACAGTGCTTACGGTTCGTCTTTGTCGCGCACCGTGCCGAGATGTTCAGGCGTGCCGTTAGCATTCCGCGATCTTTTCGCTCGATGCCGTTCACAATTAATTCTTGTCGCTCCGGTATCAACGTAATACAACCTGCGGTGAACATCACAGTGCCGTGAAAGTCAAACGAAGTCAAACGGTTTTTGTTTTCAGCAGTATCCTGCGGTGGGTCGTGTAGTGCCGCGTTCTCTGCGGACGCGTGTATAAGGTGCAGGCACTCGCGGTAACAGGTCCACACCGACGCGCGCACTAATTGCAATCAACGATCGGAGGGTGGCCGATCGTGACAACCGGCCCCGGGGTGCGCGACGAGCAGCGACGGGCGGGCGGTAATATTTTCGATTTAGGCCGACGAATCGCCGATGGCGTATTCGAGCAGTGAATTCACAAGTACATGTTGTTATGTACATCGTACCGAACGAAAAGTCAGAAAATAAGGAAAAAATACCACCCTCGGCAGTGTAACGACGTTAACCTATTTATGCATTATGTTGTTACGATGAACCGACGACGAGAGTAAATAGTATTATATACGTGTACACCGTCCGCGACGAAATACTTGCATAGACGGCGGTGGTGGCGGCGGTGGCGGTTGCGGTGACTTTCCGCCGCCGCCGCCACCGCCCGCCCGCCGCTGCCGCCTACACCACGTCCAACATTACCGTCACATCACGTCGTGTTATGCAAAATAACGTTGTAATGCATGTCTCGCGCGAAGACGCGACGCTATATACGGTCTTGACGTGGTGGATCGAGAGGTAAGAGAGGGACGATGATGAATTATTATTCGCCTTTCACCCTTTCCGCGTCCACCCCACCGAAGAGTAGTCTATACACGCTATTACCGCCCTATCGGTTTTTACTCCTCGCCCCCTGATAATGATGACGACGACGACGATGAGGAGGCCGGATGAATAAACGACGCCTGTTGAAATCGGTCTGTCGAGGTCGGTCTGTGCGAAAAAAAAAAAATAAAAATAAAAACTAATAATAAATAACTTATCATCTCGCGAACTTTTGAGTAGATAATTTACCACGTGCTTCACAGTACTTGGAGCGGGAAAAATACTTATATCCAATATATATATACATTCGTGTGCGTTAAAAAGCCTCTCGATATATAGTGACGTATTTTCCACGAAGAGACGAAAAGTTTAAAAAGGATTTTCTTAATATATATATATACATGTGTGTGTGTGTGTGTGTGTGTGTGTGTTCACCCGATACGTCGCAGTTTTCTCCGTCGTCGTCGCTATCCCTTTTATCGAGTTGTGTGTGTGTTTTTTTTTGCCTTTCTTTTATTACATTATATATCATATATATATATATTAGAATGCCTTTAACGTGGCGGCCACGGTGGACGCATCGATCACACTGTGTCTTCCATTGCTATCATCGCCGCTCGCCGCATCCATCAACCTGCAGCGTGCTCGCGACTTTGTAAGGTTAAGATTTTTATTAGGTCGTAACCTAATCTCTGCTCGTGATACGCCGCCGCCGCCGAAGGTACCAATGGCTGCGGTCACCGGAGCCGGGCTGACGGTCTGCAGGATACCACGCCATTAACGGTGGTACAGGAGTTGTGACGTGAGCAGTCGTATATAGCAGCAAGACATCGCCGCGGTATCGACCGTGTGTCCCTAGCGCGCTTGTTTAACTCTTCCAAGGACCTGCAGGCCGCCGACAAATGGCCGGTGATCGATTATGGTTTTAGGTTCTTATCGGCCCTCGGAACGGTGACACGAACCGAATGTATACCTACAGCGTGATTGTGATTGCCGCGGTACTGCGGGTTATAAATTATAGACATCTGTCGGTTTTTATTTCGTCCAAACAATATAATACGTGTACACTGTACACGTTGATACCACCGTATTGCATTATGGAATGCGATATTTTTTAAATCATACATATTTATTATTTTAAAAATAAATGATGCGGACACGCTTCCGTTCATACAAAAGTCGTAAAATGTGTTAGACATAATAGGTATTATATTCGAGTATTTTTAAATTTTTCATCTTGATTATTAAAAGGAAAAAAAAGAACTGTCGGCCCTTGAAATTATATTTAAAAAAGGCGCGATCTTGGATTCACAATTTGGATAATCTCAGAGATGTGAACGTCGAAATCGATCGATTTGTTATACGATAAAAATCTTAGCCGAAAACGATTGATCGTATTCGATGTAATCGGTTGTCTAGAGCGAACGGAGGAAACGTTGGTGGTTTCCTATTAGAAATTGACTTTAAGCTAACATCCGATATCCGCCCAAACATTGTTTTGGCAAAATATCCGACCGTAATTAATTTCCATCAGCGAACGCGCTGTCCCGACAAAAACGAGTTCCCAGTCGTGTTTACATTGTGATATAAATATTTTCAAATATGTTACCCATTTTGTACGTGAACAATATCAATTTAAAAAAAATAAAACTTTCAATTTTTTTTTCGCGGTATTCAATCACGAATAAACACGCAGTCTAAAGTCCAAACCCAATTGTATAGGTAATAAAATATTCTTATAATTCCCTTTTTGCCTTTAATTGTTTTGTTAAAAAAATTATTTGATATTGATCACAACGAGTAAATACGCGCCAATGGTTTTTGTGATATTTTTAACTTGGTTGCATGGTATTATTCAGTTTATACGTATGTATAGAATATCATCTCATGAAATCATATCATCATACTCGTATCATCAATGAAAAAAATGAAGATTTGCTGTTTGATTGCCGTCGAAAATAAACGTATTTATTAATAACAATAACATAATTAATATGTACATGTCTATACATCAATATTATTTTTGAATGAAATGCAATAGACTATGTTTGTTATTATTTATTTTAAGTTCGAGTTTCCGAATGTAAACGCGGTGTTCTATAGTGGTTTATTTGTATTGATTATACCATACGAACTTTTAGTTGTACATTTCAATGAATAAAATAACATTTAGATACGTTTACTTAAATTATTAATTCATCGGTTGGTTACGAGTAGAACAATTATGATGTCACATAATTCGCAGACAGAACGATCACTATAGTATTTTATTTGCAGTGAAGCTTTCAGAGCAATCATAGGTTTTGTTTCAATTTAAACGTGTAATGGTTGTTTTTATTTTATCTTGTGGTACTCTTCCTCCCTTACGGTTCAGCAAACGACTAATACAAAAAAAAAAATATTCTATTCCACGAGTGGTTGGTTTTTGAAGAGAAGCATTCCATTTAACGGGATTAATAGTGATGAAAAAACGCAACATGGTTACCGAATTATATTATATTTAAATGAAACAACAGTAATAATAATAATAATAATAATTATAATAATAAAACCACTAGAATTGTTACAAAAGTGAATTATTTTGTTGTAACATTTTATTTTTTTTTATTCAAATACTTTTTTTATTGAAATTCTTTCATTTTCAACCCTACATTGTCGGATTTTTTTTCTCTTCGTTATTATTGATTTATGATTTTATACGTGTATTTAATTTTTAAAACATGAGTTTTAAAAATTTTGAATTTTTTCTCAATGAATACATTAAATATTATTTAATTAATCTAAACCACTAAAATTGTATTAATATTGTATGTTTTAATAAATATTAAATTTTCCAAATAATTTTAAATAGTTTTATTTTTAAAAAAAAATATGGAAATCGTATTTTACTTGATGAGTGATTTATTTAAAATTATTTACCTTCTCGTTTCAATAGATATACAGTTATTGCCAAGTAATTTTCTCAAGGATATGAAAAATTAAAATTATATCTAGTTTTAACTTGTGTCTTTGAAATATTCTGAATAAATCATAAGATTCTTCGTATTACAATAGCATTTCTCAATATTTTCGAAAATAATCTTTCTTTGTCCAATCGACTCTGGTTCTATGGTTTTTATACTTCATATTTTGTAATACTAAAGCTCAGACACTTCAACAGGATTTCATTTTTTTTATGAATTTTTCTACCTTTTACGGGCTTTTAACTTACTTGTATATATTTGTATTCTTTTTTATCTATCATGCAAACGAGATCATTTAAAGCATTATGTATTTTGATTCTCAGAGGTTTTTTTAACATACATTTATATGACATCTTTGTATATTTTCTATTATTTTATACGTATATTTATAAATTGTAAGTCTAAATTATGTATACTTCGTACTTTTAACTGTATACATATTTATATTTATGGTTTTATCCTTATTTCAAGCATACAGCATATTAGTTTTATTTTTAATTAGAAAAAAACATTTAAAATCATGTTCATTGTATATTTTTAATTATTGTTTGGTTATCCGCACCCCCCAGGGTTTCGATTGGTGAGAATAATCGACGCTGTATACTTTTTATGTATGTACATTGTACATATATGTTGTCTATATAAATATACTTATTTAAAATTCTAGATAATTTAAAAACGTTTTTCGAGCTTTGTTAATAACTTACTTTAAGCTGAGCAATGGTTGGCTAAGAAATAAAGTAAAATGCAAATAGCCCTATTGAATTACTTCGTGTAACTGCATTTTTAATAATAACGTGTCTTCGGCTCTGAAGCCTTAAACGCAATAAATGTTGTTCAATTCCGAGTAACCTCTTTTCTGTTTTTCAAACCTTTAAAAAAATTATTCAGAATATATCCGTTTAAACCTAATTTGTAATAAATTCATTAAGGTATAATGGTTTTTTATATCCTATGAAGATACGTAGTAATCTAAAAATTTGTTCTTACCCTAATATTCACACATATTTCTATCATCTGTTAGTATCATTACAAATTAGTAATTAGTATTTTCAAATAATCATTACATAATATTTCTTTCTTCGAGATCAATATAATTTGATTGGTGGTGAACTTTTAATATGTATTCGTTTTGTGAAGTATTGACATTGTCCGTAGAGTATATAATATATTGACTTTCAGGTTATGATGATGTTTACTGAAGACGTTGGTATCCGTTTCTTGTCTTCTAAGTATTCAGGTTTATGTATGATATATAATGATGTTGTCAAATTTTTGTTATTATTTCATTCATATTCGTATATTATAATTTAACATTTATTCCGTGGTTATATATTTCCTCGTTATCAAATTATATTATATAACGTTGAATTAAAACTTTAATGGTTTAAAATATTTGTGCTTTAGTTTTGAGATGTTTTAAAAATAAAATGGTCTAAATGTATTTAAAATTCTAATTTATTCAATAAGATAAAACATTTTTTTTTTCAGTAATAATTGTTCTTACGAAAGTAATGTTTTTTTTCTTCCTGATTTAATTGCACCTGTATACATATTTTAGCTTAGATGAAGCGATTAGAAATTATTGTTGTGACTTCATTCAATTGTAGTCCATTTCTAGAGTATTCGAAATAAAACACTTGGATGACCTCTAAACAATTTCGAGCCGTCTTATGTTCTCACTCAACTCTTGTGTAGCTTTCAATTATTTAGTGTCGTTCTTGACACACTCCTTTATAGGTGATCATATTAAAAAAACTCCATTATCGATTTACCAGACTATAATGGAGTATGAATATAACTACTTTGAAAGTAAATTGCGTTCGTCTGAGTTTATCGTTTAAAAGAACATGTGCCTTAACCTTTTACCCGTAAATAAATATTAACAGCTGTACTTAATACTGCACGTACTTGGACAATCATATATTTATAATGAAATTGTATTTATTTGTTTGATTTCTTCGTCTATAAAAGTGACGTTTGTCTTATTGAAACTTATGTTCTAACAAATAAATGTTTAAAAGGACTTTGCGGCAACTGTTAATAATGAGGAACTCTCCGTGGGATCGAGTGCGAACCACGTGCTTTGATGGAAATAAGGTGTCAAACTTTGATAACTGTTATTGCAGATGTTCGTTCTCTGTGGTCCCCGCCGCGTCCCTGCACTGCCTTGCCGTAGATGTATATGCCACGTTTTCGTCTTTTTGTATTATACGATGATGGATGATATTCCATGTCACGGCGAAGGTCTGTCGGCGAGGTGAATTTCTGACACTGTGTTTCATTAGCATATACCCTCCGACCATAACCGTCGGCTGAGAGGAGATAAAACAAATGAGCGTAGGTATATACATAGGTACAAACGAAACGGTATTATGTTTGCATGCGGAAGAAAGAAAAAAAATGTTGGTATGCTCGCAAGCCGGAAAAATATTCAAAACGTTTCGAACAAGATGTTGGGCGACGTAGTGGAAGTATTAACATTCCGAGTTCATAAAGTTTCGTTACGGTTGGTATTGGATTATAAATCGTTTTTATTTTTTATTTAGTCTTGTATAGTAAAAACGTATTAAAAAATGTGTAATTAATACGTGTTAAATATTATTTTGCAAATCACGGCGCAAAAAACCTTTCTGTACATAAGTGTATATCTTTGAATATTTTTTGGAACACTATATACTATATATAGTAACTAGCACGTTACAAATCTCCGAGTTTTGAACACTGACATATGTCATCATCGCCATAATGGTATTACATTGTTCTCGCAACTAAAGTGTTTTGATTATATTTAAAGAGTGGCTGAGAAATTTCGGAGGTAACATCGCGTGATGGGTAAAAAAAACTTTGACTCCCTCAAGTACGGTTCAGTGCTATCGAGATTCCCTCGACTATCGGCTGGGCTGACAAGGGCTGACATATTCTACCGGAATCCGCGTTAAACTGGAATCTAATTAAAATTGCAATTCAAAAGGGCTGCTGCGGTTATCGACCAGAGTCGGAAGGGTCGTTGTCAAAGTCAACTCTGTTAATTACATTACTTGAAATTTTTTTAATTTTTCAAAGCTCGCAGTTGGATTAAAACTATAAACATTTTCTTGTTAAGTACAAATATCATACTTATTAATGGGAGCTAGTATATCGATGGTCGTTTTCTTTGAGTTTTTCATCTTTCAATTATGGAAAGTCAACGAATATGTATAGGTAGTAAATGCATTTCTCAACTGTGGTGAGTGACGATATTTGAGTTTAAGGCAATAAATGCGTGTGCATTGTAAATAAATATACCTTTGAAAATGGACCATATATGAATACATAATACACAAAATGCTACGTTTATACATTTCTACGTTTTTTTTCATCCTTCGGAAATTTGTTATGTGTTACGTGAATATTCCACACCTTTTTATGAACTGTTTAGAATTTACAACATCATGGTAACGTAAAACCGTTGGCTTTATTATAACATACACTGTCGGAATCTTAAAAAGGCACGGAAAATATATTTCAGAAGTTTTGAATGCCGAAAACCAAACAAAAAAAAAAATACAGTAATATTCGAGAGACCCCGTGAATAATTCCGTGAATGTTTACTTCGGTACTTTGTTTTGGTTTTAGTAATTTAAGAAAGGGAAGTTTTTTTTCACGACATAAAATAACTGCTAGTATAATAGATGCTAGATAATATATAATATTATGATTAAATAATAAAGATAATGTATTCAAACAAATTATAATTACAAACGTTTAGCAAAAAGTATATTATAATTGCATATTCATATTGCCTGCTTATAATAGTATTATCAATACCTACGTAAGTAGGTATATAATAGTATAGTGTATGTTTTAATCACAAGGTATTTAACAGTACTGATGCGTCACTCATGCAATATATCTGAATAGTTTTATTACGAGTACCTTATAATTTTTTCGCGAACTACATGTGACCTATACCGTTTATTTATAGTTGAACGAATCGGTGGACAATGTGAAACTCAAGAGTAATTAAACCACAATAAACTGTTTGTATTGTTATCATTTTTTTTTTTTTATGTTCTTTATAGTATACGTACTTAAAATTGAAGTGGAAAATAGCTATTGTAAAAACGATGATTTTTAACGGTGTATGCAAAAGTACACTTCTCTGAATTTCGTTTTACAACAATCGAGTATCGACCGTGTATGGATATATAATTTCTACACTGACTAAACAACGTCGTTGGACTTATAAAATATAGACGTAACAGAAACTGTTAAAAAAAGTTGTTGAAGTATTAAATATTTATTTTTTAAACTATTGTTAAGTATTATTGTATTGTTTTGTTTGTTTTCTTTTTTCAAGTAACCGTAGACATTATTTTGTCAATAGCTTAGTAGGTTTATGTATTTATCTTTGTCATTGTTTCCGAGGATTATGATATAGTTGTGTTATTTAGCTATAGGTCATGGGATATTTAAATATCATGGGGAAATTATTTATAACATATGTTTGGTCCTATTCCTTATGTTCGATTGTGTTTTCAGAATTTAAAATATTTTACTGTTTCTTGTACTCGATGTAGTAATTCTAGACAACCTACCTCTCGCATTTATGTAACCGCCTCGCGTGTGTGTTTGGTTTTATTTGATTGGTACATTCATTACTTTTTAACAATTAAAAATTAACTAATTACATATATTCGCAAACACATATTGTGCGATCAAATGTAGTATTTCAAATATGACTAGTTCATGATTTGTCGCAGATTTAAAAATATCTACTATGTGTACATTTAAGTTTCCTATTAATCTATAGTGTTAATTTGTGTTCGTGTTGTACGTACCAGTTATGTTCTTTTATCCTTTTTATACTAAGCCATGGTGTTTTCTTGATTCTGATAATGCGCCCGTCGTTTTGGTCTTTGTATCACGTTCAGTGTACTGATAAAACCACGGGTGCCTTATCGGTACGTCGTGTCACGTATATCTGCACAATTTGCGGCCGCGGAAATTGCGAACGCGCTAAGTTCACGACCTAGTGAACACAGCGGCCTTTTTTCTTTTTCTTTTTTTTTACTGTTGCCGTCGTGCATATAGAGTGTTCCGATAAATCAATATCGGCCCAAATTAAACCTGAGCTGCGGCTTACAATGTGTGTACAACTCACGTGTCTGGAATTCTATCTTAATTTTTTTTCCGCTGTATTTGATTTAAATTCTTCTTACCACGACAACGGGCACTCGCCGCTTATACAGTCAGTCGACCGGATAATGTTGAAAACCGGGGTTTGTTAAATTGTTGTGTTTCACTGCTGTAACTGTAATTAATAATGGAGTAATGCTATTTTGTGTTCCCGCGGCGAGACGTCCGTCTGCCGCCGAGATGGGGTAAATGAGGTGAGGACGGATACAATACAAACGTATCCATGGCCATAGGTAGTATGTGATCATAGTTGAACAGGCCGGTACCTACCAATAGTTAAAATAGTTTAGTAAAATTATACTCATTTGAAAAGGGAAAATCCGTTCAAATCCTATGTCCGGTCATATTTTATACATATTTTTGTTTATTAATTTTGTTTTTTTTTAAATTGTTTGTAGTATTACGCCCGTTCGAGCTTTCTCCGGGTACCAAAATTTAAAAAAAAAAATTAATAATTTAATATACCTCTTCTTTTCTGATAACAACTAGTATTTTATTCATTTTTTTATTCTTAAGTTTTTCCTTTTAATCTATAAGGTACAAAAATCCAGGTACCAAGGCCCTTAAAACGGTCTCGATACCTGCAGGTTGGCGACCCTATTACCGTTTCAGCAGTCGTCAACGGGCGTTCATCTCGGTATCGGCGAGAACGAGACGTCGCTATTTGCCGTTTACATTGACTTTTTACATCTCATTATAAAGAAATAGTTTTATCTGCGACATGCTATTTCAATATATGTAGTATATTCATGTAATTGAGTATAATGAAAAAAGAGTATGACTTATGTTCAACGAGCAATGGAAATTCGTTTTACTATCATGATTATTGTATTGTTTTCAAAATAGTTTCCATTTGCTTTAACACAGTGCACCTGTAATTGATTAAAAAACTCATCGTTTATTTCTTCTTAAATTATCCTTCATAATCGGATCTATATTTAATTATATTTTTAAGCCATAAAATATTCGTTGTACCATTTTTTATGTCGATGGTTTTTTTGTCGTTGAAATTATTCAAAATAATATTTTGAAATAAATCAATTTAACGAGCGACATCGCTTAATCCCATGTTGAAAACTACTATTTATTCAAATGTACATTGCGATTACAACTATTGTCGATGATATCAGTGATTTTTGATTGTGACAAACATTGCATTTCGTCTACCAGATGTTACACTAATGTGTTGTGTGCTACCTTAGGGTTTACGGGTAATTACTACGGTTAAATCTGCTTGAGAGAATTGGCCAATGGCATTGTAGCATGAAACCATCGTAACGTCATTAACGCAATCCAACTCTACGATGCAAATCTGTTGGTAATTTTAAAACTTAATTTTTGCATCTCACGTTAAATCATTTCGTTTACGTGGGTAGTGAGTTAATCGTGTTTAAATATAAGGTACGCATGGGGGTGTATTTTTGAGTTAGTCTCAATTCGTTGGGATCCAGGAAACACGTATAAAAATGTAACATAACGTATAGTTGTGCTTACTGAAATTACATTTGGCTAATTATTTTTTTCATGATGAAAATGAACGGTGAAAATATTTGACATAATAATTAAGTGAGGTATTATTTTTAAATCGTATTTTATTCGCTGATTATCAATATAGTTCGTCCACATCATGGACTTTTTGTCTTAACTATTGGGGTTGTGAGTTTTGTTAGAAGTAAAACTGCAGTCGTTCAGTTATTGGCTGATGCCCAAAAGTATTTATTGTGACGTACAAAACGCACTTAGATCCGCACGCCTCTTTGAGGAGGGTACAATTGGCTTTCAAAAACAACCAACAGCACTATTAATATAAGCCAGATATCGTTTTCACTCGTCGTGCATATTTTTGTGTAGGATGAATTGATACGGATGAAAATGCTGGTACAAAAGGCTGTCAGACGGAATAGTGTTGTGCTAAATAATGATACACCGAGTAAAAAAAAAAAATTACAAAAGAAACACATTTCATAGTTATAATAACGAATTTGCGTTCAAAGTTTTGAAAGGCGGCTTGGCCGATTAGATTAATTAATACGTTTCGAAGTTTTTCTTCTTTTAATAAGCTTATTATGTTAATCGACTTTGCTCTGGTATACTATTCGTTTTCAATAAAAATTAATTCCGTAAATATTGTATACGTTTCGCTTAACGGTTGTTTAGCGGTTGGTTAGTTTCAGTTGCTAATTTTTACTAGAAACTTGTATAATTCATAATCACTACGTGCGTACGATGTGATGATTGTGAATGTTATCGTAATGTTTAATTGTGTGATTCGATGACGAAATATACAAAATATACATATCGACTTTGTATTATTCACAATGAGCTTATAGCTTTTATGAATGCATTTGACATATTATATGCTTATAGCATTCACAGCGTGGGGTGTTTTGTACCTTTGAATGGACCTAGTGACATTATATTGTAATAACCAATTTTGAAACCATCACTAATCATCACAAATATCAATTTCATTTCAAAGCAATGGTCCGTAATAATTTGAAATTTTAACCATTTTATTTTTCACCTCGGAACACGTACACACCAACTCCAAGTTTGAAACGATATGTTTACGCATTGACCGTAGTATAAACTTTATCGTTTTCCGTATTTGTTTTTTAATCATCTCTTGAACTATACTGAGAATTTATAAAAACTAACTCTTTAAATGGACCATTTGTATCCGATCCGCAACCGACAGAGGGAATATAATATGAAACTTTTGAAGTTGGTGCTTTTACCATGCCATAAAGTTCTATTTAAAAAACATATCGTTGTAAGACCGATATATTTTTCGCTTTACCCAGAACCTGAAACATATTATTTTTCAAAAGTTAAGCTTAGAGTTTAGGTTTATTGGAGCTCAATGGGCTGCAATAAGTAGCATATATAAAATTTCAATGTATTGCACTACTGGCCATGATTTTTTTATATTTAATTTACATAAAAAAATCTCATTTACTTGTAAATGTTTTGATTCGTTGTTATTAATTTTTGTTGGAGTACATTTATTTATCTTTACGTGTCGTAGGATAATTGAATATTTTGCTTAAGATTCACGTTAAATTCCAATGCTTTTAATATTGAATAAAAAAACTATTTCAAAAAGAATATGATTGAACATTATGGTTGCACATATGGGTCTCGTGGGTTTTTCTAGATTTCTGTTTTTTAGAATGCGTAATGTAAAAAAAGAAAATAAATAACACGAACAAAAGGGAACTTTTCATTGCAAATTTCCCAGCCATTGAATCCTTCGCATCAGAAAAATTACGTACTTAACTGAAATATACAGAACGATGCATAGATAGGTCCACCTTCAAGAATAAGCCAAGCGCGCGCGAGTGCGTGTGTAGTGATTTTATTTTATTGCACGGAATGTGCTGTGTGTAATACGATTTTCCAGGTCATAAAAACACCGTGAAATCGAATAACTTGTTTACAATAGTCGGGGTGCTGCCACCCAAATGTGTTGGACAGTATTGTTTTGATTATGCCCTTTCCTTCTCTGACATGTCGTTCCCATTGAATTCGATCACGAACATGTCTTAGAACTCAAGAACGGATTAAGTTATTCTAAGAATCCGTGGGAACAAGTTCCTTGTACGCCCATCTGCGAATCTCGGGTGTAATCTACAGCACATTTGCTCCGGTGATTTCATTGTTCTGCATTGTAGTGTTCAGATTATCCAAATTGATTTAAATTGATTGCGTTCAGATGGATGGATTTTACCAGCTTTATTATTATTTAACTGCGGTTATGTTTTAATAACACTTAACAGTCACTTATGTGAAATTAACACTGTATAGGTGCCTATATATGAATCCTAAGAATGCTTTTTTAAATCTGTTACGGAATAGCTGTTCTGAAGGAATGTAGGTATTGTGAAATTGTAATATAATTGTCTCGGGGGGTTTTTCTTGGCTTACATTCTAATGTTTTAATAATGCTTCTTTTAAATTTGGTTTTATATTTATTTTGTTTCACGGACTATTTCAAAAGTCCTGTTTAAAAAACTAAAGGCAATTATTTCATTTCTTAAAATAACGATATTGTGTTGATGATTTGTGATTATGTTGTTGGTTATAGTTCAAACTCTAGTTGAGTGCCAATTTTTTTTTTTATAATAATCGTTTGAATTATTCTTCTTTATTACAGCGTGTCTCGCATAGAATAGTGTAGTGCGTTGTAGAGTTGCGTGCGATATCCGTTGGCATTTCTTATTGTATTAAGTTTCGGTGTTCAGTTTATCTATTTTAAACATACGTTTCTATTGATAAGGTAATGTGAAAACTGGATACAGTTTTGGCATACAAATATACTCGGCGTTCTATTGAATAATTGGTTAAATATCTTTACACGCATGATGCTTTTTCCCTCGTGTAAAAAAAAAACGGTTCTATGGAACGAATTGCTTAAATTGTCTTTGATGGTTTTTGTAAAATATACTGTTTCCTCTGCCGTTTTGATGAGATACTTTTAAAAAAATTTGTTGAGAATGTAAAAGAAAAAAAAATTAATACTGAAGATTTCTAAAGCTACAAAAAATGACTTGCACGTGTTGTTGAAAACCATCGTTTATACATTAGTGTAACTTTTGACTAGATAAATTAAATTATTTATTATACAATTGTAAAAATAAATAGTATTTTTCGCATGTTTCATTTTACTTTAATTTTAACACCGGATAAGGATGATATTTGTATTTTCTTTACGTTCTTCCATTACGTTTCTTCGAATTTTTTGTTCTTTTTAATTGTTGTTACAAATGTTAATCAACTGTTATTAGTTTAACTATCTGAATATGTTTTAAATTTTCTATTTTTCCACCTCTGTATATAGGTTCCATTAATATAGAATTGAGTATGATAGTTATTTGATTTCATTTCTTTTTCATCGTGTTTTTATGCTTAAGCAAAACTTGTAAGGATTACGGCAGTTAATATAACTTTGAATAAAATGTAACTGTATAATATAAATTCTTTCGCCATTATTATAATTATTATTATTTATTATAATTGTATATTAAGTGTATTTTATGTATTTAAGCGAACTAATATGTTACTAATTTCAATAATAAAGTTTTCCGTATTAAATTATTACGACTTCGTAGTGCCACTGTATATCTCCCTAGATCTTATATAAATAAACAAGTATTGGTAGCCAGGGTAGTGGTATTAGTAATAGTAGTAGTAATAGAGTGAGAATATAATATGATATGAATCAAGCTGAGTTGAACAATGAACAGTAACTCTGGTGACCGTTGATTTTGTATATATTTAATATAAAATATTTGTTTTATAATTTGTAAATAACTGTTAAATAATAATGTTCGGAGCACTGTTGATATTAGCAGTTTAAATACTATCTTGATGCATAATTATTAATGTTTTAAGATAAGTTTATGAAATTCATTAAAACTTTATTCCAATGTCGTTGTGTGAATTGTTTGTAACTTATACTAACGTTTTATTCAACCAAAACGTTTAACTATTAACAATGTGTCATCAATTATAGTGGTTACGTTTTCGGTGAGTTTTTTTTCTCATATATATGTATTAAATTATTCGATAGGCAATAAATAATATTACACCTGAACCGTCACATAAATACTAAAACGTTCGTGAATAAATTAATAAAGTGTAGGAACTGTGTGTGCACAGTGCGTGTGATTTATACTTGGAAAGATAATTATACTTTTCCTACGTATGATTTTTCAATTTTTCATGGTTATTATTCTACACATTATGTTTTGTTTTCACGTTGAATAGTGAAGAATTTCACTTACTGTTTATCTTATTGTTTACTTGTGGAAATCATAAAAACAGTGAAATGTTTTTTTTTTTTTTTAAATAACTGTGGATGTTTTTCATTATTTATTGAATCGCAATTGATAATTTTAAGAAAATAAACTGTATAATATGATTTTTCATTGTCATATTACGTTGAATTATGTATGAATGCGTTAAATTCATCTCGAGCTTGCTGTGTATCGAATGAGAATTATTATTTTTGCAATGATGGACACCACCGTGAGCTGGTGATTTAAGTTGTTGGCGTTATCGGTGGTGTACCTATTCTACCCGTAATAAATGACTTTCAATTATACATGGCGAGGAATTAATGCGAATAATTATTTAACTCTTACGCTGAAATAAACGCATTTGTTCGCGTTAGACTTTGTTTTTTTCAATATCATTATGCTGCAGCCGTATTACGAAATAATTATACGCAATAATGTGAAATAATTATAGTAGTGTTTATTTTCATTTCAAGTTCTCCTTAATATTATACTCGTTACTGCCAATGTCTGTTTTGATTTTAATTCATGTTCACAATTAACACGACTCGAATTTGTATGGGTTAGAATTATTTTGGTTTTCTTAAGATAATATGTACTTAATGATTTATTTCAAATGTGTGTTCGCGTTTCCATAATTATGCCATACATTATGTACTATATGTGGTTTTTATGTAATTTCCAAACGTTCTTTCTTCTCTTGTGTTATATATTAATAATATAAATGACGACAGCATATATATATTATTACAGTTGCTTATCGTCCGTGGTGTACGGTTTTGATTTATTTCCATGTTCAGCCGCCGCACGTGGTTTGTTCCTAGCGTTTATCGAATTTCCATATATATTACGTGAAATATGCTTAACTCGTTACGATTATCGAAACAAACGTAGATTTCCGCGGTGCCTGACGAAAATAAATAACTGACAATGTGCGAGATAAGAATTGTGCATACGTTTGCAGACTGCAGTTGTTTTATTTCTAATCGCGTTCCGCTCGATACGGATACACGGTTATATTTCTTTTTTTCATTTTTACGCTACCCACGGTAAGAAATAAAAAAAAAATAAAAAAACACGAGATCAATATGTACGTGCACGTCGTCGAACGAAATGGATATTATTTTACCTGTCTAAGTCTAAGTCTTTAGTGGTCTAAGGGAGAAGTCCGCGTTTGAAAAGCTGCGAATATAACGTGCGGCCGTAGCGGATATCGTCGTCGTCGCGGGGGTTATTGCCCATATACAGGCCATCCGTTATTCGCGTGCACCGTTTCCCGCTGTGAATCGGACACGACGAGCGTTAACTTAATCTTCTGACCCTCCTCGACGGCGGTTTACTTACGGGATCGGTTTAAGTGTCAACGGATTTGACCTGCACAACGTCCCTTTACGTGAGAGCGCGTGTGCGCCTTTGATCCAGTTACCTGTGTGCGTACGTGTACGAACCTCAAACGCTTCGGACAGTTTGCGTGGGAGAGAAAACGTCACCGGGTGACGAATTTATCGCCGAGACGATTTGCCGGTCGCAAGTGTTTGGCGGTCGCCTGTGGACGAGGATAAGAGAGAGGTATAGTGGGAGAGAAATAGCAGTAGTTGGGTTAATTTATTTCCCCGGGTCCCGGCCGACACGGTGTCGCGGCGGCAGATGAAATTATGAGCAGTCCGAGAATCACGGTGACCGTTCGCACTGTTGCCCACCCGTTAAACCGGATCACACCGGCGCGGCGATGCTTAATTACGGACGGCCCGAACGCTGTTCCGTGTCGTCCGCGCCGGCGGGGCGTATAGCTTTGGAGAGACCCCCGTCGCCAGGGTCTTTTGGATGTTGTTCCTGCGGTGCCGGGGCTGGCGTATAGGGATAGGACTGCAGGGGTGCGGTTTTATCCCGTTACGCGGAACGCAGTTGCGACCTTTGCGCACTGACGCGGAATGAGGAGACCTCGTGAAAGACCGCTGAGACCGGCCGTGCCCAGCCGCCACGCCGAGCGTCAAACGTGTACGCGAATCGTCTACGGTCTCGTAATTTTGGAAGCGAATCGAACGGACGTAACATGTACGCGCGGGAAAGATCTGAGAGTAATTGGGTGAGCCAGCGAGCGTGCGAGATGGATTGTGTGAGAGAGACAGAGAGAGAGAGAGAGAGAGAGAGAAGATAATGCGATTTATCGGGTCGTGTTTGAAAATAATCGAATTAACCGCGGACTCCGCTGACGTAGTTTTGCGCGTTTCCCGTTCCTATCCCTTCTGTTCCTCGCCATTCAAAATCCCGTTTGTAACTACGCGTACACGCTTTCCGGGCTGCAGTCGTGGTGGTGGTGGTGGTGATGGGGTTGTTCGTTAGGGGTAAAGTGGCTCCACGGCGTTATCGTCGTCATCGTCGACTGCTCCGCCGATTTGTAGCGCGGACGGAATTTATACGTTTTGATCCGTTTCGATCAAAGACGTCGCCGCGCCGAGGACAACTGTACAATATTTTATATCTTTTCTCTATACCACCGTGTGCGCGATGCGAGTCGAATTTTCAATTTTTTCTCTCTATCTCTCCTTCGCCCCTACCCATTCCCCCACACTTTCGCCTAGGCCGCCCGAGGGATGCGCCCCACCCTATAGGCCGACGAGGTCGGAAACAACCGCACGTGGTTTTATTATTATTGTCCACTTTAGGCGATTTTCGTCCCTTCTGCTACAACCGAATAGCACACTCGTACATGCAATGTAATATCTATCGACGTGCGGATACTGCGCGTAATCCGACGAAGGATTCTCGCTAAACGGCAATGGCGAATCCGGAACACGGAACGTATAATAGAACTACCCTCCTCCTCCACAGACATACACCCTCGACGGTATTACGATGGACTTTTCTCGGAACATCATTCATTCAAAGTTTCAAACGCGTCTGCGCCCGCACTCAAACTCGATTTTACGACTTCATTATATTATTATAAATTATTATTGATGTTGTTGTTGTTGTTGATGTTATAATAATTATTATCAATTTTATTATTATATACAGGTTTTTCGTTATAAATACGGTCCGGAAAATTTTTTATTTTTTATACATTTTTTTAAGCAGCCTTAGGTCTAGTATACACTTAGATATATGCACTGAAGTTGCTTTGTCTTGATATTTATCGTTATTTTATCGAATCACGAGGGTTTTTTGAAAAACTGGCCGTGGTTGTTCAACAAATTACAATTATTATTTAATTGTGCTATAAAAACGCGTTTTTACTGTTTGAACAACTGCTCGATTAAAAAAAAAACTCGAGATTTTTTTTCCTCTGTACATATATATGATACATTGCATAAATAATTATTATAATTCCGATAAATCAGAATATTGTAATTTAATTGCGATCTGGGATTTGAGTTCAAAGTTAAGTCTCGTTATTATTAAATCGAATCATGACTTCTTTAATGTTTCATCGCTAATTTTGAATAAATTATTCATGGGCTCAGAATGTTTAAAGCTTACACATCTCGAATGAATTGTAAATGAATTTGGATACTCAGAGGGTATAACTAGTCTGAATTTATTTCACGATGTACTATAAATGGCTGTAAATTCTTCCTTATGGATTCATTATGCTCGAAAATATTTTGTTTTTATTGCAAACCATTGATTATATTTAAATGCCTCAAATAAAGTATTTAATCTACGCTTTCGGAAGAATGATCAATTTTTTTAAATACCGCATACGGATCTTCGTATGTTCATTTATTTTATTGAGATTTTTCGCACAAAGTGTATTTTTTAAATTTACTTAAATTCTAATATTTTCCAGTACGATGTATTTAATAACGCCATGCAATAATTATTTAGGTTTGTATTGAAAATGCCCTCGATCAATATACGAATAAGTATTGTTTTTATTAATTTTTTTAACAAAAATACATTTTACTAGCGTTAATCATTTTGTGAAGGGGGTCAAATACATAAGTTCAAGTGAAATTTTGACATTTTGTACTTATTAAGTTTTTGAATGGAATGCATTTTTCTTTATTTTAAGTGTACCGTTATTATGTTATATTATATTTCAAACAAATTACTTTCAGTATGTTCAGTTATATTAATTCTTATAGTATAAATACTGCTACTAATACTTTTTGTTAACCTTTTATAATTCACAGTTAAAAATAATTTGTTCTCGAGTTCTAAGTGATTGTTAAAATTTGTGAAATAAAAACTGTTTTATGAATAAAATTATTCGTATGTTCAATTTTTAAGATATCCATTTTAATAAATAGCATTTAATATTTCTCATAATAAAACAATTTTATGCAAAAATTTGGTTATTGGTTTTTAAATTTATAATTGAAAAATATGATATCCTTGCAAACCATGGATTTAATTCTCCTTAAAACCTCATCAGTCATCATTTTAATAACACACGTGTCGCATCATACCTAAAATTCCAGAACCGGTGATTCATTTTAATTAAAATCAAGTTCTATGTGCACCTTAAACTTTTTTTTGTCCACATTTCCCATCTATCATGTGCTTTTTAATTACATATCGCTTTTGACAAAGTTTCCATATTTATGACCATAGTTATTTCGTGAGTCTTAATTAAAAATATGTACAGGAAATATCATGTTATTTGACAATCATACTTGATCCAAAAAATTGAGACTTATGTGAATAAGATGTTATAACTGGTACGTAGTAATAACGTTAAGTTATTGAAAGTAAAAAAGTTAAATTTATGATAAGGTTAAGTCCTTTTTTTTTTTTACATCAATAGCTCTCAGTTTTTAGGTTTTTAATCAGGAAATTTAATCTATAAAAAAGCATATACTATATTAACTTTAGTGGTACAGGTAAAACTCAAAATTTAAATGATATAGTTTCTGTTTCAAAATTCAGATTTTTTTTATATACCTTAGTGTCATAAACCACACGAGCTTTCTCCAGATTCGTAATTCTTTGTAAGCAATTAATAAAACATAATGCATAAATACGTTCATGGCTGCAATGATACGGTGTACACTTGTATTTAAGCAGCCGCTTATTTGAACTTATATTTTTGTTGCGGTAAGAATATAGAAAAGTAATGTTCACAAAATATGTATGGTACCTTTAGTTTTGCTGTAAATCGTTGTTTAAATTGGTGAAACGAAGTAAAAAAAAAAAAAAAATGAACCATTTATTTGACGGTTTTGTGAAAAGTAAAAATATATAAGTTATATAAACGCTTTATTCGTATAGGTACTCGTACTATACTATTATTCTCTAACACTTTGAAATCACGTTTTTTTTCTACGTTGTTCTTGTTTTTATCTGAGCTGAACATTATCTTTGTGTACAAGATAAACGTAATTACCATTCTATACACCCAGTTAACCGTTCAAGTATGAACCGTCGTGACGCGCCGTGTCGTACGTGTACTTATCGATAGAGGTGCGGGCGTGTGTGTCTCATGTGACGTTTTACATACGTTTTCTTCGGTTTTAGTAGTCTGCTACTTAGAGGTAAATCAATTTATTCTATCATCGTGTACAATTTGACGTATTTATACTGTGTAATTTTTCGTTGTATCCAAACGTTTTGTCGGCTTTGAAATAGCATAACACTCAATAGTGCGTTAACGTAACATAACATAACCTATACTTATTACCTAATGACGTCGAGAAGTTTTTAACCAATGTATAATATGTAAACGCACATAGTAATATTCTATTATTTCGTTAAAACATTTTCATTTTTTTTTCATTCGAGAACGAATAAATGGCATTCCAATTCCGTTCACGTTTAATTGGTATTCATTTAAAATTTAAATGGTACCATGTATAATATAACCCGAAGTGTATTGACGTTTTTTTTTCTTTCTTTAATCAATTTTGGTCAGAATTTATTATTTAAAAGTTGCTTGATTATTGTGTAGTTTTATTTTAATTAGTTTTCAGCGGTATATGTTTACTCCGTGCTGAAGTTTTTAGAGGAAAATCATTTCAGTTTATAGGCTAGTGCGGTTCAGGTATTCTTATCATACATCTTATCATCTTACAGTGATACATAATAATTGTAAAATGTTAGAGTTATGGTAGCGATATTTACCTATGCATCTGAAACGTTAGCTTGTTACAATGTAAAATCTAATGAATTATGAAATACTTGTGAATCTTATCCATTGCAGCGCTGTGTATACTTTAATATTTTTTAATTGTTTTAACTTCTCTTAATACGTATAATCATATTGAACACATTTGAGAATGGTACACTTTATTTGTTAACAAGCAACATATAACACACGCAATACGTAATTAAGAAACATGGAAAATAATGGTTGTTTAGTTCTTTTGAATCCGCAGACTATATACATTTCAAATGTGGGTCACGTAGAAACTTAACTCCGTCATTGTTTGCAGAGCTAATTTTAATAGGAATATTGAAGTTCGGTAATGGAGTTGTCACGACGTGTAACGTCGTCCTGTATAATATTCGTTTATTGGTATTTTTTTTTTTTTTAATGGTCTGTGTCAATTATTCTTTCGATCAATATGTTAATTTCCAAACGATTGACAAAGAATATTTCCGGTTAGAATACATGAATATATATTAATTAATATCGCGTGTCTATTACGATTTAAATACGGTAGTAATTTATTCTACGATCCAAGTGTAATAGACATTAATCATTTCGTAAAATACGATAAAAAACAGTACGATGTTGTACATGGGTAACTCGATTGATCAACGTCCGCGCTTATGAATTATTATGATTACAGACATGAGGTAACCATAATTTACGTATACTTGTTTTAACCGCTTGTAAATTAGGTTAGTTAGGTCTTGTGAAACGGTTCCAAGTAATATGTGCCAACGGTATGGAAAATGTACTATATAGTGTGTATACGTCATGATAGGTATATACTTTTACCAATATGTCACGATATGGTCTGGTGGAATGGTGGGACTGAGTCAATATTGTATTTCAACGTTACGCCCGTGGCCCGTAACGTAGTTCTGTAAAAGAAACAAAAGTTATTTCTGTATATTTACTAGACACGATCCATATGTGATCCAAAAATAAAAAAAACCTAGTGTTATCTGAATGATATGAAAATGATTTTTGGTCGATTGGACCAATGTGAAAGGAATGTCGTTGTATAAACTCTAACGTGGAAAACTGGGGTTTTCTCAAACAGCTGTTTCATTTTTGGGTAAACTGCAATACATTTTTTTACTGGTATGAACTCGGTATTTTAAACCCTCGTGTCGTACTTGTTCTTATATTTGATGTATAATAAAATGGGAGTATTGTGCACTGCTCTAAACGTGATGATGCACCCAGAGGATTTACTTATTACTATAACGCCTACTATTTTCTGTAAGCATGTTTTTTGTTGACCATTGATACGTAGTGCATAATTTGTGGGGTATTTTACATTTTCTGTGCAAATTAAGAAAATATTATTTGATTTGTCTTTGCTAGGTTTTTATAATATTCACTACCTTCGTTCTAATTACGTGTAACGTTCATTGTTTTTTGAGTTGTTCTGATTCGCAAATATTATTTAAAGGGATAATCGATGCTATAAATCCTGGTCTAATTTGTGCCGGCCCTACGCTGTAGTGTAACAGGCAGACGCCTTGGGTGCCAATAGTTTAGTGCTGTCAATTGCCGAGTGAACCAAATTTATTTAATTATTTACCGACCGATTTTGATGCTCGCAAAAAAAATTTTATTCGATATTTCGTGTGTATTGTAGTTATAATTTTTCAGTGTTATTTCATACAATTCTTTTTATGAATACTATAAGTATAACGTCGGTTATGATATATATATATATTTTGTTTTTTATTTGCATTACATTTGTTGTGATGTTTATCTTTCTTTACCCCCGTCCACCAAACGATGTAGCCATTGAATTGGGGCGGAAAAAATGAGATTCTACTTGGACGGTCAAAAACCTAAGGCTGGCCCTGCGGCAAATACGCAAAAACATTCAATTGTAATATTAGATTTGTTTTCGCCGTTTATCAGATTTAATACGACTGTTATCGTTATACGTATACCTTGCTCACGTAGCGATAGTTTAGTTGTAGTTGATTACGGCGGTCCTTCGTAGATATTTATGTTTTTCCTAATATTATAAGTACGCGTGCACAATGTTACGTCGTGATAAGACTGTAGACGAATTTCACTTTGCTTCTGTTTTCGGAAAAACGTATTATGCTTATATTAGTTATTATATTCAGAATACGTCCCATATTTTACACAGCAGTGTATTAAAACAACTCTGCTCAGTAAAGAACCGGGAACAAAGCACATCGACTGCGTTGCTTATATTATATTATATTTGTATCATTGATTTTTGTTTTTGTTTTTATTTTCCCTTCGTCCCTTCTTAATCAAGACGTCCGTGGACAAACAATAGCTAAAAAACTAGTCCATACTAATTAAAAAATCGGAATGTCGAGAGTCACAGCAGAAAACATTCGGTTGGTATTCTGCCATTCTCGCTGCCACTCTCGGTTGAGTAGAGCTTGATAAAAGAGCACTGGACTGTAAAAAATATCCAACCAAATTGCGTCAGAGCCCTATTTTTATTTATATATTTTTTTTATTATATGCCACCACTTGTGACTCTGATGGCGTTACATTTTTAATTTTTTTTTTTCAATTGCCTCTTCATTCCATATAAATTTGAAAAAAAGAATCGTTGCAGAGTAATTTTTTTTCTCTATTTACTCACATTATTAAATTCGATTGAAAAATATCGTAATTTTCAACATAGATTTTTTCGTTTTTTAATTAAAAGTTCGTTTATGCTTGGACTCAAAACGTTAAACACTGATGTCACGGTTCACGAACTATTTGTAGTTAAAAGCCAATTATAGTTATCTGCTCAAAGTACTAACTGACAAAATAATTAACTGGTCAATGAGTAACGCGTTCCGTTTTGAAACTCGAGTCGCTCTTATCTCTTTTATCCTTCGCCCGTCCCGTGTAGACGCTAATGCTAGGTTGTTCGGGGTTTCTATTCAAACAATTGACATGTCTGTGTCAAGTTTCACTTGTAATAGCAGCGGTCATTAATTAATCTATTTGATTTCGTTTTCGGAGTATTTGAAGTGATATTACATAAACGCTCATCAAATCGTAATCGGGAACAACGGATCAAAATAATATCTGCACGATTATTGTTGAAGGAGTTTCAATTCGGCGTGTTGCGGTTGTTACTTTTATTTTACGATATTAAAAACAATGCAATTTCGCCCGTTGATACGACTAAGTGTTTCCCAACTGCAGCTGGTCCGTGGTACTATTCCAAGATACCTTCGGTTTTTTTTTTATGTACATTGATTTTTTATTAAGAAAAAACGAATGTAGTGAACAAAATTCAATTCATTATGATTCTATTTACGACATTCTACGACTAAACAGGGTGATTTCTTAACCATACTTACCCCTTTTTTGTTGGTTGTAAAACAGCGTAGATTTGGATTTTATTTTATGTTCAAGTTACCATAATAGCTATGTTTTTTGTTACATTTTTTCGTGCCACCTTAAGGGTATCCTGTGGTGAAGATTTTTTTTATAAAAAACAAGGCTTATGGTAACATGAATGATATAGAAAAAAAAATCCAAATATCTACGGCCTAAAAGGGAGGTGAGCATGGTTGAAAATATCACCCTGTGTATATATTTATATGGGTACCTACATAGTTTTTCCATCATAACGTCGCGTTAATAGTTGATGGTCAGATAAACTAGATGATATCCTACAGTTATTATTCGACATTTTTTTAGTAAACAAAAGGTGGTGGTTGGGATGTAGTAGGTAGTAGCAGTGGTTCGCGGTGATGGAAAATGTTCAAAAGTGGTCAGTGCCTTGAGCCTGGTCCGGAACCACCGGTCTGGACCAAGCGCATTAAATTACACGATCGATCCGTTGCCTTCACTTGACGTCATTGTTAGTCGTGTTCTTGTTTTTTTAATTTTCCATCTCGAAACGGCCATTAAACCAATTTAACCGCATCGTAAATGTATCGTTATTGTTCAATTTTTCGACGCTGTCGCGATTTTCGAAAACATAATAACGCGTACTCAAAACAGTTTTGCGGCTCATCGGCCCGTACGATACATCCTCGTGTAAATGAATATAATATGTATAACCTAACTAAATACACACACACATAAAGACACACACATGCATACATGCACACACACATGATATATACAATGCATATTGCATTGTATATATATTGTGTGATGGTAAAAGAGAGTGTGCTTGCATTAACCAACATGCCACTTCACACGAATTACTCCCCAATACCTTAATGAACGCTCATTGTGCATCGTGCGCCCTAGGGTATCTGATGACAAAGCCAATCAACGCGCGATTCATTCGCACTACTTGTTTTCTATATCATCAACGTGCATCAACGTGAGTTTGTGTGCGTAATACATACATACACACACACACACACACACACACACACACACACACACACACACACACACACACACACACACACACACACACGCACACACACACACACACACACACACACGGCCTTACAGTATATACGCGTAGGTATATTGCGCCGCCACGTGTGGGTCAAAATATTATACGTTTGCCCTGTTGCCATTTGCAATACGCATTATTCGTCGTATTAACCGCTCTGCGCGTTTCTCTGCGTAACGCGTATACGTATCTGCGTATTGGCTCTCATATTATGCAATACAATACAAAACATGATACATTTCGCCGTGTGTTTGAGTTGAAAAGTATCGACCGCCGCCGCTGTACATACCGAGCTGCCGTACCTGCTGCAGAACGTCCGAGTAGTTAGTTCATAGTTCATAACGAGGACTATAACATACGGGTTATGTGTACAAAAATGAAAATGTTATTATCTTGAATCGAGTGCGAGGCTTATTTTTGTACAAGTACCACTATGTTAAGGTAAAAACACATACATATACACATACATACACATATACCTATATATTTATAGTTAATTTTGTAGACAAACAATATTAAAACATACCCTTACAAGTGTGTATTATGTAGATGCGTATACGATCCGCGTGCGATTTTTGTATTTTTTTTTGTTCTTCGTAGTTTTGCCTAATATTCGACAATAGACTCGTGCGTTTTATTGTATCATTCTCTTTCACGAGGAAAATAGTAATAAATCATTTTGATAGTTTAATAAATTGCAGTTGTACGATAAAAAAAAAAAGTATACCACGTACAGGAAGGAAATGGAAGGACGAAATAAAATATTACAATATGTTAAATAAAATGGTATGCTGCAGGATTTTATTTATTAATTCAACTTGTAAATTGTTGATCACGCCGAACACTGATGAATGATTTTTTATTCGAGACACCACTCCTGTAAACAGTTTTAAACCTCCACTTATGCTTATGTTTTACTATAAGAGTGCAACGATTGTGTACGTTTATGAGAAAGAAGCACTACAACGAAATTATTAATACTTGATAACTTTGAATTCAATGTAATGTGTACATATTTTTTTTTTTAAGAATTCTATAGACGAGCATTTTTTCTTATTTTCTTTTGGTGTAGCCAGGTGACCAATTTATAACGCGATTGTACACATTAAATTGCTTACAGTACTGTAAAATGGAAACGTGCAAACGTGGAAACAACTAAATTATCAAAATCTAAAAATATACTCAACAATGATTATTTTGTGGTTTTGGTGTGTACATATTGAATGCGTTCCTTGTTTTCATTCTGAAGGATATTCCAGGATGAACTATAAAAATTGAATATTCAAATATTATAGAAATAATATTATTTGCGTATAATTATTGAAATACAATATTGATATTATATGACATAAAATTATGCTTCTTATTACCTATTGAATTTTGTCGAGTGAATATATTATACAGTAAATACAGATTATATAGCCTGTTGGTATTCAGGAAATACCTGTATATTATCTTTCAATTTGCATATGTATGTTTAAAAAAAATCCGTTTACAATCGAAAATGATAATACTTTTTACCCTATATTTTTTTTTTGACATTTTTTAAATTGATTATTCATTACTTTTATGGTAAACAAATGTGTATGTTGGCGGAGGATATTTTCTACGTCGAGAACTTATTTGTTTAACAAAGTACAATGAGTGTACCTTCCGTAGAAATAATCTTCCTGCTTCGGGAACCCCTTTTCAATTTTTTACACAAAACCAAGTACCATTATTATATTGCTCGGGTACAAAATGGGTTATCCGTAGTGCTCCGTATGTACATATTTATATTGGATAATCGAATTGTCATAGATATAATGATATAGGCTTTCTATTTAATGGATATTTATGAGACTTTAAACCTTCGGAGTCGGTTATAAGTTATAACATTCGTGTAATTAAGTTTACATTTTTTTTTTTACAAAGACAATATCAATTTTGAAACATCCTCGCTGAAACGAAAAATTATTTTTTTATATTAACTAACAACACCTGTTATGTATTAAAGAACCGTCGAAGTTCGTTCGTGGCATTTTAATTTTTATAGTGTTTGAACGTGCTTTTCTCTAGGTACACTAATTTTACGATTCTGGCCCTTAAAACCATTTTTTAGCTTCTAGACCGGATGGATAAGTTATCAATTTATATCGAATTCGGTAGCTAGTGCTCGTTAAAGCTACCTAATTATAATATAGTTAAAATCTCATAAAAATCGACCGTGAACATTGTACCGTAGCATAAAAAATTAATCGGTGGCGTAATAATCGAATTAGATTTTATATTCGATATTTGTTTAGAATTAGCAAAATTGAATTGTGTTCTCGTAATTATGCTATTATGTGATGTTCTAAACCATTAAGACGAACAAATGTGATTACATCATTAGAAGATGACTGAAATGAAATTTCCTCTTGTCGAGTAAGGCATATTAATTCAATGTCTACCTATGTCCTATAGGTACTTGCTTGGATCGTGCAATTACAACCGTGACTCTTATCTAAATTTTCCAAACAAAACATTTCGTATTATTATTATTATCATGTTAGTTTTAACTAATGCACATTGCCGATTACACTAATCCATTGTTTTTGCATAAACTCGTCTCGTCTCATTTTTGATAATTTTCCTTTTGAATGTAGTTTGAATTCTAAGCATATACCGTCGATCAAATGTATGAAATATATTAAAGCAGCCATTACACTGGGTTGCAGTAATATAATGGTGTTGATGTTTATTTTTACAATCTTTGGGTTGACTTTATTTATTTTGTCTTGTTGAACGGCAAATTGTTCGACTTCAAATTCAGTAATATTTACAACAATATTAGTTACAGCTAGATAATAGATATATTAACAAACCTAGAATGAATAGCTTAACAACATATTATTCTGAAAACAAATTGAAGAAGATATAACAAGAATAAAATGAAATAAAATATATATTTATTGATACGTATAAGATAATGTATTAAGATGGAATTTACTAAGAATCACATGACTGTTCTTGTATGTTCTTATAGTCAATACGACTAACATTCGTGATTTTATTTCACAAAGTCACATTTCTTTTATTTCAATATACATTTAAATGCTTTCATTGATAGATACATTTGCCAACTCTTGAGTCAATTGGAAAATTGAAATTGATGTTTTACGTCGGTTGTTATCTGCGAATAAAATGTTGCCGAAATATATGCGGTATAATACATTTTCCGGCCGAATTGCATAATTTTTAAGTAGACAACCGCATTGTACGTTAATTACTACTAACTTTATTACAGTTACGATAAAGTTATGAGTACAGATAGTGAATTTAATTATACGGTATTTGTTGCGATAATTTTCGAACGATTTGAATTTACGACGTGACATTAAATAATATTAAGATTGTAACCGCTTGTTTTTGTACATATTATGCAGGATATATACGTTATCTACGTAATATATATATACAGTGTGTGTGTTGTATTAGTTTTGAGTTTACGTTTGGAACACTCATTATATAGTTCTTATTATCATGTTCCATACTCCGTGCAGTGATCTTGTTATAGTGTACACGACGCTTGTGTTTTAATCGACGACATTTTTTCACCTCGAAGAATCTCCACTTTCCCCGAATACGGAAAGCGCCGGCGGGCACGCTGTAGTTGAGCATGCTAATAATAATTATTACTGCCGTTTGTTCAACAAAAATAACCGTTGCTATTTTCTCGATAAAGTTATGTACACGTGGGTTCTTTATTACAATGTTTTCGAAGTTAATATAGTACAGCTATAGGGAACTTTAAATAATTATTGTGATATTTTCCATCTTTTTCACAAAAACAATTATGTTCTAAAACCGAGCTATTTTATAATATTCCATCGGGTACGATTATAACAAGATTATCTAGGATAATATAGCTTATATTCCGTCTCTATTGGTCCAATAAATGTATTGTGTATGTGACAAATTGTCATGTTTCATTGATTTAATATGGAACTACTACTCGATTTTGTTTTTCGTTCGCACGTCCGATGAAAATGATTGAGGTAAAATGGTATAAGTGATTAGTTTGAATTTAGATTGAAATTTTCCATCTTATTCGTTATATTCCAACTGAATCGCAATATTTTCCTTACAAGGGGAGGAAAATGTATATGCATAATATCAAGACATGCCGTTTTCGCTTGCACGCTAATCAAAATTATGATCTTTGCAACATGAAGGGAGACGTTATAATAAAATTACTTAAGATGAATTAACATTAATTATTGAGATAATATTACAGCGTGATATTCTGTAAAAGTTAGTGTTCTTCAATACTTGATAATTAATCGAGTATTTAGTATTGGGAGAACAGCGATTACGTTCGTCATCGGTTTTTAAATATCCGTATGGTATTTATTTATTTATTTATTTATTTATTTATTTATTTATTTTTATCTATGACCTGGCCGGGAACTTTATTTTATGGACTTTTTAAACACTATCGGAACTTTTCGCATCACATTATCCATCGTTGTATCATGTGTATCCGTTTTAATTTTGTTAATCCGCCGAAAATATATCACATTAAACTATTTCAAGCCGCACATATCGAATTTATAAACAAGTTTGTCAGTAGTTAATAAAATATGTTAATCGCTAAAGTTTACGCTTAGTTTAAACTTTGGCGTTTAAAATATTGAAATGCGTGTGTCGAACAATAATAATTCCGTAACAATAAACGTCGTTCTCGTTCGCGATTTTCGTGAAATATCACACCAGCCGTGCTTAAAAAAAAAAAAAAACAAGCCGCGTCACTATTGTATAGTAGTTCAATCGGATGCTCGGATTGCGCACTCCTACACCCTCTGCAAATATTTAATTAAATTTTTAATCGTTTTTTAATGCTGATGACAATGTTTCTACGAGTCTCTGGAAAAATACCGCCGCGGCCGCGCGTCTCCTCCGCTATTATCATCTTCTGTTTCTTCCCTCTGTGTAAATTTATTCAAAACTAACCGAGGGTATGATTTAATTTTGTTACAGTTGGTTGGCGGCGAATTCGACATGGAATTAAACTTTATCATTCAAGACGCACAGAACATCAGGCATATGTTGGAACTTTTAGACCATTGTCCTCCAAACTTACAGGTATGTTAAGTGATTGAATTTATTCGTACACGTTTCGTCAGTTACGGGGCTGCCCGTGACGATTAATTGCGTGTTAATAGAAGTTTATTAAAATACCTAGAAAATAAAACCCTACGGTGTTTTTGTGATACATTTTTACAATATTATTATATAGTATCAGTATTGACTGTATACGTTTGTAAAAGTTTGTAATTAAAATACTGACCCGAGGCGTTTTATAAAATATTATAATTAGTCAGTCTAAACTTTAAGAACGTACCATTTATTTATTTTTTATTTTTTTTTGTATGTATACTTACATGTATAGCTGTGCTGAAAAACCAGCCCGACAATAAAGTGCTTTAAAATTATTTTATTGTAAAATACATTTTATGTTGACGGTGTTGAAGTAGTGTTCCCGTTTAAAATGATTGTACTACTGACAACTTCTTATTATTACATGAATAAGATGGAATTGATTTTTCGTTTGTGTATGCGTTTAGGGGTAAAACACAAAAGACAACTTCTTATTGTGTTTGATATATTTAACGATTGCACCATACAAATTTTTGTAGGTATTTACAGTGCCGCGTTATAATTGATTCGGTTTAAATGTAAAAGTGATTGAATTTTTAATGACCATACAAATAATGTTTATTGTACGATCACAGTGTGTTGGATATTTCTGTAGCGGCACCTGTATTCAACGATGTTCTTAAAACAGCAAATATTATAAACCATGATGTTTGATTGGTTGCGATGTTATTTATTTTTGATTTAATTACGCTCGTTTATTGTGTATCATGTCCTATGTCCATAATATTATGCAGACCTCTCGTTTTCCCAGTGGCAGGGACAATTTTAAGGGAAAATGGATCTCTATGTGTATCGGTTTATTGAAAATGTTATTAAACAAATATACACTATGCATTTATCAAACGTACAGAATTAGGACGTATCCATATTTATAATTGGTTTTCGCAATTTTTCGAGTACCTGAATCGTGGGAAATGCAGCACATGTTGTCGTATCCACTGTAAGCATTTTGAAAGTGTTCTATAGTTGTATGAATCTCTTTTTTTTATTTAAATAGGAAATTTACAATCTGTAACAAGAATGTACAATACAAGCAAATGCATTTTAAAATAGTTACATCATGACGCCGAATAGTATGTGAGGAGTGAGGCTGCCCGGTTGAGTAAACCCTTAAGGAGTTAAATTACAATTGGGGTTTCAACAGATCCCTGCGCTAGCGTTTTTTTTTAAGTGAGACGAGGACTGTATTGGTTTTGTCATGATGTGTGTGTGTGTGTTTTTTTTGTATCCATGTTCACGGTTTCGACCACAAAGATTGCTCCGGTGTATATACGAGTACAAACCAGCACATTTCTGATCGGAAATTTTGTCTTGTTGGTATTCTGGGGAGGTATTATTTTGGATTTCTCAACAGTTTTCCGAATAATTAAGAAAAATTGAAAAAAAAATTGTAAAAAACTTTATCCGAGTTCGAGAACCGATCCCTGACCTTCTAGTGTTTCCGTTTTTTTTTTTGCAAAAGTCAGAACATTAAAAGTTTAACCTGCCTTATTAAAAACATTTGTTTTACTTCTATATTGACCATTTTTAGAAATATAAACTGGTCCACCCGACGTATTTCATTCGTTTTTTCGAGTTCAATGGTACATGTTGCTTCCAAGTTTAAAAGAACCATCACCAGTCTCACTCGACTTAGCGGTTTCGTCCGTTTTTTGTACTTGTATATTTCGTTTGAACATTAATTTTATCGCTGATTAAGGATATTACGCTTTATAATATTTTAATCGTAAAATCTCGTATTTATCTATATTTTCATCTTTCAAACAAACTATTTTACCCAAATTTACTTCAGATTTGTTCCACCATTTTACTTAATTGTTTTTCATTGTCACAAACAGTAGTTTTCGACGTAATTAAGATTCTCATTTTAAACGATGCCTAAAAGATTTATGTACTCACGTACATTGAATGAAATCTTTGACTCCTAGACTGCTAAAGGATGACTTATTATATGGCTAGTTAACTAAGTCGTTACATATTAATATCGTCACATCGATTTTATAATATATTTGCACAAAACCATAATCACGTGGGCCACTTCCCGGTTGTTCATAATATGTTTTTCGTTCGTACACGTGGAGAATGCAATTATATTCCATCGCCGTTCTGAATACAGGAAAACAATCTACTCCAAACGTTTCACAATGATAAGTTGCACGAAACCCTTTGGTCTACAGTTTGCATTCGTTGTGGATGTTTATTCTGTTACACAATGTGCAATTTTCAATGTATTTGCACTAGTAATAGTCGCCGTTTATTTCAAATACCAAATTTTAGATGATCCAACAGAATCTTGGTATTTAAACTTGTTTAATGAATTTTGGGGTTGTACCATATACAATATACAATATACATATACTACGAGACCGACCTCTCGATTTCATTTATGCTACACATTATTCAGGATTTATCAAATTCTAATTATCAAAGCTTTATATTTATTTTATACGACTTATATATAATAAATATATAATATAATAGGTAATAATACGTAAGTTATATATTCTTATTGCCTCTCTGTAATTTAGGTAAAGGTAAAAATTGTAAAAATCAATTGTACAACAATATAATATGTTATCGATACCTATGAAAATAAATTATTTTTCTCTTATCATCGACATTGGAGTGTAGGTGTGTTAATTATAATTCAATTTTATGTTTATTAAATGAAACAAATGACATTTTCATATTGTAGATCGCGTTTTAATACTATATTTAAAAAAAATCATGTTACAAATACTGAGACAACAAAACATTATTTTTGTGAAAAAAAAAATATCAGATTATTGTATACAGAATTTAATTTTGTCCCTCACTTCGGAAATCACTGAACTCTTATAGTCTAAGGCCTGAATGCTTTTCTTCATAAGTCAGCTTCATTAATTTATAACGTTTAAATGTTTTAGTATTAAAACAAAATGAATGTACATGTTTAACTCAAATTAAATTATAGTCCTTTGATGTTCAAATGTCCACGAATTAAACGGTTGGTACTTCTTAGCGTAATAAGATCTATTTCTTAGAAATATTTTTAAAGCTTTTTCAGAAAAAAAAATTAAAAAACGTTTATGTTACAATCAGAATGGATGCAAGTACGATAGATATTTTTAAATAATATATTTAGCACTCAGATGTAAGTCATATATAACTAAGAATTAAGTTTATTTGCATTTATTTTAATGTAGTGGGACATTTTTAGTACTTTCTTTTTGGTTTAGAAACCATTTAACTTTTATCGATTTCGAAATTCTTGTAGGTAACCGTTTATTAACAATCGTTATTAGATTGGTGTTTTAATATTTTGATTCGTTTTACTTTTAGATATTCTATACTTATATTTTATGATTATCTAGTATTTATGGCATCTTAATCAGTACTTTAAGCAGATTTACAATTGTTGCAATTGGATATGCAATAGCTTGTTTTTTTGTTCTTCCATTAGATAATGACTTAAACAATAAAATAAATATTTATGTTTGATATTCTCTTTGATATTATTATATTTTGATCACAAACGTTTATAAATTACATTTATTGTATTATACTTATATTTTTCGTATAGGAAACTTTGTGTTTATGAACACAGTCGTTCGCTACACGAGTTGAGAACTGACACTTTACGTTACGGCCTATTTACCATGTAGTATATTATTTTGTCGGTTGTGTAACATCTTTATCGTGGTCTCTGTGACTCAAGTGCAAAATGCTCTGGAGAGTTATTAAACTCGAGAGAATGTGTAACCTGTTCTAGGATTTATACACCGTATACAATTTATAATATTATTCGAATTAAATTTGCATTGGTTTTAAAATAACCATTTTTTTTCGGTCATTCATCTTGCGCTTACCCTCGTGCAGGCGTATATTCTGATATACGTATATATAATATTCTAGTCCATACAATTGCGTATACATTTGTGTAGAAAAACGGTATGGGATATAAGCGTTTAAAGTTTTCGCCGCGAAATGGATTTCTTCGTTTGTTTTCGCATGCATATACGGACTTTATACCATATTATGGTGTGTAATATATTTCTAGTTTCGCGCTGGATTTTTCTTCTATTACCTACCTACTTATTTTCATCTCACCTCTATTGTGAAGGGCTTTCATGGGCTAAAATATCTGGTATTTCGTCCGCTACAATTTATTGTCCTCAGCCCCTACGTGTAATTTATTTCACTTTACTCGTACACGGGCGCGCACACATACGCGCACGCACGCACGCACGCACGCACGCACACGCACGCACGTACAGGCACTATAAACCGAAACGGTTAACAAGTTCATGTCCGAATTGAGTTGGTTCATTTCCCCATCGGTTTGAGCCGCTATACAATAATACACATCTAAAACGTGCAATTTGAAAAATAGTTAAATTACTAGGCACGATGAGTAATGGTTTATTTTCGTGACGTGAATGGTAACTACATTTCGGTGAGAAATTAGAACGTATAACAATACGTTTTTTGTGCTTTTCTTTTCAAAAAGGACAAGCCGTGGTCCGATATTAAGTGTGGCGAGTTTTTAACAATAATAAATAATAATAATAATAATAATTACCCTTGAATTCGTCGTTGTTTAACTTCTGGACACTTAAAGATGTTTTGCGATTCTGTGGTTGTTATAAATATATACGATATATTTATTTATAAATATATAAATATATACTCGTATATGTTGTGTATAAACTATAACAAAATTCGTTTATTTATTATATTTTGACCAACAATCGATTATGTTCATTGTGTAAGATTCTTTTGCGCCGTACACTCCGTTGTTTATTTTAGTCTTTAAACGGTTCTTATATAAATATTGAAATATCAATCGAGTATTATTAAATTGGAAATGTAATGGCGTTTTATATTATTAAACAATAGAGAAATGAGGAAAATAAAATCATTTGTATTGATTTCAATCGAGTTTTCAATCATGTACAGTCTATTTCTTTAGTGTTTTTATTTTTATTTGGGAGCAGAAATTATCCGCTCCGATTGCAAAGTTGAATGTTTTCAAATTTAAAATGATTACACATATTGCATAAATGCTTATTACTTATTTTAAATGTATTTACACTTTTTTTTTCGATTCATTATTTGTAAATTATTTATTTTAATGTAGTTTTACACCTGCATTTTGTGGTCTATAGATTCTATGTAAAGTGATCGACAACTTTATTTCCGTGCAACGTAGTATGATTGTATGTAGTATGTATGTTGTAGATTTCTTTTCATTATTTTCGTGCATCTTTACTTTATCGCACAGAAATTGCTTCATATCAGACGTCGTTTTATGTTACAATAGGTACACATTTGTCGCTTTTTGAATATGACAACGTGTAACGTAATGTTCAAATTACCTTTGTCCTTAGCAAATATAAATCACTGCATTCGCGTTCAAAGATGATAATATCTACTTTCTACTTATATATGTATTATGATTTGTTGTTTGGCAATGAAATGTTTAATATTTGTATTGTATTGCGTTTATACTTTGTCGGCCAACTCCTCTGTGCGAGGTTTTACAGCTGCAGCACCCGAAGACTTACTGTTATTTGGATTGGTATTGGATAGTTGTTCATTTTTGTTTCCCACAGACTATATCCCGGATAACGGTAAAATATTTTTAATCGTACTTTTATATTTGATATTGCGATGTCTGCTGTTGTTCTATTAGTTCTGTTTGAATATAGATGACTTGGAACGATAAAAATGTTTAAAAATGGGACGAGTTTAATTCGTACTATGTTTTTTCACTCCTCCTCGATCGTCCACTCCATGTCGGAAACTTCATCTGTGCGAGACTTCGTGACTGTTCTGCAAAAATACTGTTTCAAAGGCAAGAGACGAACAAAAGTTTTTTTCTCATACCCTTACTACCCCCCGTTCTTAATTTAACGTTCGGACTGCTGATTTAAAAGTTGTTTCCACACAATCAGAGAATACACGCACTCCAGTATAAAATTTCCAATGTAACCCAACACGGGTATTTTTATTTTTTATTTTCTTCAGAGAATCTACAGAAGTGTCTGATTCGTATGACAAAAATAATTGTCAGTAGAAAAAAGTCGTTCTCGGTGAACTCATATATATATATGAATGTAGTCACTTAAAACATAAGATAAACATTTCATTTTCCCCTTCTCCCCATTTTTGTCGAACGAAAAACTGAATTTGAATAAACGTGAATTCCTAATGAGGCAAGTTTATTATTATACCATAATGTTGTAAATACAATTTGTAATATCAATGTTTGAATCAAATAACTGTATAACTTTGTCGTGTTTAGTGTGCCACTGCGATGGATCAATAAATGTAATAGACTAAACGATTTTTTTTTCTTGTCACATAATTAATTGAAAATTTCAAAATTGATGTTGATTTATGTTTGAAGGTATTACAGTCTTTTGATTTCGATTTACCGTTCAATCACACGTGCATATTTAATGACGTTAACCATACTATCGGTTATTGAATCGTATCGTTATTCGAATCGGTTGAATCAGCTATAGATGTTTGCCGTATTATATATGCTGCATTGTATAGGTTTGTGCTTTGAAATAAAATTGATTGCGATGATATGAATGCAGTTTTAAGTTTGTTTATCATAAACGGTCGATGGATTTTTTTTTTTTTGCTATTATTTCTCAACAGTTAAAGCGTTGTTTACGTGTTTAAGTGTTAATTATGTTAACGAGAACTTACGTCTAACGGAACGCGTCTTCGCGGTTGTGTAGACCATCGTCGGCCGGGCGTGGGTAAAAGTCGAATCCTTAAAAGTTTCATTTCATTCTTGTAGAACGCGTTCGTCCCCGCGTGGATTTGGGCGATTTTACCGCGTGCATTGTATTGAATTGCTCCAAAGCCCGTTAACCGTGCAGTAGAGTTTTTCGGTCAAAATAAGGTTTACGGCCGTGCACGCGCAATGATCTCGCACCAGCACAATGGCCGGCGATAATAAATAACGATTGTTGAATTTGTAGTGTAAAAGTAAACGTGAATTACCAACAGCACACACGCGCGAGCGTTCGTTCCCAGGGTACCTCACATATCCAGGTCATTTGGTGTATTTACCGTCCCTCGGGACTTTATATTCCAGCCCTGTGCTGCGTATACCATTGAGTACCACCGTCGCTACCGTCTCTCCCGTGTGCGTATAGCTTTTAAGATATTTATTCATTTGTTTGGTTTTGTTTTGTTTTTTTTTTTTGCCCGTGTGACGAACGTGTTTCATTATAATTACACGGTCTCCGCGCGCCTGTTTGAACGCATACGAATTACAGAAAAATCATTATGACGTGTACGTTAATAATTGTAATAACGGGTGCATATTGCACGCAAGAATTTCTATTAACATGTACATTAACGAGGCGCGGGCGGTCGTTAGACTAAACGGTATAATATCGATTTCTTTTCGACCCGCTTCGGTCGCGGTAAATTGTCAGGTTTTCCGATTGTAATCAATAACAATAGCAGCTCTGTGATAATTGGGATGATATTTTTTTTGTAGTATCGACACTATTATATACGCGTATAGTGCTCGTTTATTATTTTTTTTTCTTTTTACGATGCACTTATATCACGAAGTTTCGATATTTCTGCTTTTATCATAGTCGCACAATAATATTTCATCACGTTTATCGTTGTACCCGCACGGATCGCAAAAAGTAATAAACCCATTCCTGTAAGCCAATATTCGATAGTTTCCAGCGCAATAATGAATGTATCTCATTTTTTTTTCTCGGTGCTTCTCTTAGCATTGTGTCCATGTAGGTTCAACTCTGTGTAGATACTTTTTCAAAGTCGGCCTTACCGCTCAACGCCGGTCGTTTAACATACGTTTTTATTTCGACAATAATTCTTCAAATCATTTCAATTAATTTTTATTTACCTATCAATCATTGTCTTTAGATGTTTTGAATATTTAAACTGTAATGTGGCACCCATACAGCTCGTGTTCGTATAATATTATATATTTTAGTCAGTCATCGCTAATCGTATGTGCTCTAACACGATGGGGTTTTTCTTCGGGATCCGCCATGCGTTACGGACGTCCTCCTACACGCCGGGGAAAATGATTGACCACTGTTTTCTGAAGATCTTTTTCGCGCAGGGGTTAAAAAATGTTTGTGTTGCGTTGAAGTGGTCTAAGTGGGCTTTTGAATGGTCGAGGGAAGACTTCGGCTGAAAACCGGTAGACCGAAATGACCGGATGCTTTTGCGACTGAAAGTTTATCGTTTCCTATTTCTCCCGTACATTAACAACACCTTGCATCGTTCACTTCTTCCACATATATCCCGGCTGCTATCGATTTTATTTTTCGTTCCTTGTACTTAATACCTACCGATATTGTTGTTTATGGAGCGGAGAAGTATTGATTAGGTTCAGAATTTCTCTCTCCGCCGCTGCGTTTATTCAATTTCCATAATACCTTAAAGACGCGGAAACTTTTTGTTTCTCGTTCTGTCCTCGCCTTCGGCGGGAGAGAAAGAAAAAAAAATTAGCGGCGGAAGTTTAGTTTTTATATCGCCATCAAGCCTAAACGAGTGTACACCTGCAAGAAACAATAAATCACGGAATAATGTCACTTTGCTATATACGAGTAGTGTTAGTGGTTCGTATATATTAAAGGTTCTCTAGACACCCTTCTCGCTTTAGCAAGTCGTAAAGCAATATTTTTCGCTGTTTGGAGACAGGTGCAACTTATCTAAACCACGTGTGTACATTTTGTGATTTATTAATTTAATGAAATTAACTGACCCTTTCACTTTTTTCGGCGTGACCTGGTGTTTTTCATGACTACAAGCAGTGCCGTAATTGAGATTTACTATGAACCACAACGGCTGTTACCTAAGTGGATATTATAGGTATCCCTTGGTTGCGTTAAAAAAAAAACTGATTTAATCGTAATTTCAATTAAGAAAATTAGTGACTATGTAATTATATATATATGTAACCGAATCCAATGTCACAACTAATTATTTTCGTTTATATTTCAATTCAATGTTTTTTCCCTCGTCTACATGTTGTACCTATAATTGTTATATAGGGTACGTCGCGGGTGAAACGGGAGGTTAAAGCTACGCTTTTTATTGTGTCGGTTCTCGTGGTTAAATTTAAGTTTTCGATTATTTCAATTTGTTAATTCAAACATCTGTGTGATCAATAATTTTTTTCACGTAACTGTGTTCAATCATTATTTTTGGTACTCATTGTGGCGTTATCATATAGTTAATAATGTAACTATAAATTTTTTTTTGAAACGCTTTGATCTGGTTTGAATTTTTATATTTTTTCAATGTTTCTTAATGCTTCAAAACTTTTAAAAGTCGTTGAAAATTGTGAACTGCGTGATTACGTAATATTTCTCTCGAACTATTGAAGTATAAAGTACAAGTAGACACACTTATAAATAATACATTAATACTACATTTTAATGAGGGACGTTTATACGTATAACTTACTATAACCTATTAAAAATTAATGTTTTGTTAAAACTCTTTACGTCAATGATGATCATTGAAAACACATCCGTGGCGAATGAATACATTTTAATTAATGCCGGTAAAAAATGAATGTAGCTATAACTGCCGTGTATTATTATATTTAAACGATTGTAACTATACTGATTACTGTTACTAGTTTGTAGTTTTTGCTTGCCTTTAATATTGATTAGACTAATTATGTTCACTCTGTGTACCGCATCAGGTACTTTTACTCGATTAAATACTTTCAGTTATTACGTAGGAATTATCTCATTCTTTTATAAATATGATGTATTACTTTTAATGACATAATTTCAAAAAAAATTGGCTGAACTTAATGAGTAACACACCGCAAGTCAGTGAACAATTGTAGTGATTAGTTTTCTTTTTTTATCTCTCCCTGTTTCCATTACACGGGGTTAAATCATAACATCCTTTGAATGTCTGAATGCAATGCGTTGTGTACATTAATATTACTATGATTGAACGAAGTGGTTGCTGGCATTGGTGGTAACGGGGGTAGCAACGGTTGAGACAAAAGTAGTTACGAACCTAGTAATGTATTCCCTGCACCTTATATCCTCACTGTTATCGTGTTATACGTCAGTATCTTGTCATCATCGCATCTTAGAGGTAAATGGGTTTTGTTTTGCTAAATGGCATCATCGCCCTCAAGCCTATACGCACTTCATCGGTTTGTCCTTACTCAGTCTTCGTGTAGCTCCAGTTCGCAACGGCCGCTTGCAACCCTCGACCAACCCGTGCAATCTGCTTAAAATTCAAACACAAAACTGTTTACTATTTAAACATTCCTGGTTTGCTTGATAATATTTCACCGAAGACAATATATTAACTGTCATTCCGTTTTGCATTAAAAATAGTCGACTTCATAGTATTCAGTTGTAACAAAACGTTATCTTACTTTTTTTTTTCCACTTTCTCTGAGCAAACATTTGCGTTAAATTTTTGATACGAATATGTATAAATAAAATGAATCACTTGTGTTTCAAATTTTTTTCTTACCTGCTCTTAAAGCGAATCAAAGTGTTAATCACGTGAAGACTACGGCATTAGTTAAGAGGGTGCCCACGCCATACCCGCATGCGTTATATCTCCGTCTCACGAACGTGTAGAACATAACGAATCTTCGTCCGGCAGGACCGATTTCGTGTTGTTGGCTTAAACGTCAGAGTAAATCGACCTATAATATTTTAACTTGAGGGGAAGAACATTATCGTCCGTGCGATTCCGACGCTATACGACGTCTGCTATTGTTGATAATTCTCTGTAACGCACATAGTATAGGTGTTTCTTCGAGAATTAAATACATTGAGGATACATGCGTATTGTCGGGATGCCGAATCAATAACATTCTTATGGCCTCGTATAATATAGTCGGACGGCCATTGAGAACATACACTAATAGGTAGGTCGTTAATGAAGCGCCCGCCGCCGCCGGTAACACAACGGGAGCGCGGGGAAACGCGAGAAATGATCCTATACCCCGTGCGAAAACACATCTTTATGTCCGGTCGGACGCGGGGCTGTGGCGCAGGGACGGTCGAGGAGGCGGTGGAAGTGGTTATTTATTGCGCGTATGCTGTGTAGGTGGTGGCGGCTCAACAATAGTAGTCCTTTTCGGTGTGGCCCGAAAGTGGAACAACCACTAGTGCGCACTACATAATACTCCCCTGCAGGGACCGTAGGCCCGTTTTCCTGGCTGTACGTCGTGTGTTAGACACGTGCGGACTTTACGGCCGGGAGACTTCTATCATTTACGGTTCATTTGGTGACGGATGTCGGACTACTTTTTCTTCCCCGGCCGCGTTCCTTTCCCCCCATATGGTACAGGTATGCGGTCCCACCCCCCTTTCCGTCGGCTGCGGCTATTCGTTTTTTCGAAATTCCCCGGATGAAATCCGCAGCGCGAGTCTTAACACCGCAGCCGCTATAAAAAATCACGAGTCACTCTCTATGCACATCAGTGTTTCACCGTACTCTGCGTCATGTGTGAATAGATCTGGAGAGTAAATTATATGGGTTTAAACTATTATTTACATATTATATGTTTATAATTCGATATGGCGACAGCTTGGGTAATAATCTATTTATGCATAATTTAAAAGATCATGTCCTGCTGACTCACTCATTCACTTATTGATTCATCATCGCACAAAAACGGATCGGGCTGGAATTTGGCATACAGATATAAATAATATTATGACCAAACGTTTAGAAAAGATTTTTCGAAAATCGCATTTTTAAGGGTTCAACAGTCTTGCGTTCTGGCCGGGACGCATACATTTTCCACCTTTTTGGTCACCTAGGAAATATTTTATTTTGTTGATTTTAATAATCACCGATTGAAGAGGAGGTATCAGCAGGTATAGTGCAAAATAATGTAGTATACGAGTAGTTAAATCAAAATAAATACCGTTAGGTCATACGACGATTGTGCGATTTTTTCAACCTAAATTATTTTTTCTTAATAACTCTAATCTAAAATAGTAACATTATATTCCCCGGGTGAGGACGGATAATTCAGCTAGCATACATATTTATATATATATATATATATTATATATTAAAAAAACTGTTTTTCTCAAAGAGTGTTTTACCGATCCATACTCACGGGATGAACGTACCAGCTCTAGCTGGGATTTACGTGGATCATTATGTCGCGGTCACCTGAAGTGATTATTTGAAGGCAGCTGATATACGCGATAGAGCTATATACGTATATGAGTTCATCGTGATATTATAATTATATTTCAGATTTAAACCATCGGGAACGATAAATTAATGTTTTATAAATCTTGAGGAAAGTATATGCTTAATATTAGATAAATACGCGGTTTCATAAATTGAGTTGGTTATTTTATGATTACAAATAACGTCTATACAATGACCAAATAACGTCATCTAAATTAAAATGTGTAATGTATGCATTTGCATCTCAGAAAGGTTAAAGCGGCGGTAGCACAAAATTAAAAACAATCTAAATATTTAAATTTTATACAACAAATCTGTTTTATGAATGTATTAATATTAATATTATGCGTTGGCCTTTAATACAAGCTTTGGATTCATTGTATTGGAATAATGGACGAAACAAATCTTTTGATATTTGTAGTGAATGTAAATTTTAGGGGCTCAAAAAATCAACTTTACTGTGGTTATTTTAGTGTAAATGTTATTTCGGTAGTTTAATTATCTTACCTCTGGTATCGGGTTTGAGTTAATTAATTTAACTATTATAGTTTTTTGGGTCTGAATGAGCGACAAATCTTAGGAATGAAATTCTGGGGATGTGCCAAACATTCCCAAGTCCGCACTATCCAAGCTTCCCAGTCCATCACTCTCCGGCTAATAGCCTCGGCCCCGTGGTATGTAACAAATGAAACCCTGCACAATGATTTAAGAATTCCAACAGTTGACCAACTAGCTAAATTATATCATAACAGATTTCACTCCAAACTGCAACATCATCCCAATCCTTTAGTCATTCACCTAGCATCACGTACTCTTCCTGACAACCCAACACGCCGACTTAAAAGAAATTGGTGCCGTGACCTATTAAATTAATGAACAAAAAAATAAAAAAATAAATTACTAGAGGGTACCATCGCTGGATGATTTCCCTCATCATGTGCCTCATGTGTATTTTATTATGTATATAGTGTTATATCAGTTATCTATTTTACTTATTGTGTCATGTAATACAGATTGTAAAATTTTCAAATAAAAAAAAAAAAAAAAGGAATGCAATTATTTGACAACCATTTCACGTGCCTTATAAATCTGTATGGTTATGTTAAAATATGAATAATATTATTCATAATTTACGATACTCTTCGTAAATTCGTTATTTTTATTCAAAACTGCCTATTATTACTATAGATGTTTTTTTTATCTAAGAATGTAAAAATACAATTTTTTTTTTACCATTTGAAGAACTTGAAATTTTTTTTAATTAAAATAAAACAACTTTAGGAATCGTTGTAAAACCTCCGTTGAGAATATAATAGGCCATTTTTACCATAAATAATAATTTTGCTGCAGTTCTTTAACGATTAAAAAGTGTGATACTTTATCATGCGGAAGGAATGTCATCTCGAAGAGTACATTTAATGTGATAGCTTACGAATGGTACATTTTATTTTAGTTAATATTTATTTGTTAAATTAAAAAAAAAAATCTATATTACAAAATATAAATATAATTGAATGCCGAGAGTATTTAAAGCGTTATGTACTCGTATAACGACTAGTTTCGACCATTGGTCATTATCAGGTTATGAAAGCACACTCAAAATACTCTAGGCATTAAATTATTATATTTATATCTTTCGATGTACAATTTGTTTTTACTATACATATGTATAAAAGTATAACATTTTTTTTGTTAAACAATTTATAATAATACATTTTTGAAATTTTATATTGTCTTATTTCTATTTATTTGTTAATTTGTGAGTAACTTAAAATGGCAGTTTAATAGTATACGCTTCGTACTCGGTTTCAATATCTTATACCGCGTTATAGGCATATCCATGTCGTAGTGACTGATACAGTCGACATTATTCGTACTGATTTTTTTTTCAGTACAAAATGTAGCTGGCCTTTAATCTAAATTCGAATTTTCTCGGAGAATTGTTGTGTGCATATTTCACTGTCCTTACAGATGATTAAACACGTACCTGCTTATTTTCAGTTCCCTATAGATATACAAGTGTACGAGAAAAATAATATAGTAACTGTATATTCTATTCAGTCTAGTCTAATCGATTCACTATCAACGTACGTTATTCGATATAGATTGTACATCGGTATGCAATATAGTGCATACATAATAGTGCGGATTGGAAATTTGCGCCATATGAAATCGAATTGTTATGACGAATAGAGTATCTATCATTGTAGACGTTTTTGGAATTTAGTTGGTAACTATATGTTTATATATATATTTATATAGATTTATTGTTAGTCTCGATATCAGTGTCAACATTATCCTTGTTGCGAGACGCTCATTTTTCCTTCGGATGAAATTCCATTTCACTGTACATTACATTTGTTACGTTCTTTATGCATTATATCTACCTGAGATCTAAAGCTTAAGGGAGTGATGGATATATGTATATATGGGCGTTCTACTGCATTTCCGGTTTAAAATCCTTAGTGTAATCAGTCCCGTAGCATGGGAATCTTCTGTTCATACCATCTGCTGCGTCTGTTGCTCACTCGTCTGAAAAAACGGTTAACTCTGCTGAAAACTTACCTTGAGCGTTTCTAAATCTTCGTTATTCAGATTTTCCATTGTCTGAGTTTGGTTTTGGTTCTACTTTCGTTACGGTATTAATATAAAATGTTTCTCATCGTAGGTCTTATTTTTTAATCGATTTGAACCATTTGAACCAGGCGAAATTAGACGTTTTTATTAGGACAGGCCAAATTATAATTATGAAAAAAAATTACTTTTATTTCCATACACGTATATGGTTAGGTTAGGTACCGTATACGGTAGTTTAATTTTTTTGTTCAATGCAATACAAATTTTCCTTTACGTTGTTAGTATATTTAGTATTAAATAAAAATAAATCTAAATAAATATAAACTTATAATAATAGGTGACAATTGAATGTTACCAATTGTTTGAATTCCCCTGCAATGACGTTTTTAACATGAACGTTATTAGTAATAAGTTATTAACTTATTACTCATTGACTGTTCCGTGTACGGTATCATAAGGTCATCTAAACGGTCTTGTTGTATGGTGGATTGAAGTTAAGTTTTCACAAAAATCACTAGTTTTACTGGAATCACTTAAAAATATTTTATATTTTTTATAAAATAATCATATATGTCTTCAATTTCATTTGTTCGAAACCAATTCAACTACATTATACAATCTAACATGACAAGTTGTGTCACACAATCTCTGTCCCAAGATAAAAGTAAACAGTTTTCAGTTTTCAATTCTTCTTCAGAAGTATCGAAGTACGTCGACAACAATTTAACATCATCTTTATCTAAGTCGATATTTTCCCGACTGCTATAATTAAAGTAATTGTATCTGCTCGATCAAAACATTGATCAATGAGTGTATAAGAGAATATAATACATTGAGATGAACACAGTTAAACAAATTTATCCTTTTTTTTTTATATAAAAAGTACAACGTATGCTATTATTAATGATAACGAATCAAACCGTATGTTCTTTATTTTCTTTTACTGTATTATAGTTAATAGCTAAGCTTAAGTTGATCGAATCCATTTTTATTACTTCGAACATTTCAGTCCCATACACCATTATCTAAGTATCTAAGAATAAGAAATGGAGTACCTAATGAATTAATGTGAAAATGTTACATTTTACGAACATTAGATTAGTTTATATAATATATATATAATTAGATTAGTTTAATATTATTTGTTATGCTTTACGTATAATTATCGTTTCATAAGAAGTATATATTTATTGTATGTTGTATATTAAAATCAAAAAAAATTCTTTGTACTCTTTTGTTATAGTAAAAAGTTTTACATTGGTTAAATAATGTAATGAACAGAAGTCCGCTTTAACTTTATACATTTAAAATGTATACGATTTTAATTTTAAATTATGCTCAAAAACTTAAAATTATTACCTAAGAAATTATTTATTATGTCATAATGTTTTCATAAAACGTATTCAGAAGATTTAATAAATTTGCATCGCAACCGTTGAAGTCATTTACCATTTATTTGTTCGTGGTAAATCTTTTTTAAGTTGATCACAATTTTGTTGATGACAGTGTATTAAGTTGTGTTCGATAATATTATTTTTAAGACCATTGACAGATGTCTTCCGTACGTAACAGAAGGCCAATAATATAGTTGTTATTATTTGGCTGTTATAAGAAACTGAGTATTTGCGTCGTTTATTTGCTCCCGAAATTCTTTTTCGTAAAAAAAAAATCAATCATGGAATGTTGTATAAATGTTTTTTTCTCTTTTTATAGCTGCTGCCACAGAGACATGAAAAATGTAGATTTTGTTAGTTTGTTACAACTTCCTGCGGTCTCGGTTCATTCGATTCCCTTGAAGATATTCGTCTCTTGTCGAATATTGTAGGGCCTAGGTGAAGTGTAGGGTAAACTCGGGGCCCCGAGCAGATGTGACAAGTGCAATCCATCAAGACCGCGCAGCAATAATAGCCAGGAGTGGTTAGCAGCGCTGTTGCTATGGATGGGTAGGTAAAGGGGAAGGATTGTCAGACATAGCGAGATCCTCCTATCCAGTGTCACGCTAGGGAAAAAAAAAGAGTCACTGGGTATCTTTCCGACTATCCATCTAGTTGGTATAAAGAAAATTGATTTTACCGTATTTTCTCGCGACAGGAAAAACTGTTCGTATTTTATTTCAAAATATCGAGGAAACTCCGGTTCACAGGTACCTACACTATACGTAGTATGTGCATACTTAGTTAAAAACCTCATATCTTACAATTGTTTTCGACTCATATGATCTGAGACAAACGTATTCTTCATCTATAGTGCCTTATTGTATGACCATGTATTTTGATTATTTGTAATAATAACGTCTTTTTTTTACGAAAAGGGTATATTTTATTTGATTTTTTTGTGTATCTGGTTTATGTACATCTTACACGCGCATTTAGTAGTTTGGGAGTTGTAAAAAAGAAAAATAATTACAGTACTTAAAATCTATAAGTATACGTGATAACAAAATGTAACTAAGTTTTTATTACGAAATTTCTATGATAATGCGACTCTCACAATGGCTGTTTAGATTTATTGCAATTTTAACTTTTATTTATGTTGTTTTAATGTAAGTACCTTTTTTAATTAATACTGTAAATTACGATAAGCGGTTAAGATATTGTTATAAGATGTTAATTAACTCTAAACTTACTTCGTTTAATGCATTTACAACAATATTTTACTATTACTCGAAAAAATTAATTAAAAATGATTGTTCGCATTACAGTGTTTATCTTATTTGAAAATGTTAGTGAAATTCTTTAGATTTTTTATCATCGATTCAGTTTAACGGTTAAATACTTCTTATGGTTAATATCATATTGAAACAAAAAACAATTATCCGAAGAAAAAAATCCAATCCTTTGTAATGAGAAATTCCGTTTCTTTGTTAACGCTCGTTTTTATTTAGGGGCAGATACAAGTATGAGATGATTTGATTGTTTTGTTATTCACACACAACTCAAACATTGGAATTTCAACAACCATTGAATTATACTAAACATTTTGTTATTATTTTGAGGTTATATTGGTTTTACGTAACTTTACTCTCATGGTTACTGTCGCGAGTAACTATACGCGCGTAGTATTATTATATTCTGGATGGACCAAAATACCGTATACGTAAGTTATCAAGTTAAAGGAAATATTATCATACCATATTATATTTTATTCTCTTTCGACATTCTGTATAGTGCAATATAATCAATGCTTTGACAAACTAATGGTTTTACTTTAAATATGTATTTACGCATAAATTAACGAAGCATAAATATTTTCGTAAAAGTAATGGCGAAATTGAATTTACTTGAACTTTATTTCAAAATGAAAAGTATATATACAGTTTCTACTTTGTTAGTTTAGGCAGTAGATTATAATATTTTTAACATCTGGTATGCGGCCCGTATGATTGGATGAAAAGTTTTCTCAAAACTTATAATAGTAAGTTCTCAAGACTGTGTGTATGTAAATTTATCTTATCATCTAACGTGATCGAGTATTAGGAAAATGCGATTCAATAGAATATTTTATTATGTTTGTTTATGTATGACTGTTCGAGCACGTAATGGACATTGTCTTTTAAAAAAATCATGTCTATATATGTTCAGCCGATAGCCATCAGTATTTATTTCAATCGGTCGGCATGATTTCGGTTATCAATTTGACAAATAAATTCTTTATACTCTAATGTATGCCTCTATACTGTTGATTCGACGTTAAATCACGATAAGAAAAATGTATAATATTTATTTTGCATATTTATGTATGCATATTAAAAATATAGATATAAATACAATTTATCAATTAATTTTTTTCTGGTTTGCCGTTTTATTTCCAACCGTTTACCCTTCGTTGGGTATTTTATTCGACGTTACTGTTGATATTTTAATAAAATATCCTTTATTGTTTTACCAAACAAAAAAGTTATTTATTTGTTTCAAAAGTCTGCGACCAATACGAAATAAGAAAATTTGGTTTTTTTTTTCGATTTGCTCCATTCAGTTATAAGCGTTTAAATATGAATATACACTCGTTTGTTTAGTAATTATTTTTAATTTTCTATTTGTTATTTCATTCTATAGAACTTGAAAAAGTCTAAAGTGAAAATATTTTGTGATTAAAGGAAAAAACTATCATTGATAAAAATCTATTCATCAGGATATCGGTTTGAATGAAATTACTCAACGTGAAAGGTTTAAAAGAAAAAACATTTTCAGAGACACCACGCGGAGGATGGACTTTACTATCTGCGAAATAGAACCGGCCGATTTGTCTTCTATCGCTGTTCTTCGTAAGTGCTGAAGTCTAATTTTTCCTTCACTCCTAAAACCCATCGACGTTTACGTCAACACGTTCACTGTAGTGATCCCAATACTATATTTTCTGTACGTGACAGCTAATCCCCAATTCTACTTAAGATGATTAAAATGCGACTGCTTTTGCCCTCGCCATATACACTCGTAGCTTTTAAAACAAATATACTCTCGGCCATATAACCAAGTGAAATTGGACGATTTCGGTCGTATATATACCATATGTATATATGGTTACAAGTGATGTCTGTGCGGCGGGATGGACGTCTAAATAGAATACGAACAAACGCACATTTTACATAGTTATCGTTCATATAACAATAACACGAATCTATCGTGCGTTATGCGGTGACGGACATTGTTGTACAGAAAGTATACCAATATTTTCTTCTGTTATTCTTATCGAAATATCATACTTAAATATGGCTTTAATTTGCGTCAACGTTTATTTTAAACCAAAGCGTGGCAATCTGCACGTGTATCACTTGAGTTGTTCTCTGCTAATTACGCTCGAGGTAAATTATTTGAACATCAGAATCTATTTTGTGCTACCTATGTATATTATGTGATGTAATTATTAGTCACTGCCGGTAAAACGGTGATCAAAGTGAATCAGTTAAAGCTATTTTAAACAAACAAGCTGGTACACTTTTATTATAACATCAAAAAGATAATATCAATGAGGCATTTTTTTCCGTTTAAAACCAAAGGAAATTGATCCCGTAGACCAAACCTTTTATTCGATTCATTAATTTTTTATGCTGAGCAATAGAACACAATATAGAGGGAAAATATTGTAGTATTCAACAGTATTATTATGAAAAAATAAAATAAATGTCATTAAGGTCGAACAAAAATGTAAATTCAACAAAAAGATTTTATACCCAAGTGTAATAAACATAAAAATAAATGTAAACATCTTTCAGGAACTCATTTGCATATTTTATGAAACTGTTTTTTATTAAATACATTTAAATCACAATTAAGTTTTTTTGATATGCTTAACGATGACGTTTCGACTTAAAATGTTACTAATTAGTTGTAATCACTGCCTTTAATTAAAATAATTAACACATTTTTGTTGTATTTTATTTTGTACAGATGTACCTATTGATTCTGATTCGTACGCGTTTTGAAATGCTTGCTTAAATTAACTTCTCACGAACCTGTATAATATCGAATACAAAATCACGGTTATACATAATTATTTTCAAATGTTTTGATTTAATAAAATATGTTTTATTTGTGTCTGATTTAGATCCGATCAGGTGAGGTTAAATTAATTTATTTCTTACCGGCTCTATTAATTACATATCCTCATGTATGTGTACTTATTGCGTATGCCTACTACGACTTCACGGTATTTTTTACAATTATACATGGTTGCACCTGCAGGGGTGGCCAAACGGTCGATTCACTTTCATGTACTTAGATAAACTGTTTTCTTTAAAACGTCGGCGGGTTGTGCTCAAAATATTATTATACATAGTCGATGAATGCGGACTGACGAACAATCTTGAGTCTACGAATTATGAACATATTTCAATCTTCAGATAGGTAGTATGGGTACTTTTATGATCATTAAATTAACTGGCCATATCAAATACCCGATAAAAACCATTGTAAAACAAGTTCTTATCTATTAAACACAACAATTAATTATTTAAAATAACAAAAAAGGCATTTTTATAAGTAAAAAAAGGCAAAAAAGGCGAAAAAAAATTTCATTCATCGTCTTAGATATTAAATAAAACACATTTGTGTGTAAAAATTATTTTTCTATTATTATTATTATAAACAAAAAGGCTTTTGCCTTCAAATCCGAACCCAAGTCATCATCATTGAAACTTCGGTCGACGTTATTTGCTTAAATCTGCTGCAGTCGTATCTTCTTTACGTTTTCTCGGTCGATCACTAATTGAAAAAGTTTGTCCGCCCCCTGAAGGTATACACGATTAACGACTCGTATGGTAACATTGAATAAATAGTTGTTCATCATATCCGTCCATTTTGTCGACACGTAATTGAAGGGTTCAGTTGACTGACGGTCTATCGATAATTCATTCTATTGCACGAATTAAAGTTTTATCGTACGTCTGCAACACATGTTTTATCAAAATTTGATTACGTTATTATATTCGCGGTTAGCGAGATAATACATGTGGACAAAGGTGTTAATGAAGCCGCTTCAACCACAACTACCAATAACATGAACACAGTAAGAAAATTACCAATCACTGAAATAATAAACGAAGCAAAAAAACAAATCACCAAAACACCGCAATACCAATGGGACTCTATCACACCTAACAACAAATTGAGAAACATCAAAAAGACGACTTCCAAATGGGCACACCCGGTCAACTCAAGCAGGAGAGAACAAATAATTATTAACAAATCCAGAATAGGCCACTCTCACCTGACTCACTCGTAACCCATTACTAAGAAACCCAAACCTTTGTGCGACACATGTAATACTCCGATCACCATAGCACACATCATAATCGATTGCCCCAAATACGCTCAATGACGCCACCTTCTGAGCAATCCATCGTCGACAGAAGAAGCTCTCAACCAAGGCATCTCTACCAATATCTACAAATTCTTCAAACGAATCGAATTAGACACCCAATCATAAACGAACTATACTCATTCATGTAAAAGTAACAATGACCATTAGTATTATATAAATTAACCCTCACCATGAAATTGAAGCCTAATTTTATAAAAAAATAAAAAGAAAAAACGTGTTATTTGACGAATTGACCATCATTGGTAGCCGATTAAGATGGTATTCGTAGTGTACGTTGAAACGAGCGATTACCGTTTGGTTTGCCGCCTATCACGGTACTGGGTCGCGCGATAATCTGGAGCGTCCTTGGCGTTCGCCAAAGCCACCGTTACCATATTTCCGCGTGTTATATTCGCCGTCGACGACCGCGGAGTGCAACGGTACGTTGCGGAAAAAAACGGCGTGTTCCGGTCTTTGCATCGTGACGTGGTACCGCCAGTACTGCCATATCGTTGACGTCCGCGGTCACCGCGCGGTCTTTTACGTCGTTCCGAATTCGGATGTCTGGCGCCTTTAAGGTACGCGTCCATAGGTACGCATCGTACGCATCGGACGGATCGTATGAAACGGATCAATTTGTGGTAGTGCGTCCACTGTATACGTAGCGATTGGATTGCCGATGCGACGGTCGGATTTTTTTAGTAACATTCGCATTTTCGTTGCGAGTGGACGATCGGAAACATTACAGTGTGTAATAGACCTAATAGTACCTAATAGACAACATGGAAAGTGATGAAGAACTCGTCATTATTGCTTTGTTATTAGATGAAGAAGAAAGAAGAGGAAATAAGAGAAAACATAAAATGTGGATGCATGACATATTCAAAAAAAGGTCACAATTTGGAGAATATCATACACTGTTTACTGATTTGCTCAACGACGATGTAAAATTCTTCCAGTATTTTCGTATGTCTCATGCCAAATTCACAACTTTTCTTGACATCTTAAGTCCTCATATATTAAGACACAATACAATTCGTATGACGTCATCAGCACCAGACGGAAAAGTTGCCCTTTCGATCAATTTCGTCGGCATTACCGACGATCCGACACGTGCGGTCCGTCCGTTGCCGGTCAGTGGACGCACATGTATAACTTACTATACTAATAATTCTAAAATCCGTTTCATACGATCCGTTCGATGCGTACGATGCGTACCTATGGACGCGTACCTTTATCAGCACGTCGTCGTCGCCGCCATTGTTCATCATCACCGTCGCCGTTCACCATATCGCTGCCGCCGTCACGGTCACATGTTGACAACTGTCACACGGTGACGTAACATCGTAATATTGTATTATAATTATTTTTATGTAACGCGGTGTCATTATTATTATTATTGCTATTATTATTATTGTTGTTGATATGTATATATCGGTCATCTTATTAAGATGAGTAAAGCGCACTACGCGTACCTAGGGCCCTAAGGCTTATATTAAGCCTTATATTATACCTTAAGTTTCATTCATAGTATTCTCTTGAGTGTTCCCTTATCGCACACAACCATACTAATGTCTAATAGTCGGGAGCGCAAGTCGTAGAGCTAACCGCTTCAGTAAATCGCAGGAGCTCGTCGGCGTCACAGTGCGTGTAAACATTCCATGTAACGGTGCTATGATTGATTTAAACATATTTTCCCGTGTTATTATTGTAATCCAAGGTTTAGTTACAAATGTAGCGTTCCCGAACCATTTCAAAAATGTCGGTTAACTGCACCATCATATACAGACCCCTTCAAATACGCAGAGAATTTTTTCCCTTTTTTGTCGCGTTTATCGTTGAAGTTCAATCGTTCGTGCTCTACGAGTCGGATACAATATTTTTAATCCGTCTGTGAAATTAGAGTTTGTCGGTGACATCGAATTACTAAACGGCAAACAAAACCTCAGTCAAGCATTCGTTGTTGTGACGTTGTCTGTGTGTACGGTGCGTGTAATGCGTTGAGCTTTTAATACACCTTGGGCCTTTTAAACCGGTAAACCTTGCTAAATTCGTGTCATTCGCACGGCGCACGGCCTGTTTCATTTTTTTTTTCTAGTTGCAAACAAATATTTGCGGTGGATGACGTTAAAAATATAGGGGAAAATGTGTGTTATCACTGTGTTAGAATATTTTTTCCCGTCCGCCGCACAACATCTGCCTCCGAGAATCGCATTCAGGTTACGTCAACGGCCGTCTGAAGGGGTTGGATGGGGGGGGGGGTGGTAGTGTTCAATTCTGTCGGTTTAACGGTGCAATTGTTTTTATATAACAATAATAACCTGTAGGCCCGCAGCGAATTATTTTATGGTTATTATTATTATTATTATTATTATTATCATCATCATCAGCATCGAGGAGAGACGGAAAATACGGTTGCATTATATTTTCTCGCCGCTTCAAAGCCATCAAGCAGGATTATCCGTCCGGTATATGATGACATAATATATTATATATAATATGTAAGATGTACTTCAATAACGCTGCTATTGTTCTTACTATGCTCGGCGTATTAAGAAATCCCTAGGATTTTCTTTACATTAAAAAACGACCCGTTGGCATTTTTATTATATAGATGAAATTAGAAACTGTATCATATCGCAAGGGTATTTGGACTGTGTATTTCTTTTTTCTAAATCGCCGTGACGTGTCATCATACTATGTCACCGTTAAATCCACGGTGCACGCGCATCGCTGTACGTTTGCATTATTGAAATATTTATCTCACCGCGACCACAACGATAATAATATGCGTGTGTAAACGTATATAACCGCACGATTTGCGTCCCAAAGTCGTTTCCGATGGATATTCTTTCTCAGTAAACGGTTCAAGATTTTCCTATTCCGAAATCCCCCTGTACGCATAGGTAGCTGCGTGAATATACACACACACACATACATATATAATATATATATATATATATATAAATATATACGTAGTACGAATGCCGCGCATTGTAAATTATTATCGTACGCCATACAATCTATGCAAAATTTTGTTTTCAACATTTTACACACACTATTCTTTTCCGGACTTATTGTTTTCATTTTATTATCACCATTATTTCAAAAGTTCCGGAAAACTTTTATAGTCACGTGCCAAAAAAACGAGGACACTTGAATGTGACGTGTTTTTTTATTTCTATACCCAGACGCGCGCGCATGTTGTCGACGTGTATGTAGCTGAATTGCCTATACTGAGTGCCGTGCTAAATCGAAACGGTTCGATCAGAGTTTTTCGCTCGCGTCCGTGTGACCGTGTGTGTGTAAGTGTGTCTGTATGTGCGTGTGTCTGTGTGTTTCTGTGTCTGTAACGTAAACAAGCGTCTGCTTTGGAGATGTTTAACGTATGGTGTATATATGTATTTTTTTCGCAGTTACGTCGAATTACGTGTATATAAAGTAGTGTGACGACCGATTTCTGCTAAGTGTCGTCGGGAGGCGTCACGAAAGAACGAGGGCAAATCTAACGGCGCTAAATAAGGGGGAAGAACACAGCGGTGCGCGCTCCCTCGCCGTCTGCCGGCTCCTCGTCCACGCACGTGCAATGGAGCTATATACATTTACATGTACGCATAATATGCATTAGGCATTATATTATGCACGAATCTCGGTTAGAGAAAAAAATCGTATTACTACCGCAACATAACAATAATAATAATCGTGCATTGCTGACAGAGCCGTCACCGATCTCTGGCTGCACGAAGAGCTGCGAAGCCAACGCGTCGTTGTTCGTAGGACCGTGTTACACGTACGCTGCCGGTTGTAAATATTAATATCCGTTGTAACAGTAGGTACGCGCGCATGCGCATATCTATGATCTACCGGGTTCTCTAGCACTGTGTTGGCTTCACGAACTATATGGGTGGCCGTATTACACCGATTGTTGCACGCATGATCCAACAGGGCTAAACCGCGGAGCCGTAAAACGTGTTGTAAAGCGAGTTGGTCTTGACACCTCGTACGCGTGTACGGTATTATACATGTTGACCGTGAAACAGATCGTTCGGTTAAATCGTGGGTAGTTACCGCCTTACTGCACTGTGACCCGGTAAATGGACGTCATAAGACAGTCGGGATTTCCCGCTGGTATTCTTTATCGGTGACGATAGAGCGTACGAGGGTTGTTTTCGTATATTTTGTCTGCGGTATAAGGGGCAGGGCGGGTCGACCCGGGCTCGGTGGAAAATGCATGACTACCGACGAGCGTGACACGTACTATGCCGGCGTACTAAGTTTTCGTGGTAAGCACACTACGTATTATGCAAAATACTATTCAAGGTTTTTTTTCTACGATCTGATCGCGTCTGATAGTCGCTCGTCTTCGTCTCTGCTATGCAATATAACACATCGAAATCGGACGTTTCTCACCGAGATGATCTGGTGTGCGCGGGTCAAGTTATAAAAATAAAAATAAAAATAAAAAACATTGTTTCTTCCGAACTCGCCTAGATTAAAAATAAACGTTTTTCGTCGCAAAGCTATGAGACCGGTTTTTCAAGTAATGTCATAGCAGGTTCCATCCTCCGTATGTGTATATTATGTATATTACGCGCGTTTAAAAAGTCGTCCTGCGGCTCAGATCGATTTCGGTTCGCTCGAATGAATATATTTTGGAAATCGGATCGCTTTAGTTTCGAAAAATAGAATAAACTTTTTTGGGAAAATTTACCAACTTTGAAATTCAGAAACAACCATCCGGAATTTATATATGACGTGTAAAATGCATCGAACGAAATCGAGAAATAATGACCGGACTTCGAACCATCCAATCGGAAGGAACGGTGGCGTTTCCGGTAGGCAGATGATTTAGTATATGTTCATCCAGCCTGTTAGGGATGACGCGGAAGTTCTATTACGCCGGAAGCCGGATGTGGTAGGGGCGGATGGAAAAATATTGGCTCAGCGTCGGTATGGTCGTTTGGACAACACTCGTGGGAATAGTCGTATAGCGTTTATTTATACGTAAACTGGACACGGTTCTTATAAATGCAATAAATTGTATTTTGCCTTTAAAGGTTTTAGGAACTTATGAGTTTACTCGATGAAAATCTGGAAACCCTTTGCTGTCTCGTCGTCCTAGCCGCTGTGTTGGAGGGAAATAAATGAAAAACGTGTCTTTGCCGCAAGGAAACCAACACTGATGAAATCAATAGTGGCTCGGCCACAAACCAATTTCGCTGACTTCAAAGCCCTCTGGGAATGTTAACACACGCCGGTGAAATTAAAACTTAACGACGGTCCTAAAGGAAGAACAATAATAACCGGCCAATACTATTGTTGTATTGTGGATACAAATATACTCAAACGTCCGGTTCCAATATCGGGTGCACGTCTGATACTAAGATTTTTTTTATCGTTTTTTTTTTTTTTTTAAAGCTGATTTAAACTTTTATACAGTTGGAATCGATACGGTTTTTAATTAGTTTTGGGGACGTTCTGTTTGTTTAACGAAAAAATAAAAATAACACTCATTAGTGCCCCAAAACTTTTTTTGTATCGAATATGATTTTTGCTCAATGTTCAAACGGTATTACCCATTTGATGTTATTCGGTTTCCGAAAAAAATCACACTTTTTTAATAACATTCATGTTATTACATAATGTATACGCGCTTGAATTTTTTCAATTTCAAATGCATGAAATGTAACGTTTCGATTTTAACAGCCTGCGTGTACTTATAATGTTCTTAATTTATCTTGTAACAATGTAGTTTCTGATTTGTTCCTAAACCAATATAATGTGAATTTTCCATCTCTAAATTAACGGTCCAACAAACAATGAATAAGACGTTGACTGATTATAACAATCACGTTAATGGTAATTATACTAAATTAAATGCATTATTGTGTTTGAAAATATTACACACCAACGAGCAATCGTAATTTTCAATTTGGCGTCTGACAACCGAAGCACAACAAAATCATTTCTATTTCGATGAGTTAGTATAATATCGGACTACTATACTATATTGTTTGAACTTGGTGTTATTGTTTTACCTTACCGATTTTAGTTTTTTTTTTTTTATTATTATTTCATGTACATTATGCATTTAAAATCCAACTGAATCAGGATACAGTTTATCGCGATTATAAATTTAATTTGTTTGTTTTAAAAGTACCACTTTATATGTTTATTTTGATATGTAGCCCACATATTTTAATATAAAATATAGTACCAACTTTGAAACACCTGTGAAATTTTCTATTATTGATGTTAAAAATAAAAATATCCATTTTAAAATACCTCCCCGAACTGTATATTGATTAGATATTGACAATAACATAAATAATGACTATACAAATTAAGAACTTTTCAGTTCACTTTAAAAACGTTTGTATAATCGAATACGGTATTTATTTCTTTTCACTTGAATTTTTGTACCACCTTCTCAACACTGCTCGAGTATAGATTTTTCTCGGCGTTTAATTCGAAACGATTGAAATATTAACGTTTGTGATAGAACTAGTGAACAGCCCACGGTTGTTAACTTCGTGTTTAATAATGAACCAAACAACCGAATAAAGACACTAATTGGACGTTCGTATAGCTCGTGAGCTTTAATGGCCCACCCGACCAGTTTGGCGAATTCTCTCGGAGAAAAGTATATCATTAAAAATGTATGAAATTAACAGAGTTCCGTCGATATCGCAGTATGAAAATCGTTATTATTTTCTTCTCAAGTCAGTTTAAGATCAATGTGTGCATGTAGTCAATTGTTCGCGGATAACGATTCTCTGACATTTGCAGACCAAGTAAATATATAGAGGCCATTATACTATATTTAGGTTTACAGAAACATAGTTTTTGGCGATTTCGATACTAATTGGACTTGAATATACAGTTTTCCATCGAGCTGTATACAACACATCCAATATATACTACCTATATAACTGACTGAAATATATTTCTATGGTTGATTTGGAACTTTGGCGGGTTTTATGTAAAAATGTCACAATTAATACTTGAATAATATGTAAATATACCATAACGCACCATAACATACCTATCTCACTACCTACATAAACCTAACATGATGTATATTTATCTATTTCACTGTACTTCAATCTGAAATATTTTGAAGTTAATTTTGAAGCAGAAGAACAAATTATTTTAGAGTATTATTTTTACATATATATATATATATATTTTAATATTCTACTCACACAACAGAGATCCCAGATTTAAATATTTTTCTTGTTAAAAAAAAAAAAAAATATTTTTCCGTTTCAACTAAAATTATGTCATTTGCCTTTTTTAAAATGATTTGAAATTTAACTCAATCGTATTGTTATTTGAATTTATTATACTTATGAAGAATGGACTTTAATTTTATTAAAATAATGGAAATATTAATGAGTTGACTCGATAGGGTTATATGATATTTGCTTACACATAAGACCAAAATTACGTACAGTTTTGATAAATGTTTAACCTACATTAGCTACATATATTAGGGACAAATTAACAGTCATGTTATAATTTCCATCGCTATATTTAGTCATTTTATCGTATTTTTTGAAATGCATTTTTGTTTTAGATTTTTATTTTGTTAATCATAATTTATACATACGTTTAGTGAAGCAGAGATCAGGACAAAATTGTATTACTATATTACTGTGTTTTTTTAATGAATTTGATAATTCAATTATCTACTTCAATATTTGTCGACACCAAACAATTGTTTATGGGTCTGATGGTTAACGTACAATTCTCTGTAGTTTATTGTAATCCTCATAAAAGCTATGGCGAAACAATACGATCGGAAAATTATTAATTGGTTTTTAACATAGACCCTCTGCGTTTTAAAGAAACTTTCTTCGTAGTGGAACAAAGTTTTACCCCCGTCGGATGCGAAATTCTAAGAAGAAAAGGGGAACCTTTCGTGTTATAGTTATGCGAAGGCGCCAAATTTACTATTAAATTGTCACTCGTAAACGACTCCTAAAGATTAATTAAAGAATTAAAAAAAGGAACTACTTTGATAAAACAAAAAAAAAAGATGGAAATCATGACAACATTCTAAGGTATACTGTTTTTAATTTTTTTTTCTTTTAAAAGGTTATTCAACTCGGAGTCGAACAATGGGATCCTCGTTTTAATTATTCACTCCGTTCTTCGTGATGTGAAAATAAACACAAACCATAAACGAGAATGTGTTGATTAGCAAATTAATTGCGCGAGAAATGCTTCTGCTGTATATACGTATAACTTCTTGTATGACTTAATGTTATTGACTTAAGTAAATTAGTGTTTTCCCTTGGATGTAGATTAACGGCAATTGCTACCGCGTATAACACATTTATTAATGTTCTGTAGCACTTAATATTTCACAATATTACGCTGAAATAGAACCAAATAGTTTTTCTCTACTATTTGATTACATAAACACTCGATTTTCGAGTTTGTTTTGTAATCGCTGATATAATTTGTTTAAATTTTCGCTTAGCTTTTGTTGGGATAACCATTCGATGATGTACGATATTCAAGTTAACCCATCGAATTTGTTAGTGTTTATCGTCGAATGTCTAATAATATAATTATTATATAATGTTGTGTCTGACTCATTTTGTACATGAAACTGATGAGAAAAAGAATTCACTGACTCATTGCTATATTTTCTCGATACTAAAGTAGTGAACTAATGTGGACGATTAGGTAATAGCATTATAAAATATAGAAATATAATTCATAACAATAGACCTAAAAAGCCTTTCCCGTTGACGTTTTTCCTCAACATTTCCATCTTTTATTTTTCTCTCCATAAATTAAGTGAGAAAAAAATTGGACTCGTTCCGTGTCGTTTTTACTAGAAATAAAACGCTTACGTGACAGTTTGGGTGCAAAAAAAATTATTTTTAATAAAATGCCTTTATTCAAAATTTGTATTCGCTTTGCACCGTTTCAAAAAATGCAATTAAGTTATTGTACTGCCGCGTTTAATTTGAATCTAAAATTGATTTGATATTACCGTGGGTGGTCGTCTGTCGCACTGTTATACTATCCACTCAAATGATTTTTAGTATTTTGTAACGTATTATGTCGAAGTCCCGTATAGCGTAGTGAATTCATTTAAAATCAATCTTCTTCGAACATATATTTTCAGCTGGTATGATTAATGTGCAATGGACATATGTATCAAAGTTTAATAACTAAAGGGTATTCGTCACAACAATAAATATTTAAGCGTGTACATCAAATTAATCGAAAAACGTTATAATAGTGTTGTAATTATATTGTTTTAAATACGACATCATATATACAATGGTAGTGTAAGGGGAGGGTTTAACTCTTCCCCGCCCACCCCGTTCGAAATACTTTGAAAACATTTTTTTTTTTTTGTTATCCATTACTATAATTGTTTTTATTCTTTCCGGTGAACTCCGAGGACATAATATTTTATGTCTCGTGAACGGCTCTGCCTAAAATAATTATTCGATCTCTTATATGTATCACGGTGTAACGTATATTATACAGTAGTTTGTTGGTATTCGAGAGGCATGCATGTATATAAAAACAGTACACTCATAGAAAGAACATTTTAATTTATGTGCCATTCGTAAATGAATACCTACTGTGCATATGCTTCTCGTAAGAATATGAGGTCACTGTAGTTTATATTACTAAAAAAAAAAAAAAATACTACGATTGTGTTTTTGCTTTTTTTGTCCCCCTCCCCGTAAATGATTTTGTATTCACAAAATAATAATAATAACAACAAAGAATCTTTTATCATCGTTTCAAATACAACACGGTTGCACTTTCTCCATCTCATCATTGCGGGGCGTTCATCTCTATTGAAAATAATTTGTTTCTTTTTTTTTTTTAAGTTTACGTTACATATGTCACTGCACCGGCCAGAACAACGGTCCCATTTAAACTCCATCGAGTTAGAAGAAAATATTTCCGGCCATGTTTTTTACATAACATCTATTTTACCGTACTTATACCTGTAAAAGTAAATTAACATTTTGTACCCGTGAAGTTTTTCTTTTAATGAAGCCTGAGTTACCGTTTACGAAAAGTTCCCTCTAAAGTCATCCATGTACCGTTATTAATTAGTTATCATCATTACTCATTGTTAATGTCTCTAGCTGATTGTTATAAATTCTTTAATTTATCAAATTAAGACAAAGCAAGAATTTTTATTGTTTAAAACGTTTGGTGAAAGAAAAACTCATCTCGTAGTAGTTGCTAATACATTCTGTAGCGATGATATGTTTTTATAGTATTTGAGTATAAATAATAAATTAATGTTTATTTTATCGTTTAATATTTATTATATCTTCGTATCTGCAGTGTATAAAACTAGAAAATTGAAAACGGTTTTTTTTTCATTTTTATTACTATTGTTGTATTATTTATAAGTCGCATTTCGTCGAAAAAACGAATTTTCCTTTTATGATCTTCCGCGTGTTATGGTTTTGTAGAAGATCAATGTTCACCGACGTGGATAAATTATAATATATCCCTGTACAAAGAAAATTTCTTAAAATCATTATGTATGTAAACAAATTGAATTATAATTTTTTCATTTAATGTCTTCTGCCTTAGGACCGAAAGAATTTGTTCAAATTACTTTCCATACTATAATACATCGAATAATTTCAGTTATTAAAAAAATGCAATTATAACGTATATAGCAGTATAAACGTATGTATAAAACGCTGTTGAGTTGCATGTGTTTGATCATTTTTCTTTTTTCTTATGTCTACTGCAGTTCATAGAAGTTTAAAATGTTATCATTACATTATGCATAGAATCAATATTAATTATATTCGTATACTGAACAGCGTTAATATAGTTGCCGGTTAAAGCACGTATACCTGGTTAATGTTAACTCAAATGGATGATTGAAAACCATTTTTGGTCTTTAAATATTCGAATATTTAGGTTGATACCATCATCGCTCAACACTCAGCATACAATGTAGTGGCGGACGCATCGAATTCAACGGTAGGCGGACAAACCATAAAACAATTTTTACCGCTGCTTATCCGATTAGTACAAATTACCATGCGTTGATTGTTTGATTTGAACACGTGTGTATAGTGTATAATATACGTTTAATTCGCGGAGAACCTCGATACACCGTATTGAATTTTGACGAATTCGTCATATGTACTCTCGACAATACGTTCATTTATTTGTTCAACGATGCGAATTGATGTTTATCTACCCGCACGGTAGTGCATACGATTCCAGTGCGTTTGCGGTGTTCAAAAACCTTTTTTTGTTTTTTTTGTTTTTTAGCGAAAAATAATCGAAGTTTGCATTTTTGTTTACACCTCTCCAAAAAACTCCCAACTCCATGGGGTACGCGGTATATATATATATATATATACACATACATATTTGGATATTTGGGTACGGCCTTATTATATATATTAAATTTATACCATAATATCGGGGTGTACGCTTGCTATTATTTGAAATGATTATGTTTTTACTTTTTGTGTTTTCATCGCACGAAAAAGAATCATGATTTATTTCAATTGCTCTAGACCCTAGAGGATATTTCATTAATGGTTTCATTTTTTTTTCGAATTAAAATTTTTTTACGTTAAAACGCATCATTACCTTTACTATTAATATAATCATAAAATGTACGTGTTTCAATAAATACTACATGTGTTAATCATTTCTTTCCACATTTTAATTGCGAAGGTTAAATAATTTAATCCGTGCACATGGAACTGTATTTATTTTTCCCAATTAATGTTATACGTTACTCACATGTTTGAGGGTTGACCAAAATATTATGAAACGTGAAATTATGATTGCCGTTAAATGAAGTGTTACAATTATAATTGCTAATAACTATTCGCAATGCACTGAAATATCCTCTGCAGAAAAAAATATCTGGGAAGATGGTTTTCGTAACATGTGGATAATATCTGTGGATTGCATTATGTATGAGAGGCGGGAGACATCGTTTAAAGTTAATAACACATTTATTAGTTCCCGTTCAGTATTTTCAAATGTTGTACCCTCGCTGTTCACGTTTTCCAGTTTTAGATTTAGTTGAGCGTTATGGGATAATGGGTGTATGTGCTTTTATTTGTTTAGTTATTTCGAGTATTTCGTGACGATGATAAAAAGAACCAAACGTAAACAAATATACACAAAAACCCCTCATATAAAAATGTATATATATAGTTACTCTTACTCACCCACACACACACACACACAGACACACACACACACACACACACACACACACACACACACACACACACACACACACACACACACACACACACACACACACACACACACACACACACACACACACACACACACACACACACACACACACACACACACACACACACGTTGTATGTCATATCTAAGCTACGTATATTATAATTTTGTTAAAAAAAAAGGATTTTATTTAAGACGTATGTAAAATGTGCACGCATAAGTTAAAATTCAAAATTATGTTGAAAATTAAACTGTCGTGTCTCGGGTATTTTATTCAGTCTCAAGTGTGCACTGTCACGTGACGTAAAGAAACAAACGAGTATAACATATAGAATACTGTAGGGGTTTGAAGCAGAAAAGTTTTAATCGGCATGCACATACGGTATGTGTGTAATCCTTGCTGCCAAAATGCGTTCAAAAACAATTATTCAAAATCACGCCCGTTAAACAGGGACAGGTGTTGTTTTAATCGGATATGCGGATTTCTGAGCAAGTCGCATTCCTCCGGAAAGGACCACCACCGGATACTGATCATATTATTTAAATGAGAGAAGGTTACCGTACAAAAGTTCACACATTTCCATACGTAGTATACATGTGTGTGTGTGTGTGTGTGTGTGTGTGTGTGTGTGTGTGTGTGTGTGTGTGTGTGTGTGTGTGTGTGTGTGTGTGTTGTCAGAGAGTGGTAGCGAGTGTTAGAGAGTATTTGAGAGAGAGAGAAATTGAGTTTGAGTTTATCGTGTGTATTTTTAAGCCAGTATTTTGTATTTTTTTTTTTTTTGCTTACAAGCACAAAGCTCGAAATTAATATTTTTCTCCCTAACTCCCCTCTATACACGCTCTTTCTCTTTCCATCGTCTTTATACACAAATAAAAATAAAAAAAAATGCGTATAGGTGTATAAAACCATAAAAAAAAATACACACACGTACATACATATATTGTTATTTACATATTGAGCAAAACGACCGTAGTACTGCGAGGGAAATATTGAAAACTATAATCGACCCAAACCCTCACATGAATTTGTATGAATAAAAACGTAAAAAAAAAAGTGAATAGATATTTCTTCAAATATATTCCCCAAGTCTTCTTCAAAAACCCCACATTACATTTGTATAACATCTTCATGTGTATATACGTGAATTCCACTCGTATACAAAAGCTGCGGATCTATCTACCTCTCCATTTCGTTGATTAAACCTTTCCTGAAGAGCGTCTTACGGTGTATATACGAATTTTATTAAAGAAAGCACATGCGTGCTCTTAAGTATTCGTATTTACACGACGTAAAAAATCAAATTTGTATTATTAACCTTTTTTTTTTCTTCGCAGGCTGAAATATGGAGCGTTTTTATTGCAATACTAAGAAAGTCCGTGAGAAATCTGCAAGCTTGCACCGACGTCGGACTAATCGAGCTGGTCGTAAACAGGCTAGCGTGTGCAGACACCGTCGTAGCAGGTACCAATGATCAGCTATGAATAAAAACAATTAATATTTATTTTTTTTTCGTTTTTTCGCAAGATAAACTACTGTACAACGGTTCGTGGTTGTCAATTTAAGGTTGGAAGCTTAAAGCTTTTAAGTGACGACGCTTAATTTAAATATCAGTTTTAGATTATCAGGGGAGCGGATGAAAATGTTGGTACTATCGGATTGACAATAATATGATGTATTTTTTTTGTTTCATCTTTCATACTTGTTCAAGTGTTGAATCTTTACCAAAATATTTTAGACGGGAAACTGGACTTAGATGGTACTTTAAAGGGATCTTAATTTGATTGACTGTTATAATATTTATTAGTTATATAGTGAAAAATTGAAAAACAAGTGGATACTAATTAAAATTTTCTCGGTAAACGTCTTAACAAAATGTGTTTTACTCTTTTATATTTAGTATCTAGAACATACTATATTAGATTCTATCATGATTTATAGAATTGTTTAATGTTTTATATTGAAACAATTTTAAAAATTTCTAACTTGGAACTGTAGCAAAATATTGATTGTTTTCACAAATATTGACTAGTATTTTTTTAAATTTTTTTTCGTATAATCTTTGAAGTATGCTTAGTACATGTTTAACCTATTCGCTCGGAATGGGTTTTTTGAATGCGGTCACATCATGTATATGATTGCTTTAAAATTTAAAAACTAAAAAAGAACTTGCGCACTCAAAACATATGTTATGCTGCTCGTATAATAGAGTGATAATAGATTTGAAAACCTTTATCCGTGTTAGTACGCGGTTTAACATTTAGTTACAAAAGTAGCGCACTTGAACGATTTCAAAAATGTCAATAAAAACGTGTCACTCTTATCCACTGACCCCTTAAATAACTATTTTCACTCGCCGAGTTGAACCAAATATTGCCAACAGTTTTCTATATTATATTATGCTTTTGAGTCATATTAAAGTAAAGTATAATATAGTGTTTCCTGTATTAAATATTATACTTTTAAATATTATTATAATATCAAATGTTTACAGAGGGTTTGTCGAGTTTAAACTAAATGATATGCCAGAAGCATAATCCACTCGTTATTTTATGTGTGCGCATGTGCCGCCCGAATTTTTAACAGGTTTACCCACTGTGCAAAAACAATTATTTCACGTGTTTGTACCGAGTATAGTTTACGGTGGATACGTTTTTTATCCGTTTCGTTTGGGTTGTTTTGGCGTTATTGAAAATGTCCGTTTTTCAACAATACGCACATCCATAAATTGAAAATAACAAAAATCACTCTCAATACACTCCAAACAATAGTATTATCGATGGACGACGAACATTGTACAGCATTAGGTTAGAACAACGTTTGTAAATCTACGAAGCGTAGAGAAGTTCGGTTCAAGGTGATTTTCGGTACATTTTCTAGGGGTTTTTTTTTTTTTTGTTAACCGTTTAATTGATTTCAGTTTCTTTACATTTCCTATTTCTGGCCGTGTCCCTCAGACGATCGTTTTCGCGGTCGATATGTCACTATATCGTTTAATATAAGACGATCATCGGTCTTTCTACAGACTTGTTCATTTTTCGGTTTAACGTTCGCCACTCCGGCGCCACCGTGTCGTCAACCACGTATATATACAATGTAGTAGCCACGGCACTTGCTTGTAATAACGCGATGTACGTCCCACGTGTAACTGCTGCGGCGTTGGCCCACTCGCAATAAATAATAACACAATGTACAACAATCCTGTCGGCCGAACGCTGCACGCAGTTGTACCGTAAACGGTTTCCTTTGTTCGCTCGCCCGTCCCGCATGTTTAAAACATTATATGCGTGCGTAGGTATATATCGGAATATTATTTGCAGCCCCGGGCATAGTATCTCAACTGCGGTTGCGGTACGTTATTTCGTTTGATTTTTCTTAAGGATTCCCTTTAAATAATAATAATGGTAATAATAATAATAATACCGCGTACATGTTCGACTCGGCACACCCGTGTCGCGGAGTGAAATTCAGCGGCGAAAAAGTTTTACGGTCCAGACGGCCCGGCGGCCAGCTGCGCTCCAGCAGCAGCTCGGCTCCCGGCTATAATATTATAATAACGATGTACAGTCGCGTGCATAGGATCTCGGTGAACTGACCGCTGGTGAAATTAGTCGCCAGGTAGCTAAGCGATCGCCGAACAATTTTATAGTTTGGCATACGGTTTTAAAATCAATACGAGTATAAAAAGATGCAAAGTTGGAAATTATGAACGGTTCCGTTGGAGAAATATTTTTAATCAAACCATCGGCTTTAGCTGCTTCGATTTTCCCACAATCTGGTACATGATTATGTGTAATTTCTTAGATACTTTTATCGTTTTCAGAATGAATACGAACTTTGCACTTCATTTTTTTTTATATCGGTCACATCTCCGTGCATAGTTTTTTCTTCGGTTCCAAATTTTTCAAAACTGTTATTATAACCGTTGCAAATGCATTTAATTTTTTCGTTTCATTCTATATAAATTCTATTACGATAAAATAAAAAGCAAAAGCGCAATAGGCACAACTTATACGAGTAGTATTACACGACACACTATACAAATAGATATTAAAGCAGACGCAACCTATGGCCAAAGCAAAATTGTATTTTTACGAATGCCCGGATGACGGGTAGTTCTAGAATTAAGGTCATTTATTTTACATGCGAGTAGAGTTTTTTTTTTTTTAATAATTTATATATTGTTCGTAGTGATGTATAAATAATTTATATAATGTTTTAAATAAATTGTTTCGTTATAAATATTGTAGTTTATCAATGTGGAAATGAGAAGTAAAGGTTAACATACATTAAAGTTCCACAGTATATTCAAAATTGATAGTTTTTTTTTTCCTTTTTATCAAATACATTAAAATAAAGCGATTTTACGTATATGAACTGAAATACTGATATCAATAATATAAAAATATGTTTAAATATAAGAAAGTAAGCAGAATTCATAAAATTAATTACAGAAGAACTAATTGAATCGGAGCGAGTGACCTATAGGAAAGATAGAAACTAAAAAATGAGTTGTCTGCTAGGGAAAAGAGAACGGCAGTTGAAAATGTAATAGTTTCCTCGTGGAGTCCGCGAGTACGTAGTGCGGAAGAATTATAGCGATCATTGATCGATACATCATTGATATTAAACCATTTTTAAACCGTTCAAAACAATTAAAATATATATTAATACCACACATACGAAGATGATTCGTGTCTATCAAAAAAAAAACTTTCATTTGACGATAATTTATTAACAGCTGGCAACTAATACATTTTACCTGGGACCAATTCACCTGGAGAATACCGCATATTTACGTATATATATATATGTTGCACTATTGCTGCGCTTTCTTGTCCACTCGCGAGCCTACAAAGCTCGTTTTCCGACGTGTTGGCTTATAAATTATAATACATAGTACAAAACGTTACGGTGATTACAGTTCTAGTGCACAATTCCTTCGGGTTACTTGGCTCTACGGGTACCGTTAATTAGGCTAAATGAGCGATTCGACCTACGTGTGATAAATAGACATTTCGTCGAAATCATCCTCGCGCGACCGTGCAGCAGTCGGCGACGCAGCGTGCAGTGTCACCAGGAGTGCGCGGCACCACCACGTGCCCATTGTCTGAACAACACGGACCAAGATAAATTGGACTTGCAAACAAACCGTTATCTGCGTGACGAAAGTTTCACAATACGCACTGAACCGACGATTTGGGCGCCATCTATAAATCACTGGCGAACGGAGCAGTGCTGCTATCGTAATACATATATATATTTTTCTCATTTTCATTTGCGACGAAACGTCGAATTAAATAAAACAAACTTTGTAGATCTTAAAACGTTTTTATAATTTCGCGCGCACTTAATTAATTCAAACGCACGTCATAGCGGGTAACAGCGAAGCGCAGGTGAGCCGTACCGTCGGTTTATGGGGTTGGGCATGGGAAACGCGTAGTACATAAGACTCGGTTCCCCCGTCAGCATATTCGTTTTCAGTCACGTTTAACCGGGAAATTCCCAAAGGCGTCACGAAATAACACTTATTGGACGTCGTACCATAAAAAGGTATTAAACTTAGACACATTTCAAGTTGAAAAAAAATATATATATATTCGGTATATACACATACATACATGTCTGTCTACTTGACGGTATGTGTTCTTGTATTTAAAAGTTTTTATCTGCCAATATTTCATAATCAATTCGTTTCTCAACACGTCGTCGGCGAATCATTTCGCCTATACGTTTAACGCGTGCTATCCGTAGGCGAATGAACGAACGAGAAAATCACTACTATAGTATAGCAATACAACATTTCGATAACGCTCGTCGGAAAAAAAAAGAAAAATTCCACACTGCTAAACATAAATTATGGTTTCGGACTATCGGTACAGGGATCAACAATACGCGAAAAACTCACTACTCGACACGAGTGCACGACGGTCCTGCGACAGGAAATTAGTTTCACGTCGTCGACGTACGAGTATATCTACGAAGTATACCACCTTTCCGGGAGGTTATGCTACATCAGTGTGTGCTTGCACCGTTGGTTTTGTTGACCGCTAGCTTGAATCGTCCGGCCAGACCGTAGTCCAAAACCTATAGATGTGTGAATGTGTGAATTTGTGGGTGCGTGTAGGGGGATTCCAAATTCGCCGGTCCACCACGCGACCAAGTTGCTCAAGACGGATAATTTTGGACCGTCAGTGATGCATGGGGTTGGTTCGTTGATCCATCGAGTGAAGTAGACTTTGTTCGCTTAATATGCTCTTTCGTGTCATTTCCTTCTCCAGAATTTATCATCGTCTCATACCAATGCAATATTATTATCAGGAACGCAGCACCGTCGTCGTTCCGTATCTATTTAAAAACAAAACTATTATCAAGAAAATGTAGGCTATTTTATTTTTCACATATAAGTTTATTAAATCCAGATAAATTGTTGACCACATACTTAAATGTCTTGGTCGGATAGAATGCGTATGGGGAGGATTAGTCGTGATCCGAATCCGATATAGTATATGGGCCCCTTAAGACAGTGTAGTTGCGATCATAGGCGTAGTTTGGGGTGTAGCAAGGAAGGGCGATCGCCACCTCAGATATTTTTATGAGGGCAAGGGTATTATGTTTCTCCCTCCGTCTTGAGTTTGGTGTGGTATCGTTGGAGGGGGGCAGTGCTTATTTTCCGCATTCTGTCGACTGTTTAATAACTGATAAGTAACATACGTTTTAATAAAAGTACTATTATATTATGTTCGTATTGAATAATTTTTCATGAATTTCAACTGTATGTATTTTAGCATTTAAATAACGCTTGCAATATATTTGTAAAGATTTGTAAGTATAATGTTTACTATAGAAAATTCGATGTAGGTGTTAAAGTTTAACAAAAAAAAAAAAATGTAATAGTGGGATAATATATTTTAATTGCTAGTGGAAAATGTTTTCAGTCTTGCAAAATAAACAGGAAGACAAAAAGTTACTCGTCCGTGTCTCAGGACTCAATAGTCCTTGTGTTTCTTTTTAACTTTTCGGCTTAAAATATCGATTCCCTCCTCCACACAATTTCCTTCCTCCGTGTTACGGTGGTCGCGTTAGTATGTAAATACTAAATTAGCGCTTGAGGCTCTCCCGAACGCCGCCTGCCTTTACCCGCGTGACCGTCGGGACCGTAGCGTCACACAGTTGCTGCGGCAGTGTACGACCACGTATACCGCGGTATTATTGTCGTGGATTGATTTTTTAACTTTTACACACATCCGCGGGCAACATCGCCGCTCTTCGTCGCGGTCCGACGGTTGCAATTTTGTGCGTGCCCCGCCGCGGCGATGAACCTCCGACCGGACAATCGGTATTAATCGTACGGCCTACCGTCTCGCGTCTCGGCTAAATTATCCGTGGTGCAGCATATATCATCATCGTATTACAAAGCCCCTGCCCTGCCGCGAATTAATACGGCGCGGCGCGTGCACGTCTATACCCGTGTATAACCACGGTCGCTCGCGTCTTCGTGCTCGCAAACACGACGGCCGCGCGGGACTTTGGCCGTAAATTATTTACAGTTGTAATTACCCACCGAAACATTACGAGATGGGTAGGTTGGGTACCGTTTATTATTGATATCGTTATTACGTCCGTGCGAAATATGTGCGGTTTTAATCGAGCTTCCCGGCGTTTCGTGCGATGTTGATAAATTTTAAAGGGACTCGTCGAATGGACGGAAATATTATACGGGTTGGAACACCGTTTCCCCGAGGACAATAACGTGTACCGCGGTATCCTTTTTCCCCGTGCGCGCGTACGATCTTCATCCACGCGTTCTCTCGTCCATCCCGGGCTTCGCCAAACTACAACTATAATGCATGCAATCATTTAATACACGTTGTGTTTTATATCTCGACGATTCCCGCTTTAATTATTAACGCAATCATATTTTTTTTTTTTTACTCCGTATCCTCTGTAACGTATAATTATTTAAGTTGTAACGTACATAATTTAGTGTTTTTTCTCCATCTTCTCGTCTATTTCATGCGTCTTGGGTTCTTGTAATCAAATCTAGGTATAACGATACTGCTATATACATATATTACTCAATATGTTATGTGTAAATATTGACAATTTTTTTTCTGTAGATTTCAGTTCTTCTTATTTCACTGAGATTAATCTAGAACACAAATAACTACTTTTTAACGTATTATTTACACGCCGAATTATACTTTATTTCGCTTGAATTTTTTTTTAATACCGTTATATAAGTATTAAATAATCAATCCAGTTCTATAGAATTCTTGATAGTATATTACATTTTATCTGCCATGATCGGATTGGATTGGCGTTGAAATTACTCATTTCCAATTTGAATAGATAATATTTTATTCTAAGAACAGTGTAAATGTTATAGTGAATAAGATGACCGTGCCTGAAACATTCTCAAATTCACCAGGGTTCTAGAAAAACTTATTTTTATTTGCATTAACAAATATTTAGGAAAATACTTATCACCATTCGGAATGCGTATTTTAACAATGAAATATAATAATATATTATTGTTGCACAAGTATAGGATAAGAGCATAAAGAAATAATAATAATATATTTTCTTTGTTCCATTCAAGCTTTAATGTTATTTCAAAAACTGTAATTATAGAAATAGTTCCTTGTCAAGACCTATTTGTTCTACCTTGTTCTATAACGACCATATTCTTAATACATTCCGTCGACATGTCATAATTTCGAAAATAAAAATTATCATCTAATTTCTTGTTCATTCCCGCTGATGTAGTAGCTATCACAAGCAGATTAGTAAGCTTCGCCGTATACAAGTTATGGCGACACTTGACAAATATTCTCAATACTGTCCTTATATTATAAAAAGTGAATGATAAAAATCGATACAACTTTCGTGTAATTGTTGTGTAAATCTTAACTCTGGCATCAGATTAAATCAGGCCATTGTTTAGTTACTGCCCTGGTCGTAGTCTCGCCCATACAGCTTGACGGACCGTGATAAAAAATTCTCAGAGAAATCCTTTTCATTATTTGTTTTAATTTATATTTGTGTATAGACACACGAACAATTAAAAATCTTGTTCAGATATGTATCAATACGTTTGGCTGGGTCTTAAGTGTATTAGCATAATATGTAGTTACATAAAATTAAGATATTTCGATTTGTTCCTTATTTTATCGCATTGAAATCGAAGTCGTGGTAAAAACAACGTTACGAAAATAAATTCGTAATTTATATCTTATACCGTACTAAAATGCCTTGAACTAAATTGAGATCAGTAATAATTCCCAGGAACGATAGTTATAACGCGCGTTCAATAACTTGTAAATGTAATTAATATATAACTGTCTTAATGGCTTAAAACATAGTTTCGAAACTTATCAATCTTGTCAAACTTTCGATAATCATGTAACATCGTGTTTAAACTTGCGTTTGATCGTGTGTTTAATGGATGTTAACCATCGGCAACAGGCCCAATTATAATAAACCTTAATGTTATTTACTCCATAATTTTGACTGACGTAGAACGAGAGCACTGTGCATATCGCAAGCACATTAACTATACAAACTCAATTTTTACTAATTTTTAAAACGTGGTTACGTATACGTCACGACTTAAGATTAGATTGGTCTTTTGATGAGAGATTAAATTGGTTGCAGTGTAGGCTCAAGTAATAATAACGAGCTTACTATCCAATTAACAACAAAGTATGGTTTTATCCCAATTTAATTAATATTTATTAGTATATTGTAGTTTTACAATATTGAATAATACTTATTGTCTATGTAGATACGAAAACAATCTTTCACCGGTTATTGGGAATAACTACTATTATGATAAAATAATGTAGTTATTTTATTAGTAATATATTATTTATTTTTATTATACTAATACATTATTACCTATTATCCCGGTTTCAATGATGACTAAAATCTTTTGATATGACTTCTAGTTTTGTTTTTGTTTTTAGAAATTGTTTTATACATTTTTATTTGTTTTTGAAATTATTCTGCGAAAATAAGACACTCCATTAATTATCCTCGGTCCACGTTTCTTCAAATATTAAAATCAAAAACTACTTCTATATTTTATTTTAAAATAGTATGTCCTTAAAACAATTATTAAAATTATAGAAATATCTAAGTATGTACATTTGTTATTTTTTTTTACCTGTATAATATCGAAACCGATCATACTAATAGTGACGTACTGACGTAGTATAACCGAGTGCGATGGACACTCTTATTGTTGTAAAGAAGAGTAGTGTTTTTAAATGCAATTTCAGGAGTATTTACTAATAACTTAATTATTGTTTATGTTTACCATGTAATTTTACAAATTCGTGTATTTCCTACTTGTTTAATGTTCAAAGATATTATTTATAGTATGATCAGTGTATTTTTAACATAATACTCGTATAATTACAATTAAAATAAAATTAAGTTTAACAAACAAACAAACAAATATTATCGATTCCTACGAATCATAATCGATATGTTTCTCGTCAACTTAAGCCATCTGCAGGTACAAGCTTAATGTTATCTTATTGTTGTTTAACTATAATGTTATTAACTCTGGTAAAAAAATTAATGTTACGTACCAGGTCATACATATGATACCACATTTACTGTTTATCCAAAAATGTATTTTATTGTATTTCCCTGAACTTTAAGAACAAATTTGTCTTTAAGTTCCATGACTAACTGTTTTGTTATAATTTAGTTAAAAACGGTCCAATTAACTCGCATGTTATAATATTCTTAATTTTGATTTACGATGGTATTTTATAAATATAAGCAAATAAATAAATAACGATCAGTATTAGATTAGATTTAAGATTATATTTAATAGTATTAATAGTATTTTAGGAAACACAATATTGAAATATTTGTATGAACTAATATCTTCACATTTAAAACAATCTTGTACTTCATTATTTACGCATATAATTGTTTTCTAATGATTTGTTTGTATTATTTTTTCAGATCTTTTAATCGACATGCTGGGAGTACTTGCCAGCTTTAGTATAACTGTTAAAGAATTGAAATTATTACTAGGATCAATGAAAGCCATTAACGGAAAATGGGTAATTATTGAATTTGTACTTTTGTGTTGCTTATTATGGAATATTCTAAACTAAGTAATAAAATATTTAAGGTTATAAATATGTCAATAAAAAAAAAATAACAAAGTTTACAAGTAGCTGACCTGCAAATTCTGAAATCAATAATACAATTCATCATCTGCTACGATCTACTTTTTGTATCATTTGATTCTATCAGTGTATTTTTATAAATACTAATTTATAAAACACAAAAATAGCCGTACAACACCTATGTTTTATATTATTTTAATAAATAAATATCTTAATTTATTGAAGTGTGGTATAATCTCAACAAAAAAGAGTTAATAGTATTCAAATTCGATCGAAGGATTTTTCTTTTTGCAAATGCTTTAAGTATATTTTGACAATATTTTTGATACGATGCGAATATGCGATCCCTTTTTTGGTACAAAAGGATTTCCCTAACTAAATTCAAGGGTTATGTTTATGATTTAGTATTCCGATCAATTTTTAATCGGGCAATTTTTCTCTTTTACCATGTTTTTTTTCCTTGCTCTTAGAGTTATCTTTGAGTTATTGGTCTATTACATAACACAAAAAATATTTATAGTCTTATGCATTTTCGACTTTGCATACTTATACGAAAATATACATATTTTAATATATTATCATGTGTGTATACTGTGTACTATGTATTATGTAAATAGTATTGATTGATTCGGTTTAAAAATCGCAAAGGGGATAAATTGAAACGGCAAAATTAATTTTTTTTTTTATTTTGAACTATTATTCTATTTATACAACAATAGTATGCATATTTAATAAAATAAGAGTGGTATTAAAATCTTCAATTTCAACAGCATATTATCCAGTCTCTATTTATTTATTATTTAAAAACAATTCAAATGTTATCCGTAATTTGGCCGACGTCTGGTTCATACGGTATATATTATTATTATGCCGAACAAAACAGTTCAATCGTTTAATCAGCACACTTATATAATATATTATGCGTATTTATTTACTAGATAACCAATCGATATTGGTTTTCCTTTTTTTTATGTTAAACACACATAAAACGTATGTACACAAAATAATATTTGTGTACAATAACAATATAATATAATGTTGTCGCGGTTACCCTCCATCTTAAATTATGGAGAGAAATCCATTTCTTGGTAAAACCACCTCTCATTGATATTATGTAGTGTGTGTACTTTGTGTGAAAAATAGATTATTATTCTTCTATCTATACGATATATCATATTATTGTGTGTCTAGCAAATTGTATAGTCATTCACTATACTGTTCATGTACTTTATTCAGTCGAAATATTTATGAAAAATATAAATGATTACAATAACAATCGTTTTAGCCATAACTTACTTCGATATTTTATGTTAAATTGAAAATAGTTTTTAGCGGTTTAATTCGATTTCGATAATAACTCATACATTGTTCACATTACTCTGGACAGGTTTTTAAAGCCTTGTTAATTCTCGTATTGATTTTTGCTAAAGTTTTACTTATATTGCCCATCAAAATTGAATTGTACCACAAAGCCCGAGCAACGTACACTTTGTCCGGTACTTCACTTTGTCCGTAACACTCTCACGCACATTATTCGCATACACACACACACACACATGCAAAAACGCACGCACGCGTTATTGCTAATTAATTAATTACGAAACCTCAATCTTATAAGCTGTAACGTTAACTCATAAAGTAAAATTATCGTCATGAATCAAGCGACACAGTGGATGTATCCTTGTTCTGCACGGAAAATTTTTCTACCAACGTTTTATCGTTGAGTAAAGTATAATAAAAATGTCCATGTAAAATTTGATTAATACATTTTTCCTTTTTACAGTTTTTATTGTTGAACAATTCTTATGAGTGGGGCTTGTAATAATAACGACAAGAATAGAAAAAAATAACAAATTATACGTGTGGAAATTATGTAGACGAGGTGGAAGAAGTGGATATAAAGCTATAATAATATAGGAAATCTCATGCGAGGCAAGGTAGAGTTGACGAAGAATTATCATGAGGGATGCGCGTTGAGTGGAATTTAGAGAATAGACGTGATTGATTGGCTTAGGGAGAAGGGTATTCGAAAATATAATAGGTTTGACGGCATCCATATATATATATATAATATATATAGGTGAAAGGGACAAAAAGCACACTGATGAAGGCTAGTTGTGTATTGACGAGCCGGGAGAAGGTATCGTGACCAGTTCTGAGGCGAGTGTTCGCAGTTTTTGAAATACTTGAATTAAATATATAATGCGGTTAAAATGTTTTCGGCTATAACGGGAGGGTATGTATAATTTTGTTAAGGGGGTCGTGTTTCACGAAACTGACTGCTGCTTGGACTTAATAAATGCCAATTTATAGTAGAGAAAAATGTTTTTTCTCAGTCGTGCTGATTGAAAAAACTTTCTATGACGAGTGAGCAGACGACCCTCCTCCCTGGGCTCTATACCGCGATGATTTTCCAGCAGGTAGTGACCGGCAATATAATATCTATCAAACTATCGAGTGTCGAGACAGCCATTATTGTAAACCCTCATCCGCCGACGCCTATTATTTACGAACTAATAAATACTGAATAATTTTCGAAGCATTTGGTTATTGTTAGAGTGAAATATTATTGCTACTCCAAGTAAATAATTTTATTATTAGTAAGCTTATTGAGTTTATATATTCATAATATAATACAATGTAATATTCATTGAGATGTCGGGCATCGTACAGTGTTTGAGACTGAGACATTTTATACGTACATTTACTCGTGAATTAAACATGACGGACGAAGGGGTTGTGAACATTTCATTTGTTGGACTTTGTTTTAAAAAAACATCGGTGCAATGTTTATCTTGTGTAATTAATAATACTTATTTTCAATGGTTTTAATCCGTACGTTTGATTTTTCTTGACTTCTCTCGTCTCTCTGTTATAATGAATGTGCTGTTACTCAGATGGCTAAAAATGATTAAAATGAACAACGACGATCGATTTTGTTTTCATTAAAATAATTATAAAAAACATAATATATCATACTAAAACATGGTTGTACATAATTTTTTAGGGGTTCGTTTATTTCGTATGTTTCATACTTTGACATAATAAGCGCACGATTAGTTTAACGAAATTCGATTAAAAAAAAAAAATGAGTTGCTAAATAATGTGGTTTTGTCAGTTGTACTCCTTTCGGTGGCTGTAATATATCTACGCCGTACAGTATATTCTCACCTGCACTTATTATGTATTTCATAAGTATACGTCATATATAGCGGATAATTATTGTACAAACAGATTGTATATAATATATTCGTGCGCAGTGTACTTACGTTTGTGCTTCGACAATATGGTAAACTTTAATCCGATTAGTCCTATTTATATCATTAATTCGTGCGTGCCGTAATGGTTTCGCTGCCGCATAAACGCAAATTAAACGTTTCGAGAACCGAAAGAGTGGGGACTTATAGGTTCTTAAGAGCAACTAGTGCATCGGCCCCGGCCGGATACAAGGCATGCTCCAGGGGGGGGGGGGCGTAGGCGTGTGCACAGGCTGCCGCGAGATGAAATGAAAACTTCATTAACCTGTCTGAAAGGGTTGTGGTGCGGACCGCGTGCAGTGGCGGAGGGTAGTAGAAACAAGCATATATGCACTTGTCCACATCCGCACGGTGTACAGGTACGTGTACATAAACCACAGACATGCGTATACAAATTCACTGTGCAGCCGTTGAGTTTTTTTGAGATTCCCGTGGCATCGGGCCATTGAACGAACATCGGATACTTGCGCGTGTACATCCATATCCAATATCCGTGTACGCGCTTATCCTTTAATATACGAGTACACTTGTTTCGAGTGTATACAAACGTGCGCGCGCGTGTGTGTAGGTGTGCGTGCATGTGTTCTAGTGTGTGTGTTTGTATTCCACCGATCTAAATGACTGTTGCAATTTTTCATCCCGGGTCTTACACTGTACTTACTTAAATCCTTCGCGTTGAAAGGCTACACCTCGTTCTCCCGACCAACTCCAATTTCCAAATATACGCGAGTTGGTACGTATAGATAAATAAATGTACAGTGTACATAAATATATGTAATATTCGTTACATCTGCTGACGTCAGTTCATCCTGCGTCAGTTATTGCACTTCACTACATCATATTCTATTCGTTTTCATGAATTTATTAAAAATGCAACGCCAATGTGTACGTAAAGGTACATTTATACGTGATGACCGTTTAGAAATTTGATAATTTTTGAATTTTGCCCCGCGACAGAACACATTATTTTATTGACGAGCGTACTGCATTTCCTATCACTGCCCATCACATGACAAATACGGCTAAGTCCGAATACACTTATTTTTAAATCATATAAGTGCGGAAATTTTCAAGGTTTCTTTGCGTTCTTGTGAACATAAATTTCTTGGAACAGTTGATTGTATTGCCCCGTGGTTCACTAATATCTACGTTTAATGTTAGCTTTCGTATTGCTTATGGTAACTGAAACAATAGTGAACATGGGATTCGTACTCAAAACTGTGTACACATATAATACACTTCCTGTTAAATCATATTATTGCATATTAGTACGTTTTAAGTTCTTATCATGTATCGTTCGTCCAAAATGTTGTTTTTATTTTACCTTTTTTTACGAGTGTTTTGAATTTGTGTATCATAAATAACGCGCATTCCTAATACTTGATAAAGTTTAATATTAAAAGTTCATTAAATTGAGAAACATTTTCGCTCATTCATACATAACTTCTGTATCGTTTAATATGCTACGCGTCTTCATTGTAAATCACTTCAAATAAGTTTCACTAGTGGTAGGTGTACACATTGTTTTGTATATATTCAGTGATATACGAGTATATATGCTTCAGTAGTTTATTGTGTGTGCGATTCTTATTAACTGCTGATGCTTGATTGCATCGCAAACGTATTGTCGCTTCGATTGCGAACTCGAGCTCGCATGTATAATATAGCTTGTGCTTATTCAAGGCTCTGTAGCTAGTAATCAATTGTCTACTCCTAAATGTTGGTCTTTTACCTTGTTCGTGCGTTTACTGTATCGTACACATGCTCTCAGAAGGAAATCTTCATTTATCTTATTCGAAAAATGTATCGTTGATATGTTAAGTGTACGCTGCAATGTAATATAATTTACACAAACAACTGATAATTTAATAACTTTAAAATTTATAAATTTATAATTCAATATCCATTACTTATTTGTTGTATTAAAATATACGTCAAGAATATTGATAAATATAATACTTTATTATCATTATAAATATGATTAGAATAAATACGTACAATATGTTTCCCATAAATTGTTCCTATGCTAATTGTTCTTTGATTTGAATATCACGTACACAGGGTGGTTTTAAAACCATACTACCCTCTATTTTGGCTATAAAAATTATTTAAATTTGGATTTTTTTTCTCTTAATGTTCATGTTATCATAAAAACTATGTTTTCCGTAACTTTTTTTTTCATGTGACCTTAAGGGTATGTCCTGGAAACACAAAGTTTTTATATAGCCACGGGATACCTTTAGGTCTGCATGAAAATAAGTTACAGAGAACTTAGGTTTCATGGTAACTTGAACATTAAAAATAAATCCAAATTTAAGCGTTTCAATCAAAAAAGAGGAGTGGAAGCATGGTTAAAAAATAAGCGTTAATATCGACATTATTAAATTTTACAATGTAGATTATTTTGTTTATTTACATAACTATTATTTTTTCGCACTCAAATACATTTATACAATGAACTTATGTATTGCTCATGTAGCTATACAGATAGATAATACGCATGTACAATCTACATTAAATATGTATTCAGACTTATAAGGCTGTAAACTCATAAAATATATACCTCTAAATTAATGTCTAAGTTCAAAATAATAAGTGTATATAATATTAAATATCATTTTGAAAAAGTACGCGTTAAGTATAAATTATATTTTGCGGATCTATTGTGTTTAGCGTTATAAATCAAACGTGTCTCGGCGATTGTTTTAAAGGACTTTAGACCACAATTTATTGTTTCTGTATATCCTACTTGCTAGTGGTATAATATATACGTTCCGTATTTTCAAAACTATAAGTTCTCGGTGTTTTAAACGTTATGTTGTATATATCTAAAATAACATTAGGAGAAAAAAATATGATTTATTTAATATTACACCTATAATTTGTTATCCTATTCATCACAGAACGTAGTTTTTATTTTAAGTATTATCTCTATGGCTCGAATTCGCTAGTTTATACCTAGTTTATGTACACATATTACAATTTTATAATTTGTTCCTTACTCTTTATACTTGTAATACATTTTACTCGATAAACTTTATAAAAATATAATCAATAATCTACCTACCTAGTATAAGAACATTTTCCGTAGTGGGTATTTTATTCGATTCAACATTATAAGTTAGTTTAAGTTTATAGTTCTAAATTGTTATTTTCTATAATAACAGCTTATTGTAATATGCTATTTAACAACACTTTTAATTCATTAGCCTATGAAAATTGGTTTTTCCGTTTAATTATCATAATCAATATACGGTAATATATTATGTTCGTTTAAAGGGCGTTCGATCAATAGAATTGTGTTTCGGCGCATATTTTGCGTCAAATATAGCAGTAGGTATATATATACTGGTGTTATTAAAAATATAAAGTTTCCTATCATAAATAAATTCCGTAATTTCGTTACCTTATACGTATGGTTTTACAAATGTATGAAACGAGATAATATCTGCGAAGAGAACGGTGTAATTGATGATTTCCCCTGTGTGTTTACAGCCAAAACACTCCACGAAGCTTTTGAACGTTTTGCGACAGATGCCACAAAGGAATGGCCCCGACGTCTTCTTTAGTTTCCCGGGGAAAAAAGGATCGGTAAGCAACTGCATCATTATTATTATTATTATTATTATTATTATGCGACGTACCTACTCTTCAATTATTTTTAACTAATCCGTCTCGTTGCCCAGGCTATTGTTTTGCCTCCGCTAGCGAAATGGCCTTATGAGAACGGTTTCACGTTTTGTACGTGGTTCCGTCTGGATCCCATCAATTCGGTGAACATTGAACGCGAAAAGCCATATTTATACTGGTAATTATTAAAATAATAATGTTCAGGCGCTTATGCGCTGTAAACGAGTGTATTAAGTGTTATTACTATTATTTCGATTATAATTTTCAGCTTCAAAACGAGTAAAGGTGTCGGGTATTCCGCCCATTTTGTGGGGAACTGTTTGGTGTTGACCTCGATGAAGATTAAAGGCAAAGGGTTTCAACACTGTGTAAAATATGAATTTCAACCCCGAAAGGTATTTTTTCACCCACCCCCCCCCCACCATTGCCCTGGAACACATGATTACACGGAATATATTATAATTGAAACCGTTTATCCTTTGTAGTGGTACATGATTGCAATAGTGTACATTTATAACCGGTGGACTAAGAGCGAAATCAAGTGCGTGGTCAACGGTCAACTAGCATCGAGCACGGAAATGGCCTGGTTCGTTTCCGCCAACGAGGTAATTATTTCTACTTTGAAACAGTTTTATTCGCTCTTTTTGTGCGGTACCTACCTGGTTTGTGTATAACGTTTTATGATCTCATGCGTATGTGTATTATTATAATTTTCCGCGCAACAGCCTTTCGATAAATGTTACATTGGGGCGACGCCAGAACTGGACGAAGACCGTGTGTTTTGTGGTCAAATGTCGGCCATTTATTTGTTCAGCGAAGCGTTAACAACCCACCAGATATGTGCCATACATAGATTAGGTCCAGGATATAAAGTAAGTGCTCTTTTCACGTTATACATATAGTTTGAATGTAATCCACCGAAAGGTATATATATATATATATAATATATATATATATATATTTATGAATAATATCCGTTTGAAAACAATTTTTAACGAAAGGATTTAAAAGTGGACGATCATTTATGTTAATTTATTTAACCCTTGTATGCCGTCATGGTTTCAATACTGCTTTTGTCCAACCGTTTATTTTTATATTATTATTATTATTATAATTATAATTGAACATTTTTTTTTTTTATATAGTGCCAATTTCGTTTTGACAATGAATGTCATTTAAGTCTACCAGAAAATCATAAAAGGGTGAGTGATTTTAAGAGTTTGAGCCAAACCCAGAATTCAGATATTTCTCGCATGTCCCAGCACGCTGTCGATAGTTCTGTAAGACTTTTGTTTAGTTCGTATTTTATCTTGCACTTTGTATTAATTAATTTTGTTTGTTTTTAGCTTCAGTCAATAAAAATAGGTCTAATACACAATATATGTCGTTTTTACCTAAACAATCTCGCAAACTATTGATTATTATTTCGTAAACTACATTATGAACATTTTTTTTAAAAACATATTTTCACGTACCCTAAAATACAAGAGGCATATGTGTTTGTAATGTATAAAAATCTGAAATTCCTGTTTAATTTTACTAATTTCGTTAACGTGTATAAGAGTAGGTATAGGTAGTAGTATCAGTTGGTGCACGAAACTTATTGTGTAATAATTATGATCCTGACTTCGAATTTTATAGTTCGTAAATCGTATCTTATTGTGATTTTCGGGGTATTCGTCGTCTATATACATTTGGGATCACCGTTATTACTTTGCTTGGTATCATATTTTGGGGTGACATTTTGCTGCTTTTCCTTTTTTTTTGTTTTCTTTCACTATGTACACTCAATTTTATTTAGTTTTGACCCACCTAATGTAATATTTATTGGCAAATATTATATGTTAAGGTAATCTGAGCTCTCTATAGAAAAATCGATTCCCCAGAGTCACGGAACATCAAAGGCGAATGACTTATCGTATTTTTATATTCATGTATGTTCAGTAAATTCGATAATCTAATTTCATAAGCCCAAGGGATTAGCTAAAGATTGAAAATTATTAGTGTTACTGCGATTCGGTGAAAATAAACGAGTTGCGTAATCAAATAAACTATACGCATTAATACGTTATAGGACATAGCTGGTACATAATTTATAAATCGTGAATAACAAATTTCCATAAATTTATTATCCAAATATGTATTGTATTGAAAAAAAATAATGCAAACACGCGTGTAACTACTCGAATTCATAAACCATTCGAGCTTGACGTGTATACTAAATACTTGTTATCGAATGGAAACATTTTTTTTTTCTAGTGAGACTCATTGTATAGTTAACTATTATTATCATTTAACGATGGTGATAAATTGCCACTTAATATTTTTAATTTCGCGGGAGAATAATCATTTGTACTGTGTTCCAATTTAGTATGCGTATGAAATAGTCTGGAATGAGTTAACAATGAATTTGTTGGTATTATAGACATCGCATATCTTATGTATGCAGGCGTACGTAAGATGTTTAAGCTCATGATTTGCGATTTTTTTTCGGTTGGGATTTACTCGCCGTTTGTTTAATATTTCCTAAATAGTAGTTTTAGTCTTTACTATGTAAGTATTATATATATATATATATATATATATATATATATATATATATATATATATATATTTATTGTTAAACAAACATTTACGTACAGTGAGATAAGTAAGATTTATTATTATGACCAAGGTAGATTGTGACTTATTATTTTATTTTTTATTTTGTTTTATCGTATAAAATATACATTGTAATTTGTACATTTATTTTCAATTACATTAGCATTTTAAATAACAACTAAGGTTTTGGCTTTTTTTTATGATTCATCGTAGTTAATTTGCATAAATTATGTGTTTGAGCGCGAAGCTATGTTGTTAGCGTTAATTATTGGTAATTTGATTTTTATTTGAAAAAAGTATTATTACCAATAATGATTTAGGAAAATTATTGAGATTAAACCATTGGTGATTACGCAACATAAAGTTGACTTAAGCAACATATTGCATTTTACCGTGATGATTTTTTTCGTATTCGTGTTATTAGTGTATTCATGTTATTTATTTTACAATCATTTTTTCTATCAACCTATGCGATACAAAATATGACTAAATATCATGGGAAAAAAGAAAAAAAACATTTTTTAGATTATATATTTTGATTTTAGGTCTTATACGATGGTAAATTGTCTAATGCCATAGTGTTCATGTACAACCCTGTTGCCACCGATGGCCAGCTGTGCTTACAGTCGACTCCTAAAGGAAATGCATCGTATTTTGTGCACACACCTCACGCACTCATGCTACAGGTAACGACCAACTTACACATATTATATCTACCTACTGATTACTGATGTGCCTACATATAATAAGTGATGTGTAGGAATCATATCAGGTTGTACGTTTCGGAAGAAGCCTATCGTTAAAATAACAAAAAAAAAAAAAAAATTCTTTTTTCTCACGATTATTGTGTATGTTTTTAACAGGACGTGAAAGCTGTCATCACACACTCCATACACAGTACCCTAAATTCTGTCGGTGGGATACAGGTGCTCTTTCCACTATTTGCTCAACTCGATTTGTCCGCAGAGCCTATGGATAAAAAAGACGCTTCCATATGGTATGTACATGTGTATTTTTATTTCTAAATGTTTGTTAAGAAGACGTATGCGGATTGTTTTAAAATTTCATTCGACGGATTGAATCTTACATTTTAGCCGAACGAAAACAATTAAAATGTAATTCTCTTTTTCCCGTCGTATTTCATTATTGTAAACCGTTTTGGTTTTTTAATCTCGCTGCTTTCAATTGAATTATTTATTTTTTTTTTGAACAGTTTATGTTTCTTTGTCGGAAAATCTCGTTTGCATTCAAATAGTTGTTGATTCAATTACGTACCAGAGTACATATTTTTGTTATAACTATTTTGTAAGAACTCTTCAAATTGCAATAAAATGAGCGATTTTCGACTCGGAACGTATGCGTACTACGTGGACCCGCGTCATTACTTTCTTCTTTTTTTTTCTTTTTTTTTTTCTAGTTGGAAATTGCTGGGTTTCATTTGCGATATGGTGGAAACGTCTCAGACCGTACAGCAGCATATGATCCAAAATCGCGGATTCCTAGTCATCAGCTACATGTTACAAAGGTCATCTAGAGACCATCTGACGCTGGAAGTGTTGGGCTCGTTCCTCCGGCTCACCAAGCACCTGGTCACTTGTCTCACTCCCAACAACGAGTTGCTGCTGAAACAGGTGAACTATACTAATAACACTGTATACACGTACAATGGTGCGCGCGACTACGCGAGGACTGAACTTACGTCGGACTTTGTGTTTTTTGCATGTTCAACGCTCCATCAGCTCCTCGATCACATACTTTTCAATCCCGGCCTTTGGATATACACGCCGACCCACGTGCAGACCAGACTCTACACGTACCTGGCGACCGAGTTCCTCTCGGACACGCAAATCTACTCGAACGTACGGAGGGTGTCTACCGTGCTGCAAACCGTGCACACGCTCAAGTACTACTACTGGGTGGTGAACCCGAGGAACAAGAGCGGCATCATACCGAAAGGACTCGGTAAACGAACCACACTCTATGCGCGAACTGTTTGATTCGTTTCGATTAATGCGTTCGCGTCGCTAACAGTACACACAATTATGGTAACGCGAAACAAGGTTAACGAAAACGTTTTTCTGTCTCTTTCCAGACGGTCCCAGGCCCGCCCAGAAAGACATACTGATCATCCGCGGTTACATCTTGTTGTTCCTCAAGCAGCTGATGATGTTAGGAGTAGGTTTGAAAGAAGACGAGCTGCAGAGTATTATTAATTACTTGACGACCGGTGAGTACAACGAAAACGCGTTTTATCCAAATCAATATGGGTGTATGTCCAATACGATTTATGTCGTCCGTTCGTGTTTTTTTTTTTTTTTCTCGTGCGTGCTTGTATACGTAGTTTGCGAGGATGAAAATCTGCACGACGTCCTTCAAACGCTCATGTCACTCATGTCTGAACAACCAGCGTCTATGATACCGGCTTTTGACGTGAAACACGGTGTGCGGTGTGTATTCAAATTAGTAGCGTCCGAAAGCCAATTAATTCGACTTCAAGCACTCAAGCTCTTAGGATTCTTCTTGAGCCGCAGTACACACAAGTAAGACAATGAAAATAAATCGTAATAGTGCTTGTTATACAAGTGCTTTATATTACGCAACTGCTCAACTCTGCAATCAATACGTACGAGGCAAAAAAAAAACCAACAGTAAAATTCACTTGGTATTAAAACAATTAAATCATACGTTCGATCAATATTATTAATTACATTGTAAGCTAAATAATATTCAAATAAATTTATAGAGAAGTATATACACCATCGGCCAACCATAAATGATTTTTGTTTTAAGAATGGTCGGCAAATCTTGTCTTGACCACTATATTGTATCGCTTTATGATTATTTATCATCGTTATGTTCGATTATATTATTTTCAATATTTTGTAATGCTGATATTATCACGTTCAAAATCTATTTTGAGCGGATTTGTATTAATTTACACATCATACCAATGTTCACTTAAACACTTTTTGGTTGATCATGTTGTTTTTATCCGATTGCAATAATGTATTCATGGTGTTTGTCTGACATTATTCATTTTATAAACAAAAACTAATGACATTTAAAAAAAAAAATTAAAATGTACGAGTACTATATTATGCGCTTTCATTTGATGTAACAAACAACAGCTTAAACATACTAATTATGATTGATTTATTATTTTAGAAGAAAATACGACGTGATGAGTCCTTTTAATTTATACACTTTGCTGTCGGAGCGATTAATGTTACACGAAGAAACTATTACACTACCAACTTACAATGTTCTCTACGAGGTTAGTATAAAACGATTAATGATGAATTCTAATACCAGAGTGTGAAGTTCATTCAACGATTTTTCTTAAATACATTCATATTTATATATGTATAATGTATATAAGGAACAAATACCACTTACACGTACATTGTTGTTCATTTCAGCCATGTACGAATGTTTACTGATCAGACAATTTTAGTTTATTCTATCATTCTAGTAAAAAGGTGTACATATTAATAAGCTTTACGGTTTTTACATTTTTTTAAAAATAATATTTTTAAGGTTTGAATTTTATTTTAAGCAATAGTTGGTCCGTATATCTCCCATACTGGATCGTGAATTATATTTTATGTTTGAAAATTGACGGAAATTCGATTGAGTTTAATGATATCTGTGCTGTTTTTGTACCCAACTGTGGGCAAATTAAAATCGTTATTTTACTTTGAAATTGCCTTATTCAAGTACATCTTCACTATATTATATACGAGTACATTGCGTCGTGCAAACATAAAAAAAAAAACTGAAATTGTGTCTTACACGTGTTTATAGTATAATATGTTATGCATGGTTATATAAGAGCGTCTACTCGATAAATTCAACATGAAACAGCAATGTGATATTGAGAAGGTACAAACTAAATTTTAATAAGATATGAGAATGAAATAGTTGACTGAATGACGTGAATTCGATTTTATTACTCCAAAATCATAAGGTTTTTATTGCCCAGAATAAATCTCTATAATATATTCCCCGGTGGATCATTTTTGTCGTCTCGTCTTAGGATTATATGATATTTTATATGAAAAAAAAAAAATAAAATAAAATAAAAAAACATAAAAAATAAAATAAAACTGTTCGAGTGTCTGTCAGACCTTTAGGGAATATTTTCACAGTATTGGTAATGGATCAATAAATTGGATTATTTTTTTCGTAATTCAAGTTTTTTTATAGCGCGATAATTTAATGTTGAAATAATTAATCACAATCAATGCAGCGTGAGAATCGGGCCGTCGGATAATTTTTTTCGGCTTCCCCGAAAGGTCAAACTTGCGCACAATATTTATCGATTTCCGTAAATCGAACTATCAGCAGCAAATTACACGGAAATTTTTTCCATTCGACGAGGTCGAATTCTTTCGAGAAACGAATCGAACTCTACTAAATCTTGTAAAGTTTCTTTCGGTACTAGTACTCCATCGCGATACACAAATAGCGTTTGTTTTATATGTTTTCAGTTTCTTTTTAATACTTTAATTCGTGACGAATATAATACGGTAAAATACGCGGTACAATATTTATTTTTGTGCCCGTCAAATATTTACAAATTACATTATTCGGAGAGACTAAATGTAAATATTGTTATTGATGAGTTTTTATAATTCGTACATTTATTTTTAATTCTAACCTAACCTTTTTTATCCCGTGTCACAGCCCCTCGTGTACATTCGGACGGCCCTTCATCAATTATTGAATAAATAAAACAATTTCAATTTGAAAATAATTGGCGACAGTAATTCCATTATTATTTTTATGTTAAAGCATTGTAATTTATGTACATTCTTTATCACATGACAATTTTCTTGATTCGTATTTGTTAATTGTACGATGATCTTATAAAGAACTAACAATTATTATTATATGATCATTTATTGTGCGTCGTGATTGCTGGAAGAGAATCGTGATACTTTGTGTTTAATGGACCTAATTTACTAGTCTTTAACATGTTTTACAATAGCACAGTTTAAATTTAATATTCATACGATTGTTTGAAGTAATTTACACTTGCGCATTATTAAACTAAAATACCTGTTGATCTAAAGTCTACAATAAACTATTATTTACTAATAATAATTAACTGATTATAATAATTACAAAATTATTGACTAACTCATAGTAGGTACAGAACTAGGATTATATTATAATTTATAATGCATATTATATTAATATTGATTTAGGTGGTTATAGTATTAAAAAATATTAAATATTTACTAATAGTGTTGTACCCAAGATTAATATTAACGTTATATTGCGTTTTCGTTGCTTAGATATTAACTGAACGGATTAGCCAACAAATACTGTATACCAGACACCCAGAGCCCGATAGTAACTGTAGATTGGAAAATCCGAGTGAGTTTTTTAATTTTGTTTCTTTTTCAACATTTGGGCTATTTTGTTTAACTAACTAAACTTTTTGTTATTTACATTTTGTAACTTATACATGGTTTGAAATGTATTATAGTGATTCTCAAAGTAGTAGCTACTCTAATTCGCCAAGCCAAACCATCCGAACAATTGTTAGAAGTTAAGAAACTATTTCTGTCTGATATGACAATACTTTGTAGCAATAATCGTGAAAATAGAAGGACCGTTCTGCAAATGTCTGTTTGGCAAGTAAGTTATCGAATTCAGGTTTGCAACATTCATTACATTTTTTTTTTAATCAATAAATTATATTATTATTAGGAATGGCTCATTGCAATGGCGTATATTCATCCAAGAACATGTGAAGAGCAAAAAGTATCCGACATGGTATATAACCTATTCACTATGCTACTACATCATGCTATCAAACATGAGTATGGCGGTTGGCGAGTATGGGTGGATACTTTAGCAATTGTACACTCAAAGGTAATAAGTATTATTTTTAACAAAATGTAATCCAAATTAATTAAAATAATTTTTCCGTAATCAGGTCTCATTTGAAGAATTTAAACTTCAGTTTGCCTTAATGTACGAACACTATGAACGTCAGCGTAGCGACAACATAACTGATCCACGTCTACGTCAGCAGCGGCCAATTAGTACCATATCTGGTTGGGAAAATCAACCGCCAGCACCTCCTATAAATCATTCTCCATCCGAAACACCTGTATGCTTAGATATACATTTTACATGATAATTTAATTATTTACTAAAAATGTTTTTTATACTGTTTATTAGGAATCTGTTATTAGCACACCTGTGAAAGATATACCAGCCTTAAAAGATGGTGAAGAAAAACCTGAATTGGATTTACCAAAAATTAATGAAATGATACCCATAGAGAGTGGTGAAACTAAAGATCAAGAACCAATGATTGAACATGAAAATGTGCAAAAAGAGACATCTGCAGTCAGCGAAGAAAAAGATAAACTTACAATTGCCCAGACTAATGGCCAAGAGGCATTAAAAGAAACTATAAGTAATGATATTAGTAGTTCCATAGAAATTAAAAACAAAAATCAAGATGTTTTAAAATCGGTTGAAAACAAACTTGAAAATAGTTTGAAAGAAAAACCAAATCAGGATTCAGATTCATCTGAGGAGAACAAGATCGAAAACATAGAATTGACTAATAAAAATAAGCTAAATGATGACTTGGAAGAAACCAAAGAAAATAATATAAATGTATTAGATTCAACTAAGAAAAATGAAAACTATGTTATAGAACAAATCAAGGAAATTAAAAATGATGATTTAGTAACATTAAAATCTGATGAAAACGAACAGGTTACAAATTTGAATATAACTGAAGAGATTAAGATATTGGATGATGCTGTCCAAAAAAGTGTCCAGCTAGAGGATTCCACAGCTGAAAAATATTTACAAACAAACGGTGAATTACCATCTGAAAATGATGAAAGTACTGAATATAATTTCACTGGAATTATTGAAAATCATGTGACATCTAATAGTGATGATGTAGACAACACAAAAAATGTTGAAATACAGAATAGCTTAAACAATCTGTTGAGCGAAGACCTTAGCGAAGTTAATGTTATAGAAGTAAATTTCGACACAGTGAAATTAATATCTGATTCTGACACTAATGATGACACAAAAGAAAAAATAAATGGAAATGTTGTTAGTCAAGACAGTGTTAGTAATAGTAGTGATAGTGAAACCATTGTTAATTCTGAATGTTTACAATATGAAATTAATGGTGATGATCCAGAAAATAGTGAGCAAACAGCTGTGGCACAGCCAATATCCGTGATTACGGTTCAGACATGCGACACTGCTGACAGCGATTGTTCAGAGGCATATTTAACACCGAATGAACTCAACGACACGCCCAAGAAAATCTTAGAAAAAATAAATTTGAAAGCTAATGATCTTACTAGCATTGCTAACGATGACGTTTTGTCTCAATTAAATCCGTCCATAGAAACTAACAATGCAAAGGAAATTCCGTCCAAACACGCACCAGAAGCAATCATAGATTTGAAAACAAATGGCGAATGCATTGATAAAGTAGAAATAAATGTTAATAATGTAGAAGCAAATGTTGATATAGCAAGTGAAACTACTGCAAAAGTAGATGAACATGTTTATGTAATTGAAGAAAACAATGTAGTAAAAGAAATTGTTGATAAAGTAGAAAAACATAACGATGTGGTAGAAGAAAATTTTGTAATTAATGAAAAAAATGAATTGATTGAAAACTGTAATGAAACTGAAGTCGAGAGTAAAGAAGATGTTAATATTGTTAATGTTGTTCTTCAATCACACAAAGAGAATGATAAAAACATCGAAGAAGGTAAGTTCTATTCATAATTATGAGTGTGTAAAAATAATTTCAAGTATACAGTTAGAAATTGTTTAGCTCTACTGAAATATGACTTTTCTATATTATATACAATTTCCATAATAAAGTGATGTAAACTATCAACTAACGAGATTTAATATTTTTGTTGGGCTATTTAAATTTCGTCAGAAATTATAAGAATTTTGGGATATAATAATGTATTTTTGTCTAATTTTTTTTAATTTTATTATTCACTAAATTTTGAATCTTATCAATTACTTTTGACCATTGTTTAACTTAATTTGTAAATTTGTAATAGTTGTTTATTTTCAAATTTTAGAAAAAGAAACTAAACCTGTAGCAGCAACTGATAGTGTTACAGAAAATAATGTAGAAATCAAAGGATCAGAACCTTTAGGTAAATATAACTTATTCTAATAAAAAGATATTTTATATTATGGTTTCAATCACATATGTAGGTACTAATGTACATTATTCATATTTTATAACCTACTTTAGTGAATGGTGTCAAAGACAAAAAAGATGAGAAGACTGATAAAAAACCAGTTCCTTCTAATGTGGAATCGAGACCTATGTTCAATCCTGGCCCATCCAGACCGCCCTTTAGAATTCCAGAATTCAAATGGTCTTACATTCATCAACGACTACTATCAGATGTGCTCTATTCACTCGAATCGAACATTCAAGTCTGGAGAGGGTACACTATAATGTTATTTAAACATTTTGCATGAACAATAATTTAATGGTATCTTTTATTACAGACATTCGACGAAATCCGTTTTGGATTTTGTTAATGGATCCGAAAATGCAATATTTGTGGTGAACACTGTACATTTAATCTCACAGCTGTCAGATAACTTGATCATAGCTTGCGGTGGACTGTTACCATTACTCGCATCCGCTACATCACCTAATGTAAGATTTCTTTTTTTATACCATATTTAGTGCATTAGCTAATTCAATAATATTTCAGAGCGAACTAGATATTATGGAACCTACTCAAGGCATGACTGTTGAGGTCGCAGCATCTCTACTACAACGATTAGTCAACATGGCCGATGTGTTGGTGTTTGCAAGTTCACTGAACTTTTCCGAATTAGAAACAGAAAAGAACATGTCAAGTGGTGGAATACTACGACAGTGCTTACGTTTGGTCTGCACAAACGCCGTGCGCAACTGTTTGGAATGCAAAGAACGGAGTCGTCTGTTGGTGTTACCTTCACAGCCAAACAATCCAAAACAGTTACATTTACAATCACTAATTCGTGCTGGTCAATCATCACCTAAGGTAATTATTTCTAAATTTTTTAAGACTCATATACTTTACAATTCATTAATATTCCAGAGTTTAATTGATGGCTCTACAAATCCAATCCGTGATCCAGAGAAACTTTTACAAGAAATGGACATAAATCGTTTACGTGCAGTTATTTACAGAGATGTGGTAATAATATTAAAAAAGTTGATGAAACAGAGTTCGTTGAAACACATTATTTTGTTTTTTCGCAATAGGAAGAAACCAAACAAGCACAATTTCTATCGTTGGCTATTGTTTATTTTGTATCTGTACTAATGGTGTCCAAATACAGAGACATACTAGAACCGCCAACAGCATCTTTACAAATACATGGAAATGCTCCTGCAAATAATAATCAAACCCGGTCGGAGAGTCCGCCAAGTAATATATTTTGTCAATAATCAATTACAATATTTATTTTACTTCATAACCTTTCACACACCATTAATAATAGTTTAGTGGCACTTAAATGTTGTGTCCCATTGTTTTGAACCTAAATTTTAATTGAATTCTTCTTGTGCCCAGATTGTCATGGTACAAGACCGTTGTTTCCTCAATGGTCCCATCATGTCTATCCCCAATTCCTACCTCCGTCTCATTCGATAGATCCACAAATGCCCCGTAACTTCGGCCACCGCAACATTATGTCACATTACGCTGTGCCCTCGTTAGGACAACAAGGTCAGATTATGTTCTACCGAATGTTTTTATTTTATCCTTGTCCAATTTTTGATTTGGTCTTAGATAGCACTGTGTTATGCTTGTAAATGAAAAAAAAAAAAAAAAAATAGAAAATTCCACGCTCAATTTTATTTATTTTTAATGTAGCTAGTGTTTATCCTTCATTCATTAATTTGCCTCACTTCCACGCAAATTAGTCTCTATTAATACTCAACATATTATAATTATTTGATATTGTTTTTTTAAACTATATATATATATTATATATATATATATATATATATATATATATATATATATATAAAGTTGTCGACTATAAAATAAAAATAGACTTAAATATTTATATTATGTATTTATACCATTAAATTTAAAAATAAAAACGGGTGTAATATTCAATTTTTTAATTTTCAAATAAAATTGTTACATTATACATCAAACGGTCTATGTCCAGCAAAATTACTCTCTTTATCGATGTACATATTATAAACTGTATTCCTATTCAAGTTGACTTTTGATGCATTTCTGGTGTTGAATTGCATATGATTAATTACCAAGTGTGCTCAAATCATATAAAGTAATTTTAATTCAATAGTTAAGTGATCAATCAATAATTATTTATATTTTTTTTCTATGCAATACGTAAGACAATAGTTATGTTGCGTATTTATAAAACTACTAGTGTTGTGTTTGACGTGCATGGAAATAATTTACATTTTATCAGTAGGGTAGTGTGCGTGTTATAATTTCCAAAATTTCCAATTAATTAAAATGTTCAGTTCGTTTAGTTTGTTTAACTGGCATTAGAAATAGATAGCATGTCAATAACAGCATATGCGAAAATAAACATTGTATTATGAAAACCATACGAATTTGTTTCAGCAGACGAAGAAGACTATAACACCATGATGACATCAATGGAAAATTTAAACCACACTTCACAAGTGTCAAGTACCCCATGCAACAAGGTAAATTGGTGTATTCAATTTTTTTTTTTTCAATTATTGTCATTCTCCGGTTAACAATGGTTTTTCTAGTGCTCTTTTTAGCACTTATCCTTTGACCAATGTGTTAATAAATAAAAATATTATTAATATAAAATTAATTGTACTCAAATATTCAATATCTGCAATATAGAAAGTGATGTCAAACGTCAAATCAAATGTGATTGTCAATTCAATTTTTTAAATTGTGTAATTATTTTGGTCTTGTTTATTTGTGTAAACACTTATAAACATGTTTTTCACTTAGTTTTATTTGATTCGTAATATTTCCTAAAAATCCCACATTTTACTTTAATGTTTAAAAAGCACATAAGGTACAAGCAAATTGGTTTTTCTTTTTTTTTATTGTACTAGTTATATTATAATTTTTTTTAATGCGTCTTTATACATTCGTCATAGATGTGGAATATTGTTCTATTGTGTTGTTTTATGTTCATTTGTGTAGCAACTGCTCAGAGTTCCACCGGTAACATCGTTCAACAATTATAACTTATGCTACCGCCGTAAAGCTCTAAATAACAAAAATATAATGGCTCCGAAAAAGGTACTGGCTTTGAGGGCCAACCAAATAACACACTGTTTTTTAACACAACAATTAGGTTTTAAAATGCGCACCAGCTACAATTGACAAATTATATACTGTATACATATTATTATTGTGACACTGTTGATAAACGCGTTGTGTATATTTTAGTTTGTTTAGTGCACATATTTTAATATTTATTTTGTCTAACTTGTAAGACAGTATCTTCATGGGAAATAACTAATTTTTACTATATTTATGATAACATAGTAATAATAATAACAATATTTGTCATGCTTTTTTAGAGTATATGCTCTGAAGAATTAGCATCCACAAGTTCAGCAGCTTGTAGTGATGCTGAAAGCAATGATACCGACGTTAAAGCAAGTACTGTAACTTCAGCACATAACGATGAAGCATGGACTGATGTGAATCTCAATGAAGACTCGCAATCTAATAACGATGAAGACGGAAGAGTTCATAGAGGTTAATACACTAACTTAAATCAAATTATTATTTATAACTAGCTGACCCGACAGACGTTGTCCTGTCTTAACTATGAATATCGAATTCGAATTGGTATAGTTAATAAAAAAAGTGTTTATTATTTTAATGCTTTATGATATACAACAGTCTTAGGTTTTTTTTCTTGCGTGTATATAAATAGTTTTGTTGGTATTCCGCCACGGGAACATATATAACTGGCCATGTGAAAAACATGGATTTTCAAAACTGATGCCACGAACACTTAGCGACTGCCCTCGTGAATTATGTATCGACATTGCAACCGTTTAAAGTCGAATGTGCATAAGATAGAAATAATATAGAAATATAGGATGATTTCACGTCGTAGAATTAAAGTATACTTTTCAAAAATATTAGATTGTTTGCAACTGACCTCTGTGCAAAATACCAATTAATTTATTGCTGTTGTGGAAACGCAATATTCGTTTGATACAGTTATTGTATAATACGCGGTGATTGCCCTTGGATTTTTGCCTTCTCCTTTGTTTTTTTTCATCCGTCACCCATAAGTATACCCGTGAACGTTTGGAATTTTCCGTTCCAGTAGATTTTCGCAAACATTTTCTTTCGTACGAACCGTCTCCCGATAGTGACGAACACAACAAAAAAACAATTACCGAAATCGGTCCAGCCGATCGCGCGTGATGCAATAGACCCTAGACCATGTACAACATACCATTGTTTTTGAGTAATTATACGCTCTATATGCTTGCGCCGTGACATAGATGATTAATTAATTTTCACATGATAATATGGTTATTGGTATTATCGTTTTTGTATTAAGATGTTCGCCGACCACGCTCTTAAAAAAGTTTTTTTTAGACTTTTTCAGGCAATTTTTCTAATTTTTCTCTCCGTAAGAACCATCCTCGTACTTCAAGGATTATTATAAAAAAAAAATTAGCGAAATCAGTTCAGTTGCTTTCGAGATTTGCGCTTAGCAACACATTCAGCGATTCATTTTTATATTATAGATTTAATAATTTTTATTATTATTTTATTATTACCTATGAACAACTGGCATTAATCACTGAAATTAATATAAACACCAGCTCTCATTTAACCAAGGTAGTGGTTAATTTCTAATATTACTCTACTAAATATTTGTATATTATTTCTTCTATCATTGACATTGTAATTTAGTCGAAAGTTAATTTTTTAAAAGTATTTTCGTGCTATTTAGCAGTTGAAAAATGTTTTTTTTATGTTGACAAATTGTTCCTGATTATTTATCTTCATCTAAATAATTATACTGCCAACAATTTTTATCATTTGAATATCGCCTTAACATAACACAGATCATACATTACTAAGATTATGGATCCTCAAACTTGTTTTGCGTAATGTAAGTCACCTCAAATGAATGCTGTACAATTTATACTTACACGTTATAGTGTTATAAATTTAAAATAAACAAGTTTCAATAATGAATATTGTACCTATACTAAACATATCCGCCTATATATATCTACTAACATCTATTGTCAATATAATATTAAAACATTTAACTTTTGTGCATTTTCGCAGACGTCCGTGGAGACAAACCACTCAGTGAAATATCCGTAGTCAACGTCCCAGCGTCGACTACGCAAAATGTGAACATGCAAAACCCTGGACATAGTGTTGAGGATTTCGGTTTGAAAAATGTCAATCTGCCGCATCAGACGCATATACCTAATAGAGAGGCATCTCTAACGCACAAGTTGGAGGCGGCACTGGGTTCCGTGTGTCCGCTTTTACGTGAAATAATGGTTGACTTTGCTCCATTTTTATCAAAGACCCTAGTTGGATCTCATGGTCAAGAATTACTAATGGAAGGCAAAGGTAATTACTTTTTAATCATTATAATAACTTACGAACGCTACAAACTATTTAAACAGTTATTCATATAATATAGTACTAGAATCCATAACATATATAATATAATATATTATATACAAGCATCTTATTTATAGCGTTTTCAATAAAATGAACGATAAAAATTGAATAGTATCTCAATGAACGCTTTTTTAACTTCACCACGATTTATACAAATGGATCAGTCTCTCCTCTCTCCACTGGTTAGGTTATGCGTTCTACATTCCTGATCTACAACTCTCTTTTTCCAGTAACCTTCCTCTTTCGTCTTCTTCCTTCACAGCCGAATGCTATGCCATCACTGAAGCCTTCAAATTAATTCAAAATTTTCCCCCAAAAAATTACTTCATTGTCTCAGACTCTATGTCGTGCCTCCAAGCCTTAAATTCAAACCCATTTAACTCTCATTTGTCTCCACTTATCCTTCGCATTAAGTTCCTTACTTTTACCTTAAATAAAAAAAACTATAACATCAACTTCCTTTGGGTTCCCAGTCACACGGGTATACATGGTAATTAAGTTGCAGACCATCTCGCTAAATCTTCTTCCAATATCATTTTTCCTTCTTTTTCTCTACTCCCACATTCGGACTTCACACCTCTGATAAAACAACACTCAACCAACACTTGGCTCTCTCTCTCTGGAACAACCTACCTGAAGAATTCGCCTCAAGATACAGAAATATTACTCCTAATATCCTAAAAAAACCTGGTTTAATAACTTACACATACATAGACCATACATTGTACAATTTAATAGGCTACGTATAGGACATCACCTTCTACCCAGCCACTCCTTCAAACTTTGCCTTAATGATTGTCCATTCTGCACGCTTCACCTAAATGAATGTATCTGTGACTTATCCCATATTCTATTCGACTGCCCTGCCCTTCAAACCAAACGCATTGCTCTAGTTAACATATTCAAAACTCTCAATATCCCTTTTAATATCTTCTCCATACTAAACACTAAATCCACTACCGCTATTAAATCAGTAATTTCCTTCATATTATATAACTTTGTTATATAATTTATAATGTAATATATGAAATTGTTTAATGTATAGTTGTAAATGTTGAGCTATCATAGTTTTTACTTATAGCTAATAAAAAAAAAAAAACGATAAAAATGTATTATTCATGAAATCATTTAAAGTTCAATTGAACGATAACAATTTAAACGTTACAAACACGGTAAACTAGTCTAATTTCAATGTAAAATATTGCTTTTATCAGTGTCGTAATCCATTTGCCGTACAATATTTTGGTATTACATATTTTAAACAATAGTTTTTTACCTATTAAACTTATAACGTTTCCTCGAGAACTAAGTGAACAGAAAGTGGACTTATCGAGTTTATTAATTGTTTGTAATTTTAGGTTTGACAACGTTTAAAAACAGTCAGTCAGTAGTTGAACTGGTGATGTTGTTGTGTTCTCAAGAATGGCAAAATTCATTGCAAAAGCACGCTGGTCTTGCTTTCATTGAACTTATCAACGAAGGACGGTAAGATGATTATATACCTATTAATATTATATGAGATGGGATCGAGTGCCTAACTTTCGAACCCCGGTAATAATTTTCATGGTGTCATTAGATTGTTGTCGCATGCCATGAAAGATCATATCGTTCGGGTGGCCAACGAAGCCGAATTCATATTGAACAGGATGCGTGCCGATGACGTGTTGAAACACGCTGATTTCGAAGTACGATGCATTATATTGCAGCTTGAACTAGACAGTTTTTCAGTGATTTTTAGCATATTTTAATTTTTCTTTTTTTTTACTCTTTTGCAGGCCCAATGTGCGCAAACCACGCTGGAACGTCGCGAAGAAGAGAAAATGTGCGATCACCTGATAACGGCTGCCAGACGACGCGACAGCGTGGTGGCCAGTCGCATCCTGGACAAGATCTGCAATATATTGTCTAACAAACACGGCGCTTGGGGTTATCTTCACGAGAACATTCCCATAAGGTGAGCATATTGTTACCGACGATCGTGATGAATACTCGCGTATTGTACTATATATATATCTATTGTTCCGCTATTAACGTTCTCCTTTTTTTTTTGTCCTTTATTGTAGAATGTCTCAGTTTTGGAAATTGGACGTTTGGGAAGACGACGCGCGGCGTCGTAAGAGGTTCGTGCCCAACCCGCGAGGAACAACCCACCCGGAAGCCACGTTAAAGGCTGCGTTGGAACACGGTGCACCGCAAGACGCTATTCTACAGGTAGGAATAGTCTTTGGGTTCAGCCCATCTTCTCTATTTCTTTATTAACCTTTTCTGTCATTCCTCCTAGGCGAGAGAAGAAGTTTTCCACGCTCAGCTGGTGGCCATGAGCACCCAAAGCGGCCCGGGCAGTCAGTCCTCGGACCTGCTCGATGACTCGGAACTGATGACCGACGACAGAGAGCTGGACGCCGACCTCGTTGGTAAGCAAGGGCATATTTAGGAATTTATCATGGGGAGGGTCCAGATAATTTTTGGAACACAGAGCCGTGGAGGGCTTTGCCCCCATCCCCACCCAATTACTCTATATTAAGTTACTATACCATATTTATAAGACCACATAAAATTTTAAAATTTAAATAATATTTTATTGTGATAAAACATGATTACAAAACAAAATCTAATCGCCTAGAACTTAGCGTTATTTCATCATTAATTGATGGATATGTCCCGATGGATAGTCATCTATGCCAGACCATTTAGCCTATCATAAATACAAAACAAATTAAGAATATACTTATGTTATCACTTTTATAATAAATATTTTTCGAAATACATTACTTCATTCATAGTTGATTTTAGATAACTTTTCAAGGTTGAAAAAAGATCTTTCGGGAGTAGCTGTAGATACTGGCAATGTACAAAATATGTGAATTAAAAAATTTATGTTTGGAAAATCTGTCTTTGAACAGCTCATAAGTGCTTCTAATCCAGTTTTGGTATTGACATCTCCATTGCTTATTTTAATTTTCCACATTTTTAACTCTATAAAATAATCATCCCTTTCAACTGGTTGTAAATAAAACTCAGTTGATTTCTCAAATGCCAATCTTTCTTCATCAGTAAAAGTTGAACTAAACAAACATGCAAAGCCCATAACATATAAAATAAAGCATCTTCGATTTTTGTTTTAACATGAAAATATTTTTTTCATTGGAGACACTTCTAAAAAATTATATAATTAGCTTTACCTCCAAAAACTGTTTTATGATTTAAAATTCGAGAAGTAAGTTGGCTGATAAAATTATCTAAAAACGGCACAAACACTGTAATTCTATAATACTCTTCTACCGAAGATACTTGGGGATTCTCTCTATTCATTTGTTTTCCAACTGTGCATTTTTTAGATATTTCTGTGCCAATAACATCTGCCAATTTCTATTAGAAAAATGTATGACTATGAGGAAAGCAAACTCAATAACTAAGATTTCAATTATATAATCAAGCTAAGATTAAATTGAGATTTCAATCGGTTAATACTAAATTGTAACATACCTGAGGTTTTAATTTTTTATTCAAATTTTGCTTATCGTCTTCATCGATTGACCTTTTCACATACAAAGTCTCGCTGGGAGTCTCACTACTACAAGTTAACTCGGTAGACCGAATTGCGGTGAAAAAATACGTTATTTTTGATTTGTTCATTTTATTTAAGTCAGTCATTGTTATTATTTTCCGCTATCATTTAATTCATTTTGATAACAGCAGAGTGCTGGATCAATAACCAAGAACTCGGCATTTTTCAACCATATTCAGACTGTTCAGTACCAAATTGAAAACAACAAAATCACGATATTAATTGAAAATGTTGATAACTAAAGTTTCAAAAATTTAATACAAAATCCTTCGTATTGTATGATAAACTTTGTTTTTCTTAATCATGTAAGAACACAAAATTGAACATTTTCGCGACATGTGACAATGGAGAGGGGGTCTGGACCCCATGGACCCCTCCCCCCCCCCGTAAATATGCCACTGTTGGTAAATAATAACTTATAACAGTCCGTGCGCAGTTGACCGCGAAATTCCACACTGATCACATTTAAATAATATTATTGTATAGAAAAGTGTATCAATAGGAATAACACAGCAAAGCCGAACACTCTATGTTAAAGTTAGGTCATGGCCTGCTCACTATTCTAAAAAATGGGTCCCGGGTACCAAAAAGTTATAGTTTGACGTTTATGATTCAGACCAAAACATGTATATGATAACTTAATAATAAATTAATATATTAATTAATACGCGGGTTGTAAATAATATTCAGGCATGTAAACACTTCATATTTTGACGCTTGGGCCGTTATTGTATTACAATTTGGTCCGAGTACTTTTTTAGAAGTTCGGCGCCACTGGGATATAACCCTGGTTCTTATATAAATGGTTTAATGCTATATTATTTTATCCTTATTCAGTTGTGCACTACACTTGTAGATTTTTTTTCAATTCGATCGTATTCAAATTAATTTAGAAAATGTTTATTGTCGTATATAGGCCCAGTTAATATCAGCACGAGAGCGTCTTTAATATCGGCTGGAGTTGTTGCACCTGGTATCGTGTCCATAACATCTGCAGAACTTTATTTTGAAGTCGATGAAGATGATCCTGAATTCAAAAAACTTGATCCAGAGGTTAGTGTTTCATGCTTTCATTTTAAACGTATCGACTTATTCTATTTTTATCTTTTTTTCGCATTCAAACAAACAATAACGCCCGTGTAGATGTATTCATTCTTTAGGTATATATGCTTAACTACTGGGTTAGATATTTAAAAAAAAAAACAGATAATAGGACTGTCTGTTTTATTATATGGATTAATTGTATACATACTTGAAATATATTTACATGGTGTTAACATAGAATGATCAAAGCATTATATTGATGTTGCTAAAATGTTATACTTGTAACTGTATAAAAGTGTAAAAATAATTTATATTGATTTGATATAATAACAGTATATATAATATGGTTATTATTATTAGCAAATAATAACTTATGTCGTTTAAACTCATTGGTATGAAAATCTTTCGTCAATTTAGTTTAATATGCTCCTGCAATCCTGCAAAGCTTAAACGGCCTTGGGGCTCGGTAGAAATACAAGTTTTTAGTAGCTGTACGTATTATGTTCACCACTTTCCCATGTAAATTGATCTCCGATAAACTCGAATAAATCAGTGTCGTGGATGTCGAAGTATTTATTCGCAGTCTCAGTGGGCATTGTTATACGGTCGAGATGCCAAATGAATAAACTATCCGACCGGGTTTTGAAACGCATTAGACAGATAGGTCACGGAGACCCATCGCTCATTAGGTTCACCAATGCATGTATATATAGGTACTTAAAATAACGAATGAGCATTGAGAGAGTATTATTATTATGACTATCATCTGTTGAGCAGATCTATGTCATCAGTATATTACTCATCAATTCATCATCCTTGGGATTCAAGTAAATTTTCAGGAATTTTTTCGTCGAGTGTTACCGTCGCGGTAGGTAATAATAATAATTATGAGTGTGTGCGACCGTATTGTGAGTTTTTTTTTCAAATAACTACTCGATCTTGATTTTCACAGATATACTCGTACATTAGGATTTCGTTAGTCGTGTAAATCGTTTTTTATATCGTCATATCAACACGCGCTTATCGGAGATCACTGCAGTGGGCGTAATACTCGCGTGCTACTTGTCGCGCGTTATATTATCATATCCGGGGTCGTGGGTGATTGGTACCTGTACTTTCTGTTTGTGCATCGTAAACACGCGCATTGCCAATAACGCCGAATGAACGCGTAAGGCGTAACAACACACGAGTTCTTGTATTATGTGTTACCGTGGAAGATACTCTAATCGTTGATACTGCGTAACTGTATGGGAACAGAGCACCGTGCTTTTACTTACGTGGAAACAGAGCTGAAAATTGAAAAATAAAAAAAATACAAGTACAAATACGAGCACGTGGGGCACGTACATACTTCAAGCAAGCATTCGGCTACACGTCGTAATAGTATACTGGTACTGTATTTTACATAAATGATATATTTAGTGACGTTCATAAATCGTTCGGAAAATAAAACGATTTGAACGCATAGCGTATGGTCGCATATCGTTACTTAAATTGTTACAGAGTATTATTATAAATGCGTATGTGTATGCGGGATATTTTAGAAATATGAGTCGACTACCGTTGAACATTTTTGCCACGACGAAACCGATCGGTCTAGCGCACGCGCGCGTTTACGTCTATAGGTACCTATATATAAAAATATACATTTGGTAATATATGTGGACCGCTGCGTGGTACCTGTATATATATATATATATATATGTATATTATACATGTACAATAACGGCGCGTGCGTCAGCCGTATTTAAACGTAATGGTAAACATTAATAATTTACTGACGTAAAATATTGATAGGTTATTGCATATCCGATAGCCATAACTCATCGTCTTGGTAGCTGGTCGTCGTCGTCGTCGTCGTCGTCGTCGTCGTCGTCGCCGTCGTCTTCGTGGTCCCGGGTAGATCCTCCGAGAAGAGATCGTACCGCACGTATACGTATATTTATATATATTGTACATGGGGGCATAGGATAGCTGATGTATATTATAATACGCGCGTCCGATGATGAATAGTGAAATTATTGTAATTCGATATTCTACACGAGTATGATACGTACGTATTTATATAAGTGTGCGCGTGTGTGCGTGTGACGGGGCACCCGATGCAGACGAGGCCTACGTCGTCGTCGTCGTCATCGTCATTATTACTCGCGTTTTACATGACTTGAGGCCACCGCCGCCGCCGCTGCCGTGTATCTGTCAAACACTACTGTTCGGATACACACACACACACACACTACAAGCTGTACGGATTACCACAGAAGAGATATTTCGATGGAATCAATTACGCGAGACAACCTACAGACCGTGTCTCTCCCGCGGGGTCCATCGGACTCGGAAGATTTCGCGTGTACCTGTATAACACAGGGTGTTCCACCGGGATTTACTCAGAGCCATATTTTCTGCGTGTTATCGGAGAAGATTTCTGATGTGATATGAATTCTGTTTTTTTTTTTTTTTTGAGCATCTCTGGGCAAAGACAATTTTGTTGACAATATAGTCTGGTAAATATAAACGTATTAGAAAAGAAGTTGAAAATTAACTTTTTGTTTATCATTTTTGTGAAATTCGAAGACATAGCCATTTAATAGGGCTTGTTTTTCTTAAAATGTCGATTGTTCAACTATCAGTTTTCGTTGGGTTAATGATTTTTAATAATATTTTTAGTTTACAAATAAATAATGTAAAGCATTATCACCTCGTCACGGTTTTCTGATAATAATATTATTATTTAGAATTGTGTAAATAGTACACTTTTTTCTAGTAAACCAAAAAAATTATTAAAAATCAAGGAGTTAATGAAAACTGAAAGTTGAACCGTCAACATTTTTGCAGAAAAACAAGCCCTATAAATAGCTATCTTCGAAATGTATAAAAGTAATAAAATAGAAATTTAATTATTTAACTTCTTCAATAACTCGCACATATATTTACCAAACTATTGTCAAAAAAATTGCCTATGCCCAGGGATGCTCATAAAAAAAACCGAATTTGACTATCGCTCCGTGTATATCCCGATGGGAGACCCTGTACATATGTACATCTTCCTTGACCCCCCCCCCCCTCCCACACACACACACACACACAGTATTACACGTGTGCGCATTGCAATGTGAAGCCGAGTAGCGACGGACGGGAGACGAAAAACATTAAGCAAATGAATTAGTCTTACGCCTATAGGTATTAGGTGCACATTATTTTAGTCTTGTTGCCGTGATGTTTATTGATTGGACGACACAGCGGATTACAGCGTGGACGTAGAGTACGTGCGGGTATAGTATGTATATTATGCATACTGAATTTTGAGGAGAGTAAATAGCGTCGCCGTGGGCAGAGTCTCTCGGGATATATTATGCTATGTACATTTATGTATTACGTGTACCTACCTGTTCGGAAAAGTATCACGCAATATATGAAGGTGTGCGTTTTTGAAACTCTATAGTGTTTAACGATATTTCTCGGTAACGGATGGTTTTTTTATAGCAATTCACTGGTACGCGATTGGTACTAAATATGTACGATTTGTTTTCGTGGAGAGAAAATAACATAACAATATGTTTATGATTTTAAATTGCTCTGTTTACTCGTATACAACACGATGACTCCGAAATGTTGTACGTATAAACCTACTCATCGTTCTCGATTTCCAACAGAATTCGAATCTACTAGTATTTTCACCAACGTAATACCTAGTTAAAACCTGTCCTTCTATTATGATAGTATATTTTATGTATTTAAGTTTTTCGTATCTGCACGTATGCTACATAATAACGTACAGGTTACAGCAGACGTATAATAAAAACAAATTATTGCGCGTGTTTACAATTCCCCAACTGTTTAATAGGGTTTCACGATTAATTTAAAACGTACAATATAATGATCTGTCTCCGAATCCGAACACTCGGGCGCCTGCCATGCGCAGTGCGCTTGTTTATAATAATTTATTCGATATCTGTGGTACGATCAAAACCTATTATGTGTTTTCACCCGACGTTTACTGTACGCCGTTTGTGGAAGACCTACGCTGCTGCATCGGCGGGATTTATAGTCAGTAGGACGAATTCCATCCTACTACACGAACGCATATATATACCCACGGCCGAATCAACCATATTACGTTATATAACGCACAACGAACGGTCGTCAGCCGTCCGCGTCGAATTAAAATAAACGTAAATAACGTATTTTAGTGGACGACGATAATAATAATATTATAACGGTCGTATACACTGATTGTCGGAGCCGTCGGACGTACGTTTAATGTGATACAATAGTATGTTAAGTGTGCTGGAAATCTGCTACGTACAATAAGTATATGTAATTTAATTTGTCCGCGGAGTCGTTACGACTAATAGGCGACCATATCTATATATATACAGTCAACTCGCGATATAACGAAGCTCGTTATAACGAAATTCTCGATATAACGAATAAAACTGTCGGTCCCTTGAAAATCTCGTGATATAACGAAAAATTACATGTATTTTAGCCCCCTCGATATTACGAAGTTTTTTTGACCAACGCTCTCGCTATGTAACGAATTTTCACAATTTTGGAGCTTAATATTACGAATTTTACGAGTTTCGGCTATGTACAATTATCATACGATAGGATAAATTGCATTTCGTCGTTATTGTGTAAGATACTATTATTCATTACTACTAGCTTGCTATTACGGTGTTTGTTTCGGCGAATATCACGTGATAAGATAAATATGTTTGTATGTAATAAAATAAAATGTAATAACCAATAATTCATATTTAAAATGTGTGTTTGTAATTATAATGTGTAATCTAATAAAATATTAATTTTTAATTTTTTTTTAAATCTTGTTAAAATGAATTTTATTGAATTTTATTCTTTCGATATAACGAACTTTCGATATACCGAACTTTTTCCTCGGTCCCTTGAAATTCGTTATATCGCGAGTTGACTGTATATGTATACGCGGATCACTGCGCGCACAGGACATAGGCGCATCGCCATGCCTAGGTCTCGCCAGAAGTATGTACGCAATTTTCACTTCCCGGGTAGTAGCACGTATGTACATGATCGTGTTGGATCGCAGTGTACCGAGACGAAAAATAAAAAAATTAAAAAGTTTTTACATCGTGTTGCACGTGCCTATGTGTAATGCATGCGTTTGTTAGGTTGATACCGTTAATTAACGCAATGATATTTACGATGAGCTATATCGTCGTACCCGCAGCCGTATGACACGCGAGTGAGTATTTATTTTTTTACCTTTCTTTTCCGCGCTCGTCATTTATTAAGTATAAACACGAATAACGGTACGGGAGACGACGCGAGGACTGGCGACGAAGAAGTGATGGGGTGGAGGATAAAAAAATAAAAGAAATATCCGTGGCCGCACGCTGCTGGAGTGTGTGGTATATACAACTAAATGGCGCCTCTCGACGGGATACATGGCGTTTAGTGCTTTGGGGGGCATAGGATTTATTCCCAACAACCTGTTCTCGATTCGGCGACGCTTCTTGATCATCGCCCGTACGTTATACGTACAAACACTCGTACGTACACGTGATATCGTTGGTTAATTTTTATTTTGTTTTGACAATTAATAATTTTTTTCCTTCGGATTTCCTACGATGAAATATATGTTTTATATAGTTGCCTGTTGATATTATTATTATTATTTTCCCTACACGATGCTAATTTAATTCCGAAAAATAAATTGTTACTGCGGTTTTTTTCATTTTAACAGTTAGTAAAACATTTTATCTTGGACGTACGGAATACCGGTATAGTTTCTCATTACAAATTACTTCAGTTATATTTTAAAAGTTAGCAGCGTGTTTTAAATAGTGAGCTTGGTAATAATAAAAGACCAACGCAAGACCAATTTATTATAACACGATTCCCTCGTACAACATAATAGTGTAATGAATATTTGTATTTTTAATTTATTTTAACTACTAAAAATTATTTGTCAAAAAATTCAGTGTTGGTCGTATAAGTGTATTCACACTTACGAACATGTTTTTTAAGTTTTCATTATTATGATAGGTGTATGCTGTATACGAAAAAATTAGTAAAAAAGCTCTTAAATATACATGAATTGTGATAACTTAGTGGACACATATTTATTATTTTGTTGTAGATTTAGGCATTTTCAGATTTATATTGGTTATACTCATTCACTGATGTATCTTGTCCCTTAAACCAATATTTTATTATAATTAAAATGATGAATTCAAAAGTGCTGAACATTGTTTTGTCAAGTTTTCGCTTTAGACGGCTTTGCTTAAGTTCCTTAAATCACTTTTTCATTTAAAATTTTAAATTATACCAGCCTTGAAAAATTACTTCAAGTTTAATTGAAGGTGCCGTCAACATAATATATGAATGTCTTCTAAATTATAATTTATCGATTTATAACATTTTCAAATATTCGCCCAAAATTATTTTTACACTCAACATATTTTGTATTACATATAGATCTACTCGTAATAAATCATTTTTTTTAACTACCTATACAACAATTACGTATTTATATACTACAATAAGAATGTATTTGGTTTAATCTTAATTGAACTAAAAATATTTAGTGCATTTGCAAAAGAGACTAAATTACGAAATTATTGTCGTACATAATTAACAATATTAATAATAACTAATAACAGTCCCCTAAAAAATCAATAGCTTGTTGCTCCCCGTTAAAAATAAAATAAAATAATTTCTTACGTTTATATTATATTATCAATATACAAGTGTTCGATACATTCTGCATGCTTTTTAGTTGAAATAATTGAATTTTTAATTGTTTTCGTCCCATCTATACATAATATACCGAGTAGTACAAAGTACATTTATAATTTCAGTAACACATTTCTTTAGCAAGAAAGTCTCTTATGTTCACGTTGTGCTCATATATTACTATTATTACTATTATTACTATTATTATTATTATAATACACATATTGTTATTTTTGGGCAATTGTAAACTCGGCTCGAAGAAAAAAAATGTTCAAAAGGCCTATTGTAAACTCGGCCCGTGTTTTTTTCAGGTAAAAATAATTATCGTGTAAGCTCGGCCCAAATAAAAATATTCTTATGATATTTGAGAACCATTTAGCATTACCCAGAGACACCACGAGGAGGCGATACTCATTATCCTCCAAAAATTATTTTCATTATGTAGAATGAAATTCGTTATATAAATGTAAAAGTGTGTAAAAATGTAAATAAAATGTTTAAGTATTGGATTTTATTTGAGTATTCAGAGCAAAAATTATAAATAAAATGCATTTATGAAAAATCGTATGTAAAAAAGGATACAAATATAAAATTGTTGTGTAATTATGTAAGATTATAATATAAATTTAATTTTTTAAGTAAATAGCCATATTTTGGACGTATTCACTCACCGATATTTCCTTAATTTTATATTTTTAAAGTGTTTTTTCTAAGATTTCTTTTTTTTTTAGTTTTTGTATTTTGAAATTTAAATTGTGCATTTAGGCTGTTAATTTTTTAATTTTTAACAACAAATTGTTCATCACAAGATACAAAAATGATCGGACGAGCTTACAAGTTACAACCGACCTTTTTTATTATCTTAAATGTCCGGGCCGAGATTACAATCTACCTATTTTATTACCTAAAATTTCCGGGCCGAGTTTACAACAAAAAGGTAACCGCGGGCCCAGTTTACATTTGCCCTTATTTTCAATACCATTTCGTTTTCTCAATAATCCGCAACGATTCAGTATTAGCTGGGACTATATAACTATACGTACAGTGTATATTATCGCGCCGAATGACAGACTGTCTTTCGTAAAACATTTTATTCAATCTCGAAAACAATAATAATAAATGGTAATCGTAAAAAAATCGTTCGGTTCCATGTTTACACTGCGGATGTTAGTAGTCGCAACAATGTTTGATTTATGAGTTACCGGACTGCACGCTGTGCACGGGCATTTTAACTAAATTTTCGGCTATTATTTATTTTATTCCAATAAGAAACGGGGGACAGGTGAGATGCGTCTGACAGTTGCGCATTATTTCTCCACCGTGGTACGGCTCATTAAATATACTTTATCACAGCACATACATTAAAGGAGAAGAAATATTAAATAATCTTATTTGCGCGTTGACAAGTTTAAACCCCAAAAGTGTGTATAGAACTGTTGAAACGATCGGTAAACACATACATTTGGACAATAAAGTATAGTACTATGATTAAAAAAATTGAATAAAACAGTGTAGGGTAAATAGAGACTTTTTTGTTGTTATACACAATAAAAACGTGATCGATACGATATAATACTATGGACAAATACATTTCTTTATGTTTACAATGAATTGAGAATAATGATATGGGAATAAAATGATTTCTTAAATGTAAACGCGTATGCATCGTATGAAATATTGTTTCATAAAATTCGGCGAGTGTGTAATAATACACGTTCATTTATCGGTGATATATCGTATAACGATTTAATTGTTACATTTCGTATATGCTATGAGAATATATAATTTTATCGTGCGTATAATATTGTTTCATGTCTGTGGGATAAATAGGTATGGGTACTGACAATTAAAAACAAAAACTAATAATGATGAGAAGAAGAATGAGATGGATAGATAGGTAGAGAAGGATAGAGAGAGAGAGAGAGAGAGAGAGAGAGAGACAGAGACAGAGAAATAAAATAGCATCGAAATTCATAAATAGTCGGGATCCTATGGCGTCTGGGTCGTGTAAATCAATGCGGCGAACGAATAAATTTAAATGATAATATTCCGAGCATAATATACGTATAACGTAGCATCAGAGACCGTGTAGTCGTATAGGTACATACGAGTATATGTCTGGTCGCGGCCGGATCAGATGATGAATGGTCCTGTGTGGCGTCATTAGCCGAGAGAGCCCATGTCCAGCGCCCAGGGGCTAGACGTTCAGAAACCATTTATTATTATTACTGTTATTTTTATTATAATAATAATCAACATTGCGCGCACAGTCTTGTGCCATTAAATTATTAACCGGTCAAATAAAAACAAACAAGGCGAGGGCGTAAAACTATCCGTTCAGCGGCCCACTGTCATAGGCCGTCGTCGGTGCGCTCGTAAAAAAAAAATAAAAAAAATATACACACTCGCACGCGCGTAATGTGTATTATATGCGTGTATAATAATATGCATGCGCTTGTGTGCACGTGCGTTTATATTGTTCTGTGCGCACACTACTCGGTGCCTCGGTGCCCATAAACTGTTTGCGAGCCGTTTTAGCCGTTGCCCGTTCAGAAACGATTTACTGCCCGTCGATATGACGTACGGTCTAAACGGCGTTAGATTTTTCCACCTACCCCCACACCTACCATAAAGGGGTTCAATTTTCGATTTCAAATCTAAAGGCGAAGAAAAACAAACAGTTGCAGCGTAAACAAATGACGCTCCTCGTTCTCGTGATATTGTTATACGTGTGTAATCTCTGGTTATAATATAATCGTATGGTATTATACGATCGTTCGACTCGATCGGCTACGCAGGAAATTTACTCGTACTTTATTTGGTTTTTTTTCCTTTTGCTTTGCATCAATCCGAGTTAATGACGGCTTCCGATCGAATCGTGTAAATCGTTAGTCTGTTTGTCTCCAACGTGAGTTTTCCATTACTCACCGTGTTGGACAGTTCACTGTGTGCCGTGTGTCGTATATGTACTCATATTTAGAAATTGTCATACGTTTTTGAATAGCGGGTAGTACCTTTTTTTTTTTTAACAGTTTAACCCAGAGACCGGGAGGCCTTTGTTTTTCACGTTTTGGCCTTCCTGTGCCCGAATAACACGTATCTATTATACAGCGTTCTAAACGACGTTAGATGTTTCACCCCCAACCGTCTGTCAAGGGGTTGACATTTTCGATTTCACGTTAAATAAAGCCGAAGAAAAACAAATCGTTGCATATAAATAAAATTCGCTTATTCTCGTTATTATACATAATATTATCGTTCGACTCGATCGGCTACGCAGGAAATATACGTTATATGTTTTTTTTCCTTTGGCATTGCGTCTCAATTCCAATTGTTTACACGATTCATGTAAACTTATTTATTTTATGCGTGTTTCTTACCGGGTAAGACATTTTATACCATGACGCGACGAATACGTGTTGATAAAAAGTTTTGTGTGTCGTATTTCGCATATCTGTTTGGAAATTGCCATACGTGTTTATGTAACTCTCGGTTCTCGACCGCTACAGAGTACACACAGCATATTTTTGTCGTTTTACACCGGTTGATCTATTTTCTTGTCACAACTATGGAACTCATTAAGTTTATTTTACGGTCGATGTGCATTTTGGTTGTTAATTAGGAAAACGCTCGTTAAGACCAAGGAATGCATTATAAACCTCGTGAATTAGATACATAATTGCGACGTTAATGGTGTCGGTCTCTTCCTATATATTATTAGAACGTTATGTATATTACGTTCAAAGTATAATCGTCTTAAGTGTGGTCCGTATACATTATATATATATATATATATATATATATATATATATATATATATATATATATGTATACGCACCACGCGGAACTGTAGTGGGAGGTCTAAAATTTGCAAAATGCGTACACACCTGTGTGTTATGGCGTTTTCTCATAGTATAATGGCTTTTATGGTGTGTCTTCAGCATATAATTTTCAAGTAATTTCCTTGGTAATTTAGCCGAGTGATATGAATTTGCTATCACGTTCTCCAAACCATATCTGTCCTTACATAGTGTTTTGTCGACCGACGCGTTTTTAGTCAAACCACAGATAAAAATTATTTGATTAAATTTAATCCGTATGGTCAAACCCGATCGGACCACCGGTATGGTATCGAGCTATATATTATAATTACGTTTAGATTGTCGGCCGGAAATGCAGTGGAAACCCTTAATTATACTTTACAGAGAAGGTTGTCTAAAAAAAAAGTAAATAAAAACAAACAAAAGTATATAAATTAAAATAATAATAAGAAAAAAAAAACGTCCGCGTCGTATTTAATTTAATACCTAACTTAACGGTCAAATATTCCCGGACGATCTTGTGTTTCAGAATGTCCTTTATGGCTCTACAGGAGTTCGTCGATGACCCGACGCGATAATAGTACATAAATCTCTGACCTTGTTCTGTGCCGTATGACTGCCGTGGTTTGTTCGTTTGTGAAATTAAACAAACAATCGGACAAGCCCGAAGACTATCCAGGGCCGTATAGCGATGGGCGTATATGTTAATATTTCAAATTAATTACGGCATATGTGGTCAAAATCTTAGCGCTGCGGGTAGTTTTATTAAAAAGAAAGAAAAAAAAAACACATATACATAATATCAATGCTTGTTTTTATACGTACCTTGTACATGTACGAGTATACTCGTATATACGTATATAATGTGAAATACACATTTTAATATATACACGTGTATAAATATGTTCTAAACTCGGTCCGTCAACACAAGCGTCCAGCTATCCATTATTATTATATGCATATTACGAGGCTTCGCCCACCTATCGAGATCTGAAATGATACCTGCGGGCCTGGACAACTGTGTGTGTATGTATGTGTGTGTGTGTGTGTGTGTGTGTGTGTGTGTGTGTGTGTGTGTGTGTGTGTGTGTGTGTGTGTGTTTTTGTTACTCGAGGAAACGATATCGTCCCGTTTCAACAGCTGATACGATTTCATTTATTCAAATTATGATATTGTGTACGCGCGTAGGTACATATAGGCTATAGCGCTGTTGGGCGATTATTTAAATTTCAAAGCAGTGGCGCACAAGAAATGACAAACGAAATTATAAATGTTCCATTTGTTTCATGGACTTTGGCAAAATTGTATACACCTGAATTCAGTGCGTTTCAAACATGAATAGCAGCTGCATATATGTATTCATGGTTGGCATTACGCTATAGTTTGCTATAGGCAACCGTCTATGGTGCAATGGTGTAAGAGTGGCAAATTTCCAATGAAACAAATCGATTTAACTATTTATTGACCGATTTTGCACAAGAAAAAGCTTGTAAAATAAAATGTTATTGTAATTATAGTGTGTTTATTTCTTAACATTTTTTTTATGTTTACTAGGCTCGTATACCTGATGTCGGTTATAAAATATATGTTTTATTGAATTCGTTTATTTTATCTATACCCCCAGATAACATATAACCGTTGAATAGGGGCGGCAAAAATTTGATTTTCCTTGGGCACACAAAAACCTTGGCCCGCCATGCTCTAATATTTACTTTCAACTAACGAACTTTGATCGTGAAATTATGTTTCATTTTTTAGTTAATTTTGAACTTGTGCAATATCATCAACTGTAGTTGAAGTTTCATGCGGGACAGTAGCAAAAAAAAAAAAGCCCCAGGTACTTTAATTGCACATTAATGATATTTATTTTGTTATTTTATTATCAACAAGAAACATTTTCTTTTCTATACATCTTCCCTAATTTGAATTTTAAACAAATATATCTTATTAATCGATGAACACTTTATATATGGTAACAACACGATGGCATCCATAATGCTTGTATTTGTTGAATAAATTGATTCTTGTTACACCTTTTGTGTATAAAAATACATTTCGTATCCGTGTATATTTTTATATAGATAATTTAACCGGTTAAACAAGATTTGACAATTATAAAGTATATTGTATATATATACGTTTTGATTTAAAGTTAAATTGGAAACACCGCGGCACTTTTGAAGGGGTGACGATGCCGATCGTTCAGACTATTAATATTAAATTAGTTTAGAAAAAATCGCTTTAATCGCCTATACTGTGGTTGTGGATTGTCTTTAATCCTGTGTATATAGTATTTTCTCGGATTACCTATCGTGTAATGCCACGGTGAAAATATCACATTACATTTCATTATACATTTATGCATCTATAACGGTTTGTTATATAGTACTCGTACTAAAATATATATGAATCATATAGTAGGACAGTACATAATGTTTCGTTTTTGGTTCAGATAATGAACATTATTCTTTATTTCATTTTTTAAAGATTTCTTGGGAATTTTCTTTGCATAATTATTATTGAACAGAATGTATTATTTTTAAGAGTAACTTAAACTTTATTTTTTTTTAAATTCATTTATGGCTAGTCATCCAAAAAAAAATATTTATTTAAATATGTTTGTTTTGATAATTTTTTCATTTTGAAATCTCATTTTGACGGTTAATGATTAATTAAAAAAAATGCATGTTATATTATTGGAAAGGTTAGAAGAATTGTAATATATTTCATGAATTTTAGTGGCCTTTTTAAAATAAATTCTACTATTGATCATGAATTCTTAATAACACTGTGTTAATTGATTTTAAATTCCTGTTTCTAGATGCATATTGTGCACTTAATTCCAAATTTGTAGGTAAATGATACTCTGTATTAATGTATCTTGTTCGTGTTTAGCTCGAAAGTTATATAATGGTTTTAAAAGTTTTCTAGTGTTTTATTTATTGTGTTGTGCAATATCGACGAAGTAACCTACTGCGCGTTCAATCTCGATGTACTGTTTATAGACACACTCGAACTTTAAAAAAAAGGATTAGGATTTTAATTTCTGTCTTCAAAATACACAACCCCGAGAGTTTGCTTGATGGCTTTTTATGCTTTTCATATATATATAGTATATACATACTCGTATATAATGTATAATAATAAACATGTTGAAATATTCGTTCTCGTTATTAGAGTATAAAGTTAGTTGGAAAGTCAAGTTCACTGGGAACTATGCGCGTAAAATAAAATGAAAAAACTAAAAACCCCCATCATATGGCTGCGTACAGTGAACGTGTTATATACGTATGGGCGTATATTTTTATCCGGTAGAGAAGATAATAGGATTTATGAGTTCTGACGTTCTCTGGTTAACCGGGCCGGCCCGAGAACCGGTGTGGTCGACGGCGATAATTGAAAAGTTATTACCGTCGAGAAATCCCGCGTGGCGTGCGTACTTTGTGCGTAACTGATGATTTGTCGAACAGAATATCTTTCGGTTTTTTCATCCTTCCCCTGCTATGCACTTGTACACTGTGTATACCATGCAGCACGCTGCGGTGAATTATTATGATTTAAATTACACATTCTACGGTGTTTTTTTTTTATTATTCAAATTATCGATGATAAAACTGCGTATGTTCGTATCGTACGGCTTTTATGCTATTTAAATCATCGCCGGACTTGCGAACATGACGACGCGATCCGTCAAGAATAATTGTTTGTTTAAGTAGATGTGAACGTGATTATAGTGGTTGGGTGCTATAAATCAACATTAGGTCGTGTATGTGTGTGTGTGTGTGTGTGTGTGTGCGGGCGCGCGCGCCATATGCCCTCCGGCGATGTATACCTTGGGTTGTACTAGAACACTGTAATTAACGAATTATTTCAATAACGATTCGATGACCACCCATAGATGATTTGATAATTAAAACACGTTTGCCGAACAATAAGTCGTGTTCATTATTTAAAAATAAATAAGTTTATGTGCATTATATCAGTATTATATTACGTATATAATAAATATATATATATATATTTGTATGACTATTATCGATTACTCTGCTAGAAATCGTTAACAACAAATGTTTATCATAGCGTGCATTGTTTGGTATGGAGATATTGAAATTGAATGCGAACACAATTTTTTTTACACATTGTCATTTGCGATTAATTATACGTAGTACATTTTGTCGTCTTGCGTTAATCGTCTATATTATATATGTTATACATACGGCCATACAGGCATATGCGTGCTCTGACCTGTATTTCAGGAGGTGCCTACAATAATTGTGAACCCATTTCTTCAATTTGGACCCTTTTTTGACAAGACGTGTATACATTTAATATATTCTAATGTATACATAAACATAACTTTAAGTTTTTTATTCAGTGTTTTAGTCTTAATGAATATTTCTCCTTGAATCTCGTATATTTTTCTAAGATAGTTTCAATTTTTATGTATGATTCGTACTTTCGTTGTCCAAATACATCTAGCTGTTGTATCATAATAAGTTTGTGCGTGAAAATTGAAAATATTTTGTCTAATTTCTGCTATTGAGAAACAATACTATTTATTTTTTTCCAAATATTTTAGAATAAACATACTCTTAGACTTACATTTTAGGGCCCCATTTACAAAATGTCGTGGAGTTGTCCGGACACCTCTGGTAGCCCCCGTGCGCACGCCACTGCATACAGGTATTTTGGGTTATATTATGTTGATTTTGCATAACATTATTGAATAGAATATTACAATCATTTTTCATAGTCATTTTTATAATATAAAGATACGTTTATTATAATATTTCTAATAGTAAAATAATTTCGTATTGCAGAAAAATATATTATGCAGCATTCTTATTGCAGTATAGTAAACAAAAAAATAAAATAATTTTCCCAATTTTATGTGCTGTAGAAATTCGAAAACTATTTGTTTACTATTTTTTATATTATACACTTTAGTTTCGTATTATTTCGTATGTGTACCATGTTCTGAAATTTCTTTTGAAATACCATTCGTGTAATTATTCGTCGTGGAGTTTATCTTTTATTTCATACTTAGTACATAATAGCAACGGTTTATTAATCATACCGAATTGATATCCATGAACCGCGAACGTACGATGAATCGATAATATATTACATATACTCGTAAGATATTTGTATAATGCATGATATGACATAGACGAGTTTTATCATCTTATATTTCGGTTGTAAAAGTTGGACTGAAAATAATAATCCTGGGTACACCGCAGATCTGTATTTCATCGGTTCCTCGTGGGTTTTCAAGTAGTAACGATTTTTACTTACGTGTAACATGCTTGCAAAGAAAAAAAAACACACACACACACACACACACTACATACATTTTCTTATAACGTTTGCTCGGGAATTCCACCATACCTAGAACATATTTCGTTCGTATACTTAAGACGTCAATGGACCGAGGAAAGTGTCTCTGTGTAATATACATCAATATATCAAACGTGGGCCAGCGGCGGGGGGTCCAGACCACTGCGGGGAGTCGACATTAAGACAAAAAAAAAAAGAAAAAATCAAACAAACAAACAGTGGGGAAAAGAAGCACACTCTCTTCATGACTGTCGCGTCTCGTAGAATTACACGTACAGACGATATTTCCCTTCTTGGTCGCCTTGTGCTCGCTGAACCGGTCTATACGTGCCTCTTCTGGTGCCATCGCGAGAGGAGTGAATGAGAATAATTGGCTCGGTGGTGGATGAACATAAAAAACACACACACGCACACACTACACATATAGTCGGCAAACACGTCGTTGAAGGATTAATAAAATATGTATAAAAAATAGCCTCCGAGCCATTCATGTGTGCTCTTAGATATCGCAGTCATCCCTGCTATATAAATATAATATAATGTGATTTGGTGTTACATGTATGTATGCATTTAATAGTTTTTTTATTATTTTATTATATTTAATGAGTAATTAAAAATCGATAAAACATACCTAATAAAACTATAATCATATAGACATAAATGTAAAAACAAATAGTTTTATATTAATCCGGCTATCATAAAAACGATACTAATAATTTAATCAATCGTAAAAATAATTGAAATCCGGTCGTTTCCTACTATCGAAAACTTGTATTCAACGCGAGTTTACATTAATTTCAAGCAAAAGTGTTTTGTTGTCAAATCATTTTACCGACCGATTTGGTCACCTGAATGTACATTATACTGCAGTGTCGTATTGAATTACATTTTATTTCTATTACCGTTTTTTCTCAAATGCTTACGGTTATCGTCTGTAGTCGATAAAACTTTGAACTTTTGAGACCGTCGCATATGAAATTTATTTTTGCTACTCGAAAAAAAATAAGGATTTACTCATCGGCGTCCACAGGAAATTTAGGAGCACGTCATAATGAATTCAAATACCAAAAAGTCCATTAAAAAAAAGTTCATATCATATCATAATGGGGGACTGCGTTAATACATTACGAATGCGTCGCGTTTTGTTTTTTAATTTTCAATTTTTAATTCTGTAATAATTAGGTCAACATATCGATGAAATATTTATTTAAACAGTACAATAAAAGTTCAAATTTTCAAAATGATACGTTATATTTGAAGTCCAGGGCGCCCGTGCACATGTAGGACTTACTAAATAATACCGCTGTCGTATAATATGTTATATTCGTCAACCCGGCTGTGTTTATAATATTTTGTTTGAACATCAGTCATCGCACACGTGCGTGCGTTTTTATTATACCAATATGGCCACGGGCACAACGGTCCGTATAGTATTTCAATTTGTTCGTCCTTACATATTATAATACACACTGTATAGATTTCTGCTCACACGTCGCACTCATAATATTCCTCAAGCCCCTGCAGTTGTTGGACACGTATACGTACGTGCACACGCGGGTGTGTGTGTGTGTGTTTTGTTCACAGTAATTAAAAAAATTGCTATCGCACGAAGAGACGGACGGGTAATTACATGATCTGACAGTTGAGCCTGCAAGTTTCATGCATATATGACCTGTCAACATGTTATTTTTTCCACCCGTAAAAAAAATACAAAGAAAAAACGAGAGAGAAGTACGGTGGTATTCCGAATAAGATAAACATCGTTTACATATAATGTGTATATATTGTATATATATGAACCCGGTTTCAGAAACTTGTTTGTTTTGACCATCTGTTTCGAAAAATAGAAAACTACAATTATTTTAATTCTCAAAAGGAACATTTTGCATAGAGCCATTGAATTTTCAAATAATATTCATACATATCATTATAGTAGATGTTTATCTGTGTATCCAGGGTCCACGGCAAAATGGATTATTTGTTATTATAGTAATCATATAAGCTGTAGTATTATCTAAAATGGGCTTCTAATAATACCTGTTCGTTTTTTTTCTTAAACGTTAACAATTACATACTATTATTTTTTTTTGTTATTGCGCTTACCTTAAGCATGTATAGTTTCACCTTTGTTTCGCCCTTTATCGTATAACGTTCGTACACCGCCCCTTGCGTGTTTAAAATGATATATTGACTGGACGACTGAATTTAAAAACTGATTTAATAACTAGATTAATTGCGGGCCTTTCAGCAACCCTCTTTTTCGATTAGAAGTAGCACAACATGCATAAACTCCTAATGCTGAAATAATAAATCATAAGAATAATTGTCGTAGTTAATATACGACGTTATTAATATGGTTGGGCAGTTTTTGATATAGCAATAAAAAGAGTAGATTTGTTTTTGTTAAATTGGGGAAAAAAGTGTGTTATAAGGGAAAATTATTTTTCGAAACCTCGTTCGCTCAAAGTACTGTAAACGTGAAAAATGTTTATGGCATATGTTAAAATACAATTCTGCAGAGATACCATATATAACACGGCGAAAAATCTAAAATTATATTTGTAACATTTTATGACGTGCAATATTGTTACGGATTTATTTGGCAAGTTGGAGTTATGCGTTTTTAAAAAATAAACAATAAATTTTATTTTTATATTTTCAGCTTTATTTTGGTAGTTAATTTAATTAAATTTTCAGTAGTTCGTTTTCACCGACTTTTCAATAATTTTTCTTTCTTGGTTTTTCTAAGTTTTGCATTTTTTTTTAAAAGAAAAAAGAAAATTTCTCAAACACGAAACTTGTGGACGTATTACTATAGCAATACACGTGTATGTACTCGTGTATGTGTGTGTGTGTGTGTGTGTGTGTGTGTGTGGAAATTAAAGGCGTTTAATCGAAACCGGGTCATTAATTTTGGCGTGTATAGCGTGTGGCCGTCAAGACCTGTCGACTGTTGACGGGTCCGTCCCACTTTGATAAACAAACTGCATTTTAATAACTATTATTAAGTTAACCTACAAAACCCAAACATTTGCATACATCATTAGCGCGTCGGCTTTTTTTGTTTTGTTTTAATAAGGTTTATTATTTGTTTCACTCGTCCTGCAGTACGCCAATCAGTATATAGAATATAAAATACACTAGTACATTTTAATCATACTGTCAGAAATATAACAAATAATTTACTCCGCCGTTAGATGGATATTCAATTTCATTCCGTAGGTACCGCGTCGTGCTTTTATTTTTAAGTGCATTCGCGCGAAGACCTTTCTGTGTCATCCGAATTGTGTTATTTTGACCATATTTAATGTAATGTTATTATTACGTGCTACATCTTTTGCATATATTAAGTATACTATATGTGTTACATTTAATTAAATAATATATTATATGTTTATACGAATGTTGATTTCACATCGGACGAAATAGACTTTGTTCTCGATTTCATTTAACCAAAAAACAACATTTCCATGTTAGTACATAGTATATTGCTATTTCGTATTTAATTTTTAATTTTCATTCAAACCATTATATTATTGGCGTCACAATAGTTGTAATCCACGTTCAACCACTTGGAAGGGGTATCTTTTGTTGTTGATGGAACATGAAAAAATTAAGCGATTGATTTGATTAGGCTTATCGGGTATTATAACTTTTATAGTTTTATATCAGATTGAAATCATATCAGTATAATGCGTGTGAGTAACTCGTGTGACTATATAATAGTGGCTTAACACATCATTAGAATTTATCGTCATTAGTTGCGACTTGTTTAAAGTACATATGGAACATATAGTTTCAAAAAACTTATGTGTGTTCGCGATTATATTGAAGCGGAATGTTACGACCTGCAATAAATGGATTGACACACCACGAATTGTTAGCTAATATATTATACATAGATTCGCTACTCTATATATATCGTTTTTGTATTAAAACAACTCGTCTATATCGTTATTATTCATAAACACACTATTTTAACTTTTAAGAATATACGTAGGTACAATATACCATAAACAACACGTAGGTATATATATATATATATGTATGTATATGTATAGTTGGACACAATAATAATAATATTTAAATTATTATAGATGTAACATTTAGTTGAGTTCTTGGCTTGTGCAGTGTTTACGACGACAGCGCATAATAATAAAATTATATAAAAAACAAACACTTTTTGCATGCCGTGCAAATATACACTTATACACATATAATATAAATCAAAAACGACGTTGCGAATCGTATCGTTTTATGTATCTCCTCTCTTCCCCTCGGCCGACGTCCTCGCGCGCGCAGACGCGTTCCGTCGGGTTTTATCGCCCTATACATTCGTTTTTTAACAACCGAATTTCATTAGGTAAAACATTATCATCATATTATACCGGTACACGGTCAGAGATTATTATCTCTCAGCAACACAACACCAGATTATGTGTGTGTGTGTGTGTGTGTGTGTGTGTGTGTGTGTGTGTGTGTGTGTGTGTGTATATAATATATATGGTGTGTAGGTATGTATTATAACGGCGATCTGCATCCTTCACCAGACCAAGAAGAACAGATAAAACAAAGTCTTGACACACACACACACTTTTATAAATAAACTTCTTGCCATCCTCACGTGCAGCGTCTCCGTTGTTTTCTTATACGCTGCAGCAGGTACACGTCGTAGGTACATATTATATGGTTCATAATACAAATCATCTTCCTTATATATACATTACAATATAGTTTATCATTCGCGCTGAATATAAAAATTTCGATTTCGAAAACCTGTGTTGACGGTTTTGAAAAAAAAAAAATGTTTTGATTTCCGTGGTTATTTGATTTTGATTTGTTATAATGTCCCTTAACAAAATTAAATTTAAATGTCATATGTCGTCAAAACGTTTCGATCGATTACATAATATGCTATGTTAAAAATGAGTAGGTGTTGGAACACCTATATATGATGAAGTTTGGTAAAATTGTTAAAATAAAAAACTATTCGTGCATTATAATATATATTTTTATTATTTATCATTTTTGGAGCCGCTAAAAACCGAATAACAATAAATTAAATTATAAGAAACCCTTAAGTAATAAAAAAAAATAAAAATATCACAATCTAAAAAAAAAAGTACACGCGTGTGTATTGGGTGTAAAATTTACGTCTTCCAGTGGTTGTGCGCGGACATGTACGTCTGGTGTATAAATGTTTGTCCTGTACTACCTTTTTTATCTGGACCCGACATCTTTTGAAAATATTTCACTATTCCGTTTGACATTTCGCCTTTGTCCGGCGCCCCAACATTACATTATATCATACATGTACGAGTGTATCTCTCTCTATATCTATTTTATATGTTTACCTTTATTTTTTTTCAACCGGATTATTATAATAATAATTATTATGGTTTACGAATATTTTCACGTTGTCTCATAAAATCATATTTATTTATAAAAATCGTACCCACCGTTGCGCCGGTCGTCGCTGTTGCGTAATAAACTTTTCCACCAATTTTAATAACCATTATACACATATACAGTATTTTATCTCGTACGTGACGTATATTGTAATTAATGGTCGATCTTAATATCTCCAAAAATTACTACGCTGCAGTCAAGTATTAAAAATTAAAAAGTCCTTTACATCATTATTATTATTATGTACATCACACCTATTACAATATATTATTCCTACATAATACATGCATACACATCCACTATTGCCCGTACAATTGCGGTTGTAACCCGACTAAATTATTTCACCATTGATTTTATATTATTCAATGATTGCTGATATTAATCAACTTAATGGATTTCGTCGAAAACGAAACGCATTGTAATAAAAATATACAATTTCGGTATTAAAGATGAATATAATATGTAAATGTTTACAATTAATCATTAGACACGTATAATACGTATAAGTAATATCTACTAATGATGAGCGGATAACTAATTGTTTATTATTTTATAGTGGTGTAAATTACGCGAGGAAAAAACACGTTTTCGATTTAAAAAAAAAAAAAAATTGTCGTTGTGTATGACTGCGTGCGCTGCGCACATATTATTACATGTCTATATATACCAACATATTATATATACGTGCACGTTCTGTTCACACTATCCGTAATGTGTTTTAGTGAAGGTCTTCTTATATGTACAGTTTTACGGTCAGTTATAAACCTGTGCACCAGAGGCGGACTCTTTTTGTTTTATCGTGTTTTTTTTCCTACCCGAATTCTTCGAATAATATTTTTTTTAAAAAGTTTAGGCGGAAAATTTATGAATCGTCCTCCACATCGGTCCGCCTATATATTGGAGTTCCGTTGTAAAATGCATGATACTAAACGCATCTAAATTAATATTGTTTAACACCGAGAAACCACTATAATGACGGTTAATGTAGTTTTGGCATCTGTCCACTTGTTCTGGCGTGATAATTTTATTTATTGCGTTTAAATTTTTGGTTCAGTAAAAAAAAAAAAAACTATGCATAAAACCTAGTAAATTATTTGCTGAGTAATGAGTATACAGTGTGTGTGTGTGGATTTTCATTTTGTGTCTTGAATATTTTTCTTGGTCGTTTCATCCGACAAACGAAAAAAAAAATTCCACCGGTTATATAATACGCGGTTATTTTACGGTTTTTGCGCGTGTTTATTGAAATATTGTTAATTTATTCAGTCGCATGGTTATAAATGTTAATTGATGAACGACTTTTATTATTGATTTTATCGATATTTTATGTCTTTAATTGCCTACCTCAAGTCTTCTATGAATATGAATTATTTACGACTATATGCGTGCGCGGTCGGGGAGAATATTCGTTCATTCTTGTTCGGCGGGTAAAATATACGAGCTATTAAAACGGGGGAAAAAAAACACGAAAAAAATAGGTACACGTACTCACTCGTCGACGGGTTTATTCGAACGCTTTTCATACACTGCATATGCATACGAAACGCGTACGTTTATCGTAATACATATAATATTGTGTGCATAGCACCGTATATTATAACCGTTGGTTGTAATTTTTTTATTTTTCTTACAATTAGATTTTTACTTGGCAGTAATCGAAGATGATGATTGCGTGTCACGTCATTTCGTTTAACTAAAAATAGTTGTTTTGCTCAAAAATATTTTCATAATGATTTTGGTTCGGCAAACGATTGAGTAAATGCGACGTGTTGATATTTTATTCGTATGTATTTAAAGGGGATTGAACGCGGTGTATGTTATGTGCACCGCATGCAAATCTATCGCGGCACGTGGTTGTGTCTTTTGGCTACTGAATTCAGTCGACATATATAATATACATAACTGTGTATTACGGTTGAAATAAACAAGTGGCTTCGAGCCGTTATATGGATAAAACAATGGTGTAACGTTCTCGGCGTTGGAAAATGTTCGGAATAACGTAGCGAGCCGTGCGCTGATATAACGTAATATGGACAAGTTAATATTTACAGTAACTCGCTGCTTCGCCCATATCACGTATTATATAGCTATTAAGGATAACCTCGTGACGCGATGGCGACGAGCTACGTAGTCTCCAAAAGGGTTTAAATCGAAAATAAAATGACAAATATACACAATAATACATGTTAGATTACGAAATATTTTTTCAATCTGGAAAAATCGCTTTTTTCGTCCCCGTACACCGGATTTTTCTTTCGGGTCCACGGCGCATGTGTGTACACATTATTATCATCACAATATTACGGTCGGACAGATCATCTCGACGATAATACGCGCGTTGTGTTCCGACTGCCACCGAGATCGTACCCCGCCGAAACACCATTGTGTGCGAGATGCCCTTTCCCCGGCCGGCGGCAAACGAATAAAATAATAATATACCGTACACGGTATACGACACGAGATACCAGATAACGCGAACAAACGCGCGACGGTGGCGGCTGTCAATCAGTTGAAAAAAAAAATAATAATAATAATAATAATAAAATAAAAATAAAGAGCTCAACTGGCGGCTCTCTCGGGGCACACAAAGACCGTATACGACGATGGAGCCTATATAGAATAATGGTATCTCGTGCGCGCGCGCGCCCGCTCGCATTTATCGAGTGTCGTCTTACACACAAAACGGGACCGACCGGGGGCACAATGAGATAACCGTGGTACATGCGCGCGAACCGCGTGTAACCAAGCCCTTTTCACATTGGCCCGCGTTTGCGACCCCACGGAAAAATCGCGTCTGTGTATACGAACGCGATATTGTGTTATATACATTACACGTGTGCTACAACGGGTGTACGTAAGCGTATGTGATACACATAGTAACGCGTATAGTGTGTCACAACCGTATTGTCGTATTAGACGTATATAGTTGCTACCCGCTAACGGGTATGTACCGCAATAACGCGTATTGTATCGTAGCGTGCCGACAAATGCGCGACAAAACCGTACTATTATTTACACCGCGCAGTCGTTCGAATATAATATATACCGGTCGAACTTGGTTAACTCGAACTTCTTTTACTCGAAATCGTCGGTACCTCGAACTTCTTCCCCGGTCCCTGGAATTTCCTATTTAAACAATGCGAAAAACTCTTGTTTTACACGAATATTTTCATTGGTAACTCGAAGTTTAGATGTACTCAATCATTGGACGAAGAACCCCCCCCCCCCGTTCCCACGATTTCACAAGCAAAGACGCATTATAACGAATTAAGGCGACTGATCGAAAACCAACCAGAAGTCTGTGATGAACTTTTCGAAGTTTTAAATAAAATAGATCGATTCACTGCAAATGCTGCGATCGACAGCAAAACTCAAACAAAATTAAATGCCATTTTTAAATAATTTTCTAATTTAATTTTTGTTTGTACATATCTTTTTAAAATTACACAAAATATATAAATAGTAAATATTTTGTATATAATAATATAATATATTGTACTGTTTTTAAAAAAATACATATTGCGAACTTTTATTTGTATAGCTCGAGTTCTTGGATGAATCGATTTTTTTTCGTATGAGTAGAACGCTTCAGACAAAATCGACGCTTCTATTAGACATTATTACGTGCGGTTCAGAGCCTAGTGGAACGTATAATATTATCACGTACGCCGCGGAGTCCTTCGAGCAAAGGTTGCCGGCGTTGAAGTGGTCGCCGCGTCCAACTATGCCAAGTGCCAATTGACCTGTATATTATATGTTAATATATGATAATATATAATATATCGTCGTATGAGTGCTGCGGCTAGGACGGTAGCCATTGCTGGTGTTGTTCGGCCTGTCTATAGAATAGTATATATACGAATATAACTCGTTTAACCCGATAATTCTAAATCTCGTTTAAATCGCTTTGGCTCGATTTATTATTATCGTATTATTATAAACAGTGTAAAGTGCAAGGTATTTTACCTAGTCGCACGTGCTCCAGTTCTCCACAACTGTTATTTAGATATAGTATATTCTACTTCATCGGTAATTGGTTGAAAATCGTGACTCTTAGGTGTTACGACGTTTGATTTGACTCTATCTTTTAACAGGCATTATTCTTGGATTTATTGCAAATCCAATTACCTTAAAATCTTTATTTATTTCTCACTAGTACGTTCTCTACTCTAGAATATAATTCTATGGTCTGTTAGCCTTCTGATAATACCCATGTGGGTACGATGCCTTGAAGCTATCCAAAATCGTTTCCTTCGCTTTAATCCTACATAATGTAGTATTCCACGTTAACCTCATTCACCATATAAGCCGTTATTGGACACACTAAATATGTGAACAGCCTTTTTGTTCTGAGAAATATATCTGATTTTAAATTCTTGATGATCAATTTTATTTTAACTCTATATTGAGTATTACACACACATATATATATTATTAGTTATTAGTTATTACATATTATTATCCCACGAATTATATGTTTATTATTATATTCATTGATTGCACTTTTATTTTTTTCTTGTTATTCGCTATTCTGCTGTTCCTTAAATGCACCTTATTATCACTACACGTATGTTTATAACCTGTATTGGGCATTAGTCCGTTTTAATTAATAATAAATAAATATAATATGTACCCGGTATCCGGTATTCGCGGTGTGGTGTGGTATCCAAATCGTATCTCGTGTTTTTAAATATTATAAATTATCCGTCATTCGTTAGTTCGTACATAACGCCTCGCCTGGCGTCAGTCGGTATTATCAAATATAAATACTTATATATATATATATACAGTATAGTATATTTGTTGTGCGTAACATCATGTCGATGACGACGTCAATGCGCTACACACAACCGTTATTATTGTGTTATGGGTGTAAATATGTGTGTGTGTGTGTGTATGTACACGATATATGATAATGTATGTGTGTGTATATTATTATATTACTTTAGCCCTCGGCCGAGGCGCGATTTGCTCCGGCGAGCTGGAAAATGACATTTTGGTAGCCGGTCGGACGAGATGCGCGAGGGCGAGAAAGAATAAAAAGGAACGGATGGAAGAGCAGGCGCGAACGAACGTGGACGTCAAACCCGATTGTCTCTCGGAACACATTAATTCGGATTTTACGCGATGGGATGTGGGGTCGTCGACGGTGACTTACGCATGTTCTTTATACGTGTTCATCATATTATAGATGTATATTTATAAATCACGCGCAGTGGTGTGCCGGTGCCTGCAGTATACGCGTGAAACTCTGCGAAGGCCTTTAATCGTGTTATAATGTTATAATTTTTTTTTATTTTTTTTACATTTCATTCGATTCGTTTTTATCGTTACGTGTTTTATGGCTTTCTTTTTGGTCCATTTAATAATAATAGTAATGCAATCGTAATCGAATTCGCGAAAAACGCAAAGGTTCCCTCGTACAAACGCGTCCCCCGCCGTAATACTGCTTTATACATAATATAATGTTGCTCTACGTATTATTGAGTGTTGGGTTATAGTGGTTTCACTGGTGAAAATGTTACCTACTTAAATCGTTGTCCCTCCCGCCTTTCTAAGGATTTCATCTCGCTCGTCGTTTGCGATAAAGTATTTTTGTTCTTCAAACTTCAATCCTATTTTATTTCAAATATAATATACCATTCGAACTGACTGCACGTAACACGTGTTTAATCGGACGTCGCGGTGATATTTATTTTCACTGATTTCGTTATCAGTAGGTTACAGCAAGTACTTATTATAATAACTATCAACGTTAAATTACGGTATTAATATTTTGTTTGAACATTATTCAAGATGCATGAAATTACACGACGTGTGGCCTTATGATTTTTATCGAACTAACCCATCGTCATTCCATAATTGTTCTGGCCGAGTTCAATCCATTTACAATTTAATATTTAATCGGAAAATAAAAGTACAGTATATGCAGTAAATATTAAGCATTCCAGAACCTTTTCTTTAACTGGTTCTCTCGTCTCTTCCATCGGTTCTCGGTCAATTTCAAACATATTCCTCGTAGTTATCTCTTTTTTCTAGCACTACCTTTCACTACTTTACATATAACGCTGTTGGTTCCACTTTTCCTACATAATTGATCACACTGTCTTTTCAGTGGTTTAACTGCTGCAGCCTTCGAGGTGGGGATCTAAATATTTTCGTCGATGCAATAACAACCTACGTATGTCCTCTTAAGAATCTATCTCTCACACACGTTTAGTCTTGTATTCTGCGATTCGTTACTGCATTATAACGGGATAACAATTATCATGGTTTCTTATAAAATTATATTTCATGTGGAATTCGAACGTTAATATTGTTCTGTACGGTTTCTCGATATTTATAGCAGTACTCCGATTGTATTTTTTGGTCGCGGTCATTGTAAACCCGTTTAAATGTGTTTTTTGCTAATTCTTTTGGTTTTTTTTTCGAGGCATAGCGTATAAATATAAACTGCGTACACAGATTAAACAGCAAAACATCAATCTGAACATAAATTATTGTGTAAACTGTTTGCGCTATAATTTTGAAAACTGTCGTTTTTCCGTCGTCGTACAAAGAACACGAATGATTATGTAATATAATATAGTACTGCCAATTACGGCGTAATATACGCTTTGGTCGGGTAGACGTTTTTCTCTTGACATTAAATCGTTTGATTTCGTATATTATCTCGGTTTCCGTGGTAATATTTATAACAATATATTTAGTATATCATGGGTACCTAAAATATAGTGAATTTAATCCGTATTGTCTGTCGTTAAAGTCAGTTATTGGTTGGGGAGAGAGAAACACTATATATTATATAGCTTACAAGCGCAGATCGCCGACAGTCGTACGACGTAGAGCACACTTAGAAACGAATTTGCATTTAAATATTTACAGAACCGTTGACGGTGAGAGGGGTGTGGGGATGGGGTGGGTTAAGTAAATAAATACGTCTTACAAATATATAAATATTGCTTTCCGAGTACACGCGCGCGTTATACTATACTCGTATACTCGCTCGAGTCTCATTAATATTTATTCCATTTCTCTCGTATCGTATATAATATTATAATGTATAATACGCGTACACGATACGGCGCGTGTGTTGTGCAGGTACACGAGTTGCAATAGTCGTGGCCGCGGGCATGTAACATATATAGTGGCGGCGGCGACGACGGACATCATTGGTTCTCTCGCGAGTTTTCCCCGCGTTTATTACGTGTTCTGTAATAACCGGCATAAATCAAACCGGCTATTTATTCGTATTATTTATATAATATATGTTCATTAATTTATTGTACCAATTATGGTGTTGGTATATTATATCGATTTGATCGTGTGTGTGTGTGTGTGTGTGTGTACGTACACGCTGCAGCGCACAACTGTGAGTTTTTTTTCCTTTTATTATTGTCGTGTTGTTTGTTGTGCGTTGCGTGATGTACGTTTTGCGCGCCACGCGGCGGTACCCTTTGACCGGCGCCGTTCTTTATTGATATAAGACTCGTGTAAACTGGTTACACGTTATACTGATGCGGCGGCGGCGAAAATATCGATTTAGTGTTACGATAATTATTTCAAAGTTTTTTGTTTCCCCTCTCCGATCCTTATAATGCGTATACTTTGTAGACACCCAGCAGCTGCGTGTGGATCGGTCCAACGTGGTGTGCTTTTCTGCGTTTTATCGCGAGCCGCTGCTTAGATCCATTACCCGCCGCACTGATTTTTCTTACGCCCTGTAGAGTATTGACCGCAGTAAACGTATAATACGCTGATCGCGCCTCGTAAAATAGTACTGTTAAAACCCTCCGAGATCATAAATTAGCCGTGTTAAGCGTATGCCGTATGTATGCAACAACTGCAGCGTGTATGTTATGTATAGGCTGGAAATAAATATTATACAGCAGTCTACAAACGTTTTGAAAGTCACATAAAGTGTACGTAGACGCGGGATGGCTACTATATACCTTATTATTTGACCTTTAAATTGAACACAGCAGGCGTATTAGTTTCAACCGATAAAATCGCCCGGACGATTTGAAAGCGACTCCAAACAAATTAATAATTGTTATTTAAGCGAGTTAAAAGACGTATGTTGGGCAACGGTATTTATATATGTACAAATATTATAAACTATATTAGAACCGAATTTGCCGCGATACTGAACCTAATGATTTTTCAGTTACTGTAAAAGATACGTAGCTGCGATACAGTGCGTGTTGTTGAAATAATCATTCCGATAAAATATTTAATGTCCAATAAAAATATTAATGTCCAATAAAAATATAATTCGATCAATGTCTCGAGATTTATATCGCGTTGGCCTTTAAAAACTAACGGTGGTTTTTTTGTTTTTCTCGTGAATAATTTTTATCTTAAGAATATATATTTTAATAAGCTCTGGAATTGCTTATTCATTCCCATTCGACGTATCCTTTTGTTGTTCGGTATCCATTGTTTTATCTCGCGATATTATCTCGATTGTACGTCAACGCACAAAACACATAAGAATGCAATCCTTTTCATCATTTTTGTTTCCCCAGTTTTATTTTATTTTGTACTGAATGAAAAACAACCAACAGGAAGGCCATTCAGCCGGTTTATAATATGTAAAACGACTTATTGTGTTGCGCCTGTTGTCAACAGACCTGAGTTTACCTTATGTTGTTTATTGTGAAATTTTGGTTTGTCCAGACGAATAAATCTTTACCCAGATGGAAAATTTAAAAACCTATAAACATTTATATGTCAGAATATTTGTTAATGGATTTCGACGATATAATACCTATATTCTCTCACGACTTGGATTCCCTTAAATCATTTTATAACCTCATAATTAATCTTTTTTTTATTTTATACAACATACAATGTATCTCGATAATGCACAAATGCTTTATCCCGTTTTTATCTCTACTATCGACATGTTACATGTGAGTACCTTTACTATAATCTCTATTGATATGTTTTCATATGTTATGTTGTATAGCTTTTATAGCGATTTCTATAAGATGAGTAGTGTATATATTATATAGCTTGTACAAATATGTCTACACATTTTACTTGACATAATTTCTATTCAGTATCTGAGTGTCTGAAAAAGAGCATTGGAAGTCTGTGAAGCGAACATGATGGCATATGTGCGTTATTACAAGCATTGGGGGGGATTGGAGATCCAAAATATATATTATACACTCACTACACAGTGTATTATGTACTCTTGCAAATGTACCTTGTATAATGCGCATTCAATGAATTATTCAAATCCTCAAAATGTTATCAAGTAGTTACTGCAAACCGCAATGTATCAAATTTATTCAACTTTTGACCGCAATGGTATACGTTTTTATTTCTCATTTTAATTGCACGATCGAACGTATACGTGCATTTTATCGTGTACACTGCGCGTTCGCTTGTAACCTCCGCAGCGATTATAACTACCTATACTCGTACCCATGTGTGCTCTGTTGAATCGGTTTGTAATGCATTATTCCAATAGTTTTTGATATTTCGTGGAAATCTGAAATCGTCTATATTCGTATATTATTCATTGTGCAGTTTGTATCCACGGGAAATCTGATAGGGAATGATATATAATTTTTGTCATACCTTCGGGATCATATGAAGCATGTGGCGTTCGTCAAATTACTATACCTCGGTAATAAACCACAATGGAAATTGTACAGATTTACGTCGATGATAGCATTTATAGAGTTGCACTTTGTTTTTTTCGTACATAGTATCTCCTCCGCGTACAGTATATATATATATATATATATATATATATATATATATATATATATATATATATATATATATATATAAGTCTCGGAACTTCTTTGTAGTATTTACTTTACCTACTATATAATATTATGTGAACGGTTCGGTAGAATCGGTTTTCACCGCGCGTCCGTGCGCCCGGTGAGGGACAAAATAATAAATAATAATACAATAATTTGTAAACATATTAAAATTAATTTAATACGTCGACGTGGGCCACCTTCGATGCCGCCGATGGTTATATACTTATATATATATTATGCGGTGGTACTACACGCGGTGCAGCGTCTCGTCTTATTCGATTTTCGCCTGAACGGATCGGGAGAAAGGAAAATAGAAGAACCGTCGTCGTTCGCCCGATCGATCTCAAATAACATAATATCGTATCGTGAACACGTTCGTCGTGTATTATATCTTTCATCGTGTACAATATATATAATATATGAGAATTATTATTATTATTTTTTTTTGCCCCCTCTCTCCGCCGCGTGCTGTACATGTATACGTCGGCCGCGCAGTATCATTCGGGGTATCCTTTACTGTTACAATATGTATAAATACTTTTACGCATGACCTGCAGAAGTCTGTGCGTACCCGACCGATCATGAGATATGTTAAAAAAAAAAAAAAATCAGACGTAGAAATAAAAAACGCGTCACTCGAGTTCTCATCACGGCGCGCGTGTGTCCTCGTCCAACTGTGCTGCGACCGTACAGTTTTAAATACTCGTGCGACTGTGCTGCGTTGAACGTCTGCGCCCTCGCCGTGCCGTTAGTTAATCTGTACGCGCCAGTATATGTATTAAAAGCCGTCCAAACCCGATTAAAAACATCCATTAGACGGCGCGATATTTCTCTTTCCGAAAACGACCCGCGGCGGCGGCGGCGGCGCGCAACCCCCTTCTGCGTGTTTTGACGCGGCGCGCACATAAAACTCGGATCCAAATTAGATTACCGGCCGGCGGGGCTGTACCGTGTATATATATATTCGCGGCCTAACTCGGATTTATGGGGAAATGTTTTCCGTAGTTGTTGTTCCGTCTCCCCTACTGCACCGCCCTGCTGCGATGTGCGGCCACGTTCAATCTCGATCCTCTTGACGTCCGACTATGATGCAGGGCAGGGCGCACCGAAGCTCCGCCGGTGCGTAACTTTTTCCCTTCATCGTGTCGTATGTACGCCGATCACTTCGACGTACTAAACACAAACATACACTCGCACACGCACATACAAAATATAAAGCAAAACACTTATTAGAACGCGAACGATCGACACTGGCACGGTCGCCAGAAAAGTTTTTTTTCTTGTATTGTTTCATTTTTATACATAATCTCCCTGCTTAATAGTTAACACCAACAATTTTTTCTACTTAAAATTGCGTACTAAACTAAAATATAATTTCTATTTCTAATGTTTTTGATATTAAAATTGTTCAATCGTTTCAACATTTACGGTATGTTTACGTAAACATAAGTGTGTTATCGTTCGTGGAAAATAACCTACTAAGAATATAAATTAAACACATTATTATTGCCTCATACTACAATATTCTCACCGTGTTTACCGGCCACACTCTTCGAACTGCGGTATACTCCTATATAGTCATATCAATAATACATAGTTTATATACTGTAAATATATAATGTGGTCGTGTGTGTATGTCGTTGAAATGATTCAAATAATCGAATAAATATATATATATATATATATCTATATTATATATATATATATATATATAGAGTCCCGTGCAGTGCCCCAACTAGCGACGGGACCAGAAATGCACGGTACCGCTAAAGGGCCTCCGTTTAGAAAATATGTAGAACTATATAGGTCTGAAAAATAAATTTGAGAGTTGGCAGTAAATAATTAAAGTCAAAAGGTAAATTAAAATTAACGAAAATTTTCATTGACTTTATACAGTATACAAGGTAGATATTATACACATATGCATGTACTTATAATATGTTCCGATCAAATCATCGAATTTGACAAAACGGATAGTCACTTTTTTGGCAATATTAAATGTTATTTTGATCCTTAATAATATAATAAGTAGTACAATAGTATAGCGCTAAAATGTCTAGGTAACAAAAACAAGTTCAGTCATGGAGACTGCAGGTTTCCCCATATAATATGATCCATATAGAAACAATATATAGTGTAAGAAAAAGCTTTCATCTGTTGTATATATTTATTGGTGTTATGGTTGTTGTGTTGGGGCAGTAGTAGTCATATTACTATGAAATAATATGATGTGATATGACGATTGTAGTATTAATACATATATGCATTATTTGTTTATACGAGTATGAAAAGATTAAAAACAGCAATTTTAGTTTTAAGCCTGTGAAGCAAAATATGCTGAGGCAATAAAATTGTAAATAGTATTTAAGCGTCATGAGGAGGGCGGACTAGGGCACTCTTTCCAATTTTATCGTACGGGTAAGTACGGTAACTAGAGAGAGGACTTTATTTCGTTTCTCCGTAATTTTTGTAATTTAAAATAAAAAATATAACTGTGTTTAAAATTGATCCACTTTGTTAATCTAATTTAAAAGGTAACTAAGAGGGTCGCTGCTTAAAATTTATATCTTAAAACAATATTGTATTTAAAACCACATCCAGTGCTCGATTTCTTCGTGGTCAGTTGTGGTGCAAATACAATATCGTTTAGGTAAAAGTGACCTCACGCTCGAACATCCAGTGCTCGATCTCTTCGTGGTCAGTTGTTCGAGTGTAAAGTAACCTTAGAGTTGTAAGGGAAAATAAACCCTGGAGAGTCCTATTCGACTTTTCTATTAAGCAGTGCTCGTTATCGTGGTCACTTAAGGAAATAGTCGTGTAGGCCTGTTATCAGGTATTCCGTTACATACTTGTTTGACGGTTAGAGTATCTGACACCGTCAAAGATATATTTGTGTGTGTCAACCTTTGAGTTGACGTATACAACACATCTATGATTATATCTTAGAAGGGGTTGGGGCCCCATAAAATCATTCGCATCGTTAAGTCGACGGTGATGGTGCCGTAGGCCATTATATTATAACAAACGATTATAGGTATATGGCCGTATACGATTCGTATGTAAATCGTTTCCCGTTACTTGTTCAGATCTTACAACGCATATGTTTATGAACCTTGGACACTGCCATACGAATCGTTATACGCCTTTGCATTTGTCATCCGGCTTGTGGAAGTTGCACTATATATTATTGCATCGCCTAGTAGTAATCAATCGCGCAGTGTATATTATATTTGGTGGTTACGATTTCGATTTGAATATGTTTGGCGTCGTACATAATATGAAAACAGTCGTTAGGATTTCACAATATGTTTTTTTCATACTGTCACACGCGTGATCTCGAGAGTGGAACGCTTTCTTACGATACGCGTATTATCATATAAATATAAGCGTTTACATGTTTTTGGCGCAAATAGAACAGCGAAATGCCTAACATGTTTGTTCATATAGTTTACATAATTATTTTAGACTGTACCGAAACACACATCAGAATAATACAGTAATGTATGGAACGGCTTGGGAAATCCTATACATTTACAAATAACTTGTATACATACTTCTCGCACTCAGTATACGGAAATAGAATCCTACTAGAATTATACTCATAAGAAGTACGTCTATACCGGAGTTCGTTAACCAGTAGTCCAAGGACATCAGTATGGGGGTGCGTATACGGTAATTCAGGGGTCCGTGAGATGGTTCTGGATAATTTTTTTTTCGAACAATAAAAAGAATAAAATATTTTTCAAATAATTACCGAACAACACACATTCCGTGTGGTATTTTATACTTGTAAAATAATCGTAGTGATGCTGTTTGAAATTTACATAAAAATACTTATACCATTGTCGTATACCGCACTTTCGTTGGTATCGCTATATCCTGTGTTTAGTAATCAAAACTAATAGACATTAGTTCAATTATTAAGAGTTGATGTGTTTTCAAAATAAAACAAAAATTCACTCCAAAAGCCTAAGTTAATAAAACGCAAGATAAAGCGTGGCATCGTAGTCTCTACGCAATACGTGCTTCGACCGAAACACACACACTCTGCCCGGTCTCGTCCGACCGGCCGTCTTAAATATTAATTTACAATATGCTACCTCAGCTCATTTGATTCACTGGCCTATCTTACTAATAAACTTTGTCTATTTGACCATTTTTATAATAATCAAATTTCGGCCTAGTTGGCACATACAACACCATAAAGATTTTTTTTTAAGGGATGAAAGGGCCCATTGCTTTACTTTATACCTCGAAGGGTCCATCACTCGAAGTGTATCGGTGCCGCATATTATATCCATTGTTGTGTGCCAATATGTTTGCCCGAGCGAGGATTTTTGATGTATTATTTTATTACTGTGCCCGGTAACCATGTGCACAGCATATATGTATAGCTCTAATAATCCTCTGCCGCCGGCGTTAGTAGTACTTTATGTATACCGTACATACCTTTTCGCGAACAACAATGTACGTTTAGTGCACGCCGGACCACCCGGTATATTGTTATGTATCGTGCGCAGTACTCGAGTGATGCCGTTCTACAATCATGAGCTCCGACGGCGGGGTGCGAGCGGAGCGCGCGCGCGCGCGCGTGGAGACGGCCGCGACGACGATGACGGCGGCGGGGCGATATAGCTGCTCGGCGGCGCGTGAACGAAATGTTTTCGAGGGGGAGTAATATTTTTACACACGCACGTATATACTGTATATATATATTTATATACGTGTGTGTGTGTGTGTACGTGATTAAGACACGGTGTGGTGATTTATAAAAATGTAATCACTTTGTCCGAGAAGACGCTGCTGCTGTTGCAGCGCGTGTTTTCCCCGGGGACGACGTGGTGCCTCGGCTCCGTACGGCAAATGGATGTTCGCCATATTATTATACACCGGTATATGTACGCGATACGATCCTGGTGCGCATATAATCGCGTCTGTATATATATATATACACATGTTCATATAGTGTACAACGCGTAACCTTTCCGTGGGGGAGGTCGCGCAGGACTTTTATCCTTTCGGTAAATCACTTGCTTACGTATATGCATACATAACTTGGGTGTATACTAACTATATACGTATATCGCGAGCGCGCGTGTGATTGAATTTTCTTCGCGAGGACGTGTTTCTGCGCTCCGAAGTACCTACGCGTGTCCGTCCGTCGCGCAATACGGCTCGACGATATGAGAAGAAGAAAAAAACAAACAAACAAACAAAATGTATATATTATATTGTACACCGGGTCTGTATGCATGTACAATTGCACATTGTACATGCAATAATATGATACCGTAAAACGATGACGTGTGCGCATAACGCACCGCGGCTCGGGGTTGGTCGCGACAATACGTGTACAGGATAGAGCCGCCTCGGGGTGTGTAATCCGCCGCATGTGTAATACGCGTATAGCGTGCCGCGTTACATTTCGTCCGGCCCGGAACATCTGTGTTGTGTTGCGCGTTTATTTGTTTATAATATATTTTTTTTTCATTTCCCCCCCCCCCCGTACAACTTATTATCATACGTATTATTATGTACGCGTACATATGTATAGTTGTTGTGCCATTATGCCCGCGATCGGTCTCGAGAGTGCACAACAGTATCGTGTACGGCAGTGTACCGCCACCAATGGAGTTTGTACACCGTTCGAGGGTTATATTATGGTATAACGCTATTGTATCACATGGTGTGTATTGTATTACGTTTTATTCCGAAATAATAATACATGTGTCGTACGATGATCATCTCCGTCCGCGGCTGTATACTCAACACGTTGTGTCCCCTCTTTCGAGTTCGTACAATACGTGTTCGTAAATTTCGAATACACTCTATTTCACTCCATTACGCGTATATATGTACATATTATTATATTGTAAAACGCGTGTGCGAACATTATTCGTAACGCGTCGAAATAAAAAAACGAAAATGGCTTCGAAATAATCGCCGTTCCGTATGCCGAACGGCTATTAGACATACCTAATATGTCCCACGTGTTCTATAATAAGTCGATCGTCCTCGCGTGTAATATACCTGTTTCGCAGATTGATATCATTTATCATCGATCATAGAATAAACTAAGTACGAGTAGATGATAGTAATAAAGAGTGAACAAACTATTTGAGTATAATATTATAGACAACGGTGTTATGAATATGTAGTAGCTTTTTCAGACCCAATCGGTGTTGACTATATGTATTACAAACTGATATTTTTCCGATGACTTATCACGTACTCGTTTTTAAACGAAATCTCGCACAGTATACACTGCAGTCACGATTTTCTACGGTAAAAAGAAAAATATTCGTTTGATTCGTTTCCAACCGTAATTTAGTAATAGTTATATCATGGGAACGTGAATGCTAAAAAACTTGTTTTAAATATCTCGACCGGCAGTATATTCATTCTACCTCAGAGCCCCTGATCTGTGAAATATATTCAGTACCGTATAATATACAGATAATATGTACGCATATATTTATATAGATTAAGTTACACGTATGCATACGTCATATTTTCTTGTAGTGCGCGTACCCGCTGCAGCACATACCGTTGGTTAAAAATAGCATTCGCTCGAAGATGCGCCAGACAAAATATTTTATATGTTAACACCGTGTGCTCAATTGATTTAATATTCGGGCGTGCAACAATGCAAAAACTGGGTTAAGTACTGCGCCATGTAAGAGTTCTCATTAATGATTTTTTTTTTATTATTAAAAGCAATTATACAGGGGGTGAATAATGCCGTTAGCTCATAATTCGTTATCCCTCTACTCCACTTGGACGTTTAAGTGATACCAGACCACTTCCGCGCGAGAGCACTTAACTCAATTACCATCACCCCAAGCGCTTATGGTGACCGTGTGTCTTCTTCCGTTTTTACAACACTCCTGGGGACCACTGATGCTTTCATCTTTAATGCACTTCTCTTAATTTATCATACCGGAAATAGTGCAACTGTACGCGAGGTACGAAACGTGGTCGTACTACACCACTTACCGTAATCCACAAAAATGTGTACGTTTTTTTTCCTCTTCCTGTGAACATCATTTTTCAAAAATTACGCACGCGAAGAGGACGAGATAGAGACTTTTCTCCCCTAAATGTAATTTGGTTGTTCCCTCCAAAAGGAAAAATTGTAAAATAACAACACAAGTTTCACTTAAAAAAAAAAGAAAAATGTTTATTTTCATAAAGATGATTCAATGTCAATATATACATAATAAACTTCAATCATTTTTTACATCGATGTATTGTTAAGTATAAAGGAAATTTTTACAAACTAATTTTGTATATGTATAGAACATGTCGATTGAAAAAAAACAGTAAGCAAAAAATATTATTATGTAAGAAAATAATTTCCTACTGATACTCTTCGCATTGACTAGAGATAAAATCATTTTTGTTCGTGTTGTATATTAATATAAATCTACAGTCAATTCGATTGAGTTTTATACTTGTTTAGAATAAATAAATGTATATAAAAAAAATCTTATAATAGTATGGCTCGTTAGAATTACTTACGATTTTTATTTGCAATTATTACAGAACGCTATAATTTTAACGGAGTTACAATATGTATTATATAATGCTCAGCAATAATAAACAATAAACAAATCAAAAAAAAAAAAAAAACGAACGCTTAATTTTATGTCGCCGAAAATTATTTCAACATTCTCTGGTGCTACAACATAAGTATACATCGTAAAAAATAGCTGTTTTAAAAAAAAAATTGTGAATGGCTCGGCTTACTGTTTAAGAGTCAAACACGCGCGATAACTTATCGAAATCGAACGAACACAATAAATTAATTATCTAACATATATATCTATAATGTTTTATATAAAAAGTTGTTTCGTACAAATATAGGTAACACATTTTTATTGGTAAATGATGTTTCTATACACTAACTAAATTCAAAACAATAGTGTCAAAATCAGATAATATATACAATTCACACGTTGGCACGTCACTTATTTCGTAACACTACTATTAATAGTCATAAAACGTATGCGTATGAGAAACAATCGACGCTTAATTTGTCTGATTATAATTTATTAAAATACAAAAACTATAAACATCAATAAATACAAATATTAATCGTTGACACCGCACGGGCTAGTATTATTATACATTTTGATATTTTTGATTTATTTAACTATATTAATATACCTGCAGTATATTGGTATACTAAATTATATACATACTATCTATATTCGATTGAACACATTACAGCAGTATAGTATCATACCATTGTACATATAATTTTATAACTAATATATAAAATTGAAGTTTATCTTGTTGTAGAAATCCTTATAGATCTAAGGTCAGGGAAGTTGTATTCTAATATGGTTATAGGTGTATAATTAAATTTATTCGGAGATAAAAGTGCGCCAGAAAATGTATTATTACAAGCACGGGTTATACAGTATGTACCGCATGAAATTATATAGATTTTACGGGTCTTGGTCAAACATTCGACCGACAGCTAATATAGGTCTAAAATTTCCAAAAGTACAAAATAACCCTGCCGCGGTATTTCTTCGGCGGTCGAATGGTTGTAAGTCGACTGTCCAAATGCAACATTTTACACGAAGACTTTTGCGGACGTAAAGTTTTCAGAGTTTTAAACATAGTAAAAATTAACTTTATACAATAAAAAAAAAGTTGACCTCGTTCTGTGTTGCGCGAAACGGCTGTACAGAAAGAAATGTCGTGTCGTACCCGCGTTCGATTATAGATCACATAAACAACTACTTTCTAGTAATATAAAGACCATGTGAAGTGTGATGTTGAACGAACAATACAATAATACAATGAATAATACAATAATGGACGCCGCTTTGGTACCAGCACACAAAGCGATAGTTTTATAACCGGGTGGAACTTTTGGGCAAAGTGAGAGAAAAAAACGTTTCGGTGTGATCTTTGATTTTATTTTGCTATTTTGATTTTACAAATTTTACCGATCTTAGATATTATTCAAAATATATTAAAAAAATTGTTATTGTTGTTAGTTTTTTATTACTTTCGAATATTTGCCAAAATACTGCTCGTGTTTTAATATTGTACAGTCCAATATTACGAATATAATAAGGAAAATTGCGGTAAACGCGAAATGCGGTAGCTACGATTATTGTACTATTTACGTATAATGAGGCGTGAATATTGTAACCTCAACTGACGCGGTCTACAACACAAATCATTTTTTGTGAAGTTCGAAGGGTCTTTGAGCACAATTTGAGTCTCGCAACCGAAGTGGTTGGCCGGGAAGAAAAGTGCCTATTATTAAACGATCAACTTCTACGCCTTAGGGGGCCATAACACTTTTTCATTAAATTCAGAGGGCCTGATGACCAAAAAGTTTGAGAAGCAATGTGTTATAACCGTGTATATCGGTGAGTCGTACAAGCGTGGCGCCTATACTGCATTGATACAATATGTATATATTTTTATATAATTTTCGAGGAACCGTGTAATGAATATAGTGAAAGCATAATATTACTAATATTACGAAGGATATATATTGTAAAGATGCAAGTACACAGAGTACGGTATATGTTTTAGAAAGGCAATGCCGGTATATATTATATTTATATACTTGTGATAAAGTGTGTGTTATGATAATAGTAATAGTAATAATAATAATAATAATAATAGTAATAGTATAACAAAACGGGTGTAATAATATTGTGAAAATATGAAAAAAAAAAAAACCTCGTCGGTGTGCGGGGTACACGGTTCGCGGTGTTAAACGTGTACGGCGCAGCGGCCCCGCGCGGTTGCAGATCAGAGGGTGTCGAAGGCCCTGGAGTTGGTGAGCAGCTCACGGGTCAGCCGCCACGTCTGCTTGGCCGCGTTCTCCAGGCTGCCGGGCGCCTTGCCCTTGAACAGGTCGACGTGCGGCAGGAAGTAGTGCGGGCACCGGCGGCACTGCAGGCACGAGATGAGCTGCAGCAGGATGCCGTTGATGCGGTCGCCCAGGCACGGCTCGTCCCATTCCACGTCCAGCGGGTGCTTCTCGCACTCGTACAGCAGCAGCGTCTTGACGTGATAGTTGGTGACCGGGTTGCCGGGCAGCTCGAGGTGCCGGTCCCGGAGCGCCTTGAGCACGCTCAGGCACCGCCTGCGGCAGCCGCCGTACGTGAGCCGGTTCTCCGCGTCCACGAACGACATGACCCACGCGTCGCCCTCGAGCGCGGACTGCTTGCCGTGCAGCGTCACGCACTCCTTGGACAGCAGGTCGAAGCCCTCGGTCTTGACCTCGGCCACCAGGCTGGGGTGCGGCCACGGGATCTGCGCGATCGGCCAGTGCGCGGACGACCGGGGCCAGATGCCCGCGCACTTGAACGACGGCGTGATCTGCACCACGTAGCGCTCGCGGATGCGCAGCTTCACCTCGCTGGTGTCCGCGATCATCTTGACCGAGTCGCGGTACGCGCACTTGTCGCACGCCTGCGCCACCAGCGTCTGGAACCGCGAGCGGATCTTGCGCGCCGACAGGTACCCCGAGGCCGTGATGAACTCCACCCACAGGCTCATGCTCCGCTTGCGGCCGTCGCTCAGCTTGAGCACCGCGCAGCCCGGCAGCGAGCCGTCGTCCACGAAGTTCAGCACGCCCATCTGGTTCAGGTAGAGCACGATCTCGAACTCGGTGGGCGACACCACGTCCAGGCCCTCGTACCGGCCGTTGCACTCGACCAGCGACGAGATGAACCGCGGCTCCTGTGCCTCCACCTCGCGCAGCACGTCCTGCACCACCTTGCACACCTCGCGGATCGTCTTGGCCGCGGCCGCCTTCCGGCACATCACCCTCTCCGCCCAGAACTTGCCCAGCTGGTACGACATCTTGGACTGCGCGGGCAACATATCATGCGGCACGAGCATGCTCTCGCCGTATCGCATTTCGCGTCCCGGTCACCAGCACGGCTCGGCTGCTGCGGATCTCGCCGCTTCGCCAACGGGTCTCGACATGGCGACGCCGGCGAAACGATGCGAACCCTTACCCTCGGGGTCGTCCCGGGTTTGTTCTGTATCCGAATCGCGCACTGCCCGAACGCCGGCCGGGGTCGTAAATATTGTTTTTTTCCTCGCGCGTACGAACGAAAAATCCACGTGACGGGTTGCGGCGCGAACGCGAGCGGAACGAGTTGCGGTGCCGTGGGACCGGGCGCGCTAATGTTGTACCCGAGTGATATGGATATCGCTAGCGACACGTTTGACGTGGTACTACTGTACGTGACTGCGGTCGCGCCGACCACGGACGGATGGTGGCCCGCGCCGGGCGGTCCTCCCGGCCGGGCGGTGGGGCGCGTCCCGCGGAGGCGTTGCTCCGGGTCCGCCCATTTCGCGCGCGGCTATCGATCCGGGGCGGACCCCGCCCGCGCGTGGCTGCTCCGTCGGATGCGGATACGTATACGCTTCTTCGCGCGTCGCCGCGACCAGATAATATTCCGTACGCGGAGCCGCTTTTTTCCCCTTTCTCTCTCTCTCTCTCTCTCTCGCTCACTCGCTACTTTTAGCTCCTCGTTCCCATCACACTGACACACGTTTATATATACGTACGGATTGTCTGCAGTTCGCGTTTGTACATTTTTTCTTCGATCTTACTATACGTATATACTTTTTTTTCCTCCTTTTTTTCTCTCCGTTTTATATTTATATGCCACTCTCCGGCTAGATATATATACCTACGCCGAGTGTGTACTGTTTACGTACATGTGTGTGTGTGAGCGTGTGTGTGCGAGAGTACGATGTATACATATACCGTATTATATTATATATGTGTGCTCGCGCAGGAAATTCGATATACGTTTTTTCCCCCTCGAAACGACGCGTTTTCATAATTTATTACACTAGCCGAGGATACTCCGCGCGTAGCCAGTGTGTGCGTTTGGTTCTTACCCCCTACCCGTTACGCGAGACCGTCGCTATCTTTACGTAGTACGCCGCTGATGATCCAGTTCAGATATTATATACCCATAGCGTAATTATATATATATATGTATATTTTTCCCCAAAAGTTTTCAACGATTTTTTTGTTATTTTTAAGTGTTTCTATACACACGCGTGCGCGCGTGCGCTTACACGCATATGCACCTACCTATTCGGTTGTGCAGTGCATATACCCATCTCGGATAATATAATATACACGCGCGTAGGTATACGAATAATATAGTTCGCTATACTCCTTATGCACCGACATGACGACGCGTTGGTTGGGCCGATTTTCACAAACGCGTTGTACAAGCAATTAATGTTTTACAACAAATTGTACACAAATTAAACACCTTTTACCGTATTGTTATATGGTTCGATTGTGTTGTACAATGTACTATTACAGTCAGCTGTATACGCGCCGATATCAATTTTATCGTTTTGGTACCTGTACGTAGTATATATCTTTATACATTGTATTACCTACTCCTGGAAACATTTTAAACGCAATAAAAACGCTAGATATTATGTAATGTACAGTTATATTATTGGTTATCGTGTGATTTCATAAAAATACGAGTCCGTGTAGGAATCGATTATAATATTATATACATACACTGCAGGTACTTATTGTAGGATGTGAATAAATCGAGTTTTATCATTACTGCGCATCTAATTCATAGTTATCACATTAAATGTGATTTTATGACGTGTACTTGTGTAATAATTAACTTAAGTCGTTTCGTATAGTATATAGTGTAGACCACCTTGTTGAATACGTGCGAGGATGTTCGGTTGTGTACAAATGTAATCTTAATTTGTAACGTCGAGATTCTGAAACGCGTATAGTCGTTACGTAACTACCTGTTTTATGGTTATGACTTTTTATCATTCTGTATAGAGGTATGATGTTCTCTATATTCTTTTTATTTGTCACAAATCAAAGGTATATGTACGCCGATAGTCATCCGGGGATGATATCATTTTAATGTCGTGTAAATGACGGTTACATAGAAGATAATAATTAATTGTGATCGATAAAGAACGAATTCCACTTTTAAATAGGCTTATAAACAATTGTTTATAGGATATAAAATGATATTATACTTAACTATTGTAAATGTATTATATAGATACTGGTTAATACGTGTATAATATATTGTTTGAGGCTTCAACCACATATAAGGATCTAAACCGTAATAATTTATCTACTTTTTGCTTTATACTGAATTTATCATCTATCTTCTCTCTCTCTCTCTCTCTCTCTCTCTCCCTATATACTACATATATTTAGTCACATGTTATACTTGGCGTATTATGACCGTAATGTTTTATTATTTTTCAACATATGTATATTCCATATAGTAAATTTATGGGTTTAAGCTATTTCCTGTTTGGAATATTTACGTACTCAAATGAGCTTACTTCAGTCCGTTTCGAATTCCAATGATTCTCGATAAGTCGCGTGAGTGAAGTTGTAAGTTACATTATAAAATCCAGTACATATTTAATGCTATATTTCGAATACTACATGCATTCTGTATATATACATTGGAAGTTAGCTTGTACAATGGGTGATTGTTGCCAATAATTATTTCTGTGTAACTTTTTGCTAATTTCTTATGTAAATTAAATTTTTGAAAATTTGACAAAGTAAATCGCCGCAAGCGTTTATCCATAAGACACGCTGTGTATCCGTTCAAGACGCTGTTCTCCGTCCGTATTATATACCTATATACTCCCTGCATAGACATTTCTTATAATATAGTCAATGTAAGAACCACCGGTTACGACGCTATAAGTTGTTCTCTATCTTAACGTATAAGACGATCTTTGTTAGGTAGAAGATGATAATTACTATAGTTTTCGTGTATGATTGTAGTAATATAAAATTTACTCGATTTTTTACGTACAAGTACAAAAGTTCGGCTGTAGAAAAACAAGTGTAATGATTATTTTTCGAGGTTTGGTGTTATTCAGTTCGTTGTTTAGCGAACTTAAAATAATTGTTTTGTATTGTACAAGTGGAACAAAACGTAAAACGCTATCGATTTCGAGAAAAACTGCATCACATTTTAAAAAAAGACCTTTTGCAGAAAAAAAACAAAATCTGCAAGGACCATTATGCGTCTCACGGTTTTGTTGGCGTATACAAATGCTGATGGTGGTGCCGATAAACTGATCTTATATTCGTGGTAGGTGTAATACGTACAGCGGGTCTCTTTTTTCGCCCATAAGACGCTCTTTTTCTATGATCCTTTAAAGAGCGCCTTTTATGCTATAGTTGATCTTTACATCAGATCTTATCATACCTCAAGTGTAGTTTCGGGTTGTCCGTCAAATTCTTGTATTCATTTTTCTCGTCGTCTCGTCGAGGATTATTTTTTTATGGTTTCGATATCTATGTATATGGGCACCTAAATTTTAAAATAACAATTGGTGTCTCGGGATGGTATGGGAAAAATGATACGAGAATTATTGTGTACTCAAATACTATAGTTATTAAAACTGCTTATAGGACACATATACAGGGTTATCATGTTGTTATAATAGTACCGTATACAAAAATCAAAACATGCGACATAGTTCGTAATCATTTTATTTGTCTGTTTCCATTCAATATAATAATAGGCGTGTTATATATAATATGTGAATAATGTATTCATAAAACATTTACAAACGAAATTATTAGCTTAAAACGTATATGAAAAAAAAGGCGTAGTTACAGAGGACTCAATCGGCTACGTATAATATATAATATAATATTTTAGTGTACATCGCGCAAAAGGTCGGTCCCGTAAATAATAGTTGTAATAAAAATTTGATACACGCGTGTGTCGTATACATACTCGGGTATATAACTATAATATATATATATATATATATAAGTGTACCAATATGTACGAACGAAATCCTACTGTTAGCTAATATTGCACTCGTAAAAGAAAAAAATAAGTAATAATTAAAAATTTAACCTGTTAAAAAAAAAACTAATAACGAACATAATATAATATATATAACGCAATATTATAACACTACGGTAATGCAGATATTATTATACGTACGTAGACGTATAAACGACTTAAAATTACATATTACACAAACATTTCAAAACGTCTCGCGGATGTATATTATATAATATCGATATTTCTTAATAAAAGGAGATCTTTTTGCACCTCATATAGGCACACATCACACAAAACACACCAAGCACACACACACAAACTCACTAAGTTTTCTATCGCTCTCACTCGAAACCGTGATAATCGCACGTTTATTGTACTTGAAAATCGTACCGAGAATATTTTTATACACTTGAAATGTTCGTAATCGGACACACCGGGTGTGTGCATATTATACATGCAAACGCGCGTTGACTAGCTATCATATAATAATACGTGTATACAAAACGTACATTATGTATTGTGAAAATCGGAAGAAAACATATACAAAAAATAAAAATAATAATTTGTCGTGTGCCGCGTGCTGCGTCGTACGCACTGTTATAACGCGCCCTAGAGCTTGTCGAAGGCCCGGGAGTTGGTGAGTATCTCGCGGCTGAGCCGCCACACGTGCTTGGACGCGCTCTCGAGGGACGCGGGCGTCTTGCCCTTGAACAGGTCCAGGTGCGGGATGAAGTAGTGCGGGCACCGGCGGCACTGCAGGCACGAGATGAGCTGCAGCAGGATGCCGTTGATGCGGTCCGCGATGCCGGTCTCCTCCCACTCGGCGTCCCGCGGGTGCTTCTCGCACTCGTACAGCAGCAGCGTCTTGACGTGATAGTTGGTGATCGGGTTGCCGGGCAGCTCGAGGTGCCGGTCCCGGAGCGTCTTGAGCACGCTCAGGCACCGCTTGCGGCAGCCGCCGTACAGCAGCTGGTTCTCCACGTCCGTGAACGACATGACCCACGCGTCGCCCTCCATCGAGTTCTGCTTGCCGTGCATGATCACGCTGTCCTTGGACAGCAGGTCGAAACCCTCGGTCTTGACCTGCACGATCAGGTTGGGGTGCGGCCACGTGAGCTGCGCCACCGGCCAGTGGGCGGCGGACCGCGGCCACACGCCCGCGCACTTGAACGACGGCGTGATCTGCACCACGTACCGGTCCCGGATGCGCAGCTTCACCTCGCCCGTGTCCGACATCATCTTGACCGAGTCGCGGTACACGCACTTGTCGCACGCCTGCGCCACGAGCGTCTGGAACCGCGAGCGGATCTTGCGCGCCGACAGGTACCCCGAGGCCGTGATGAACTCCACCCACAGGCTCATGCTCCGCTTGCGGCCGTCGCTCAGCTTGAGCACCGCGCAGCCCGGCAGCGAGCCGTCGTCCACGAAGTTGAACACGCCCATCTGGTTCAGGTAGAGCACGATCTCGAACTCGGTGGGCGACACCACCTCCAGGCCCTCGTACCGGCCGTTGCACTCGGCCAGCGACGAGATGAACCGCGGCTCCTGCGCCTCCACCTCGTGCAGCACCGTCTGCACCACCTTGCACACCTCGCGCACCGCCTTGGCCGTGGCCGACTTCCTCGTCTCCACCCGTTCCACGCAGTACTTGTTCAGCTGGTACAGCATTTTCGATTGCGTGGCCAACATGTCCGACGGCAACAGCATGTCCCGCACGTCTATACCCCCGCGGACCGTGTACTGCGGTATAATATGGTTAACCGTACGGGGTCGCGCGTTACCCTCGCCGTGTGTCTACTGTAACCGGTGCGCCGTCGTCCTCTGGTCCACCGACCGGTACCGGCCGCGGTATCCTGCACGAGCTGCAGCGGCGGTCTGAAGCGTGCGGACGCTGCGTGTCACTGATCGCATGGCTCCCGTGGCCGGGTCTCGTGGCGCGCGCGTACGCCGAGCGCGGAAGATAACGAAAGTAAAAAGGCGGCGGCGGGCGCGGCGGCTGCGATCGAACTACCGCAGTGGTCGTCGGTGCCCGGGCGGCCGCCGCTGCCGGATCTCTCGTCCCACCGGGCGGCCGTCGTCGCGCCGGCCGCGGCCACGCCCACCCGGCCAATGCCGAACCGGCGGTGTCGGCGCGCGCGCGCGAACTCGCGTGCCCGCCCGTCGCGCGCAGATCGATATCGGAGCCGCGCGGGGAATACATTATTGTGCGGAGACGGCCCCACGAGAAGCGCGCACGCACCGCTTACACCATACGATTATAATACGCGCGTATATTATAGCGGGTATCACCTATATACATACATATACTTACATAATATTATAGTTTACGAGCGTCCGTTTTTCGTCGCCCAAAACTATGATATAGAGAGAGTTAAAAATCCGTCAGAGAAAACCGTTTGTTCTTGTTTTACCCCCCTATAGCACCCCACGCCCCCCGGTAGCGGTTTCCTACCCTCACGACAGGTGCGAAAACCTCTGGGTGACACTCGGCAGACTCGACCTGCTGCAGCAGATGGGGCTCGTATAAAGCAGCAATATATATCGGCAAATCCGGAAGATTAACAAAGTAGATAAACCTGGTCCCGGAAAAACGTATTTTATTATTTTGTCAGTCACTATTGTTATAACCGAAATTCGACGCGATAAAGTTTTAAATTATTAATAAAAAAAAAAAAAACATTCAACTAACGTATATTAATAGATAACATACCATGTTTCCGCGGACCGCTTGCAGTTGCCGTATAGGTCGTCGAGAAATTAACCTTATGTATACAGTTCGGTGAAACCCAAACCCAGTGCTCGATGTGATATGCTGTTTGGCGTTGAAAGGTCTTGGATTTGTTTTACGTGATTGACTAATGAATTTCCAGAATAACTAGAATAACACGGTTAAGTGTTGCGTATGCTGCGTGCTCTAGTTAGACACACTTATACTGCAAATGGTTCAGTTCATCATGAAAGGGCCCAAATTCTTGAGGAGTGCAAGTTCCATTTTAAGCATTACCATTGTGCGCCTGGTGTTCACACTCCTGCAGTCACATAGAATCTGGACCCTAGTACCTTTATAGCCAACTGTAGATACATAGACGGATGTTATGTAGACAAGATTTTCGAGCAGTCTGTTATCTAACCCTGATAGACTCCTTCTGCTCTCTTATCTCTTATATAAGCTTTAAAATTCCAAAATATTCTACCAGTACACTTAGATGCTTTCATATAATCCGTAAATTTTTAAAGCAACTGTACGTATAAAAGACGAGCCTATGAGATGGTTCTAATGTCCATCGCCTATGAATATCCTTGAACATTTCTTGTCTATAATCATTATATTTACTTATGTTTTTTTATTATTTTTAATCATCGCGATTTACGTATGCGTGTACAATATATAAATCTAAGCGGAGCGAATACACCCGTCGTGTATGCTGTTTAATATATACAATCGACGTATAATAATAATACTACGTGACCAGTGAAGTGTGTAGGTATATTTCACTAGTGCAGTAGTGCGCGATAGGTTTAGATCCGCCGCGGTAATCGTTTGATGAGTCGTCTCGTGCAGATATATTATGTGTATAATATATTCGTCTAGGTAGCGACTGTATGTAAATCCTCACCATGTGTACACGTAGCCTCCTTCTCGCGTATATTTGTCTCGAAAAACTCTTCTAATTGACTGGAATTTGTATTCCGCAATAAATATAACATGTATAATCTATATATACATATGTATGTGTGTACAATGTACATACATATATTTTATATACCGACGGAAATCCGTTAATACGCATTGTACGGGGCACGCTGTGTCCCACACGCGCATTGTATTCAGCTCGTTATTCGTATTATAATAATAATAATATATGTGTACGATACATTATCATATTATCCTGTTGGAGTCACCAAAGGATATGTATATATAGGTACCGTTCACCGTTCTGCTACAGTATTATTTGCGTATTATAATATGTACCTATAGCAACAGGCGGTGATCAGAATTACATGTTACGAAACGTATATGTGAAAACATAGAATGTATGATAATTTTCGACCGTCGTGTTTCAAAAAAAAAATTCCATTTTATGATTTCTTTTCCCCGCGGTATGCTTATTTTCACGAGAAAACCGCTGTAACATGAAATTCCGATAATCCTGCAGTGTACATGCATGCGCAAGTCTATACTTGAAGTCTACTCGTTTATTACTTTTGTTCCGCGTTACACAATTTCGGGGTCAAATGTTTCATGAAGTATACCCTACCTACTTATATGATTGTAGATGATCTTTGAAATTCTTCAATGTCAAATGTACGCGTATCGTGAAAAATGTCGTCTGTTTGAAGCGTTCATGCGATATCGCTACACTAATTATTAATTTAATTAATTTATACCACACGATTGTTTATTTGCTATAATATAAGCCATTGTATATTGTTTTGTTGCTTATGCAACGAAAACAATCGATATGTAGAGATACGAATAACTCGACAAGTATCTCCACGGAGTTATTAAAATTGCACTTAATGTAAGAAACTATATAAGTGTTCTAATTATTAATCAAATATAAATACAAAAAAACGAATCGGTTTAATTTTTAATTTTTCTGCTTACAAATTGGCATTAAATTGTATTTATATTGATGTTGGCCATGAAATGCTGTTTATACTAAATCTATGGTCGTAATAATATCCATCTTATGAATTGGCCAAATATAACAACTCACAACTGCAGCGATATAGGTATAGTCGCACCGTGTAACTGCTGCAGTTACGGTTTTTATTGTGGTTTCGTAATACAGGAAATTTTAATGACAAATGCAGACAGTCTTAAATTTAAGAGTTAATCTATCCTTCTCATCTATTGATATTTGATAGTATAACTGAACACAAGTGATTTTCACAATAATCAAGAAAATCTTTCGTAGTGTCAAACATTTTTTAGTATATCGCTAAGAAACAAAAAATACACTGCATCCGATCTCAAAAAATGTATCTCACGAAATGGGAGTTTGGAATTTCTACTATGTCTTTGTACAGAATACAGCGTTTTGATAGTTAATCGTTATATTTTTTTTTACAAATAAATCATTTGAAAAATAAATAAATAAATATTGCTTGGTACCATGCGTATAATATACATGATGCTTTTATACAAACATTCGCAGCGCATTTTATTAGTATATGCGATGATATTAGTATCATACATTAATAACGATACTACATTTAAATATTTAGTCGAGTAAATAATTTCAAATTATTCGTACCGTACCCCAGCATGACTGTTGTCTTTAAATTGTTCACGTTTTGAAAATTATAACTACACTTATGCATATCACATACTTGTAAGTTTAATGTTATAAATCATAAATACAATTTATTCCGAATATTCCGTCCATTAATTTATTCGCCACGTTGATTATAGAATTTATTTGCCAGGGATTATACAAGGTTATAACAAACGGTTCGTTTCATAAAAAAAAAAAGCTTATCTGAAGAGTTAAAAAAATGTCCATTGCATATACGTTTATAATAATCACTTTTTTTTGCACTTTGTTATACATTTAATTTTACATTACTGATTTAATTAACTATTTTAGAGGTGCGTTGCAAATATATTTCATAAAAAATATTAAGTACATGTACATAAGTATTATATTATGTACGATTAATGCATGTGCGTACGTATATATTTATCTTCATTATTATATCGTAAATCTTGTGTACAAAAAAAAAAAAAAAAACAAATACGGCTGGAAAATGCGTGTGCATATTGTAACTTTTTTTTAAATGTTTTTCCGCGTACACAATATCATTTAATGGTACCTACCTATATGTGTATACATATTTTAATATTATCTGTTATGTGTATCTACAATTTTTTTACTTTTTTTCCTACATAAAAAACATATTACTATAAAGATAAACTAATGTGCTCGTTTTAACAAACAAATTAATCTTAAGCTTCACGGGAAAACATGTATTTCTAATTACTGGTTTAAGATGCCATCGCATATACTGCAGTTGATAATATCATAACGTTTGCATAAACACACTTGTACACGGAATAAAATACGAATATATGAATCCGCGTGGAATTCAATACGAATAAGAATTTATGCGATTTAATAACGCAACCGTCGGTAATTGAGTCGTTTACTCGTCGTTTGGAAAACACATTTTCATTTATTTTTTTCATTGTAGGTACCTCGATAAATATTCTAATAACAGTCGAAAAAATTAAAACGTAACGTGTATTTCATAGTTTTAAAAAAATCAATTTACATTATTATTTATAAATTTATTGAAGTCGATTTCTTTGGATTATAGGGCATCGATTCTGATCTTCGTGTTTAGCCGTTAAAGAGTTATAATTAAATATATAAGAGCAATAATTCCACGTTCTGCGGTATCATTGACTACTTTCAACCCCATGACTCTTCTTCTTACTTTATTGTATTCCTCGTTGTTTTATAAATACGGATGAAGTGAAATACTGAAATCCCACAGAGATCTATCAGTCGGTTTCGACCAGTGTTCTACACGTATACGCACATATAACATGAACATCGATAGGCGTTACGTACATTTTACTTCGGGAAGACTTGGTTTACGTCGATTTTTGATTACTAGAGCGCTATTGCCTCTTGCTACGAACCAACTTTAAGTCCGTCCCCTCGGCCGAATGGCTGGCGCGCGCATAGCTATATATACACATTCACCCGTAATCCCCGGCACCCAGGAACTCCTTTATTCGTATATATATATATATATATATATACATATGTATACAGGCTTAAGCGTAGTCCTCGCGGGGGATGAACGTCACTCTGGATTACCGCGGCAATTTGTCGTCGGCGAACATCTCTAGGGGGCGCGCGCGCGTGCGCGTACACGAAATTCAATACAATGGAAAATATTACTTTTAGTTCCACGATGAGAAGGAAAGGAGGTGAGGAAGTAACGACGGCGAAAATGAAAAGAACCAGCAAAGGGCATAAGGCTCTATAATAATATGTGCTGTGGAAAGGGATGGGGAAAAAACACGTTGTATTACGTCGTATTACGTGTATTTTTTATATTTAACAGTAAAGACATGGGTTTTGAACCAAAGAGGAAAACAATATCCTAGGACCTAGACGATATTATTATACATCCCCATTCGGGTATACCTACGTGAACGCAAATAAGTGAAAACAATAATGTCAACAATTATAAAATCAAGTGTGCTTTTATTCTTCCAAAATGATCCGGTTATTAATTTTTAACTCACATTTCTGTTCTCAAGTCATCGCTGAAGAATATCTTTTCCGTAGGTCCTTACGGGTGTTATTCTCCTTTCCAGTAAATGTAAAAACAACGCATTGATCGGGGAAGACGCTTATTTTTGTTCAGATGAGCACAATATAGTTATTTCGTTGCGATGATAAAAAATAATAATTTCACTCGTTTTGTTTACGTGGGTATATGGCGTACACCATCGACATTTCAATTGATAAACGATTGTATACAATACTGCAGGTGTTTATAGTTGACTAGTGAACAATCGATTCATATCGTAGTGATTTCGTATGTACTCGTAAGTACAAGTGGAATAAAACGTTTGGCGCTATCGATTTCGGACAAACTGCACATTTTTTAAAATCACTATGAAGGGTGTGTGGGAAAAAAAACCAAAGCAAAGAACGTCGCACTGTCTTGGCGTGAATGAATTCTTCGTTATCCTTACATTCAAAGGGGACGTGGATTGAATAGAGTAGGTCTCTTCAGAGGTTTTTTTTTTCAATTTACGATTATATAAGGACTTTTCGGCTGGTCCCTTGAAGAGAGTTTCCGCAACCTATAGCTACTTTTTGTATCTACCGTATAATACTCTGCACGTAGATATAAATGATGTGGTACTGTTGTATTTTTATATTATATACGCATAAATTATACATAATTATATGCGTGTTGTCATGTGCGTAGATCACTTAGATGTGTATTTATATTGTTCGACCTGCACATATACTTACTGACTGTTAAGGGGTTGGTTACAGATGTATTAAAATTCCTTAATTATTCCCGTGCTATTGTTTATTTAGCATATAGTATTAAACGATTCCGATTTTTGTATGTGTGAAATTAAGTGCAATATGTTACAAACGAGATGACTACGAGCGCCGTCCCCGATGTTGCCCGACTAGTACGACTCACCGTTTTAACGGGGGAAAAAACAATAACACGCGTAAATTATACACTGCGCGCGCGCTGCCGAAGAAAGGAGTTGCAGGGCCACCTCGTGGAGACCGAGACGCGCTATGTACCACTACTATACGCAGTAAACACTATACCAGGGGTCGGCAATAGGCGGCCCGCGGGCCAAGTCCGGCCCGTGGAGCGGAAATAACTGGACCGCCAAAAATATTTCTCAATTTTATCACTCTCCAAAATGACGTTTTTAAATATCGTTTAAGATTAACTGCTCTCCGCCTTGAAAACACTCGGCACATTAGTTCTTCACCAAGAGAAGCAAATTTAAAAAAAACTGGCTCAAGACAAAAAATGTCATTTTTCTCATTAAACTTTTAACAATAGAATTGTGAAATTATTATTATTATATTACATTTTTTTATGGCCCCCGAACATTTTTTTTCAAATTATCTGGACCGCCATAGAAATTAATTGCCGTCCCTTGCACTATACTTATACACGTCCTGCGCGCCCGGACGTAAATCACCAGAGGACGGGTTTCGGCTGTATGTGTATTCCTTCTCCCGTTGGAGCCCCGTCGTCGCCGGTCGGTGGTGCGTTTATTTTTGGGACCCGCTGTGCCACTGCTGCGTGCGTGTGCGACGACGTGTGTGCCCGTGTGCGCGTGTATGCGTGTGCTCGTGTGCGCGTGTATGCGTGTGGCGCCTATGCGTGCACGGTTCACGCCGTCGCGGTGTGTGATGCGTGCGCGGAACTGCGGTTAACATTCACACGACAACCCTATGTGTATACGCCGTCCCGGCGCGGTGGTGTGAGTGACGACGGGAAATATTAATTATACGATGCGTCGGGGTGAAGGGTACGTAGTGTGCGTGTGTATTGTATACGTATATTTATCACGTAGATCGACCGAGTTTAAACGAAAAGAAAAACGATCTGCAGCTTCGAGCGTGTGCTAAGAAGTATGAATATCAATATTTACGAGATGTGAAGATAAACAAAACTGCAATTCCTCCCCCAACGATTCGCTGACAATCATAGGCGAAGGTTCCCTGATTCTTGTGGAAATCGACCGTCGTATGTTCAAACGTTATCGATTACCGTGAACGTACAAGAAATTGGTCAGCATCAATAGATTTAGTTGTAGTTACCGAAAAATCAACCATTTTCCATCGCAACAATGGCCGAATTTCACGAAAAATTACTTCGTTAAATAGTAGTGAACAAAATAGGAGGATAAGAAATCGAATATTTTTCAATTCAGACAAAGTTCAAACATAAGGACATATATATATATGTGTATAAGCGATGCGATGTGAAGGTGAAATATTACAGTGTTACATTTCGTATCCTGCTCGTCATAGTAATATTATTGCAGTTATGTCCCCGAAAAACGTAATGATCAGCAACTTTCGACTTTCCCGGAAATCGATTTACGGACAAGATGATTAATATATTCATATAATTCCGCGGTAATGCCGACGACGTGACGTGCTATATTATATCACGTATACCGCGATACCCGTGTACGTGGGTATATACTTCAAACACGGTTTAGTTTAGTTTCTAGATTGTACCGTTACACCGATTATGCAACATTCAAATAGCTTTAACGTTATCATCATTATAGTGCACGACGGCGTAGGTACCTATAGTTTGTATAGAATGTAAAAAATAACAACCAAAAAATATATGTGTACGCGCATAACAACTTTTGTCTCCAGTGTTTTCGGTTTCGAGATTCGGCCGTTCGCAAACGATTCGTTTAAACATATTATTATTCATCGGACCGAAATAATAACGATATTCTGACACATCGCGTATTACACGGCGACACGCGCCGCGGTGCTTCGCGACCCAGAGATTTGATGAAAAAAAATTCCATTTCACAATCGAACGGTTTCCGGCACGTGTGCTCGGCCGACAGGAATTCGACTCGGACGTCAGAACATTTTATACGTACACCGAGCCCGTACATTTTACGCGATCCGAACGAGATTTTCGTTAAACCGTGAATAATAATATATAGACCGTGTCGGTCCGGCACACCATAAAGGCCGCGTAGAGCAAATTTTTTAAAAGGCCTTTTGAATAAACGTAAAGCAAGGACCCCAGTTTTTTTCTTACGTAAAAACGTCCGGTGACCGACAACGGAGGAGCACACGTGGCGAAAAGTCCAATTTTTTAATACGAACATCGCCTTGAATCATCAAGGGCACCGTACAATGTCGTTCTGACTAATACGCGGGGTCTCTGCCCTTTTGAAAACCTATATCTCGCCGCTGCTAAAATAACGTCAGACGGTGATTTTCCGTCTTCATATTTCAACCCTTCACGGCGCGAGAACGTTTTTATACCAGACGAAAAGGACGAAAAGACCCTGTGTGTAAAGAGGTATATAATGCGCATCGCCCGTCCGCGTGTTTATTATAATAGTCGTGCGTTCCGAAACGTGTCAACGTCGTCGCGTGCATGTGCACCGCATATATAGTGTACATATTGTGCATACGACAATAATAATTATGGGGACGAACGCGGCGGCGGTCCTGCTGCAGGGTATTTGTGCGGCGACCACCGGCAGCCGCCATGCGAAGGCCACCGGGGAATTGTCATCGCCTAGACACAACATCCCTAATAAATTACCGGGGAGGTTCGTCCTATTAAAAACACGTGCTGCAGATATAATATTTCACATCGAAAACGACTAGGCGAATATACGCACTTACCCTATGTAGTATATATATATATACCGCGCGCGTATGCGTGATGCGATTTTGTCTGGAAAATATTATTAGACTCGTATGTTATATTATATTACGTTGCACATAACGCGGGTGCGGCCGCCGTACAGGAGATCATCGCCCCTCCCCCCTCCTCCCCTCACGTGTGCCGTATTTGTATTATCTTACATGTGTTTAGCGCTAAGTATAATATGTATAACCTGTGGCCATGGAGTACCCCTTCTCTTTTCTTAACATTTTAGCATACCCCTTCTGATCGTTTGTAGTGGAACGCCAGGGCTCTAGCTTATATTTTATGTTTTCGCTCATGAAAACAAAAAAAATGTAATAATTGTAATTGCTTATACTTTTCATAACCTATAGTATAGCAAATTGCTTGTAAATCAATTCAACTGGTTCATTATAATTGATTAACGCACACCCCCACCAAGCTATTTTTACTCAGACATATTCTAATTATTTTATCTTTTGTGCGTATTCAATTGGTTTTTTTTTTTTTTAATCCGCGGGGCGCGCGTACATTATTATATGTTATCTCGTATAGATGTCTATAGGTACAGCTTTGGCCGCATTCATACACGAAAATCCCATACACCGTGGTGTGCGTTACGAGTATAAATTATAATATATTATCCGGTCGGCCGCGGCGCTTCGTCGTGATTGTCGTTTATTTATTTTAAGTTAGGTATACGTATAATAATAATAGTGTTACGCGGGCGGAAAAAAACTCAAAAGGAATACCGCTTTCGGCGCGCTTATAAATAATACCATATGTAAATACGTATACCTATTACGGAATCATTACCGAAACGTAATCACATTTTCACGCGCATAAACATCACGTATGCTGCACGTTTGTTATGCGCGATAATAGCGTGTTACCGTCGCGGTGCATCGGAATCGCGGACCGATCATTTCTCGAGTCTTGTTATCGTTTCGCCGCCGCGCTTCTACACACGGAAAATATGTCGAACGACCTCGTATTTATTGTTTTCAACGCACGACCGGCCGACCGTAAATATCACTATTCGTGTCGTAATATTATAATCGATACGTAATTTAAATCGAAGGCGCGCGCGTAAGCCCCGTGATCGCGTACAATATCGTTAGCAAACAATAATTATTGTCCGGAAACGCACCACCGCAATTCGGGTTCTGTACGTACATATAGAGAATAGAGCACCGGTGGTCCCTCTTTTTAGTTGTGTGGACTGGCAAAAAAAAAAAAACTACGAGGCTCACTAACTGTAATAGCGTACCTACGTCGTTACACGTACTATGTACGCACATATTCACGTCGGATCTTATGGACACGTATACCGGTCATCCTAGGTAGCAGAAGAATTCAAAAACTAATTGCTTGTAAAGAAAAAAACTTTATCGTACCCGGGTTGGAAAAAACTTAATGCGATTTTCAACATCGTTCGTCCCTCACGAGACAGTGGATTAAATCTAGATAGTTTTAGCCTCAAATCATTTGAAACACTTCATTTATTTCTTAACATCACACACATTCTTTATTTATCTACAGATACGTTTGTAATAATACAATAATATGGTCCACGGCCCAGTACGGCGCTGCACGCGGCACATGTGGTGGTATTCTAGGCCCTAGACTACATTATTGCATTTGTTGCTAAATACTGCGTTATGTGTACTGATTCAACTAGCAGAGTAATAGTCATGTACTTGTGTTCCATGCGACACTGAAGTTTGCACAAGAGTATTGTTATTTTTATTGATTTATTATAACGCTTGTTTCAAGATTTTTGAGATTATAAAATCACGCACATATTTCAGCGCTATAAAGTCCCAGCCCCGATAGCAATTATAAATATTATAATACTCGGATCGTAGTCCGCGGCATGGTCCTCGTCACTTATCTCGCCACCTCAGACGTGCGCACCCGCGAAAACGGATAATAATGTGAACGCGCCCCGGTGCAGTTCGTGCCGCTCGAGGGGGATGTTGACAAATTGCGAAATATCGTGCGTGCACCGAATGAAAACGCGTCCACCAGCCGCCGGCGGCGCCCTGCTTTTGTGCAAACAATGCGTAGTACACACCCGCCGCGACGTGCTCCACGGCGAGTCTGTTGAATTTCCGACCGTTTTGTGCGTACAACAGTGGCGGCTATCTTCAAAATAATATGTGTTGCTGAAAATATTTCTGAGGACCCCCACCCACCTTCAAATATTTGTTAGCAAATACAAATTACCAATATTCAATTAGAGAGTACTGGTTCACACATTTTTCCAATTTTTGGGTGTTATCGTTGTTATCAACATTATAACTGCGTAATAATTTAAAAATATATATAACCCTTCATTTCCCTCTGATTTATAAATTAGTTACAAAATGAATTATATTTATAACTTATTACTTAGAGTTACGTACCTATATATTTAATAATACAAGCTATAACAGTCCGATGCAGTTTTATAGCATTTATTATTGTCCGATTTATTCCAGAACTTGTATTTAGTATTGTTTTGATTTAATTATAAGTCATATAATTATAAAAATTACCCAAGTACCCAACATCCATCCAACCACCTACCCAGGAACCCACCCACCCACCAATTGTTGTATGTGTTGCTCAAGCAACACATGCACCATAGGATAACCACCACTGGCGTACAATATTATGTATATTTACACAGTGAACACAATACACACCGTGTACACGCGGCGTGAGGCTCCTTTATAGATACATACGCGTGTATGATAATAATGCGAGATGGTGTTTAAAAAAAATACGAAAACGCGTTAACCATCGGAACGTTCTTTTCGTGTGCTAGTCTTCTCCGTCGCTAAATCGGGTTGCACGTCGGACGTTAGCCGATGATTATGCGGTCTCGTCCCCAAGAACAATAATTGAGAACGCAATGCACATTGTGCACGTCTCACGTCCGAGAATAATTACTGTCCTGCTGCAGGTATGCAGTAGCTACAGAGTACGGCGCACTGTGGCTGCGCGCCAGAGGTTGCGAATTTCGAAGGGACGCTAAACTTAAATAACGCGTATTTGTTTAGTTTTTATTTTTGACCCGGCTTGCGCGGTGAAAAAGACGGATTTTTCGACGTTTGCCTGAATCGCTAGTGAAACTTCCTACGCCACTGCAGGTAGGCACTTGTCATATCTGAAACGCGTGCATTTACGTCTTCCGTCGTCGTATCAAAACAGTGTAATACTTTGCGCGTCACGGGCTTCACTATAAATACGCATGTCCGGAAACTGCACTCGACTGTATATAAATATGTATTATGTATAATTTATGATCGATGACGAATGAATAATCGAAACGCGTTGTACCATACGTATATATGTAAATATGTATAGGTATGTCGCAATCGTCGCAACTCGCAGCGCACGTAGGCCTAAAATATTATGCGTTAAAGCGTATACACTACTCCCGGTCGGGTTGGATAACGAATATCATAAACATTTATGTAAATACGGCGGTTGTCGGATAAAAATCAGGGCGGTATTCACATTACAGAGAAGAGCGATCGTCAAGTCGATTAGAACTATTATAGTGCAGTTAATTCGCGGTGATCACGGTATTCGGTTGCGTGAGCGTTAACGAACGCCGAAACAAACCCATTAGTCGGGCTGCAAACTCGTTGAACTCTAACGATAATATCATCACATTATAATGTTGTGCCTATGATAGTTCATGCTGTACGTACGTCGAATCAAACGTTTTTTTTTTTTTTAAGCCGCCCGAACGAACATTAATCATCGAATTCCCCGATTTAGAGAACAAAGTATTGATTTTTTACGTATGCGAGTATTTTATGAGTATTATAATATGACTTTCGTATAATATATAATCAACCAACTGTACGTAACTTGAACAGTTTAGCATATGGACATTACTATTAACTCGAATCGTTTACGGCATGAATACATCTGCGGACGGTGCTTAAAGTTTTTTCACTAGTACATTATGTATTATTATTATTATTTGTTCAAAACATTAACTATAATATAAACTCGTCGATTATCCACAGGTTTTGAAGTACTGCGACCATCTGCACGGGAAATGGTACTTTTCGGAGATCAGAGCAATATTCTCGCGTCGGTACTTGCTGCAGAACATTGCCATTGAAATATTCATGGCTAGCCGAAGTAAGTGCAACGTTTAGTTAATAATATTGTATTCCTCGTAGTGGCGTGGTGTATTCGCTTAGGTCATACGCATTACTCAACAGTATATAGACATAACTATACCGGTATAATAATAATAATAATTAGATGGCTCAGCGAACGGGTGTGTGTGATGACTTGACGTTTTTCGATTAAACGAAGAGACACTATTATGTATTATATTATAACGGTAGAGCCAGTAGCTGTTTAGGCTGAGTGTATAAATCAATTTATAACTGTATGTATTGCTTGTGTTACTATACATTACGGGGTCGTGAGGTAAATCATATTAATCTGAATATTCGAGATAATTTTAATACATAATAAACATGATAAATGTCTGCAGTTGGAATGTGATGGAAATAATTTGGAAATAAAATGTCTGGTCTTAAGACACATAAGGTTTTTTTAACTGAAATAATAAGAGTTATAACCGCGCATTGTTTTAAGCGAACTGCGGTTTTTTTCACATTATTTCTCGAAAACAATAACTCCCTGCGCCCGATTTCCGATTTAATGAATATTATAAATGTTACACGCGAAAAATAAGTGCAATGATATTCACACGCTACGACCATGGTATTACTATTACTACGTATTTAACTAACACGTGTAGGTATATAATATTATAGTATATATAGTCTGGTAGAAATCTGTCAAGTAACACAAGTCACAGGTTGGGAACTTTTCAGGAATAGCGAAAAAGAATGTATTTTTCCGAAATGCACTTGCCTTACTTTACCTGTGGTCTACTTATATTGGTATAGGTACGTGACTTTACCCCTAGTGTAATTAAGAACATACTTGATTTATAGATGTATACATTTCGTAGTTTTATATATAACAATTTTGAAGTTACAATATTTTACCACAAAGCATATTTTATATGATTACATACATAGACATGACTCATTTTTCGAAGTAAAAAAAATGGACTTGCGTTACTTTACCTCTGGTGTACAGAAATTGTTCTGCAATAACGGTGACCGCAGATCACGGGGGTTGAACCCTCCGGGATGTTCAATATAAATATGTATACGTACGGGTAGTCAGGAATCACACGGTCCGATGCCTTATATTATAGACTCGTGCTAGTGTTATAACCTTATAACTCTGAACGATAAACTATTGCGTAAGATATAGTCTCATAGGCGGAACATCGTCGTTGACGGACGCGGCGGAAGACCAGCTCCGCGGTAGGCCTCCGATTTGTCGTTACTTTACCTGTGTATACATCATGAATGTTGTTAAGTCGAGTTGCTAAGCCTCCTCGAAACATGGAACAAGTCAACCCGTACAACCGGGAATGTAAAAAGTTTATAAACACAATTTAGGTATTCGGAATTCTACTCGATAATGTGCATATACAACGGCCGTACAAAATGAGGTATAAATGTGGTATACGCGCTGTGACCACTAATCACGTCACTGCGGTGTCTATGCAGCAGCAGCAATTCTCAGGATCACCCTGCGTACACAGCCGTTGGTGGACGTATAGCTTTGGAGAAACGCGTGCCATGATTGTGAACGCGTCGTCCACCAGTCCACGTAAATAGCATAATAATATGTGCTTTTTACCGTATTTGTCGGTCAGACGCTGTTCGGGAGCCACGACTGCTGCCCGAAAACTTTGCTCCGCGATCCGCCGAGTCGGCGCACGGACGTGAAACACCGCGTGCAAGAGCAGGCGCGCAGGTGGAGACGCAATAACATGAGATACGTGTTACCATTGATTATACATCACTATTTTTAGAACATAATAATCAGGGTTCGGATTTTATAGCATTTGCTACTTATCATAGGATAGAGATAAAAATAACAGAGTGGCATATAAATTTGTTTTATGCACCAGGGACTCTAAATATGAAATTTTATTTTTTGCATATTTGAAGAATTTTGGAATTTTAGTGCTATTTTTTAAGTTTTGGTACTATATTTTTCTAAAATTCTTAATTCAACGCTTTATTTTATATTTTCCATAAATTTCGTTTACATTGAATGACAAATAGTATTCATTAATGCGAATCAATAAGAAAAATTCCCATATTTTCGTTTCATATTATTTAACTCGTAACAAATCTATTTTAAATAGCCCGGCGATGTCAAATCTTTTCTTCTAATCTGTTATTGTTCTACATGATTGTATGGATTCTTTAATATACCGTCGACTGTCGTACGTATTTCAGCGTCAGTCGGTTCTCCGTATCGTTTGATTTTTTTAAACTGTAATCAGAGATTTTAGTTTTTTTCATAAATATATGGTTTAATAAAGTTATATGATAAGTTGAGTACGATTTGTGTTTATTTTTATTTGTTGCTATTTTTTGGTGTTTTTATGGCATATTTATAGAGCATATTTTAGGATTTTTGGTGCTATAAAATCCGAACCCCGAATTAATGATGATTGTGTAACCGACGGTGTTATGATACCGCGCGTTCGTACAACCGGCCTCGAAAGGCTCATATCGCGATTACCAAGACCAGGTGGGACGACAGCACGTGTACGATGAACAATATGTACGTGTGTGTATAATATGCTCCCTCGCGGCCAAACGAGAGTGTTAAATGAAATTTAACACTGAAACAGCCGAGCGCGGTGCAGTACTTATGAGCGCGCCTCCTATGTGTATTCCATATGGTCCGGATTAACGGCCGAGGGATTATAACGTATTCCCGTGCAGTCCGTGCACTCGTGCGGTGTTCGATGTGTTTGCGGCGCGCGCGGTCGGTCGATCGTTCCCGGTGCACGCGAACCGAATTTATTTATTCTCTCTCCGTCCGTCTCCTTCTCCCTGTTGCGCGTCGTGAGACGTTTCTATCGATTACCACCGCCACGCCGCCGCCGTGTCTTCGTCGCGTCGTGCACGACGAGAGATAATATTTTCGGTTTGTCGCTTGTAGAGGGGAAAAAATTAAAAAAAAAAACCGACCACGGTAAACCAAAAGTATGTACGATTTAAAATAAAGAAAAAAAAAACGTTCTACCGACGTAGGTGGATTATGTATATATACGAGTATATGAATATTTATTCACGTGTGTATTATAATATCGTATCTCGAAAAACTGTGACTGTCATCACTCATCGAAAAACCACGAAAGCGGCTGTTACGCCTAATAAAACTCGTTTCGATACGAATCTCCCGGCCACGAACGTACCTCATCGCGTCGTCGTCGTCGTCGTCGTCGTCGTAATATAATATTATAATCGGAACGGATAAAACTAGAAATTCTATATCCGAGTGATAATTGAAATTTCAAGTCCATGTACGTATGTATTGTATAATATACATTATACGTGCAGTTGTGCTCCAACATACGGTCTTGAGGTTTTTAATTTGACCGTCGGTCAGTTTACAAATTGATTACGTCGGTACTCGTAGCCTACGCGATTATAAGAACTACACATTATTATCACTTTATTATATAGTATTATTTTCAATTTTTAAAATAAGCTATATTACAACAGTCGAATATCGTATGATAAACACTCTGTACAAACGGCATACGTACGAAAACGAACATTTTTTTTTTTTTTACTTATATTTATTATAACAAATACATTTGATGTATCATACTATAAGCTATAACGATTTGATTTGCCGGATTCCATTCCCGCCCGATGTGTGCGTATGTGTGAGTAAGTCAGTGAGTGTGCGTACGTATGAGTGAGTGAGTTAGTGTGTGTGTGTGTGTGTACGACGAACACGCAGCAGCATATGCGACTGACATTTTTTTATTTCATTTTATCTCTCACCACCAGTTCTCTGAGTTTCTATACGCGACGACATTCCACTTGTTTTTTTTTTTTTACACAATAAAATATATATAATATTTTTTCCTACTTCGCCGTCGTTTTTTATCATCGTCGGCTCGGCTTTTGTCTGTCTAAAGCCGGCCAATGGAATCCGAACCGGACACAATCGGCTCTCGAAATCTCACGGCCGGTCCGAATTTCATCTTAACACTGCTGTACAGTATCGCTTTTTTCGTTCCTATTATTTATACGTACACCAACAGCCACAGACACCCGTTTACGGATTTATGTATGCACGTATATATACTCACGCAAACGCGCGCACGTACGCTCGAACGAGTGAGGTAACGACACGTGTTTGTGTGCGCATTTTTGTCATTATTATTATTATTATTATTAAGTACCGTGTAATAGTGTTTTTTTGGTCCGTCCTTAAATCGTGGTCCCGAATCGCGTCACGACCAATGTATTTTATGACATCGGTCCAAATGGTTCGGAGCAATAAATTTGGCCGGCGGATAATTAAGACACTTTGGTCTGATCATCGTGAAGACAAACGTCTCGAGTTTAAATTGGCCCGGTATCACCGAACGACACGACGAGGAGTACCTACCTGCATTTTTTGCCCTCGTACACATATTATACTGTCCGGTTCATAACTCAATTTGGAATACCTACGATTGATTCGACTCCGGGTAAAATATTATAGCGAGTATTGATAATTACACACGTGTGCGTGTCTGTGTGTGTTTGGAATAATATTGATTTCCTGTTTAAATTAATTTACAAACGTAGATAATATTACATTTATACATTTCCATACGATGTATAAACACATGATAAACTCTTCATGACGAGTTAAAAATTTAAATTTGAAAAATTAAATTCCTGTAATGGCTGTATAATAGTCCTTGGAAGTGATATGAAACGATTATTTAAAGTTTAAATATGTATATAATATACACGATTGAATGATAAAAAAATCTTTCATTTAGTAAATATAGTAAATTCATACATAGATTTATAGATATAATGTATGCGGTTAGTTCGTCGTACGAATTGACGTAAACTTTTTTTTTTAAATTGATATATGTTAATATAAATTATAAAATGAATTACACGTCTATATTATCCGTATATTATTAAAATATCCTAAACGATTATGTCGTATCGACATTTTTAGTATTTGTAAATAAAATTATAATACACATTAAAAAAATAAACGAATAAACTAAACACGTTAAATTATGCAATACGCATAGCCGTGTACCGTTCTTGATTGGTTCGTATAATAATTATTGGCCATGTAGTCTAGACTCCAGACAAAACGCGTCTGCTTTTTTAAATCACATTCTTTATAGATCCAACTTCTTAACGTCCTGCGCCGTTATGTTCACTTGTGTATATTTTTAGCGTTTTTTTTTAGCTTATTGTTTACTGTTTTACGCTGTACGTAGGTTACTTTTAAAATAAATATTCTAAAAGTTCGATAAATTATGAATTATATTCAATGATTTATTACTCGATTCTGAATCCGTTTGATAAAAAAAAGTATGACTAAATTGCATACAATATAATATGATACTCAACTTTTACAAAAAAAAAAAAAAAATTCTTATAAAAAACGTCTTGCACTCTAATGTTCTTCAAAATCTTCTCTGATATGTCCTTATCCTTATTATTTTACTTGTGTATCCGTTACCGATTTCCATAACATGCGTCTATCTTTATTTCTACGCGAATAGCATTCCATTCCTGTTGAAAGCAAATTTACAAACGGAACACTAAGAATGAAAAATGTCGACTCTACGTGTGGATCGTTTATTTTTTTTCGGCTTATTTAATTACGATTTATTGTAACTCCTATGTATAACATGCTTATAGCGCATTCTCCAGGTAAATATGCTGTTGCTACTCACTGATCCCTTCGAACATATAGGCACGATATCGAAACGGCTATATACAATGTAGACCAACCGATCTTTGCAACGACGGTTTTTCAATCGAATATCTACTGGTACTTGCTTTGGATACGTTGACTTACATGAGCACGTGACAGTTTACCGACAGAAATAAGCGATTTTTTTTTCTGGAAAAAGTGTCAAATTCATTATCACGCGTAGGGTCGTACGATGTACCACCGGACAAGTATGTTTACACTAGCTATATACATCACCTGAGTACAGCTATTTTATATATACTTGTACGATGTAGTACCTACAACACGCGAATAATACGATGTACGCGACGGGTGGACACCATACACGTGTTGTTCCCACGCAATCCACGGACTGATATTTCGCACACGCTGCAGGGCCTGAAATGTTCATACGGTTTCGCGCAACACACTAAATTATCAATTAAAGTTTGTTGCCCACGGACGTACTCCGCGGCCAAAGCTTTGCCGAACCCTATAGGATCCATGGGAATCATATGTAGGGGCTCCGCGAACGCATCTGATTTAAATCGAATTCAGACATTGTTGTCAGTAGAATCGTTTATCATTCACGTAGACTGTACATTATTGAACATTATTGGGACCGTCTTGTAATAACTCAAAAGTAAAAAGAAAGAAATGAGTATTCATTTATGATGTGGGTAGGAATAAGGGATATGGGACGTGGAGGGATATCGTGTAATGGGGAGTTATTATGGGTGTTACCTTCCTATTACCTTAATTGTTAATAATTCCTATGACCTTCCTCCTTGTTTAAGGGCACTCGGTGGGTATCTATTGAGTTTATATACTTTTTATAGTGATGACAATATTAATAAACCCGTATGGCGTATATATTATGAAGATATACTCGTACTGCAGCTTTACAAGCAAATAGATTAAATAGCAGCGAATCATCGGTGGATATTTTTTTACGAGTTATGGTTTAAAATTGGCATTTCTGGTTTTTGGACCACTATGGACGTTTTTTAGCATCTGCTCAAGGGCCTCTACGAACAAGAAAGTTTGAGAACAGCTGCATTACAAGAAATATATTTATAATTAATTTCTCTGCATATATTATGTATTTATAGCATACAAACCGATCGTGCGATATATTTGGTTTTTTGTAAATGTTTTTATGATTCCACAACAAACACAATATAATTGTGCACACGTTCGGACTTCGCGTCTTTTTCACTACTCAAAAGGACGCGTCGTGGTACACATAATTTTATGTCCCGACGCGCAAATGCGTTGTTTAAGCGCTTCGATGTAGAACTTGCATTACTGTGCGTATGTATGATTCGGTTAACGGTATAAGTTGATCACGTTTTAGTGTTACCCCGTATGCTATGTTATTCTGTCCGCAAGCGCGTGTACGGTTAACATTATATAATATGGCAATGTGCCGCAACCACGGTCTTCGGTCGTTTTCGAGTCTTTGTATTGTACTGTGTACACCAGCGAGCTGGACGAAAGGATGCGATGCGAGGATATACCTTATAATACTATTATATTGTAACGCGGTCGCGGTCTTCGTACGTTCATAAAAATGCACTCGTTTGTGTTTACGCGGTAACGTCGCGTATGTTAATGCTTACACAAACAATAATCCGATATCTGATTTGTTTCGGTCGTAAATTTTTATTCGATACACGTCTACAATTATCTTACAGTACAAATTATATATATATATATATAAATTATGTTAAATGTGCGTAGAAGTAGTTGTATACTATGCGTTGTCCTATCGGGCAGGATCAACCGCGGTAACCGTGAACTTGGAAAATTACCTGCGTGCAGTGTAAACCCACATATACGTGTGTAGGGTACACCTCTTGCGTATAATCATACCGGTGGAGCTAGTGCATCGTTTATTATATACCTCTGCTATGTCTGATTTATTGTTACGAGTGTGTGGCGTTTGAGGGTTTGTTTTTAAACAGGAAACGTTCGTTTTGAATAGGCCGGAAGTGCTTAGGGGTTGTGCGGATTCGAGAAATTATCTTCGACCCTTCTCGTCAGCGGGGTCTACTCGATGTGTTTTGTTAAGGGCGCCGGTGCCGCCGCCGCCGCCGGATCAATGTTAATTCGATTTTAAAGGACGGCCGGCAAACTCATTTGCTACCACCCCCTCTCGCGTTTCCGACTCGTATATACGTATATAATGTACATGTTCGTTGTATACACAAACACGAGTTTATACCAGCGCCGCCTCTGGTATATACAACACTTCGGTCCGCACAAAGGGTCGCGCGGAAACCGAATTATATCCGTATACACCACCCCATCCGCGTTACAACAACTCTATACCACTGGCGAAGTGGACGAGCTCTCCTGCTGCAGTTCTTCCACCGTACATATATAAATGTGCTCATGTATTGCAGTGCGTAGCTTTGCTCGATGAGTCTTCTTACTGCAGATGTACGATCTCGGCGGCGTAGTAGTGCGCGCGTTCAATCCGCTAAAAGGGTTTCGGCCGCACCGTGTGACGCGTTTTTCGAATTTTGACATACTGTAAGAACGTACACATATGGGCCTTGCAGTCTTTTCGTCACATATTACTATAAGTCCTATACAACTCTGGTGTCATCCTTTTTTCCGGTTTTCCCTTGCCGCAATCGTGTACATGAATAACTGTCGGTCATCACCGTTTACACGTACGTCATCATTGCAGCAGTTCTTTTGTAACGTATAGTGTTTTAACGGTGTCAATAATAATAATAATAATAACCACCGCTGCGCGTACACTAAATGATTACGATGTCGCGATGTTTGTGTTTTCTCAAATCTTTTGATCTCCCAATGACGCTTTTACGCAATAACTCGCATCACATATTATGCCGCGTGACATAGACTAATATTATTTTTACACCACCGAATCGAATAAATCTGTGTTTAAATGTAATTTATTCGTCCAGCTGTGTACGTGCACTCAATGGCCGTGTTATTTTTGATGCGCCTATTAATATACGGTTTACTGTACGTATATAAAATCCACAGCTCCACTGTAATAATATATCGCGTCTTAAATTAGTACTTCTAATGGGACGTGGTTAATTTTTTTTCCCCTATACACGTTATGCATTATAATTTATTGCGTTTTACGTGTTCTCCATTAATTGCACTTTAAAATGTGTTTTCGACTGTTTTATAATATTACTGTAATATACCTTTGAAGTGCGTGTATCAAACTGGTATTATATATTGTAGTGTACAACCATCAAAAATGATTACTAGAAAACCGAAATAACTTACTGAAAAAATTTGTTTGACTGTATAAATTAAAAACGAGATTATTATTTTTTTTTTTTTTGTAACAAAAATATCTTATTATGTTGGCAATTATTTTTTGTTTTTTATTTTGAATGTGTACCTCATTTGTTTATGTTTTATTTTAGACTCCTTAGTCTTTAATCAATATTGCCAATATAATTATCAGTTATAATAACTATTAACTTACTTAATTACTTTGTATATTTTTAATTGCAATATGTACCTACTGATTTACTTTTTAATTAATGGTATTTATTTTTTTTTATGAATATTTTGAAGGATAAAAACATCTTTATTTTTAATATGTGTCTATAATTGTATTGTTTATTATATTTTTAGCGTCCGTGATGTTTTCATTCCCCGACCAGAATACAGTTAAAAGAGTCATAAAAGCTTTGCCTAGAGTTGGAGTTGGCATCAAATATGGTTTACCACAAACAAGGTAAATTGTTGGAATTTATCTTTCTGTAGTTTAAATTAACAATAGATACTGAAATAGGTGGCACATTTCGAAGTATCTGTTTCTTTACTATATTTTTAGATATTTCAGTTATTTGATATATCGTGGAAATAAAAACGTCGTATAAATTATTTATCGTTTCGTAGTGTTACAATATAATTACTCTCCGAATTGCGGAAATCAAGAATGATTAATTTTCTCCACATCTTGTTACACAGTATAATAAGTTAATAATGCTTATGTTTATCGTTGTTTTTCCTTTTTTGTCCCTTGTATAGACTCATAGTATCGCTATTATTATTCCTTTTATAGTATTTTCTTTTTCTTTTGTCCTGCGAGTCAATGCGCACATTTATATTTATTGTTAATTATCATTTATAATATATTATCATATCATACTTGTTTAACGTCGCGTTGACGGCTACAACCCGTTTGCGCACATTTACATTTTTCACGACTCGTTTGCGCACAAAAACACAACTCATTTGCGCACAATTTGCGAACAATAGAAACCTTTTTTCGAAGAAATTTACCCACGTATAGGGTGTACATAACCTGTGTACCTAAAATTTAAAATTATTCAACACTATACAACGTTGTTCTCTCGCCGAAATCGGAGACTAAACGAAAATGTACAACAGATTAGTTATAACTTATAAGACTTATCAGTTATCATCGGAAACATTTAACAAAAATAGTGTTAGATTAGAAATAAAGTAATAAAGATTAAAGCTTGTCCCACACGACTCATGCACTTGATGAGCACAGAAATCACGATTATGAAGTCCCTATTACTGATAGATGACAACTGATGGGAAACCATGATTGAAAATAATCGTTATACTTTAAGACACCCTGTACACCCAAAATCGTACCTACAAGCAGGTTTCCATTGTTCATAATTTTGTGCGCTAACGAGTTGTCATAAATTTAATAAATATATTAATATGTGCGCAAAAGAGTCTCAACCGCGTTGACGTGTATTGTAATACGACGTGATAACCATAATAACCTCGCCGGTAAACTTTCAGACGGGCGTCCATGATGTCTCCCAGACAGTTGATGAGGAACTCGAACATGACGCAGAAATGGCAGCGCCGTGAGATATCTAACTTTGAGTACCTAATGTTCCTCAACACCATAGCCGGTTAGTATTTATTGCAATATTGTACTTTCGCGCACGTGCCTTCCCGCTCGGTGTCGCGCAGTCACAGTTTACGCGTAGGCACTACAGCGACACATATCGGGTGGTTGCAAATCTTAAAAGGCCGTTTTTAACAAATGTCGTGGTTTTGATGCGTACCGATGCTCATTACATTTCTATTATAAATCCACGCGTGAACGTGTCCATCCCGTAACGGAATGTATATTCTTAACTGTATGAAGCTATATAGTGATATCACTGATATCATGCCATCACTCGACGGCCGTTTCACCGACCTTTGTTTGAGAAATGTACCGAAAATTAATGAAATATTCAAGACTGTTGGGGATTGTTGTATCGCTAACTTTGAAAATTGAATCTTGAGAGGACGCCATACGTTGGTATGAGCTTTTTTAAATAGCAACGTTTTACATGATTACAACTAGCTTTTAATTTTAAATACCGTCAAAAAACCTTTAGTACATCGCACTGATAATGTACTGATCCTCTTAAGTTTAATAGTTGTAGGTCGGTTTATTCTAATATTACAGCTAACAACACAAGATCGGTTCTGCTGACCGTGCAGATTTACCACGTTATAACCGTTTGTGTGGCGGAGACAGCGCATGCGGGATAATGCGCGCATCCTCTTATATACAAAGTATGCATAATGTGTTATACCGTACGGATGCATTATATTTTAGTCATTTATAGTGCGGCCATTTTTCACGAGCCTACAAGCGGTAAACGTGTAAAAACGCCCCTGCGGCACACGCTCTACACATAATCAGGGGTCGGTGGCCCTCGGATCTTTAGGATATTATTACGCCTCGACTTCGAGATTTCTTTTTTTTCATTAAATATAAAATTGCAAAAATAATTTAATTATAAACGAACACTTTTCATTGGAACACGGTCTTTATACATTCTATATAGTAAAATCGCTCGGCTTAATTTTTCCTACCGACATACTGCAGACCGGTGAACTGAGGGGGAGGGCTTAATTTGAACTTAATGCAACGGGCGCAGATTTTACCTTTTTCCGCTACTCGTTTGCACGCATAAACTACAACAAACCTCTACGATTGTATAAAATGTGTCATTTCAATATTAAAACAACGTTTACCACCTTACATTTCGAAAATATTCGATATTCGTACATCCATGACACAAAAATCTTAAGTCGATCACCACTCTTATATCCAACTAAACCATGGACATTATACTTACACGTGGCCGTATTACCTGTCACCCGCAAAAAAAATGGTTATATTGCGATTAGTATCTTTATGCGCTCAATAATGGCATTTCATCGATATCGATTTATTGTCTAAATCGGGAACGCCTGTACGCGAACGAGTTGTCAGTTTTCGGGTGAAAAAAAATGTCAGTACGTGCAAAAACGAGTATCGCCGCATTGAACCAAATCTCGTGGCGGTGAACGGTGAATAAAATGAAGACCCGAAAAAAAAAAAAAGGTTGTTCACGTCAAAGCGGCTATCGTGTTTGGACGTCGCGGTTTCGTGCATTTTCCTAAAAACCGCTCGTTCTCTCCCGTGCGAAAATGTTGCCGGCCCCTGGCATCGCACGCGGTTATAACGCACGGATAAGGTTTATTTTAAAAACATTATCGTTATTATAAAAATACGCGTATACTACGTGTGTAATAACGCGCTCGCGTGAATAATGTAAACGGCCGTGTGCGCGTGCAGACGGGAGAGGGCCGGTCTGCGTAGAAGACGCGTCCGGTGCCAACAGCGCGCACACCGTGCGTCGTCGTCGTCGCCGCCGAAGTAGGATATTAACGGTGACGGTTAAATAATTGTCGCCGATGCGGTCTCTTCCTCGGCGCGCCGCTCCGCCGTCCGATGTAATTGCTCAACGTCCCGTCTCCGTTTAGGTCCTCCAAATCACTGACAGCGCCAATTAGTGTAAACGTCACACGTGTTGTACCCCCCCCCCACCCTCCCCGGCCGACCGCTCTCGCGACTTCCTCTCGTTCCCTGAACAAACATTATCGTTGCAAGACTTCTAATTTTAAACGAGAATAATATCGTACACTAGTAACAACGATAAATAACATGGACTGGTGTATGGTCACGGTGATACACATCGTTTTTACTCTCGCCCACGGCCTGCAGGTGACGCTGCGCGGCTAAGAGCGTCATCGAGAAGCCTATGGTTTTTTTTTTTAAGGGACATCGGATAGGCGGCGGGTAGTAGCTAATGATTTAGTTTCATAATATCGTGCGGATCTAGGAGAAGTGGGAATCGGTCGACATGTCTTATGATGTTGAGCGCTGAAAAACGTATTGAAATATTATACCGTTACGAAACAACAATATTGACGTATTCGCAAAGTCCTCAGGTCTTTTGATACTGTATTGATTGTTTTAGTACCAAGCGTAAAAATGGTATTTTCATTGTTGATGAACCAACCCTATTTTTTAACTCGTGGATCAGATTGATAATATATGAAATATTTTCACATGTCATGTTATATTATTTAATCTCATAATTCATTTTTTTTTTTTTTCAAACGGCAATAATTAAATTTACTTTTATTGAAAGATTCGTTAAAATTACTGTATTTTTATTCTCTATTTCGTATACTGTATATATTATATATTATAATATTTTTTTTTTCATTTGAGTAACTCACACAAATTTCCTCTTTATATATATATATATATCAAGAAATATTTAAAAAATAATGTACATTTTTGTGTACTTGTTTTCGACAATTTTCTTACCATTGTATGATTTTTAAAAATGTTGAAATAATGTTATTAATATGTTATGACGTTTACCTAACCATCGTTTGTTTGAATTGCAGGACGAACTTACAACGATTTAAATCAATATCCCGTTTTCCCGTGGGTTCTTACCAACTACGAATCGACCGAAATGGACCTCGGCCTCCCGTCCAACTACCGAGATTTATCAAAAGTATGTTTTTTTCATCTTATTCTTTAAGCCGATTATGTTATAAAACATATTTTTGGATAAGTCCATTCGACTCATTCGTCAATCAGTTGTTCCTAAAATGTTTTATTTTACTACACTTTGTTTTTGCAATTATAATGTATAGTATGGTTTTTATTTTCAGCCAATTGGCGCATTGAATCCTAGTCGTAAGGCTTACTTCGAAGAGCGGTACGGATCTTGGGAGAACGACAGCATTCCGCCTTTCCATTACGGTACACATTACTCTACTGCGGCTTTCGTTCTGAACTGGCTCATTCGAATCGTGAGTGTTGTTTTTTATTCATTTTTTTTTTCTGTTTTGTTCGTGTTTTTCGATTCAATTCTTATTGAAACGCTATGTATTTTTTTCAGGAACCGTTCACAACGATGTTTTTGGCTTTGCAAGGTGGCAAATTCGATCATCCAAACCGATTGTTTTCTTCGATCGCGCTCTCCTGGAAGAATTGCCAACGAGACACTTCCGACGTTAAGGTATGTATATGCACGCGCGCGCGCTAACACACTGCAGCTCCATGCACCTACCCGTTTGCGAATAAGGAGCTTATGATCTTTACGCGGTCCGTTTTACCTTTGCGACAGGAACTGATACCCGAACTGTTCTTCTTACCCGAAATGTTGTCCAACGACAACGAGTACAAACTAGGACATCAGGAAGACGGGACTTGCGTGGACAACGTCGAGCTGCCGCCGTGGGCTACTTCGCCGGAAGAGTTCATCAGGATCAACAGAATGGTAAGTATAATACTTATCTGTTACCACCGCCGCCGTGTCGGTTTAGACATCACCGGTTAATAACTATAAATACGAGTATATAGTTGTTGTACACAACATGTAAATAATATTTATCCGATATATCACATGTGTTTCGTTCGTTTTCGCCGCAGGCCTTGGAGTCCGAATTCGTATCGTGTCAACTTCACCAGTGGATCGACTTGATATTCGGATACAAGCAAAGAGGTGGGTTTTAGACATTTTATTCTAATGCCCCCCCCCCCCGGCTACCAATATCATCTTGTGATGCGCCATGCGCGTGTTGAATATCATTATCATTATTATCATCGCACAACCGTTTTTCTCGTCCGCAGGACCCGAAGCCATCAGGGCTTCCAACGTGTTTTATTACCTGACGTACGAAGGAAGCGTCGACATGGACACCATCACGGATCCCATAATGAGGGAAGCTATCGAGAATCAAATACGTTGTTTCGGACAGACGCCATCTCAACTGCTGATGGAACCGCACCTGCCCCGGAGTTCGGCCATGCACATCGTAAGCATATATTATATTACTAGAGCATCCCTTTGGCCGGTATGGTATATATATATAGTGTCTGCATATGAGCATTTTATAATCAACAATGTTAAAACCAAAACTAATTGAGAATAGTAATGATTATATGCGGTTTCCCGTATTAATAACACAAAAATTCGTTAGTAGTGTTCAAGAGTTACTATTGTTCTGGTAAAGCAACTGCGAATATTAATGAACCGCGGTAATAGGTGTATTGATGACGGTTATGGAAAAACTATTCGATGACCTAATCATTTTTTTTTATATACGTATGTAATTTACGTAATATCTTTATTGTTATCTCACTACGCCTACAATACAGTACAAACTGGCCACCATATTAAACGCTCTTATACTCTACCTCTACTACACAAAACGATTACGAACCGTTCGCGGTTTTCTTCGTTTTTTTATTTGGTCGACCGTATAAATAATAGTGTCCTCTACAACCCGTGTCGCGCGCCCCGCCGACTTGACCGGATCTTAGTCTTAACCTGTATTTCCTTTCCAGTCGCCAATGATGTTCACCAGCATACCCGACGACGTGTGCATGACCATGAAGTTCCCGTCCAACTCGCCGATTTGTCACATATCGGCCAACACGTTCCCGCAGCTGCCCATGCCGGCCGTCGTGACCGTCACCACCAACATGCAGTTCGCGATAAACCGATGGAACACAAACTATTCCGGTACGTCACGTGCATTTTAAACGATTATATTTATATCATGTGTGCCTAAAGTGGTTTTCCGTTCCGAGCGATCATATTATTACGCGTATCCACTATGTGAACCTGCAGGGGTGGCCGGCGAGAAGAGATTCGCGAGCCGCACAGTAAATTATAATGAAAAATATATAGGCGAAAAGCCCAGAGCTGATTTTTAAATTGGATTTGAAGACTTAATGTTAGTTAAACTGTCGTTTGGGTTTTTATATATTATATAAAGGCATTCATAATCCATTTGTATAGTTGACGGTATTGATAATAGATGCGGTGCGATATCAAAACCTAGGTATTTTAACGGATACAGCCGCTATGGAAACTTTACCCTTAGAACTGTTGGAAGACGAAGGACTGAAGCAGTTCAAGTACAGTTTTCGATCTTTGTTGGAATTTAGGAAACATTGTTCGTGCTATAAAATATCCAACAATTACACTTTGCGCTCAAAAATGAGTATACATTTTAAGAACAACATATTCTTTCAAGTCTTTATACTATAGACAATGAAAATAATGAAATCTATACATCGCTCAAATTTAACGGGTCAATTCATCTAACAGAATTGTTAAAGACTACGCTAACACACGTCATCTAGACTTAAAAGCTTACGAAAAAAAATGAGCACGCAATAAATATGTTAGGTTGTGTTAGATGTTGGTTACAAATTAAAAAATACGTTAAAGTTAAAATAATTAAAACTGATTACGCACCTATTTAATCGTTATATGAAAAACCTAATATAAAATCGAAAACAAAAAAACCATTGCTAGTCAGTAAAGATGTTTTGCTTCTTATTCGATAAGGCGCGAGTCGCGATTGGCCGTTTTGCCGCCCCTGCACTATACGGCCATGGTTTACGGGTTCGTATGTTTTAACGCTGTTATTTTTTCACGTTTCCTTTCAGTTACAATTCAATCGCCTAGTTATGCCGAAAGTCCTCAGCAACCGAACGTCAACTTGCCTCTGGTCATGGATCAAATCTTGAGTAAGCTTATTTTAATGTCCACCCCTACAGCCCCAACACCGTTCGTGCCGCGCAGCACTCGCGAAACGTCGGCTACTGTCGATTCGTATCGCGCATGCAGTGCGTGCCTAACGTTGATCGTAATGTCATCGACGTTTTGCCTTGGTATTGACGCTCGCGTTTTGTGTTCTACAGCTCAATCGAACAGCAACGTGAACATCACGATGAAACGACATCTAGGCGACAACTTTAGTCAGAAATTGAAAATCAAATGGAACTGTTTCGTGACCACAGTGGACAGCCGTTTCCTGATTGTTTGCGGTTTTTGGGACAACAGTTTCAGAGTGTTCTCCACAGAGACTGGTAAGGCTCGCGTCATTCGGCCGCGCCCGAGCGTAACTGAACTTATAAAGGCTGGTGCCGAACTGGTCCCCGAGCCCCGACCCCACATGCCGTATTGGTTCCCGTTTAATTGCGCGCATTTTCAGGCTTAGGACTGTCAACTTTAAAGTAGGCTTGGTTAAAAATGTGCGTTAACGTGAGCTACAAAATAAAAATGTAATCTATCAAAATATATTAAATCGTCGATATTTTGGAAGTCAACTAGTCATCAATAGGTGAGATGTACAAAATATAAATAATAAAATATAATAAGTACAATTTAAAATCGTTGATTTGCAATTTTGAAACAAACTCTGTTTTAATATTCAATCCGCGTAAGCTTCTCATTAATGTACCTGATCATACAATTTTCCAAGTATTGGTTATTTCCTATTCCTGTTTGCTCGTAAGTTTCCTCGTATTATTTGCTTCGAAATTTAAAATAATTTAATTTCTGAACATAAACGGGAACCATTTCGGCTCAACCTAACCTAACCTTTTTCAAACGGGAAGCAATTCGGCCAAATGGGAACCGATTCGGTTACTCCCATTGTAAAACCGTCGTCGCAAGACAGTAGTACTTAAACCGCCGTGTATCCTTATGCCACAGCGAAAATTGTTCAAATCGTTTTCGGCCACTACGGCGTGGTGACGTGCTTGAGCCGCAGCGAGTGCAACATCACCTCGGACTGTTACATCGCCAGTGGGTCGTCGGACTGCACCATTCTGCTGTGGCACTGGAACGCGAGGAGCCAGACGATCGTCGGCGAAGGTGATCACCCCACGCCGAGGGCCACGTTGACGGGCCACGAACAGCCGGTCACATCCGTAGCCATATCCGCCGAACTCGGATTGGTCGTGTCCGCGTCCTCGGGTAAGTTACCATAAGTTACCATATAAGTTACCAGCACGGTGACGTTACCGTGGGCTCATGCCGCGAGTAATACAAAATGCGATTTTCGCCTGCCGCAGGTGGACCGGTTCTTGTGCACACCACGTTCGGCGACCTCCTCAGGTCCCTGGACCCTCCGAACGGCTTCGAAAACCCCGAGTGCGCCGTCATGTCCCGGGAGGGCATCATTGTTGTGAACTACGAGCACGGCAGCATCGCTGCGTTTACGATCAACGGGAAAAGACTGAGGCACACCATGCACAACGACAACATCCAAGTAATGATAAAAACGTAATCGCGTCTTTTCGAACCCCCCCCCCCCCCCCGATCCACGTGATCGTCCACCTTGCACGACGTTATCGTTTAAATCTGCGTTTCTCATCCTATGGTACGCGCACCACTAGTGGTACGCAAAAAGCTCGAGGGCGGTACGTGAAGAAAAATCGCAAAAGGAAAAATAAAATTCTATTCCATTTTGTGTCCACGTTATATAAATACATTGATTCGCTTATTTTATAAAAAAAATAAGTGTAGAAATTAATTGAACGTAGAAAATGATTTTAGACTTAAAGTTGCCAACAAGGAGCCAGATATTGACGACCTCGTGCATATAAAACAAACAATATACAATATACAATACGACCCCTACTATCTCTTTTTGTATTTGTCTGAATAACATCAACAACAATGGTCATTAGTTACAATTACAATTACAATTATTTAAAAGTTCATATCATTGCACTAGATTAGAGTTATTATATCGAATTGTATGATTTTGATATTTTCAAGATTTTAAATCTAGTAATTAGTAATCCTAGTACTTCTAGTATCTTGTAATTTAATTAATTTCAAATTGTTTTTAATAATAATTAAATATATTTAATTTTACTTTTGTTCATTAAATGTTAATATTTTTATAATTATATAGTTCCTAATCAAACCTAATAAAACGCTTCATACAAAACCGATAATGTTTACACTTTTTTGTAAGCAAAAGCAGAGTTTACTAAGTAAGGTGGTACGTGAAAATGTTCAAAATGTGAAGGTGGTACTCGGACATTAAAAGGTTGAGAATCGCTGGTTTAAATTGTCCTTGAACTTTATCGTGCTCTCCGACGAACATTTTTTGCGGATTCCCATTACGTACCGCTGTACTTCGTGTATATGATTACTGGCAATCGCATCGCTTTGTCTACGCCTTATTATGTATTCCCGACTAAACCGATGTTTTTCAGTGCATGTTGCTGAGCAGAGACGGTGAATATTTGATGACAGGAGGCGACAAAGGAATCGTCGAGGTATGGAGAACATTCAATCTGTCACTTCTCTATGCTTTTCCTGCTTGTGACAGTAGTGTGCGATCGTTGGGACTCACGCACGACCAAAAGTAATCGAAACTCCATACGTGTTATCGGCGTTAGCCATAGTACACGATTGTAATCGAACGTTTGTATTTTCAAAGGTTTTTGTTGGCTGGATTGTCGACTGGATCGATTGTCATATTCCACATTGACTACAACAGATGGCACCATGAATTTCAACAGCGATATTAACGCATTCTTACGTGTATTGAATCTGTATTGTACAGTGTATGTTAATCATAATCTTAATTCATTAGTATTACGCAAAGTTGGAGCTCAATGAAAATGTATACTTACCAGCAAGTTTGCAATAATCTGATCACTCGATACCGATAAGTGTTGTTTTTTTTTTGTCTGTCACATCTTGGGTTAGAAGTACGACAATCAATATATCAACACACGTGATCATTCTGGATGTTAACATTAGTTATTATTTTATTGATTAATGTTTATATTCAAAGGGATAAAAAAGTGTTACCAAATATTTACAACGGTCCATAAACTGTTGTATTTGTTTTCGCAATTATTAATGTTGTTAGCTAATAATTTAGTGTTTACCTTTCGTTTAGTGATGACTACACGGATTCACTCGTTTAAAATTATGGTTTAATTATTGTAATCCTGTGCCGTCATGTTTTTCTGATCTAAATCACAAAGTATGTGTGTAAAGCATTTTGAAAGATCCAATTCAAATGATTTGTTGTTTTTATTAAAATATTAGTGTTTTATAAAAATAATGACCATTGTTAAGTTGTCTAACGTAATGTTTCGCTAACAAACATTTAAAAGAAAGTTTAATTAATTGTATTTTATAAAATGAGTGTCATCACTTGAAACGCGATAATCTTAGACCTAGTCAGTAACATGTTAATGAAAGCCGTAGGCTTTTTAATCAAATACAACGCAACAGCTTGGTTCTGTGTTACGGTGTTGTCTTAACTAATTACATTCCATTTGAGTAACAAATCATTCCGAAAAATAAGTATTATTAGGGGTACAATTTTTATTCCGCATAATTGTGATAAATTTTATTCGATTTCCGTCGTTACTAAATAGTATTTAAATGCGAATAGACATGTAAAAATATATTCGCTGTATTTTGCTTAAGTATTATGAAAAGCAGTATTTGTTCTTGGGGTTTTTTTTTTTTTTTAACCGCATTTACAAAAAACTAGTGTTAATTATCAACAATAATTAGACATATTTTTCGAAAACTTTTATTATTATTATGAAGCTGTGCTGCGCATTAAGATTTCGTCTTTATGGCCATTTATTATTATATATAGATTTATATTTATGTATAATATTGAAACTAATGCAGTAAAACTAATTGGATAATTACTGTGATATACTTCATTTTTAATACGTGTACAATTTTTTTTTTATTCCTCTGTCGTCGGTGCCTATAAATAATAATATTTAATACTATTAATTGAATTTCAATCTTATTACTAATAACGATATTTTAAGAAAATTAAAATATGTATTTGTGTGTGCATGTAATACACCGTGTCAGGTGCGCGTAACATGTATAATCACAATACAGTAGATAAATATTAAGGTTACATTTATATAACATATACACTGTGCCCTAAGAACGAGGCATTTAAGTTGTGCCAACCATATTGGTGACGCGTTAAAAAAGCTCATTTTAAAATATAACATTTGTTGTGTGTCATTATTGTACATTGTGTAATAATAAGAAACCAAGGTTGTGGCTGGTTTATTTCTTAAATTTGATTTTGTTTCTTTTACTTTTGTTTTTTATCATTCTCGAAAAAGATTTTGTCTAAGCCATTTTAATATATATTAATATAATAAACATATTAAAATAGTAATATTAGATCATTGTCAATTTATTTATTAAACATAGTACTTAACTTTTTTTTAGGTACATATTATTCATATTAATATTATATTATGTATGTACAGACACGTTTATTTAGAATGTTAATGTCAATCAAAACCCTAACTATAACCAAGTTATTATTATTGACAGTATTGTGTAGAAAAAACATTGTTGGTTCAAAAAGTTATAATTATTATTATTATTATTATTATTATTATTATTGCTATTGTACTGTTCTGAATTTATTGTTCTCAGAGTAGTTACGGTTACATTAATTTTTTTTCTTAGCTAAATTTTGTTAGTTTTGTAGGTACACTTTATGTTTATTTAAATAATTATTATATTTATAATATATTTATTTATTTTAAAGTTTCACCATTTTACATTATACTTTATGTATATTTTTGATTTGTGCAATACTAGTATTTTCAAATGCGTAATCACCAGTAACCTATTTTTAGAGTGCATATTTGACTATATATAATATATTATTAAACTTTTGTTCATTTTATTTTATCTTAAAAAATATATTTATGGGTTTTATTTTATCACACAAACAAATAATTATTATTATTTATTTATATATATTTATTTTTCCTTTCATTATTTGTTAACATACTATTTTCTTAGCGTCTTTGCACTGTTGTAATAGACGTGATTGCGTTTATTGAATTTATTTAATTCAGTTTTAATTTAATACAACCGCCAGTATTAAATGTGACGTGCCTGATAAGTATTTACTTATTTATTGTATGTATTAAATAAAACTTACAATACTTAAACTGGTTTGATATATTTTTTTTTTCCCTGTCCATTAAAACAATTTTATCATCAATAATTATTATTATTGTGAATTATTTTTTATAGAATTAAAAAAAAGTATCATCTATTAAATGTATTTTAAAAACATTGTTGGCAGTATTGAAAGCTGATAAGTGGTACTGCGGGAGAGGGTGACTGAGTATGCATCTGCCACCCCAGTAAATGTAAATCATATATGTAAGTTAGTGCTCACTATTATAGTCACTATATATGTTTAATAATATTATTATAACCTATACCTACACTATTCATACATAATTTTCATTAGTTGTGAACTTTGAAGTTTTTGTTTAACAGTTCATTAATTATAAATAATTGTTTTTCAATGTTTAATATTACTGTTAGGCTTTCTTTATTTATTAGTTCATCGAATTGTATTTTTCAAGGCATTTTTCTTATTTTTTTAAGGCATTTAAATTCGCTCCCTAGTTATAGTGCATACTATAATGTGACTGTCACTGTACACAAAATAAATATATACCTAGTCAGAAAACCGACAAAATATATTAAATAGTCCTAGTTGAAATTCTTTTTAAGTGTTTTAAAGTTTTTTATGCATTATGTTTATTGGTAATTAGGTGTATAGGTAGTATTTCTTTAAAGTGAAACACCAAGATATGTCGGAACAATATTTAATTGCTTCTTGGACTTATTGTTTATATGTTATATTTTTCCTAAAACTATAAAAACTACAATTTTTCAAAAAATTTTATAAAATGACATATTATTTTCAATTTTTTCTGGCATAAAAATTTAATTTATCAAGCTTTTAATAATTCACACTGATATCGGTGTTGTTCACCGTCAGCGGAATTTATCTATAAGCGTGATTTTAAATAAACGATACCCTTTATTATTTTTAGTTTCTAACACGGTGACGAGAGTTACGCTTATTATAATTATTACTCATCATATGTGTGTTCTTTTCTATTAGTATATGTTAACATTGGTTTTGTTTACAACATTTATTTATACTTAATAATTAATTAATTTACACTTAATAATACGAGTTAATACGAATGACCACTCATAAAGTTGCCTATCCACGCCGTTCAAGGAGTCGTGGGTGTCCGGGCTGTCCATGTCCGTTAGGTTAGGTTGCCTACCCAACAAACCGTATGACGCCACGTCGAGATTGTCTACCCTAGTCAAATGAAGGCGTATTTGTATGATTGTTTTTCGTATTATTTCTGTGACCAACAGTCTTCGGTCACCACCAAAACTAATTAACATGGTTTTTTTTTTTGCGTGTAGGCCGTCCGTGCGGCGTGTTTAAGAATTGAATGGCAAGCACACGGGACACGGAAAAAGACAAATAGGGATGCGAACGTGCACCCTGCCGACTGCCACACTCCAAATGGTGCGCCCGTCCATCCCTCCGCAGAAGTACACCTACCTGTAATTTATATATATACGGTAGAAGCCGCTTATTAGAAACACGGACGTTATCGAAACAAAATGTAGTTGGATGGACCCCGGCCGTATATTAGAACATTGAAAATAAATGGGATTATTGAAACATCACATCGGTTATTTGAAACAATTGGGCGAAAGTCAATTGACATACGAGGTCTGTTCAAAAAGTACCAGGATTTTATTTTTAATAATTACAAAAATGAAGTTACATATTATTTAAAGATACCTCCTTCAAAATACTCTCCTCCGGACGATATGCAGTGGTTCCAGCGATCTTGCCATTTTTCAAAAGTTCTCTGGAACTGTTCCGATGTTATAGCTTTAAGTTCAGTTGCCGTATTCGTTTTAATTTCCTCTACATCTTAAAACCGATGTCCTTTAAGCACAGATTTTAGTCTCGGGAAAAGAACAAATCACATGGGGCCAGAACAGGAGAATATGGAGGGTGCGGAACCACAGGTATTTTTTTTCAGCTAAAAACTCACGAATCGACAGCGCTGAATGTGCTGGCGCGTTTTCGTGGTGAAGAAACCAAGTTTCATTTCGCCATTTTTCTGGACGCTTTTTGCGAATTTTCTCGCGCAAACGTATCAATACATCTTTATAGATCACTTGATTGACTGTTTGCTCTTGAGGTACAAATTCATAATGAATAATACCTTCAATATCAACATTTTTTGCAACAACATCATCGTTTTTGGATGTCGTGGATCATCTTCAGTTGATTGTCGACCATCCTTGAAACGTTTAAACCACTCAAAAGTCACGGAACGACTTAATGAATTATCCTCAAAAGCAGTTTTAATCATTTCGTATGTTTCCGTTGCATTTTTGCCAAGTTTGAAACCAAATTTGATGCACACTCGTTATTCGTTAATTTCAGACATTTCGAAAACGGCACACGAAACAAACTGACTGAAATTAATCACGTGTAATTTCAAACTGGGATAAGATAGCGACTTCAGATTTCGTTTAAAATATTCACTAATATGTGGAGAATACATGTATCTAAAATTTAAAATATTATCTTGAGTAGTTTAGCCGTAATGACATTTGTCCTGAAACTTTTTGAACAGACCTCGTACACACCGGTTACCCGTGCGGTAACCTACGTAATTTAATGTTATCTTTGCTGTCGTTACGTTCATATTTTGACTGTACTTAATCTTAAGTACGTCCTATACGATGTATACGAATGCTCTTCCCTGTACGTATCGTTGGTTCATCTTCGCCGTGCGTACGTAAAGGTGATTAGTGTATCGTTGTTCTAAAAATCTAAAATCTATACCTAAAAATGTCTAAACGCCAAGATTCAAGTGCTAAACAGGAGTGCGAGTTATTGAGCAGCATTATTTATATGAAAATATGGTCATGCAGTTACTTGACGCAAAAAAAAAACAAATTTCCATCGTCAAGTATTTTAAATAATGTAGTAAATATATACATTTGTACATACTTTTTATTTATGCATACCTACATACATACATTTTTTTTTCATGATACAAATCAAACCAATCGCTTATTAGAAACAATCGGTTAACTGACACATTTCACTTCGGTCCCAAAGTGTTTCTAATAAGCGGCTTCTACTGTACATATCTTGGCGTACCTATACTCGAGAACTGTTCTACAGATTTGACCGGTTACCACGTAAATAAACACCGTCGATAGTAGTACTCGATCGACACCGGTCCGCCACGGCTGGAGCGAACGGAACGGATCGCAACTCGCGTGTAAAGCGCTCATTTCGTTTTCTAAAGCTGTGATCGTTTATTAAACGGCGGCAGCACACGGTTTATCTTGAAACTGGGGAGAGACGGTAAAACCGTAGAAATGGACGGTACACGCCGGCAAGTGTACGAGACAATTCATGCTCACGATACGGATAGTCTCCTACCCGTCTGACGAGAGTCGAGAGCTGACTACAAGGTTAGGGCGCAAGATCCATCTTGCACAGAAAAGTGATCAAGTCCGTCTTACGAGCGATCGCGAGGAGCCGACCGCGCGGGGTGAAATAACCTAGAAATAGAAAACGGCGCGTGGTTTATCACACTCATAAATAGAGGTGTTGAATACATCGATGTTTAGTCTCCGATGCATCGAGGTTTTATTTCTTATCGATGTTTGTATTTTTTAGATTTTTATTGAAACGATGAATTTATTGGTTTTATCATGCTGCATGTTGTTTCTATATTTATTTTTTTGTGTCTCCGTGTACACAATTTCGACCAGAAGTTCTCCGACATGTACTTTTTCTGATGGGGAAATTCATCTAGTTGGTACTTTTGAGGAGTATTTTAAGAATTTGTTACAAAATAACAAGCATGTTAAAAGCGTTTTGTAGACATTTATTTATTTTCGAAACATGATCTCGCCGTCATAACCTGTACGCGATAATCTAGAATTTAAGAAGATTTTTCTCTGGCCTTTCGGGGATCAAGCATTTAACAATGCCTTATCGATGTGCCGATTATCAAGTCAGTTTCAGCACTCGATCCGTCTCCCGTCAGTCAAGAACACCGCGAGTTCTCGTGGTGGAACGCGTACGAGTGCGAATACATTTTTTTCAATCGCACAAGACCGATACTCGAAATATACGTTTATTCTAAACTATAAGCGATAACATTTTTTTTTTTTTTGATTAATGTCACATTCCCGATACTTCTAATAAATACTAGGATACACTTCTAAACATAATACTCAGTACTAGTACACGGTAAACTATATCACAAGATAGATTATCATTATTTCACGTCACACCGTGGTACGTCGGTGTGTTGTGCCGGGGACGGATGAAATCGCGCCGAGAACACCGCATGGGGTCGATGGAATGAATGCGCACGGATCGCAGGTGAAATAATCGCGTTATCGCGACAGACACCGCGACTGCGGCGACGATCGATCTCGTCCGCGGGGTTTTCCGACAGCATCGTGCGGGGGCCGCCGACGGTCGACTCTACGTCTTGGGCTTGGTGAAGCCTCTGGCGTACGGTTTCTTCGCGTTCGTGTTCAAGTAGTAAATGCCACGAGCCCTGGAAAACGTCCGGCGCGGATTAACGGATGAAGAGGGCGTAGTTTTTATTTTTTTATTTTTTTTTACTATAATCATCGTTTTTTGCGTGCTTACTTGTGCGTGACGTGTTCGCCCATCAACACGTACTCGGACTCCGGCGGGTCGCACAGGCCCAAATTGAAATAGAACCGGTTGGAGCACGGCAAAGCCCAGAACCCAACGTTGGAGTTGATCGATTCGATGAAGTACGGCGTCACTTTGGTGTGATCGCACGACAGCGTCTCTGTAAGAAAAACAATCGTTCGTTACGGACTTGTTCCGTGAACTCTGCGCGTACGCTAGGGCAGCGTTTCTTAAACTTTTTATCCATGGAACCCTTTTGGATGTCCACTTTTAACATGGAACCCCTACTTTTTTTTAGCTTTTTAGGGCTTTTTTTAGGATTATTTGCAAATAAATTATAATTGTATAATAATATTGCGTTAAAGGTATTCAGCTAACAAAATGAGAAGCCTCGGTTGCTTTTTCATTCGCGTTTTTTGTAGTTTGAACCATACAGTTGATTTTCATAATTCATCACGCTTCCGAGCAAGAATTCTACATTATTTTCTTTAAGTTCACCATGAACAGATTCTAAATGACGACTACGTCTATGATGCATACTATTTTCCCCATTACTAATTTTCAGTTGGAAATCTTAAAGTAATTTTCTTGCAAATTTTGAAAAAATTACTTAAGCTCCGCGGAACCCTGAAGTGATTTTCGCGGAACCCCGGGGTTTAAGAAGTTTAAGAAATGCTGCGCTAGAGGGATACGATCAAGAGACGCATCGACACGGGTACGTTAAATAATAATTATTATTCGGTCGCAACAAGTTTTCAGTATCATAAACGGTATGGTGAAGACGGATCAAATTTATCCGTTTCAATCGCAAAGTATGAAAGAATGATAGAAAGTTCGGATTTAGTAGGCGTTTACTTTTTTCGTCTATCGGTCTAATACAACATTTTATTTTGCTATTTTCTGTTTTCAATAACAATTGTACAAAGTTTGTTCTAGATCTACGTGTTTGAAATACTCGGTAAGTCGATATTTATTTTTATATCATATAATGTGTTCTAAGGTTAATCGGTTTTATACCGTAATGTTTGATTCAATTTTTTTTAGATTTTTTTACTTAAATACTTACTTTTTCATTATTTTTAGAATTCAATTAACTATAAGAATTTAGAATGTTCAAGTTGCTGTAACCTTCGTTACATAATTTTCATCAATCACCATGTATAATATGCAGATTAAAACCAACGTAATATGTTAATTTAAATTTTACTGTAGATATTTAAAAATGTTTTAGGCGCCTTTCGAAATATATTTAGTGTTTTTTTTTTTTTTTTTAGTTTTTATGTGCTTAATAGCTTTATCTTATGTTCTTATTTTAACGGTTTATATAGTTAAACAACCCTAAGCTCCAGTGATGATATTATAATCAATTGAGCTGTGAATAATTATTTGAAATGTAATCCAACCGTGTACCGCAACGAACGCAGCGTCATGAACTTACGTACGAAGGTGCTTGGTTCTCGCCACCTTCAATCAAAATAACGTGATATTCGGGATGATTAACTGATGAGCGAAAATGGAAAAATTAAGTATTTCATTTTTGTCAAGGGTAAAATAATACTTTTGAAATTACTGTTGTATATTTCCCAAAATACGTTTGGGTTAAAAAAAAGAATCAAAAAAAAAACAAAATCACCCCGCAGAACACAAATTATACTTTACTATACCGAATCGGTTTTCGGTCGTTGCGCCGCCCCCGCGGAAGTTCAAAGTCCAAAACTCCAAAGACCAAGTAACCACTCACGTATAATGCTGTCGCTGGCGCAACCCGGCTGCGAAGTGCCGCCGTTCACGTAGAAGTCGGCGTGGCCGCTGGGGCCCCACTGGCCCAAGATCCCGGCCGCCGTGTGTATGATGTCGACAAAATGTGCGTCCGTCGGGTCGAGATCCCTGGACCGATTGTTACTCATGTAAAATATGATGGTCGGGTCCAGGCCGGTGATCCGGCCGAGTTTCCCCGACTTGATGAAGTTCGAAGTCAGTCCGGCGATATGAGCTCCGACGCTGTACCTGCGCATTTTGTAAAATAAATATCAGTAATATCTCGTAATATCGATTCGGAACGATGAAAAATCATCGACGGTGAAAGCGGAAGATCGGGAAGAAGAGAGGGGTGGTAAGAACGGTGAGAAGTGCACGTGCGAGACAACAGGTGCGGTCCCGTTGTTCCGCGTGACGTTTTACGAATCCGCTGTTTTGGGTCGTCTGTCTACCCGGTAGACGCTATACCGGCTAAAATCCGTTCGATGAATGTCCACGAGTTCGCCGTCGACAAGGATAAGCTGCGATTCCACACTCGGGACTTAAGACGCAAACGAAACGTTTAACCGACGAAAAAACCCGTAACCAATTCTAATGCTCTGTAATAGCACGCGCATAATACGTGTACGTAACACATCGGCTAGGTCACCAACGCAATATCATGTATGATTTGCACGTCGAGCACTCGTCTATGAAACGTTATTTACCGTTCGGCAATGGGAACAATTTTTCCGGCAGGGGGGTGAGACGACGATATGATATTGGTATCGATGCGGACTATCGAAGATTGCAGTCGACAATTCGGTGGAAATGAATTTTGGTGAAAATCAGTTTTTCGGGATCGGACTAGTTCGATAAATGATGAAACGTCTGATTTTTTTTATCAATGTAAAATCATTTCCTAAACCTACTCGTCATTATCACTATTTAATAATACATTCGACAAAGACACTTGTCGCTGCGTCATTTTACGCGTTTACGTTGCGCACTCGGGGCGTGACCAAATTGTAGCGTATTGTCCAACGTGCCGGCAGGGTCGCACCAAGTATAAAAAAGAAAAGAAAAGAGGACCCCTTGAAATAAAGACGTCGGCAACACAACGCGCGACAACTCACCGAAGTGTATCGGCATTTGGATTTTGAACGAACAATTACGTTTGCGAATGCAATAACATAATGCGAAATCGGCCGTGGATGTGTCGAAAGCACGTTGAAATTTTAAAATATCCATAACGTTTCCATTCTGTATCGAGTAGGTAGAAAAGTGATAGTTCTACTAGCATATGGTTGCTGTACGGGTAATCTATAGGGTTCTAAAGTCTTCAAGCTAAGTTCAATCATTAGCAGAACATTTTTTCTTTTTCGTAATTCAAAGACTTGGCCGTTGAACTTTTAGAGGTGTTCTTTTATTTTTCTACTCGGCGTTGTTTCGCACCGCGTTTGATGGACTGTTAGATGTTTTAGTCGGAATTATATTATTCACTCGAACATGCAGACTCTATCGCGATTAAAAAAAAAAAGTGTAGTGGATTTCGTTCGATTTCTAAGACTACGCTATAGTCGAATAATTCGATCGGTAACACATCGTCAGTGTGACCTTGCTTACGGTACACATCCAGTACCGTATACCATGTAGATACTATTATTATATCCGATGCAATAACCAGCGAGTTCATGACGCTGTGAAGTTGAATAATCGGAGAAAGGTCGGGTTTGAATGTTTCCATCGGTATAGAGTATAACGCGTTGGTTTAAAATGTTAATCCAACACATAATTCTGTGAAAAACCTGTTATTGTATGGGATAATTAATAAATATACTCTATAATAGTAATAATGATAATAATATTGTTGGTTTCGTAACAAATTTAAGAATGCAATGTAGGTATACCGTACGCGCCACATATTTTCATGATTATCACAGTAGTATAATGGTATTACTATTAAATCACCGCTGCGGTGGTTTATTTATTTCTGTACTGGAAATTAATACAAAAAACTCGTGCGTTTTTAAGTGTAATCGGCCGATTCGCGGCATTTGAACTCGGACGGGACGACGTTGATCAACAACAACATGATACGGTGTGGTCTAAAATATAAAATAGTCAACACTTTAAACCGTCCGACGACATGCACACGGCGACGTGCGATAACACTGTACGACCTATAAGTTGATGTAATTGACGTTCCGTTTACGGTCAGTATCTATTACATAAGACCGATGATGACAAATAAGACACGGTGAACATTCTGCGTACGGATTTGAAGCAGCGCGTGGAGTCGTCCCCTGACGGTGTCGCGGGAAAAATAATGACGTCACATGTGATTTCGCTCAGAATCTCAAACGATATACGTTCAGCGGCGTAGCTACCACACGGGGTTACAGGGGCGGAAAATAGTTTTGCCTCGGGACGTAGCTACGTCACCGCAGGACATGCTCAAAGTGCCAAAGTTTCGAAGGAAACGGCGGAAGAACGTCGCAGGACGGTCGCCTGAGAAATTCACGAGAACGTGAACTCCTGTAGGACACGTGTGTAAACGTCGCGTTGGTTTGACGACGTCCACAACCCGTGTACGGTATAAGGCCCGAAAGCGGGCGAGAAGAAGGAGCAACGGGTGTGCAAATGGTACGCGTGACGTTACCCCATCAGATGCAGCTTGTCGGGCGGTACTCCGCGAGGATGATCGGCCAAGTAGTTGGCCAGCTGCGCGATGCACATGCCGCAAAACCTGGGCGCCCATTCCACTTGGTTCAGGCACGGTATTTGCGCGAGAGTCGAGTAGTCCACGATGATGATGTTGTAGCTGCCCCGGGCGAAATACGCTGTGAACGGGTTTTCCGGTGGAGGGTGAAAATAAAAAATAAAAATAAATAAATCGTTCGTGCCCCCGTCGTCGTCGTCGTCTTAACGCGACGCGCCTTACCGTTGCGTAGGTCGGTGCTCGGGGACAGGTTTCTGCCGCCTTGGAAGCCGTGTATGATTATCTTCACCGGGTGCTTGGGGTTGAAACGAGACGCGTACAGCGACTCCGGGTCCGTCACGTCCAGCAGCTCGGGGTCTTTCTGCGTGAGCCTTGAACGACGAACGAAACGTGGTGTTATTCAAACGCATTACGCGAAGAATAAGAAAGCCGCGCGGGAGAAAGTACACGTCATCATCATAATACAAGAGTAGCGCATGTGCGCGCGTAACGGTCATCGCCGACGACCGTAAAAAAAAAAAAAAACGATTACGCGCATTATTCGTGCGGTTAGGTCTTACGGTACACTGATTTTTCGTTCGCGGTTTTGCGACTTTAAATTTTGTTCAGACTACGGTTTTTACGTGTTTGTGCCTATTTCAATATACAGTGAAACCCCTAAATACCGGACACTCTCGGTCGCCTTAATTTTGTCCGTTATTTAGAGGTGTCCGCCATTTAGAGGGGGAAAAAATTCTAATGACTCGGACAAATCAATAACTGTGCACAACATTTATACATGTAATATGTATAATAATAAATAATGATATACGTGCATTATTTTTATTACTTTAATACAAATATTGATAATTATACATAGCTGTATTATTATTTAAAATTATGATATTATTATGTATGTAAAAACCAATGAAAATTTAACACTTCATTGTTGATGACAGAGGTTTCTGTTTTCTGAAACGTTTATGAACACGTCCGTATGTAATGGGATCACAGACACAACTGAATACGAGTAGAATAACTTCACAGAACATAAACACTGTTGAAAATGGTATGAAAAATGTTTTCCGTCGACGCAATAATGGACGGATAAGATAAACTATAATTGTACATAGAATAATAATGTATAGTAGTAAGATTAGATTAGACAGACAGATATTTTTATTAAGGCACTCGACGATTATTCAACATTTACGATAAAAATTGTCAAAATCAAAAATGTAATTCCCATAAAGTGTCCGTTATTTAGAGGTTTTCCTATATAAAAATGGTGAAAATGTCCCCGTCCCCGTCAAACGTCCGCTATTTGGAGGTGTCCGTTAAGGGAGGTTTTACTGTATCTATATCATAGGTACGTTTGAAAACCATTATATTTATCATCATATTGTTTAATGATTTGAAGATGAAACAAAATGTGGACAAATACTGTACGTTTATAAAATAAATCCGTAGTATCGTGCAGTATGATTCCATAGTGATGTCGTCGTGGATCGTGCTTAAATTCATAACGGAAGCAGTATTATTGAGTGAACGTGATAAACAACTGACCAAAATTATCAATTTTCTTACGAGGAATATAATGTGATATACATGTGAATATAATAGATATTATACAAATATACACCAACAGAGATTCACCTTTTTCATGCCGGCGCAATAGATGAATTATATACCTATGGTATATTATACCATACAGCAGTGATGCCCAATCTTTTTTCTCAGGCGGGCCACATTGGAAAAACACTGTCTTCGTGCGGTTTTTTTTTAGTATTTTTTAAACTAGCAAATTATTTTTAGAACATGGATATAAATTAAAATTATTTTTACATAGGTAAATTGAAAAAAAAAATTAATTTTTCTCGCGCAATAACAGGCCGCGGGCTGGGCATCGCTGCTATACAGGTAGTGTCCCGAATTCGGCGCGATTGACGAACGCCGAAACTATGTATAACGTAAACGAGCGTGCGGACGCGATTCGAGAAAAGTGCACGGAAACTGCTTTTGAATGTTTTTTTTTTTTTATCATTGTTCCCTACACGGTATCGAGTGGAAAACCTGACGAGCGTGTGCGACTCCGCAGCAGGCCTTGGGACCGTCGGGCGAGGGAAAATGCACAATCATCTGATAACGCCGCGTGGTACTGCTAGAAGTTTAGAATACGCTCGTGCTGTTCGGAAATTCCGCGCGTGGACCTAGAGTCTGAACCCGACCGACCCGGATTTCTCGAGACAAAATAATCGTTACACTTACGACGGTTCAACATACATTTCGTGTGCGCATTGCGTATCTTAATTGCGTATTGTGTATGTACTGTAGCACGCATTTGAAGCCGCCCTAACATATGGAGCACTGACACCTCTTGCACCCCCGTCCGTCCCTGAATCCTTATAGTACGACGACCAACGGCGCCAATAGGGCAGGGTACAAAATCATTTTAAATAATAATTACTAATAACGTTATCGGCAAACCTTATCGGAAAAATGACGAGGTGTGTACATTATTGCTTTGTGGACTAAAAAGATTATTCAGAACCATGAATCCAACGTAAACCGAAAGAAAAGAAACCCTACCTGTCTATATAAAATGGCCATCTTAGAATTTCACAAAAATTATAAAATAAAAAGTAAATTTTTTACCTTCTTTAATGTAATACACTTCAATTTGCCAAACTGTTGTCATCGAAATTGTCTCCGCCCCCAGGGATGTTTGTAAAAAAAAAATACGGGAATCGGTTATCTCCATTATTAGCACGGGAGAAATCACCCTGTGCAAATCTCGGCGGGACACCCTGTACACACGTGGCGCTTCACGACTCATGACATCGCGCGTTCGCTTACCTGGTGTACAAGTAGAACTGTATCCGAGGGTGCGGGCACGTGAACGGGGGCTCGACGCACGACGAAGAGTTGAACAGCTCCTTGACGGACACCGGTGGCGTCTGCGCAGTGGTCTGCAGGAGCGGTTGGCTGGAGTTCTTCGGCGACACCTTGTTGGACGGGCGACCGATGACGTTGGCATTGTTCTGTGCTGCGGCGAAGATGGCGCGGGCGGATACGGGCGCCGGAGGACGTGCTCTCGTCGACGGTGTCTGAAACCGTTCCGGCGTTCTCACCTGCTGACCCAGGATCTCACCTGCAGGACACCGCGAGACGTTCGTGAAACCAGCGAGACGTGTTCGGGGGCGGGGGAAAATTCAACGAGGGCGGGGAGGGGTTTGGTAATTTTTCTTTCGTTTTTACCACGCGTGGAGAAGCGCGTGATGTGTACGTGATTTACAGACAGCGAAAGCGAAAGTGCACAATTGATATTACCACTCGTCGTATTCTTCCGGTTGAAGAATATTTACGACTGTTTATGAATCTTTCGAAACCAACAATGTCTGAATCACACATAAAATGTATTTTAAAATACTTTATTTTAAAAAAATAATTTTAAATCTTCCAGAGCCCTGCGGCAGGCCCACCTTCTGTGTACGCGCAAATTAGTGGCGTGCGATAACGGATCAAGTATTTTACAATCATCCGCGTGCGGCAATGGACTATCGAGCAGTGATTTAAGATCTACGCGCGCTGTTGTCCCGTAAGTTTTTATTTTTAGGCCATTTGTGCGGTATTATATTATGTGTATTTTTGTTTTTTTCTTTTTTTATGAAACACTCCACCACCGGTCGGCCGCGGCCGGTCGTTGTGCACGTACCTGCTGCGATGAACGTGAACAAGTACAGTAATGTTTGGTAACTCGCAATTGTACGGCCGGCCATGGTTCTTTCATGTTCATGCTTGACGTCAGATCATTCTGAAAATAAACAAAACCGAGTTCAATGTAGCGTGTACAATGTACATAGTATATCCGGCAGTGAAACGGGGATGTTTTCAATATTTAATCGTTCTTTAAAGTGTGGATTTATTTGTATATCAACAATGTAAATTATGAAGCGCAAGAGTTCCCATACTTGGTGTTCAATAAAAAAAAAAAAAACTATTTTCTCTAAACTACGATCCACGAATGACCTCCGTTTAAAAGGAGATGTTTGAGGGCTAGGGTAGTTCTCGGTGGATTGCCCTTAAACACGTATAGATATCCCCGTGGAAGAAAATCCCAAGCCGTTAAATCGGAAGAGCGAAGGAGGAGTCATGGAATACCCCCGTTCCGTGAGATGGCAAAGCATTCACAGCATTTACCAAAACTCTCGCAGTGTGGCTATTTTTGCCCCATATTGCTGAAAAAGTACGTTTTTCGCCGGAAAACGGGCAGGTTGTGGCAAGTAAGTTTTATTTTATTGAACACCAAATGGTAACTCTTGTGCTTTGTATTTATATTGTTAAAATAAAAATAAATTAATACGCGAAGGAATAATTTTGATGTATAATAAATAATCTAGAATATTAGATATTAAAATCATACTGCGTGTTTCGCGAACAGCTGCGGTTTAAGTAATTTTCCGCCAATACAAGCAAAAGGAAATTGTCTGTCCCTGTTTTTTCTTTTACCCGATAAAATCCACAAAGAAATGTATCATTTAAAACGCATCAATACATGAACTAATACAGTTACATTGTTAAAAACGTTTCACTACCTTACATGGTTTCAATTTTTCTTTTATCTTTGTTTCACCCCATAGTTCCCATATACTAGTATATAACTACAATAATAACGTCATAGTTGTAACGTAAATTCGCGGTCACCGGAGCCTTTTAGTATACCTACTACAAACTCGATAGATAATAATAATAATAATAAACAATCAATTGAAGCGTGTAATAGTTAAGGTTTTTTCTATTTCTCCTTTTTTTTAATGAGCAAAATATTTACTGTCCCTTATAATTGTTGCCGCTCCAATTACCTGCCGTTTGTTCTGCTCGTACTTCGTAAGGACACCTGACGCTGATCGCGAGTGTATAAATATGTATAGAACTGAACGATGTAATAAATAAAAAATGCACATTTGGCGCCGTGAAACAAGTTCGCCGAAGTAGTATACCTGTACAGTGGTGTATGTGAGAATAAGATACCTTGTTGAAAAAGTCTTATTCAAGTCCAGTTTAGATTCAATCGCAAACCGTATCGCCCAAGCTTCAAGGTCGTGTATTCAGAAAGCTTATAGTACACGGTTTATGACCACTAAAAATGTTACTTTGAATTCAGGTTGCAAAAAAAAAAAAAAATTAGATTTAATCAATATATGGTTTTTAGAATGGAAACGAATGTGCGCTTTTATCGTACAAGCAAGACGAATTCAAACGTAATATTACATTGAAAGATTGCGTACGTCACTATAATATAATATATTTTACGATCGCGCTCCGCGATATTATGTGCGTAGGGCTGAGGTCAGTATACTTTAGGTTTTGCATTATTATTATTATTATTATTTTTTTTTTTTTTTTCGTATGGTGCAATATAATAAATTCACAAGTCAATGCAATCAGTTACTATACGATAAAGACACCAATCATGCGAATCGAATGTAAAAATTGTTTTCCACCGAAGTTGCAAATAACGGATTAAACAAACACTATATTACAGTGAATCTCGCATAATTTGATTGATCATTAATGCGCATTAGTTATTATATTCTAACCACACGCTTCGAATTAATTGAGGTACTTCAGCCGTTTTCGGCCGATCGTATTGATTTGAACATCGGCTTAAAAAAGCAACACACTATATAGTTAATGTTGTGTACAAAATGAGAACGGACGAAACTCGTAGATCTGGTGAAACTCCACGATCGGGTGAGATGTGTAGTGCTGTGTCTTTTAAACTTGGAACCGGCAACTTACCATGGGTCTCGAAAACACGGTTCATAGTGAAAGAGCTCATACTTCAAAGGTGGTCGATGAAGTAGCAGAACCAAATGTCTGTATATAAGGTAGGTTAAACGTTTAATGTTCTGACTTTTGCAAAAAAAAAAAAAAATGTTTGAAATCCATAAGGTCTTGAGATTTTATTTTTTCGGTTTTTTTGTTTTTATAATTTTTTTTAAGGAATTTTGTTGTTTTTACTCTTTACGTAGTTGCTACGCACGTCAGGGTAGCCCTGAAAAGGGCTGTTTAAGTGGATAGAGCCAGGAAGTCCTAAGACGTTCGGCTGTCGGTTTGATGTCGTTTCGTTTCGAGCCATTGTCACATACATCCGCAGAACTATGTTCCTAATATTGTACGTTTATAATAATAGAGCACTACTCACTAATTTGAAATCAATGAAATGCTGACACAGGTATACTCGATGTGATCTGCTCGAAATCGTAACAAATCGTAACATAACAAAAACACACATCACGATAAGACCAATGCGTTTCGCTCAGGATCCGAGACGGCTGTATCGAACTTTTTAATTTTAAAACCGCTGCAATGACGTTCGCGTGGACGGAGAAAACTTCTATAGCTTACGGTACGATTATTACGACTTTACGTAGCACGAGATTCGTATTGTTTTTCCGTTACACAAAGCCCGAACCATTTCGAATCGATTATTGAGTTTAGATTTTTATCGGTAGCCGGCGTAAACACATACGTCATACGCTATGCGTTACGCGCGGTGCTGCGACGACGACGACGACGGCGCGACGTGCAGTTATGACCCGCGACCTTCACGTACGGTTATAGAAGCATTGCACCAAACGGAATATTAAACACATCACCGTATGCAATCTGTATTGGGTTCAAGGTAGCGTACTTCTCGTTTTGTGCCGACGATTTTGTTTCTTTTTGGAAAGTCCAGAGTAATAATCCCTCTATAAAATATCGTCCGGATCGCTGCGGTCCGCTCGCGCGCACAGGACGTGGTACCTACGGTAAGTACACGTGTTGCGCGCGGGTACCGCGGTAGAACGTGATGTAAGCAACCGCCGTGCAACCGGGTCAAGGTTGCCGTGTAGTTGTTTTACGTTAACGTTTCTTAATTATTGCGATTTCGAGATGATTGCTGAAAAAAATTGCCGATTCACGTGAAGATCGATCCGAACCCTCGCCGCAGTATCGCGGTGCATAACATTAAGTCCTTTATCTCCGTCGCCGCATTAATTATACTAGGCTTGGACCCTTCGATGATTCGATGATTTTTTTTACTTTTGTTTTTTACGCTTGCGACAGCACGTCGGCGATCGCGGTATTACTAGTGGTCAAACGAATGTCCAAGACACTTTCGGCACGTCGTAGACCTTGTGAATAATGCAAAAATCGAGTCACCGCCTAGGTGGGTGCTAATACAATATTATGAATTTCGGCGGAAAACCGCAACCTGTGTACCGGGACAGGGAATACCGTGGGTTTCGAGCTTAAAAGGTGAGTGGATTCCGTGTATCTTCGGTGAGTTTAGTACACGTTAATTCGCGCACATTTCACAGATCCATTTAATATTGCTGGAAATCTATCGGTGATAATACCGACACGTTATTACACATGAATTATGATAATCGATACGTTATGACCTAGAACACATAAAAACATACCGGACCTAGTGTCTTATGTAACCACGAGCTAAGTATAGACACCATGCAGTGTCGTCATTTAATGTTTTATGTTCCACACGTGTTGATACGATGCGACGATATTTTTTTCAATTTTACATTTGATAACAATTTACTTTTTAACATTATTCGCCCTGTGTGGCCAACTCTTCCTGTTTTACGTGTAAAAATCGAAACGTTTTGGGAATATTAAACGATAAATTCACGAATTTCAAATGTTCATATAGGATATAAATATTAAAACATATCGAATGATTATCGGACAATTTATGAATAATTCGAAAGAAAGAGGAGACCTTGACATAAATTTTACCCCGATCTGTTAGTAAAAAGTATTAAATAGTAAATACCTTAATTGTGTAAACTTGTTATAATGATATTATTCTCGTTCACTGTCGGCTTATGACTACATTCGAATATTAGATATAGAATAGATAATCATACGTGTTTGAGTTCGATTATATTATCTACCTACAGTTAAAGTCAGCTAGTTTGAGTTGGTGATAAAATGAAAACTATCAGGCGTCGGGGAAGATTTATCCATTTTCAAAACGAAGTCGATTACGTTGCGTCTACAATACGTTTATAATAATGTTAAAACTTTAAAATCACATAACAAATATCAATGTACTAGAACGAATTAATAAAGAACTTAAAATAGTGAAAACAATAAAATCACGAAAACTTAAGTATCTAGGACATGTTAAACGACATCCAGAAAAATATAATTTACTACAGTTAATAATTCATGGTAAAATAGTAGGAAAAAGGAGCGTGGAAGTCCTCAAATTTCTTGGTTGGACAACCTCAGAAAATGGTTCAATACATCTACGACATCTTTATTCAGAACAACCATTAATAAAGATCAAATTGCTAACATGATTGCCAACGTTCGTTAACGAATATGGCACTCGAAGAAGAAGAACTTTAAAAACTGAAAATTCGTACGTGTTGATGTATTATGGTGATTATTTTACGTATATGTATCGTCCACTTGGTGAAATCGCTACTTTCATAATGGATGTCCACTTCGTGAAATCTATCCATTTGGTGAAAAATACGTTTTTCTACATTATATGGACAACTTTTCGACTTTTTTGTGAAGCGCATGTATTCATTTTATCCATATTTTAAAACAATTTGTTTTCATGTAATTGTATGATTTGGTATTAAATGAAACAATATTCTATGATCGTTTACCCCCTTTTTTAGTTTTTTTTTCTACAACTAATTTCTTATTATGCCTTTTTGTTTTTAGCTATAAATACACAACAATTTTTTTCTTAAATATTAACTTAATTTTATTATTATTTTAGACGTGGTTGAGAGCTATAGCAACGATGATTGCACAACATTTTTTTTTACAACTTATATTTATATTTCTACCACACAATAGTGAATTTATTAATACAATTTAAAATAAGCTTAATTACTTAAGAAAATAAACAAAATGAATACATCCACTTTATGAAAAAGTCGAAAAATTGTCCACATATACGAGTAGTGTAGAAAAACGTGTAATCCTCGCTAAATGAATATATTTCACGAGGTGGACGTCCACTTCGTGAAATGAGCGATTTCACTATGCGGATGCTTACTAAGCATTGCTTAGTATTTCATACATGTGTACGTGATGTTTTACCTGCGTACGATTAGTAAAGACAATTATCTTGGGAATCAAATGGATTTTTTTTTTTGTTTTCCAGGTATACTCGTATATATAATAATATTATTATGTATCATTTAACATGATTTCCATTGTTATCTTAACGCGCCGGTATTTTCTGATTTCACAAAATTAGCTCGTTTTTACGGAAGACTGAAATCGTATGTATATCTCACGCCGAGATCTCGGCACCGCAAGTGAAATTTGCTCGGAAGACATATTATGAATTATGATATTACACAACGTAGCCGTACAATGTGCACTCTAATCCATTGTTCGGTATCGTATACATGAGGTTTATGACACGATTAAAATTTAAAATACCTAGCGCTTGTACGTATGTATTCGCGTGATTTGACGAACACAACAAGATTACGGCTCCGACAACAAATATTGTTTGTTGGACTCTGTAAGTTTATTGATCATTATAATTAACGTATTGTTGTAACAATAATAATTAGTATACCCAATTACAGAAGCCGAAGACAACGGTAACAACTCACCTCATGGTTAGAAGGGAATCGTGTGATACACCGAATAACGAAGGGTTAAATAATTATACGTATTTTTTGTAATCCGAATGTTATCTTCGAACGTTTACGGTGCTCCCGATAGTCGTTTGATTGCAATCAAATTTCAGCCGAATACGATTTATGTAACGAGTCATTTTATTATTGAGTAATGACAGTGTGCCACTTCTGCTGATTGATTGATTTAAATTTTACTGATCGTCATATACATTTCGTTCCTTTTTTCAGATCATATTACTGTTGCAGTTTAGTGTTGCTCGACTTATTTTACCGAATGGGTACTTGGTGGTAAATAGATCAATAGTATACTCCATCCTATGGTCCGCTATGATTTATTTGTTCTCAGTATTTTGGATTTGTTTTACTCATCAATTTAAATTTTCATTGGCTTATATGATAAGACCACGAACGTATAGGTGTTTGTGAGTTGGCCCGAAAACTAAAAAAAGGTTGGTCCAGGACATACGTTATTATACATATTAAACGATAAATGTATTGGTCTTGAACCCGAAAAATTGTCTTTAGAGAGCTCAAAAACATGCGTTCGTTTCTCGAGTAAATTCCGTTGATATCGTCGTCTAGAATCTTGACTATTTGTACAATATTTTATCGGAAAATTGAGTGACAAAATAAGTTCAACATTTCTTTCAAATAAATCGAAAAATACCGTAATAATACTTGCACAATATAATAAGTCACCGAGACCTAGACGGCCTGCAGACCTGTACGAGCGATACTGCTGCGATGACGAGTGCAACGTGATGGGTAGCTCAAATCTTCGTGATCTTCCTAGTTGTATAAAAGTTACAGTAACAGAAAAAAATGTCTATGAATTCGGGTCGTTGTAAAATTAGTAGCGATCACGAAAGCATAATACACTCGTATTATACCATAGAGTTTATAGAATACAATAGAAACCAACATGTGTTGATTGACCTGAGGGGAAAAATCCACTGGAAATCATCACACTCGACAGCTGAAATAATTTTTCCATTTGCCGCTTCTCAAAAGTTATACCAATTATACTATTTGGCTAAATGGTATACGGTCGACAAAGTCATAATCGATGTACAACCTCGGTTACTTCTACTGAACCACTGTGCGGGGGGATACTTTTGAAAAATGCGGAAAAGAGTAAAATGCAGATCACTTGTTCGCGTGTACACTACAACCGGTCAAGTGCAGAAAGGAAGATGTGAAGACGACAGCCGGAATCTCAGACGGCAAGGCATTACCAATCGCTACTCTCTATTGGGAACGGAAGGAGACACGAAGACCTACACCAGAAGAAGAAGAAGATTTAAAAAATGCAGTGGAAAGCCCGCTCTAACGCGATCGGTCCGCACAAATCCACGTACCCCGTACCTCGCGGCGCACCGTCTGGATTTCGATTCAGGGGCATCCCCCTATGTACACTATTATCCTCCGTACTCGTTTCAAGATTCTAGGGGCGGACGATATGGCGAGCAGCGTATAGACGTTGCGAGTTTGCGAACACTGAATATTACACCTTCTCGGTCGTGCCTCGACAAATATTTGCAAAGCGTCCGCCCGTGTTTTTCTTATCGACCGGCTTGGGTCCTTATCGCCCACGTCGAGATAGACGTAGACGCCCACAGGACGTCGAGCTGTTCCGACCAGCGGTCACGGCTGCAGGTCTGAACACGTCCTTTCGGCGGGCCACACATTTATTCGCCGCCAGCAATATTTTTTTAACGCGCCGTCGTGAAACCCCCCCCCCCTTTGGAAACGAAAATCCAAAAACAAAACACCCGTGCGGCTCGAGATTACATTAATTGTAATTATACGTTACGTACAACAATAATGTGAATGGCGTTACTCACGTGCGGATTTCCGATGCGTCTCGATGCAAGTCAGTGAACAACACGTGTCGTTATCGTATGCTTTTAATACGATGTGAACATATACTTATTACGACGTACCTAAACGTATAGAACGATTTTCCGTTGTCACGCTGCAGCAGGGCGGAGGCGCGCGCGCGACGACCTGTGGACGACTGAGTACGCGACTGCCGTACGACTGCTGCAGACCGTCGTCCGTCGCGGTGTTCGGACGCACGCTCGGCCGAGTGAAAGTGAACGGAGGCGGCCGTTTTGATATTATTCTGTGTTTGCCGCGTGTCTCCCGGCAGCCGCGGTCCCGTGCCAGAGCGACCGAGCACACGCACTCGCCGGCCGTAACAAATAGACGGACGATAATAGTAATGCACTTTGGGCTAGGGACTTCATGCTCTAAAAAACGTTGAAATATGCACGCATTTATGCCCTTATCAATTATCATATATGCTCTGAAAATATGCAAAAATGCTTAAATATGATCTTAGAAATATTTAATTTCCATTAAAAAACCAAAAGTTACAAATTGTTTTATTATTATTTATTAATTATTATGATTTCTTATTATTTTCGTATGTTCTTTTTCAAGTTTACCTATAAACAAAACAAAAACAAATAAAACAATTATTAGATTCTGTTTATGAATTAATAATTTAAAAACCCCAGGTAGATGGATTATTTAATAATTTTAATCTTATTTTATGTTCAATTTATAGAATATTCATATTAAATATTGTATTTTATGTGTAAAATATGTTAAATATGTACTAAAAATACAAATATAGCAAAATAAAAATGATTGCCTTAAACTCCTATTACTATGAGACAAATTTCTATATGACTAAGCTATGTTTTAAACGATTATTGAAAAATATGCAAACTCCTATAAGTCCCTAGCCTAATGACGAACCGACTTGACGCAGACATAAACAAGTATAATCGTTGTCGGACGCGCGGCCCGGGGTAGGGTGTTTCGGGTTCCAACCGCGTTTAAGCCAAAAATCCGCTGTACACAACCAATACGATTCAGGGGTTCTACCACTAAGTACAAAATGTGTAGTTACAGACGATTCTATATTTGATTTCCGATACTGTTATGTTATTATATCATTGTGTATACCGGATACTATATATAATAGGATGGTTTTTTTTTTTTAATACATATTTTAAAGTTACTTTACACGCATATATTTATGATTTTTTTTTTGTTTGATTTCATGTAACGCACTCTCCTCACAACAGTTGAATTTAATTGGGTAGTCGAAACGATCCTTTTTTTAAAAGTCCTGGCTACGCCCTAGATATTATAGTATATAATATACGTTCGCGCGCAACATAGCACATCCTCCTGCAGGAACGTTTTAAACTAAATATTTTGATAGCAGCAATGTCGCGCGCACGGTGACCACGGAGAGGCTATAGGTATGAGTAGGCCCGTCGGATTTCTTAGCCGGGCTCTATACGCCGCTCGATAAATGTTTTTAATATCATCACATCGATACTATTTACTATACTTATAATAATATGATGCAGACAAAAGTCTCCGAAAGGTTTTCTCGTTCCTACGACCTGCATATCGGTTACAATGGATTCGGAATGTTTTGAAAAATATTTCCGAAGCTCAGAAAACGACAAAACTATATCGTTAATACGTTGATATCGAACTATTCTGTCTCGAAAGCAAGCTAAACTTCACGACGCTATGCCGGATAACGGGGCGGAGGAGGTACTGAGCCCACGGCCAACCTCCCCCGCACGTAAACGGTCTGTACACCGTCGCCAAGGCTGCTATCGACTTTTAACGACCACACCACAAGCTCAGAACCCGGGGTGAGGTATCACATCTAATTCGTCAAAATATCAGTCCCTCGCCCGACCACTCCTCTGTACACGCACGCACGCACGTGAGACACGTCATCGCCGTGAATTTGTTATTATTGCACGCAGTCGTCGACCACACCGGTTACCGCCGGCACATTCTTCTTCTTCCTTCCTTCCATTTTGTTTCTCACCCGGTGGCCGACCGGCAACGCGCGACGCGACGATCGCCGAACGGTCGGTGTTTTCGCCTTCGACTCGTGCGGACGCGTCTGCGCGACACCGGCGTGTTCACCGCGAGTAGTAGTTATACCTAACCGTTTAGCGGATACTACATACTTTGCGCGCAGAATACGCTTAAAATGATATAATCGTTCAATGCGTGCTGCGCTACACAGGTTACTCCACTTACCGTTTTACGCTCCTCGACGTGTTTTCTCGTTTCTAAACACGCGAGTTCACTGGAAAACTAATGACGAGGGTCCGTGGGCGGCCGCAGGAAACCTATCTGGGGGCGGCATAGTGAGATTAAATGCCGAAAAGTACGTTACGAAAATAAGCTCATATCATCATACGGTCAGTGGACGTGCATTGCGAACGTATTGCACTTTTCTTCGTCGATTTTAAACTGTATTGATAAGAGTCAAATTATCGATGAAATATGAACTTGAACGAAAATAAAAGTACACATTTTCAAAATTATTTATTATATTCCAAGGCCGGGGGAGGGGGGTAAATGCCCCGTCTCGCCCACCCGTCCGGGTGCCCATGAACGAGGCTGCAACGTCAAGGTGAACGTGGCAGGTTCTCGATGTCCACGTCAAACTCCGACGCCGACTGAAAAATGTTCAGAGAGACGAATCGGAGGTGCAAAGATTTATTCTATTGCTAGACGTAGAACTTTGGTAATAGAATAGAATATTTTAACAAGACCTAACGCGTGCAGTAATCGACGTTTGAGTGTTACTACCAATTTCAACAACTATTCTGCTGATAGTTGAAATAAAATATATCCCGTCAAGAAATCACATCTCTGAAATATTTTTCGGAGCATATTTTCTCGGAGTTTTACGAAAGTTAAAAATGGTCCGTGAAATGTGTCACTGCTTGATTTCGTCGCCAACGCGTGTACAGAAATCATCGGTGAACGTGCGTGCAACTCGGAAGTACATATTTGTCCCCAATTCGAATCCGGATGCAAGCGGACTGTAGGTGTACAGATTTCCGTGTATGTATAACCGATGCGCTTACGTGTATTCCAAGTGCAACGCCGACGGGCGTGTAGATTTCACCGTTTTTTTACGAGTAGGTCCTACCGGTCGGCCGTAAATTTATTTTCCCCTGCAAAGACCGTTTTGAGATCTTAATTTTTACCGTCGTGTACGTACTAGCAGCTAAATCACACGATAAATTAAACAAAATCAAATACAATATATTATTATAATGCGTGTAGTGTGAACATTACATAACATTCGTCATAACTGGTTTGGCAGCCATCGAATTGGTCATTTATCTTTATCACGCTAATTTTATAGTATAACAATTTCAGCAGTCAACTTAAGTTAGTGCACGCCCTTGGGCGCCTCTATATACTTAATAGCATCAATAATGGTTATGCCACAAATGGTATGTGTAATAAATACAAATACAGTTTTCGGCGATGGTTATCCAGTTGGGTGTTTCAGTAAGTATACGAAAGGAAGAGCAAATATTTATAATATTACAAGTACCTACTACCTACCCTCGAACCATAGACGAGCGCAGGAATTGTCCACAGGGAGAACAGAATAATTTTAGTATGGGTATCTTATGACCATGTCCCACTACAGCAACAACCCTGTAAGATAATTATTAATATTCCTTCTATATTATCATAATCAATTAAAAACTTCGATGATGATTAAAATGTTTAGACATATTGTTACATGATGATTATGAAAAGAAAAATCCTATATGTAAAATTTATATTATGGTTTAAAACTTTTATTTGTGACATGCATATGTCGTCTTATAACTTAAGAAGAATTATTAATTTACATGTAACTAATTGCAAACAATTTATTCGTGTATAACACTGCTACATCACGTAGTATATTAGTATATGATACATTTTAATTTCAGTTAATACTATTATAATAATTTTTGTAAATAAATCAAAAAGTTGTGCCCAGGTACTTGAGTTGCAAATCCTGCAAGCCCCGTGCGCACGTATATCATATTTTTGTTCTCCAACGAATCAATGAACAATTGAATCGTTAAAATTGAAGTGTTTTCGATTTTCTACACGGCTTATATAATAATTTTCTTAAAATAAATCCATAAAACACATTAAAGGACAATACGCGCAATAACTAAGTAATAACCGAACTGACGCAATGTTGTCGAACCAATAATGTCCAATGATCCGCTCCCCCCCTCCCCTCACCGGATCCTAGCAATCGGGATGACAAGTTATAACCTTCGAAACGCTTGGGATGTCCAAGACTAAGCAGATTTTAATCACTCGAGTAATTAAATAGTATTTGTGTGATAATAAAAGTACCATTACATGACATATTGATTATGGCGTTGTACGATTCATGTAATTAGGAACTTGCAGTACTTGAATGCATTTTTTTTTGGAATTTTTTCGTTCAACTTACTACCTGCACTCAGTGTGATATTTCAAGTGCACGACCAAAGCTCGGCAGTAACTATATAATATGTATATATATATATTATTATTAACCATTAGCCAATGATAAATAGTAACCTATTTTTTCTTATGATAAGTCAACACTATTTAAGTATATACAATTAACTGTGAAATGAGAGGATATAAAAAAAATTAATTGAGGTATATTTGTTTGGGGTATTTTATTCTGCAACAGTGACTAGAATATTATGACATGTTCATCTTTATAAGTAATAATAATAGTTAGCGTTTTGAAACTGACCAACAGACTTGTTTGCATTTATTTGATTATTTCAACATACTCGTATATATGATATAATATTGTAATAATATTTACACTTTGAAAATTGTTTGATCATCGTTTTTGTGATTTCACGACAGTGGCTGACAGGGTGGTCTGGCGTTACTATCCGCAAAGTATACGTACAATCATATTTTAAGATTACAGTATATTGTTAGCACACTGCAGATTTGTAAAATAATATGTGGAATGTCTGTGAGTAATAAATTAATCTAAGACCCTAAAAAAAACCCCGCGTCCTTACACTACTCACGTACGGAAAACGTTCTAAGTATATGAGAAAAATAATAAAATAATACGTACAACGCTGTAATGTCGTAACCATACGTAGAAAGAAAGACGAACAGACGATAATATTACCCAGTTACAATATCGTTATGAAACAAATTACTACGCCATAAGAAGAAATGCATTCAGAGAAATTGTACAAAATTAGAACCGCCTACTCTTGTACAAAAAAAAAACAAACACAAAAAAATGAAGAAAACCAATATGTGTGAATAAAAAAAAGTAAAAATTCGCGTTGCCGCATCGATCCGTGTACGTCAAATACCCATCATTAATTTTAATATATAATTCGATCAACTTGAAGGTAACACGTTTGGCCTGCTGGCCTGATTTGAATGTCTGATCTCCTCGACGGTCGAGAACGAAGCTATTTTTTACACAATCAACGTGTACTCGTCTTTGTGGCCGAGAAAATAATGTCATTTGTAGTTTCGAGCTTACACTGCTCGCAGCACTAGCTTTTTGCATGACGTTGTCCGTTGGGTACCGCAACTTACCTACTTATCGGTCAACTGCTCCTAACAGTTCATATATTATGTATATTCATTTATTGCAATACCTCAACCTCCCTCGAATGTAAATAAAAATATCAATACCAATAAAAAATTATTAGTAGTCGTGAATTTCTGAAGTGAAATTATAAAACGTATCTGTCAAGCTAAAATAGCCTTTAACAAAAAGAAAACTATATTTACATCAAGAAGCATGAGTCTGAAAATAAGAAAGAACCTGTTAAAGACGTATGTATGGAGCATTGCCCTGTACGGGTGTGAAACCTGGACAATAACAACAGAGGAAAAAAGAAGACTTGAGGCGTTTGAAATATGGTGCTATAGAAGGATGCTAAGGATAAGCTGGATGGACAGAGTAACCAATGTAGAAGTACTGGAAAGAATATCGGATGGAAAGTTACTATGGAATAACATAGTCAGAAGGCGAAATGAATGGATAGGCCATATCATGAGACATGAAGGATTGTTCAAATTGATAATAGAAGGAACAATAGAGGGAAATAACCGTAGGGGTGGACCAAGATTGGAATTCATTCAGCAGATAATAAAGGACCAAGGATGTAACTCGTATGTGGAAATGAAAAGGAAGGCGGATAAGAGAGAAGACTGGAAGATGGCTGCAAACCAATCTACGGATTGAAACCATAGAGAGAGAGAGAGAGTCGTGAATACACCGAAAGCGAGTAATTGAAATTTCCAATCGAAATATTTTGGTATTGTGCACGCGTGCAAACGTGTTGCATACATTGCGTAGCATAAGCGTGTAGATAAGCTGCAATATATTGTCACACGTGCTGCGCGTTCGTCTCTCTGGCTAGGGGCTGTAGTGCGCCACCGGACGTAACGAAAAATATTTGCATATTCAAACGGCCAGTGCATCCGTGCTGCAGCTGCTACCACCGGCGATATCGGATAAGACCCATATCTTGTCTTTATCTACCGTACGCTGCGCACGGCTTCGGCGCATACTAGTTGGGTCCCATAAAAATGTTTTTTTTCTAATGTTTTCCTGATTTACAATCGTTCGTCATTCGTCTGATTTTTAATGATTAATAATATGTTAATTTAAGGGTTGAAATTTATAAAACATAGATTTTACGAATTCGTAGTGATTAATTTTTTTTAGTATTTTTTTCTGTCATTTTTTCTTTTACGAAATCTTCCTTAGATATAATTATACAGTTTCTTCTTTATCCCTCCGGACTTCTCATTTGAATACAAACATCTATTTGAATATTTTTTAAAACGTGTATAAATTAATATATATATATATGTATATATATTTGGGTGAGCAGAATAAAACATAGAATTAAAGGGCGAGTGAAAGGATTCACATGCGTATGTAGTTCTTATTGTACTAGGCTTGAATTCAGACCATAATCTTGGAGCCAATTCAAACGCAGCATTTGATACGCCCGGACCCAAATCGTACAAGATTTTTTTTTTTTTTTTATTTAAAATCAAAAAGACACAAATACATACATTATTATTGAGTAACATTTTCGATTATCCTTCTCCTTTAAGCAAAGCTTGTGTTGGAGAAAGAGAGTTATTATATATATGATACGATTATAGATTATAGAATTTACATGATACAGAGTATAAGTTCTAAGTACATATAAAACTAAATACACAAATATAGTTTTGAAATATTATCAAAAAAAAAATAATATAAAATGTACACGATAAAGAAAGAAATATAAAATAAACATATTAGTCTAAGAAACACAAAAAAAGGGAAAAAATAAAAATAAAAAAACCTCACAGATTAATATTTAAAAACTTAAAATATAAAATTAAATTAAAATTACAGCAATTCATTATTTAACTCCAGATATAAATATTTATATACCAAGCCTTTAATATTAACTTTCATCAACTTTCATCACCTTTCTTCAGCAAGTATTTTTTTTTTAAATTCAAAAGGCATAGAATTGAAAAACGTTGGTCCAAGATAATCTACAAAACCTTGACCAAAAGATTTATTCGTATAATTAACAGATTTAAAACTAGTATTACTTTCTGACCCAACTCGGGTGCAGCCCACGGTTTAGCTACACGGCTGGATGAATGCTTTACGTTGCGCTCGTTAAGACGGGTTATTCAGTCGCGGACGCGTCGTAAACAATATAAATATAGTACATTTTTATAGGTACTGCGCGCGAAGTGATCTACCGAATCACGCCGCGTTTTCCGACGTCGTAAACAATCGGACGATTCGGTGAAAGATAGTACTGTTTTTAAATCATAAGACGATCGGAATATTAACCGATTCCGTCACCGATGGCCTCAGCGAAGGCTACTCGGACGATCGGTATAATTTGAACGTAAATTACACACACTCACACACACACACACACACACACACACACACACACGCACACACTACGTAATATAGACGTTAAAAAAATTGCACCGTGGGACCATATAGTACAGTGATTCCCAACCTTTTTTATTCCACGCCCCCCTTTGTAGATTTTCGAAACTCTCGCGCCCTCCCCCCCTTCTATAACATGAACAATATATCACTTTTTTGTGTACTTTGCAAAGAAATTATAAAATATCCGAGATGAATTCAATTTTATTGATGATAATAGTTATAAAATATAAATCATAGTAAAATAGTAAGTAATATAATATAATGAAATTTGCGATTTATTAATGTGTAGGCTGGCAACACTTTTCTTTAGACAATGTTTGGCTCAATGTTTGTTTATCAATACTTGATCAATATCTTTATTGATTATATTAATGTATCTTTATCAATACTCAATAACCGGTAGTTATTGATTTTTCATATTTTCCCTAACATTTTAAAATAAAAATAATTTAATAAATAAAAACTGTACCTTATAATGACTGCTTACGCCTCCCCAGAAATGTTTACACGGCCCCCAGGTTGGGAATCGCTGGTACAATAGAACTTCATAGATGATGAATATTTCGTTTCAGACTGGTTTGTCCTGCATCCGTGATGTGGTTTAAAGGTGACGGGCTGGAAGATGCTTTTAGCCGAGATCACTGGTCGAGAAAAATGACGAACCACGTTTTCACGGTATGCGCTGTGTACACACCACGCGTCAGTTCGTCCTGCGTGATTGCGGATCACATTGGGGTGGCTGATTTTTTCGACGCGTTTTGAAAAATAACACCGCGGGGCGAGTAATGATATTTTTACAACTCACGCGTGCGGGGTTACAGCTGGTGCGGCCGAGATCTGAAACCGAGAGGATTTAATTGGAATAATATTGTAAACGGCGAGTCTCGTGCGCATTTCATACATCGTGTGTAGAACTGCAATACGATATCGTACTGGAAGTGCGGCGGGGGGGTAACGCGTTATGGTCGTATTACGATAGACGATGATAGCACTATAATATTATAATAATAAATACCAGTTTCGAAAAGTAAATCGTGATTCCGTAACGTTCAGAAGATTATTAATAACTCCGAGTGTGGCGTACAAACAACGGCGGCACTAACCACTAGAGGATATCTCGTACGTACGCCGGTGTTAGAAGGTTATCCGACGGTTATAATGGGTATAATACGCAAAGTTTATTATATTTCTACGGCAATTATTTTATCTAATTAATATTAAAAATCGTAATAGTGATTACAGCGCCCAGCGTCCTTCAATTAATTGCATTTAATCATTGTAATTGCACGCACATCTTGAACCGAGTCAACAAAAGAAAAGAAAAAAAAACAAAACCCGTCAACCGACCGTTTCCATAGTACCGAGTTGTGCGTGTGTCCAGCGTACTGGTCGTGGATGAACGGATTATCGTCGTTTGTTTCATTGCACAAGCGTCTGTATGGAAACGTACAAATGTTTTGCGAATTCAATTTTGAAATAATGTTTTGAATACGAGTGATTCGACGGTTTTACGTAATAACGTAAAGCACGTGCAGAGCACCAATATAGGTGCGGATATCCGATTTCTATTTTTCGGGAAATACAGGATAGTGATGAATTTAAAAAAAAAGGAAAAAACACACGGGTACTTTTTTCAAATGACTACCGTCAGCCCAAAGGGTGGTGGCGAACATCTCTCTGTTCCGGTCCACGAATTCGGTCGTGAGGCGATTTGAAATGTTGTGCCAGCAATTGATATTATAGTCCGGTGGGGTTTTCAACCACCTGTGCGTAGCGGCTCCCAAAAGCTTCGTCGGTCACAGCGAACGGGGTCGCGTGCGCGATAAAAATTAAAAATAAAACTGCAGAATTATATTGCTGTGGTTATTTTTTCACATAAAGTGTACGTGATAACTGATAAGCTTTATAAACTTATTCCTAGATAGGTTAGTGTCTGAAGATAGCCGCAAGTTTTTTTTTTTCTTTGAAATTGTATTTACGAATAATTACGACGGCAAGTATGTAGTACCTACAGTGGTTCTTAACCGGTGTTCCGTGGACTTGATATAAGTGTTCCGCCAAAATTTTAAAATCAGTGAAAAAAATTTTTTTCAATTTGAAATTTATTCAATTAATAAAATAATTTATCCAATTATTATAATTAGAAGTTCATTTGTATCGACCATTTTAATTACAAAATGGACAAATTTCTTAAACGAAAACATGATTCTGGTACTGATAATGCAAGTAAAAATACAAGCAATAACAATGATGATACTTTCAATAATGAGAATAAAATAAAAAAGGTCAATAGGACAATATGATTATTTAAATTTTGGGTTCTCTTATGTTTACGAAAATGATTGTCAAATTCGCCTTTGTGTGGTTTATGGAGAAAAGTTGTTTAATAGCGCAAAAATCATCAGGCACAAATATCTCATACAAAGTATTCAATTTCAAATTGTTTTTTTTCTTTTTCTATTATTTTATTATTTTTTATTGACTAACACTAACATGTATGGCATGCAAGAAATTTTATGCTATATGTTCATTGTTTAATATATTGGGGGTGACAGCTTTAGGAGGACGGCTGATATTTTTAAATTAAATTATTTTATTCCAACAGATATTTTAATTGTTTACTCATTTCCCACATTTAGTATTTAAACTAAAATGCTTTATAGTAACTTCATATTCAGGCTTATTAATCATTTTAATATAAGTTTTTTTTAATCACTACATATTTACTTTTGAAAAAAATTTAATAGGACAGTTTTTTTTAGCAGCAGCAGCATCAGCAGCACCAGGGCCGGAAATCCCTAAATACAACCCTGTTTAGGTAACCATCGAAATGCCGGCGCTTTCAAAATCTTCTCCGACAAACGTCTGTAATTATCCATAGGGCTGCGAATTTAAATTTTACACGCTTCACGTCCACTTCACACTACAACGGAGGTTAGCGTTACAACGGTGGTTATAGCGTCTTGATCTGTATGATTATATAGGTACAATGGAAACCGTACCTATGAACAACTATTATCGTAAACTGTTGCGACTTATGAGACGACCTCGCGGTCCGTGGACAGAATGACAATTTATACAATAACCATAATTTAGGTAACTTAATTCGGACACTGACGTCGGTAAGAGGTTTGCACTTATGCGGTGGGCACGCGACGAGCCTAACGAAAGAGGCAAGAGCGCGTGACATCCGTGTAAACTGTCTTCGTCCATCCAAAGCCCAAAAGGCTACGAAGATGTAGAGCAATGTCTCGCTTCACAAAATGCAAATTGCGGCGTCCAGGTTAATATCATGTTAAAGTTTAAAAAACCAGCCATTGTCGTACTCGAAGAGGAAAATATTTCCAAATCGATGTGCACGTATTTAAAAACAAAAGAAATATTGTCTGACGAAAAAATGTATCAATGGCGTGTATAACCTCTAAGTTATATATTTGGTGAACCTTATTTAAAACCGTATTACTAATACATGGCTTACAAAAATGTATTATTGAATACCTTTATAAAATATTTATTAAAACTAATTAAATGTTCGACAAAATAAATTTACATAGCAATAAACAAAACAAATAAAAAATAAAATAAAATGTAAATATTTTCTTGAGTATTATAGAATAAATTTGTTAAGAATACGACAGGTTTCGATTTAAAAAATCATCGTCAGGTATAAAAAGCGGTTTAAAAATAAATATTTCACATTAATTATTTTTTATTTTATAATAATAAAAACTGGTTTGAAACTCTTCTGGAAATGTATGTGCCTAACTAAAAACTAAGATAATATTTACATTTAAAATGTATTCATTTAGAATATAATTAACTATTGTAACGTAATAATAATATGTTTATAGTATTACAATATTTTAGAAAAAAATATCAAACGGCGTTACCTTGGAAATATCGTGATCGGCGTTCAAGCCATTACAATTATCACGACAATTTCGATTACCATACTGCTATTGTCGCAAATAAGAAAAATAGTTACATTTTCGAAGAACTGAAAAAGGACATTTTTAAAAAAAAAAAAAAATTTTAGTTGTATATGTCGTATAATGTATATAGATATGTTGTATCTGTCCCAAGTAGTGTGTACATAGAATATATTATAACATCAATACAAATATTTTATTATTAAATTAATACATTTATAAAAAATAAGATTGAAAACACGATCTTCATAACGTAATTTAAAATATAAGTTTTCCATTACTTTGATTATTTTATGGTTATGTTTAATTGTTCAATACCATATTATTATCACTTACGGACACTACGTTTTAGGGACAATCACGCATTGTCAACCGTTTCGTTCGGTGTAATATACAAAGTGAACAGTATAATTTATTTCTTCAGACCAAAAAGGTTTTTTGGAACTTTTAATTTTGAAGATATACCCACGTTTAGGTATGCAGATGGGTCATAGGTAGCTATAATGCTGTGATCATTTAATAAGTACTCGCAGCAGAACGTGTTGTTTAAAAACAGTTTGTACTTCCGTGTTTCAATAAATAATATAATGTTTACCGATTGTTATTTATTACAAACTCCTCTCGGTGGCGGTAAACGAGAGAAAAAAATACTCGTATAACCGTAGGTACTGCGATAGTATCGTAACCTCGAACCGGCGAAGGATCAATTTATATTTAAACTCTAACTATAGAATGAAAAAAAAAAAATAAAGGAAAAAATCGTTTTCTCATAATTGTACAACGATAATTTCCGTAAAAATACCACGCAATGTATTTTTTTCCCTCCCTCTCCCCGCACAAATATTATAACAAGCCGAATGTCCATCGCGTGGTACCCGTGCACGCGCATAACAATACGCTTTGCTTGACGACGAACGATTACATCGGACGTGAAACAAAGTACAAAAATATGATTACGAGCGTGGTACCTAAACCGTACACGGTTAATCGTCCGCCTTGACCCATTAACGCGGTGTTTGAGTCGATATTGTAATTATTCGTATTGTTGTTACCAATGACTACCGCGCGTAACAGTGAAATACATATTAGGTACCCATACACGAGAGGATCTTATAACGGATTTGGTCTCTGGCGGATTAAATCCCCTAAAATGTCCTATCGTGTGTGGTGTTTTAGGATTAAGTCCGTCTAGTTACAGTGGTGGGCAAACTTTTTTAATGGGGGGCCACAAAGTTTAAAAAATTCTAGAGGAGGGCCAGAATTATACTACGAGTAGAAAAAATGCATTTTGTGTTAAAGCTTTGAATCATGATATTATAAATACATTACAGCATTACACACAAATGTTACAAATTACCTTTTACCTTAAATTATAATTAATTTAAAAACTATAATTAAACTTATACACATAAGTACATCATACATATTATAATACGAAAACTCCGTTAAGGACGCACCAAACCGAGATCCGGGAAATATATATGAACATAAATATAAGTTATATACCTATTATCATAGTATCTACTATCTACCTAAACTACGCTGTGAGGGTACGACCGTGCACAATGCGCACCAATCCATTTATATATTTAAAATTATTTTCTTCGTTCATTTTCAGAATATTTCGGGAATTTTTTTATACTATAATTTTATACTATCCATGTCGATGGACCCTCGGCGGGCCGGATTAAATACTTTCGCGGGCCGTACTTTGCCCATCACTGGCTCTAGTATAAAAATCCGGCAGATTTAAACCGACGGATCAAGTCTTTCGCTTCTCCACACACCAAGAGCCCGGATCCTAACCGGACCTTGATAAGAATTTTTCTTTTATCAATCATACAATTATAATCATACAATAGCTGTAATCGGTCGTATACATCCGCAGATCTTTCAGAACGTCTTGAAAGACCAGAGGACTAGGTCCTCAGCACAAAAATCAACGGACTTCCTCCACTAACCAGCGGACTTGGCCCACTGGTGGAATCGCTCCGCGAAAAGTAACGGACTTTTATTTTCACGTTAGTGGACACACCTTAGGATCTAGTCCGACGGACCACATCCATCGAGGACCTAAGGATTTAGTCCGTTAGACTCTAAATCCGTCATAAAATCCTCTCGTGTATGGGTACCTATTGTCGCTCACCCCGGGGGCGAGAACGGTGCGCGCGCCTATACGACACAGTAACATTATCGCGCGACGGAAACGTTCGTAAAATGACGGGTGTATGTACGCTACCTTTCTCGCTCTGCACAATTTTTCGTCGACCGGAAAACATCTTCGACGACGCGATGCCGTAGTGCGTATGCCGAGCGCGGTTCAAGCGGCGTTCGAGTCCCGAAACGAAAAAGCGTTCACCCGTTCGGTGGTCCGAAAAGCAACAAAAAAAACAAAAAAATAAAACACCGGCCGACAACGAAGACGTGTCATTCCATCCGAATAGCGCATCTAATATCTCGCCGTGTTGCAACAGACCAGTGGTTCTCAACGGGGGCGATATCGCCCCCCCCCCCCCCCCGATGGGCGGTGAAGGGTTACCGAGGGCCGGTGAACTAGGTTTGGGTGGTAAGGGGACGGAGAGGGTGTTCACGCAAAAACGTTGTACACGGTGCGACCTAAAAATAGTACACACTTGATAATCCGTAGAATAGCTATCTATCACAATAAAAAATAATAGGTACTACGTAGAGCAATGCACAATAACTTATCATTAATTTTTTTCCAATATTTATTATCTTTATTATTTTGGCGGTTGTGCGTGCACGTTATATTTTATTACACCGTATCATCTTAAATTTTAGAATTCTCATATAGGGGAGCGTTAAAAAATTGATTGCTGCTCAAGGGGCCGGTAACTTAAGAAAGGTTGAGAAATACTGCAATAGACGTTTCTATGCGTTCTACGCGTTTTAGTTCTGTTCAACTTCATACACATTTAATACCAACCTGCGGTGGTTGCCGGAAAACGATCAAACTGTTTCCTGGTAGGTACTTAAGAGTATCCTCCAAGGTCGATATTTGAATTATTTGCAACGGGAAGCAAAACACCTGTATACGATATAACATTTTTTTCGATATCGATTTTAATGATATATTTTTCAAGTGTAAATAATACATATATGACATAACTAATTAGATTATAACAGAATGAAAAAAAAAAAATGTTAACGACGATTTTTATGACACCCTTGTCATCCCTTGAATACGCCATTGTCGAACATCTTTGGGAGAGAGTGTTGTTATGGCACGTTTTTTTTTTCGCAAACCTGAAAATACAAAATAACATAAGGGTGCGATTGAAATATTCGAAAATCATTATTTTCATGTAAATCCGAATGGAAAAACAGCATACAACAAATGGTAACATTCTTGATTGTTCGGAAACCTGTCTATGCGATGGAATATTGTTACGATCGCGGCATGCAGTGCGATTAGAGAAATAAAAACAAACAGCTGTAGTACCTGCCTACCAGTTGTTTTTGTTTTTGGTCCAAGACGAAAATATCTGGATATTTTTCGATTTTTTTGTCTCTTCCCGTTCGGTACGAATTAATTGATAGCCAGGTAAACAACGACCCGACTGTAGCCGAACAAAGTACATTTATTACGCAGTCGCATGTATTTACCACCAGGGAAAATAACACGTCTTGTGTACTGCGTGTGTCTCGCAGAAGGTCAGACCTCGTTAGCATATTTTGATTATTTAAAAAAAAAAAATTGGTTAAATTATTTGTTGTTTGTCCGGACGAATTAGTGTATAAGATCATATGTTGAAATGACCGGTTCCGAGTTGACTAAGGCCGACAAAAAAAAACCAGATAATAGACACCCGTTCCCCCGCGCATCGAGCTTGTCTCACTTCGTTTACCTCGGGTGCACGGAACCATGCAGTTAGTGTAACATGGGTGTGCATTCACGTTATTACGGTTTGATTCGAACGCGATGATAATAACTATACCGCGAGGACGTGTTGGTCGCCTGCCGAAGGAGAACGGATACTGGCGATAAGGGCGGTTACCAAGGGCGCAGCTGAGCTGTACGGGGACGTCACGTCGAGTTCGTTACCCAAGACGTATAATCAAGTTCAAGTAGTCGATGGCCAACGGTGAAAATTGAGCTCACGAAACATTTTTGTTAGACGTACCTACGTCTTTCGTCGTCCAGGAGCGTTTTATTAAAAACTAAAAAGGACCATCACGGACGTTGCCGATGGATGCACATCATTATCATGCACCGCCGTGGTCGGGACAAACACTAAACACACGTTATTTTATCTAAACACTATTCAAGTACGATGTTGCAGTGATTCGCTTTGGACTCGGTTATTGGTGGACTTTGGCGGTAAAATATATTTAAATTTTGCGGCACCGCAAAATTGTTGATTCCTTAACGAATCGCGTCTACTGCAGCAGTAGGTATTGTGCTACTTTCTAGGATATTGCATTTGAGGGATCCAATGCAACAACCAGATAACTCCACTTTCATGCATTTTTCAGGAGAGAGTAAAAACTGTTTTAATAAGAACATTAATTGTTTAGAATTATTTTGTTCATACTATTTATTCATAAGTTAGTTGTTTCATCATATGACATATAATATTAACCATAATAAAATTTCCCTTAACCTCAATAATAATAAAATGTTGTATCATGCTATTTAAAAGTTCATAAGTTCAAAAATTAATGAAAAACAAAAATTGAAAAAAACTAAGTTTATTTGTTTAGATTGTTTAAAATATCATTTTATTACATTTAAATAATGTAATAATAAAATAATAAAAAACACAGTGGATATTTTTATTGACATAAAAAATAAGTTGAATTCATTAGGCATATTCTGTAACAAAAATGATTTAAAAATATACATAAAATAAATATTTAACCATTATAATTATTTTAATAAAAAATAATATGGAACCTTTCTTTATGTATTTATAATTTATTCAAAATGTAATTATTATACTTCATGTCAATATTCTGAAATAAAAATGATTGTGTAACAACCAGACAACTACGGAGTAATACGTTTGTTGCACCTATTTGTGTATAATTTTTTTCTTTATCAATGAATAAAACGATTTTGTTCAAAAATGGAATAATCTGGTTTGAGGTAGCCTCATTCGGTTTGCGGGATCTTAAGATATTCGAGGCCTATTAATCATGACGTATTCATTTCGCGTAACAACATGCGACGACGACAATATCGTTCACCCGTCGGCCATCGACGAACAAAACTAAATCGTACATGCACCATACCCGTACTATTAATTGTTCCACTGCAAAAATGTAACGTTATTGGTACATCCTGTATAGTACGTTAATAACGATTTGTTAATTACTTTTTTTTCCGGCAGTTTAAAAAATCAAAAATCATAGTATTTTTTTTTTTCCTTTTCCATCGGGTTTAAGCCTTCAACACCTGAGGTCATAAGCCTGGAACGGCAATTTTTGGTTGTGTGATACACGTTGGATGGGGTAGGCGTTTGCTGTTCCTTCTATCTGGGTAGTTGTCCCGTCCAGAAAGCAAAACTACCTACCGGTGACCGGGTTCAAACCGCTCACGTGCGTTTAGACACAGCCACCTTATCCTGCTCGGACACGACCGCGACGCCCCCAAATCATTCAATTTTAGACCAATGGACAGTTATGTAACATGTATAGTGAACGCCACTGACTCACTTTGGGACCAGTGCTAAACGAGACGTATAAGTTATACAACCAAATGAACCTTATTGGCGAAGTGAGTATAAAACCGAAAACAACGTTTTAAATTTACTGTCGATTTTATTTTCCTATAATAAGTTTACAAATTGTATTCATTTTAAATATTATTTATTAAAAAAATTGTTATTTTTGCAGTTCGTTTATTATTATTTTCGACCATTTCGCTAATATGCTGCTCATACTTTATAGTACTTATTAGAATAATAGTTAAAATATCGATAATTGCAGTAAACAAATGCCCCATCTTGCCCCCCCTCCCAAACCATCGGGCGCCTATTCTCTAAGCCTTAAGCCCTAAGGTATGAATTTAAAACACTTCTACAATATGCAACACCAATAACTATTTGAAAATTAAATTTTTTTCAAAATCCGAATGGTCCTTGAGCGAAATTTGAGTCTTACGAATTATAGCAAAAATGGTGAGTCTTATAACCGAATTTTTCCAATGTTATATTATTTGCATATGACCGTTCCTGCACGCGATTTTGAGCCTTATAAGCTAGTGAACCTTATATCGGTGAGTTTTAAACGCGGCGTATATCCACTGAAGTATAACCGCATAGGAGGTATTCATCGTGTACGTAATATAAATAGTAAAAAATAATAAGACATACATTTGTATTTGATTTGTATCCAATGTCTCCGTTTTAAATTACATTGAACTTAATTCACAGGTTTTACTTTTTTTCGTAACTATGACCCATCGCAATTCGAAGAGCGGTGGCATCGCGTCACCGAGTACAACACGTACAATGACCACGTTAAACGGATCAAATACTGCCACACGATGGTCTTAACGGTTTTAACCTAAGACGTAATATTACGAACAAGAATGCGTCCCACTCAAACTCCTAAGGGTTCGTTATTATTTTTTTGCGGAACCTTTAACACGGTTGATTTCCGTACACTTGCCGATCGAATGTTCAAACGACGACGTTAGGTTATTTCTGCAAATAATACATTTTAGTTGATGTACATATTTACCCATGTGTACGGTCTCATTTTGGATGGTACCTTATTCATTAGACGCATGTGCATAGGCATTGAAACGTCAATATTTTTGTTATTAATATGATTTACATGACTTTCAAATTGAGTTTTACTGTCTTGCCATATACGTCTGCAACCCATTTAGCGTTACCGTTTTTTCCAACACCTATTATCCAGGTAGGACACGAAGAACTGCACAATGTTGTGACTCGTTTAGGTGCATTCCAAAGTCATGTAGGTACCAAATATAAATTTCTCCGTTATCGCAGGTTGTGCAAAAAACCAATCGACTACCAATAGGTTGTGATTAAGCATGGAAATGTAGATAATATTTTTAGCTTATAACACTACCACTGGTCTGACGTTTCATCCATTTGGATGAAACGTACCTGTAGCTGTTGGAAATAAAATATTTAAAAGAAATAGTAGACCGTTTATTGCAATGCCCTTTGAAATAATTTATAACAATAAATGGAAGCCTATGGTCATCAAAAACATTTTCAGCGGAACTCATTATATTTTTCATCTGAAGAATTTTTAATGACAACACAATTGACATTACCAGTTAATGAGTTGTACCATTGAGCGTTTTAAACCTAATGTATTGCGGTCTGTCTATAGTACCTATGCACTTATTAAATTACAACTAGCTACAATAGCCTTTTAATATTTTCATCTTTATACTGCAGGTAAATTATAGCTTACAATAAAAAGAAAAGAGTTTGTAGAATTATAGGTACAATTAGGATTAGGTACCAATAATCCTCTTTGCATTTTAGAATTGCAATTAGAAAATTAAATTTTATCCTAATATTCGATTATAAAAATAAAACAAAATCAACTACAAGGAGAAAGCCATTTTGAAAAGGAACGGTTGATTTTGGAATATAAGACAGAACTTAATATTGAGCTGAATTTATTAATAGATTCTAAAATAATAATGATAATAATTGTGTATACAAATAATAAATAATTTACATTAATTGATGTACGTATATATATAATATATTTATACATATGTATGTATATAAATATATATTTATATATATATGAAAAAATAATATTTAGATCAATATTAAAAAAACAACAAAATAATAAACAAAATAATGGATGGGCGAGTTAAATTTTGTACAAATAAAAAAATAATAATAATTATAAAATAGGTACTATTATTAGGTTTAACTTGTACACACAGTAATACTGAACCATTGAAACAATAATAGTAAAATATAGGTATATTAATGAATAATGATGATACAAAAGAAAAAAAAAGTTTAAATAAATTACTATTTTTATCAATTTATTGAAAGTATAATACCCGCCCGAGTAGTCTACACACGCTTAAGGCGTGAAATTCAGGATTTAAAAATTGTTATTTAATATCCTAAAATACCCGTTGTCTACTCGTTCACTAACCGGCTGCATATTATTACATTGCACAGTGTTTATTCACAAAGTAAAAAATAAAAATAATTGTATAATTATTTCATAAGTATAATTGTTGGAGTATATTTCAAAGTGTTTGTTGGTATTTTAATGCAACCATCGTAATAATCACATGATTTTCGTACAACTAGTGTACAAAGAAACAAAAAAACAATATTATTCTAAATATTCACAATCACAAAAATAATTGAACTGGTATTGACAATAAATTATTGAATACTTACACATTAAGGGTCATACAAGAGTGGGGCTCAGTCGATTTATAAAAATTTATGAGAAGTTTTCAAAACATTTGTGTAATCAATACATAAACAAGGAGGGGGGGGGGGGGTAGAATCAACAGGAAAACATTAATTTATTAATTTGGAAGTTGGTTACATACTAAAATGGCAAAGTTGATGGCTTTTTACTGGTCATCATTTACATAACACTGTACTACTAATAATATAAGGTAATATATCACATTACTTTTTTTACTTCTCATTATTTAATCTGTACAAACATAACACAAAATATTTATCTTGTACGTACAACGTATAGCGTGTGTATGTCAATAACGAAATGCTTGATATACAATCGATTCAATCGGTAAGCACCGTTTTTGTTCATCAGTCATTGTGAACTTTTTACAACATAACAATAATAATAATAAAATAATAATAATAATGAAAACTATCGTCTAACGCTATGACGCAGTTTTTACCCAAGTGGCTGGCACCCATTGTGGCTCTCTTTCTAAACTGTTGATTTCATTTAATAACTGTTGGTACGCCCTCTCGGTATCGTTATTGATGATGATCATGTCAAAGTAATGGCCAAATTTCTCTTCCATTTCTCTAGCCTTCTCTATGATCTCTTTCAGTTCTTCCTCCTGTAAAGCAGAAATATTTTTGGGTTATAATACAGATAATATAAAGAAATTCATCCGAGATACTATAAGGTAGCACATACTTTGTAAGGTTCGCCATTCTTTAGCCTCTTTTGGCGCAGTTTTTCTAAAGATGGTGGTGCCACAAACACAACAAAGGGTTTTAAATCGGAACTCCTAAGAATTTTCAATGACTGAGGGTGCAGGTTTAGAACGCATATTTTACTGTAGTTAACTACCGAACGTATGGCATCTAGTGATGTGCCTGTAAAGGAACAAAAAAATACCGTGAACATCATACATTTTAAAATAATTATTTCGTTATTTTATCTACCATAATATGCTTTTTCGTATTCGCCGTGTTCGACAAACTTCCTAGACAAAATGTCGGCTTCGAACTGAACCCTGGTGATAAAATGATAATCTTGACCATCAACTTCACCATCTTTTTTCGCCCGGCTAGTATCTAAAAATAATAAGATACTTTTTGAGACCAAAGTCTTAAGCTTGAAAAACAATTTTAAAAGCGTTTAGGACAATACAAATTGTTCTCAAACACAATACAACGAATAATGAACACTCACGAGGAATGGCAGCAGCAAATTTGTCCCGGTCTTCCATGAGCCTTTGCCTGAGCTCATGTCGGCCAATGTTAGGTGGGCCGATCAACACGGTTGGCCTTTTATGATTTGCCCGAGGATAGTACAAAGCAACTTCTTCATACGTTAGTATCTCTTCAGGTTCATACTCTGTAAATTACGTGTAATTCATGATAGTAATTTGTATTAATGAGCTAGATAAAGAATTAGGTATTTACCATCAGAATTAGAAGAGTAAATGGGGTAACCTCCGTCTTGATACAGTGACTTCTTTTTCCTTTTTTTCAGATTCTTTTTGCCACAGAGGAACGTATTTTGTTTTTTGGGTTTATCCTTACCGGGCTTATCACCGGTTATAGTTTGTTTTAGGGCTTCACGCTGGTGTTGGAAAGATTTACTTGGTATTAGACCGGCTAATGTTTGATCTTCTTCTCCCTCTCTAAACGCCTGCCACCAGTTGGCATCTTCTTGAGATATCACGTGTAAGATGTCACCCTTTTGGAAACTGATTCCTAACTCTCTGCAGGGAATGAAACCGTCGTCTTCAGGATCATAGTCGAAATGGGCCTTCATGTGCATCTGCAATAAAACAGTACAATTATTAACTATAAATATAAAATAATTGTATAGGCTTTTTATTTTAGAAACTTTATTTAATGAATAAATACATTAATTTCCACACTTTAAGTAAAAGCTGCGTTAAATAATAATATGGAAAAAATATTAAATGAGCAAAGCAACTGGAATGGTTTAAATTTCGAATTGTAATAAAATATACAGGAGTAGGTTAAGATACGTAATCATCAGGTTTGTTAAACATAATTTTACAAAAATGAATTAATCATAAATCAGAAATAGGTATAACCATTGGACTTTGATTTAATTAGTTTAATAAAAACCTTTAAAATGATAATTGTAATTTGTATAAAAATCTCATCTAAGAATACCGTGTTATAATCCCTGATTCGAGTAAAACTGATACGTTCTTCGCTCCACTCAGAATTCTAAAATATACGACTAAAACTTAAAAGCAATGTGAACGACCGAATAAATTCGATTAAAACAACTTACAATGAAATTTTCCCTGTTTCCATTAGTGTTCTGGTATGAAATCCGATTAGCACTCGGTACAATCATGAACGTCAAAGGTCCAGTCATGACTGACAAGATATCACAAACATCGTTTATGGTCTTTCCGCGCATTTCTACCCCGTTAACCTCCAACACTTCGTCGCCTTCATGGAGCAGTCCACTTTTTTCAGCGGCACCACCTCTCACTATTCGCCCGATGATCACTGCGTCACCATCGTTTCGAACAGTAGCACCCTGTACACGAAAACGTATGCTAGTAGATTGTTTAAAATACAATATAATAACATCACTGCAGTGATCACATACCAATGGCTCGTTGGTTTTTTCGATGTTGATGATAGTGATGTTAGGAGGATGTTGTTCCGTGTTGTACATCGAAGGGTCATTCGCTGGCAACGTAACCGTTACTTCGGTGGTGGACTCGTCCTGCGGCAGTACGTCCTGGGCTATGGTGTCGTGTGCCCAGAGTACACCTTCGATCTCGTACTGGGACAACAGTTTGGCGAGTTCCGACGCTTCAGACAGGGCACTGTTCTGAATGCTTTCGAGGCACTGTTTTGAAAAAATCGTTAGTTATTATACTCCGCACAACGCGTACACGGCGCGAAACGATTTGTGCGAGAGAAAAGAAAAAACTCACGTCTCGGACCAAGTTCTGCGCTTCCGGAGTCACGGGCCTTTTGGTCGTGGTGGGCGGCCACAACTGCTGCACCTTGTTGTGCACGGACAGCACTCGGACGAATTCTGGGTTTAGTAGCAGACATTGGATCACGCTAACGTCCGGGTCAGACTTATTTCCTAAATAGATGCCGTTCTTTTTCAGCTGCAAATGTATCCTCTGGAGTGCGGCTATCAGTTCGCCGTATCCTAGAAGAAGAAAACACGAACGTCTTACGACAGGTGCGCAACGCGACTGAACAAAAGTCTGACTCTGTAATATGTGCCACGCCGACCGCTGCTACGACGGTGATAATAATAATAATAATAATAATAATAATATTATCGTCACGAGTGCAAGTGACAGGTTGTTATGCAGGGCGTGCTCCGCGCGCCGGCTGTATAGAATATGACGTGACCTGAATGCCTGGCGACATCAGCATTCCATTATGGTGTTTCCGACCGGAACACAATGAGGATACCCCTCGTAGTTCCTCAGCATCGGGACCCACCTTACGCGCACTCTTCTCTTTCTACGGAGTGACGTGGCCCGGAAAGGTGTGAGAGGAGGATAAAAACGAGAAGACGTAGAAGAAGGAGGAGAAGAAAAAAAACTTGACGCCGTACTCACCGACAACCCTGTATATCGGTTCATAAGGATCTTGAGGTTCTTCGACGGCAACGGTGGTGTTGTCCTCGTCGTGCTCCGATGAAAACCCGTCGTTCACGATCCCGGTTTCCAGCGGCTCGTGCTCGAGTTCCCGAAGTTTTTTCGATCCTCTCACCGACCGATTGAGAAATTCATTTTGTTGAGCGACTCTGTCCTCTTCTTCCCTTCGCTTCCGTAACGCGTCCTGCAACATATTCGACTAGATCAAACACAATTGTAATATTTGTAACACATCCACGATAATATTTCTGTATTGCAACGGTTAAGCCCGTTTGTTAAATAACAATAATAATAATAATGTGGTCGATCGTAGTAAGTAGGTACCGATTCCGAAACCGTTGTCCAACGGTTTTCTATTGCAGGAAAACGCGAGATCATATCGACCGTAGGGAAGTAGCCACCCACGTGTCACTCGGACATGCATAGGACATTACACTGAGGTCCGGCACGTTAAAAAGCAATAAATCTGACGTTATGGGTTCACGGTCCGGCGGCGGACGACCGGAAAAAGCTGCACGGCGCATCCGATCGGGAGGAGGAGTAATGCACGTTCGGCGCAACGATATTTTCGATTTATTGTGTACAATAAATGTTTGTTTTTTTTTTTTTTTTCGTTTTGTTTTGTCTACGCATAATTGGATGACCACAAAATATTGTTGTCGGCGAAACATATAATGACAAAGTGTTATTACAATTAGTCGTGGAAACTTTGGGTCGCACAAGTGGGCACCTAACGGACACGAAAACCCGAGGTCAACGAGCGAAAGAACGAGCTGCAGCACGAATTCGTTGTGGAAATGTGTATTTTCGTCTTCAGTCGTCGTGTTCGGTACGAGGGAATTACAAATGTAGCGTCCGCAAGGAATGTGCTCGCCGCTCATATTATGCCGAAGCAATATTTTACGCAAATATATGGTATTCCATAAGGATAGGCAGCTGTGCACGTCTCTCGTACGCGGCGGCGTGAACACAAACATCGAAATCATTATTAGATAAACATTATTATCACGTTTAATTTGACACTATTTGCACGGCACATGTCGCGTAATAGTTGCGGGTACCAAAATAAACGGTGCAGTCATTAAATGCTGTTTAACGATTACACTTGAGATTACATTTGAAAAAACTACACTAGACACTCTACATAGGTGGGTACAATTTCGTATTACGCGACTCGCCCACGATACGGTGATTAACACGTTTGCATATTCTATTTTTAATGATTTTCCACAGCACCTTGTTAGAAAATAACAATTATTATTGTGCCGGCGAGTGGTTGTTAGCTTGCGAAATAACGTAAAGCACTGAATTTGAATAAAACTGCAATAAATATTTAGCGCTACAGTCATTATGCATACGTTTTCACCGTTGGTTACCTCACAGAGCACGTCACAGTTGCAGATAAGATTAGAATTAATGAAGTATTCTCTTATTCTCTGCACATTATATTCTGAGCACAAAACAATATAATTCAATCAGGTCGGTTTTGAATTGAATAGAAATCATTGTTCTGCCGCGCACCTACGTGGCGACGTATGGAAGCAAGATTCTACTATAGGTTATATTCCTGAAGTATTATTCTCAAACAGCTCATCTCGTAAAATTCGAATCAGTTTCGTAACAACATAACACCCGATTAAAAAACATAATCTACGTTGGACCATTCGTTATGTTCAGGATTGATAGTCAATATATAATACACGTTACGTTGACAAATTAATTGATTTATTGATCAATGAACCGTTATTTAATTGCAATTAGATTTAGACGCAAACTTCAAAAATACAATTGGTACAACTATACCAGAATCAGCAGGTTACACAAAGTTAATTAGACGTATAACGTATTACTCTACGTTTAAAATAAATACATTTTAATAACATTTAATGCACGTCACGGAAATGACTAGAAAAAATATGAAATCCACAAAATAAGATATACGTTCTGTATAGAATATACAAGCGATCCATACTGCATAATATACGATACATTAAAATATGATTTTTGTTAACTTTCACCAGTATTACACGTATACCTCACCCCGTTACCGCTAAGCAGGTAGGTACCGTTCTTGATTTGACAAAAACCAATTAGGTCACCAATAATTACACGTTGGTCTTTTGTACAAATTTCTAGGACAATTCCCAGAATTCTTATTATTCAGGGTTAACAGTGATTAGAAAAATAAAAGTTAAAGAGGCTGGTGATAGTTCTCCTCCCGCCCTCCCAGTTGCCGAGTTTCAGATTTATTGTACAAAATATTCGAGTTTGATCGTAATAAGCACACAGTAAATGTGTAGTAAATATTTTAACAGCATAGGGCACACTCTTAAGGTATTTAAAAAAAAAATACTTAGGATTCATATCAATTTTCTACGAATAATTAAAAATAGTACCAAGTGAAATTTAATATTTTGCTAAAAATGAACAGGCACTCTAAAGAATGTCTAAGAGTTTTAATGATTAAACCAATGTTCGAATACGTTCACAGTAAGCACGCATAACTAAATCAGTTATGAGTTAACAGGAAATCCATTTTGAATAAGTTTAAAATCATAAATTATCATAATTAGATATTCAAACATTTATTCGAGTGTATACTGCAGTGAAACAATCAAACAACCACTGGACTTTCAAACTTTTCACTTTATATTTACGTTCGTTTCGAAGTTGTTAATTCGTTTAGAAATAATGACAAAAAAGTGTCCTGAATAAGAATTTTTGGCTTATAACTCGACACCCATAGTTCGATTTGAAAATAAATGTGAAGTGCATGAAATAAACATTTTAACTTGGTTTTAATGTAATATGGTAGCGTATAATTATAACTGTTCGTATAAGATATGATTATAATTGGAATTCGAGTTTAACCCAGAATCCGTTTTCAAGCCCGTCGTGAACGTACTAGAGCGTTTCGTGTAACGTGTACATTGCGCCAACCGATGTACGTGCTCAAAGTTGAATGCCTATTTTTGTACACCTAGATCGGAGAAAATCGAACGTAAGAATAATAAACTAGGAAATACAGTAATAATAATAATAATAATAATAATAATAACACGAGGCGTTGCCCGCGGGAACGTATGTAAATTGTACATCGGTAATAGGAAATATATACGTTTACATAATATTATAAAGTTCAAACTTCTTAAAACAGAAGAGAAAAAAAAAACTCGTAATAATTACCAATCCAATACGAGCCATTGACTGTTTAAGATGGCGAAGTGCGCGCGATCGCTCGGATGTATGACAGAAACGGTAATGAGCGAAAGCCCATTGAAATACTATTTATTTTGTTTTTATCTCTTTGGGTACGTGTAATCTCGAGTACTGGTAAAATTACATGTAGCGACTACGACTACTACTTCTACTACTACTGTATACATTTCGCGTAAGCCACGGACTACTACTATTCGATGTTTTGTACACACGCGCGCTCTCGCACACATACATGTCGTGTTATTTGTTTAATGTTTACAGCCGAGATGGTCAATAACACCGAGAGCGCGTCGATTCTGAGAGTTTTGAAAACACCACTATTTCGAACACGATGGTTTAAATAAAGAAAAATTAAAAAAAAAAAACAGAATAAACCTAATACCGGTACACTATATATTCGAGTAAAAGTCCGATCTTTACACAAACGCGTTCGAAATACGTAGACACACGTTCCGTACGTATAAATACAATATGTACTTTGCTTCGCAGAAAACCGTTTACAAAAATGATATAATTATGTTACCGGCAAAGCGTTGAAATTCTATAAAATACCTGGACGAGATTCTATTGAACGCCCGAGATGAGCAGAATGAGTAGAAAACGCGTACAACGACTAGAACGTATTCTGTTGAATGCCGAACCTCGAGTAGGAAGTGTACAGAATTGATATAAAAATAAACATCACTACAATGAGTGTTACCTCGGTGAAATGTTCGTACACTAAATATTCCAATAGTGTTCAGTATATTATACCTATTATCATCGCAGTTGCAGTGCTATCGCGATTTTGTCAAATGCGTATGCGAGAATCAAAATGTCGAACCGGAAATAGTTGGTGTACAAATTGAATTACGTGTGCCGTTAAAAAGTTCACGCGCCCAACTGCAGTACCTATGCTACGATAAAAACATTAAAAATAATAAACATTTTATCGGCACTTCATACTTGACCTAAAATTATAGCATTGGTATTCTACAGAAATCCTAAGAACTGTCTGGATCGCTTTGGCATTATAAAAAAAAAAACATTAAAATTTGATGCGTTGCCGAAATAATATATAACGGATTGGTTTAAGGGATGCCTGGAATTTCAACACATTTCCGGTAACATATACGTACTGTATAATATTTACCTACACTACGTTCTGCGGAACGGATACTTTTTCTACAGGCAATTACCTCGTCTACGTGATATATTGTAACCAAGCGGTTTTTCTTCTAATCATAAAAATGACTGAATCAATTTGTGAAAAACTGATTTTTTTTTTTTCTGTTGATATCAGGTGCGCTCTATCGGAGAGCTACCGGTCGTCCGGTCTTAGACGTCACTTAGTTGATCAGGATGCTTCAACAAACGTGTTTGTACCGAATTTCAGCTTTCTCACTCCCCCCCCCACCATCGGTAGCTGCCGAAATCAAGTCAAATTCGCCTGGACTGTCACTGAATGCATAATATGTCCGGATAATACGCATGTATACATCTGGAACATCTGCCACGTAACGCGGAGTGGATATTTATTTATGCGCGAGTGTGAAAAAAAACGTTGATCGCGTAAGGTGGACTTGTACGACTACACCTGCCACACGAAACCCGACAACAAAGTCTCACCCGACTTGGGTCCCTGCAGCAGTTCGTATGCATTATTCTATTGAAATACCACCGAGTCATCCGTATAAGCATTATCGTGCGCGGGTGGATGCGTAAATATACGTTCAAAACACAAAGTGGGCACCTCGGATTCTCACGTTATACAATATTACGAGTACAAAATATCTTTCCGAGTCGCAATCGGACGGTTCGCGGGGTGGAATTTTCAACAACGGCAGCGGCAAGAATAGAACACGCATGTGTGTGTACGCGATTACGTGTACGTAAAGAGAAAAAAATTCGTTTTTTTTTCTTTCGAATTATTTCTTTTATGTTTTACAAAAACGTCTTCTTATATTTCACCTGCTACGATGTTTATTTTCGCGCTAATATCATCATCATTATTATTATTATTGTAATGACTGCAGCAGTAGCAGCGCCGCGGAGGAGAAAACGACGTAGAGTTAGCGAATAACAAGTGCAGCAGGCTATCCAAGGGCGTACGCAGGGGGGGGGGGGGGGGGGCTAAGGGGCTTAAGCCCCCCACCCATGGCCCGAAGTATTGTTTTTTTTTTATGTATTACATCAACAACATTAATAAAAAAGAAGAATTTTCGGAATTCGAAGTAATACAAACATTATCAAATATCTCACCCGAACGAACGCAATTAATACATTGAACAAAACAAAATTTGTATTTATTATCTGTTGCCTATTATTTGTATGATTGAATGTACGAGTAATAGTGTTTTTTTTTTCATAAATATTTTTAAAAGTTTCGTATCGGTATGTACTCAGTAGTAAGAAAGCATCTACTTAATTTTTTCAAATCAAATGTCAAAACTGAGTAAATATTTATTTTCAAGTCCCCCCCCCAATTGAAAAATCCTGCGTACGTCACTGAGGCTACCGATAATATATTATTATTACCATTATTTCGGTACAGGGTGACGCAACGTTTCTCCCGCGAAGAAACCCGATCAGTCAAATACCGCACCACACGCATATCGTACAGGTATACATTTGCCCGCGCTTACGTGTAGGAGGTACGTTACATTATATACAGGGGTGGCCAAACGTTCGATCGCGATCTACCAGTCTTTGGTATCTTATTAGAATTTGTATTCGCAGATTGTGCCTGGTGGTTTGGACTTTAGCAAATCATCGTTTTCGTTGTTCATCATTGAAACTCCTCCGGCCTCTGCTCGAGTCGACCGACCTGAAGAAGACCTATTTTCGTGGTCGATCTCAACTTGAAAAAGTTCGGCCATCCCCGTTGCAATAAGGCCCGCGTCATCGACGTTCCCGTTCGGTCGGCAGTTCGTCTCGTACACCTCGACGACGATATCGTCGGTCGGTATATTTTTGTCTTACGGAAACCGAGACAATGCTCCGCGCGTACGGACGTAGTATACATTTACAGTGTTATCGCGGTTCGTTGGCCGCGACGTCGTATCGCGACCGTTCGATAGCACGTACCCCGGTGGAGATTTTTCGATTTTTCTGGATTTTTCCGGCCGTGTGTCCGGGGGGGGGGGGCGAGAGCGTGGACCGATACGACGATGCACATCTTCCCTTGATTTCCCACGCTCAATCGATTCGTGTAACCCAATTTGTTCGCCGTCATAACTGTTGTGGGCATTTTTCGTGGGGCTCGCAAGACAATTGATATCGACCGCGAAACCGTAGTACGACTATTGCGTTGTAATGCGGAAAACACGGCTACGTCGTGCACGAGCGTTAAAACCATCGGTCCGTAAGCCACGATCGCAGCCCGAAACGTATCGTTGTTGTCCGTCAGCACGCGGAAAACAACAAAAATAAAAAATAATGATTAATTAAAAACCGTCTACACCAGTAAGGTAAAATTATCATAATACAGGCGTTGTGCGAGGACAACGGATCGACGGTTGCTTCACGATACACGTTTCACAAGTGTAAAAACGACGATTCGCACATTGACTTACATGAAGTGCTCGTTGAAACGCAATCGGCATCGTGTGCCCATCCATTAATTAATATAATATTAGTTTTACGCGAATTTATTTCATCAAATATTTTATAATTGGTCACGCATCGCGCTACATTACCTAATGTTCAATGTTTGTACACCTTTCGTTTTCAACACGTCCAACAAATTATTTTTTTCGAAAATCGCGTACGTACGTACGGGTGCTTATAACAACAACAACAACGATGATAATAATAATGATAATAATGATATTATTATAATTTGTTCTTTTGCGCGGTGTATACATATAGTTGTACTGTACGCGAACACGTCGTCGCTTTTGAAGGATACAAATTATAACGCGTACAGTACGTATTGTACAGGTACGTATGCGACGGGTTGCCCTTGAAAACGATTTTTATTATTTTTTCATATAAAACATTGACGATCTTCAAAGGTATACATTATTGTAGTCGAAAATCACGTAATGCAACGATTATAATGGCCAAGTGCATATTACATTGTTTTCAGCAAGGTCGTATACCTATTTTTTTTTTTTTTGAGGGGGAGTGGAGGAGCTGTTACAGTAATCGACGACAAAAAAAGCATAATACACGGGCAACGTAAATCCGCAAGAAATAGGTGGTAGCTGTAGGTGTTGTGAAGAATGTCTGTGGACCGAATATGTGAGTGCGCGTGCGTGCGTACTTGTGTGTACGATCATCATAATACAGTATCGTTTATAATATATCGTAGCCCCCCCGGTAACGGTTCGGTGTACAGTAGATACACGCAGAGGAATGCGAAGGTCATGCGAGAGATACCTGTGCACGGAGTGTACACACAATGTGTGTTGTTGTAGTGTGTATACATGTGTCTGTGTGTCTGTGTGTCTGTGTACAATATATAATGGTGTACACGGTGTTCCCGAAAAAAAAATAATAATAATAACAATAATCAATCTGCCCGTGTCATTCGTATCGTTCCGGAACAACCGATGCGAATTTTACAGGATATCACGACGATACCACCATCCACCACATGTACATATTGTGAATGCTGCTGTTGTACAGTGTCTCGTCGCCGAGGTAACTCGACGTGGAGTGCGAGAGAAAGGACGACGCTATAAAAATTAATTCGGCGACGATAATCGCGAAATCCGAAGGTAATAATATTATAATAGGCACAGGTGACGCGACGATGATATCGATGATAACAACAGGCTGACGGGTAAACTTTGTCCATTACGTCCTTCCGGCGAGGACGATGTTCAATAGAAAACCACCGGAATGGCAAAAGCTCGACGAACGAAAAAAATATGTACGTACGCGCAATAACGTCGGCTAAGAATTTGTACCGTTGAAGTGTCGCGCGAAGAACACAGCGCGTTAATTGCAATACCGGTACTAATAATATGTTAAATGTATCATTTCGATTCGATAACATTCGTACGAAAGCAAAAAAAAAACCACGCACACATTGGTACGCGTGGTTACGTACGGTTTATAACAGTTTAAGTATATGTAACGAAACGCCGCGCCCGTCAACACAGCACATTATGCTGTAAATCGTTGTCTTGATAAATCACATAAACGAAATCGCCCGGCAATTTTTATAACAATACGGTTTCTTAAAATATGAAACGCGAGCACCTACATGACAGTTCACGTTACACAACCGTGTGCGATACGCGTACGCGGTTCCGGAATGATAATCGTTCGTCAAGAACGTAAACGAAACGTCATCGGGGCGCGAGATGACGGGATGGGGTTGTCCTAGAGTCCTTAAAAACGAAAAACCCCCTGTCAATACATGTCATCGCCTCGTAGGACGTGTTCGAGTGGTTTTCGTACGGTACAAGTGGTCGCGACGTTTACCTGGTACTTCTTGATGCTCTGCATCTGCTCCTTAGTGGGCTCCGTCGACGATATGGTCACTATCGTGTTGTTGTTGATGCTGGCCTGTTGAAGCTGCTGTTTGATCACTTCGGACCGCGGCGGCGGGGGTGGCGGAGCCGGGTGTCTCTCCGACACAGCCGAACCGTTCTGAAAATACAAAACATTTGTCCATAATTCAATCGTAACGTATTACATTACACTCGTGGGTCCATTAGTCATCGCTCATTAAGACGTGTAGGCACACGTATCGCGGGTGAGCGAAACAACCCACGCGGGGAAACGAACGGCGGCGTATTATGATAAGAAAGAAAACGCGAATTCGAGAAAGTGATACTCGTTGCGAGTTCTGCAGTCGCCGAGCACCGCGTTATTAACGCGGCTAATGGTCATTGTAACCTATGGGATTTGACCTGTGGGAATCGATCTGGAGAAAGGCACGGCTAAGTATGTACACACTGTATTGCGCGCTTACATGACGTCGGTACAACACACTATAAACAATATATATTACGTTTCGCATCAATGTGCAAGTATACCTACTCACGTCGAGGGTTACGTAAATAGTAACGATTCTAATTATGTATTATATTATCGACGATGGGAGAAACGAAACTAGCGAAATATCGCGAACAATCCGCAGTCCACGTCGGACTGCTGGTCGATGCGGAATCGAAATTGATGCACTACGAGACAAATCGTCGTATACTAACGTTTAAGGTTATTGTTAAACACACGAGTGCGTATGATATAGTCGCATCGTTAGGTTATTCCTAAGCGATACTGTACAACTTTTGTAATACATTATTTATGGGTACTCATTGCGTGATACTTGCGGGGTAAAATACATTTAACGACGGTCGTACGAATTGTTCGTGTCTACGAAAATAAAACAATGCGCACCTACGTGAAACACTAAATTGATTTAAGATCATAACACTAAATCATATCGTTACAGCATCGTGGAACAATCTGGCTCGTAAAATGTTCACAAAATACCGCATACACAGATAAAAAGGTATAGTTGAGGTACTAAACGGTAAACACTAAAATACTGCGAAAATAGAAATGTTTTATTCTTAGGACGGCCATTAAACTAAACACTTTTGTGCATTTTAAATTGAATATTTAATACGTATTCGGGATATTCCATTTGAGTCACAAATGAGATTTTTACTTATTTTATACGACATTTATTTATGCAGAAGTTTTTTGCCGGATTTTATTATCATTTATAACCTATAATGTTCCTTTTAAAAATTGCGGACTTGACTGATAAATGTTGGATTCTATACCTATAGATCTCTCATCACATTCCACAGTTAAATTATTAGTAACAATTTCAATGTAACTGTAAATTGTAGAATTTATTTAAAAAACGATTCTACTGATAGTTTGTCCGATAAAACGTTTTTTGGTCTTAAATTTTCATCAAATGTTTTAATAATCCTTAATCGGTCTCAAGAATTATCTAAAGTTATGAGTAATACAAAAAGCTTGTACCGACCGGGCGCCGACTTAAATTAACAAGTATTTTGTATTTCTTTTAAAAACTACTGGGAAATTCTCAAAACGACACTTCTACCAGAAAACATTTTTATGAGATTGTTCATTGTTACAATAAAAAAAAACTACTGTACAGTACGTTTAATTTTGCTGCGAAATTAGATAATAAGCGCATAAATGACACAATACATTATTTTAATAAATTCAGAAAAATGTATTATGCAGTAACTTAGTGTTTATTAGACGATAATAGATATGGCTTTATTAGTTTCAACGATATTATCAAAAAAAGTGAGAAATAATAATCGCAATAGGTAGTTAAAAGTAAATAGTTTTATTACGTAACCAAAATCATTGTACTCGTTTAATAATTTTAACTGTAGCTCCGTTTGGCAAAAAGTAATGTTCCGGAACGTGATGATAACATTCCTTATTAAACTGCTGGTAATTATGAAAACACGATAGAAAGAATCGAACGACGTAACTCGATCCAACCCTTCAGTGTTTTTTTTATCGTATACTTTTGATACAATACACTTTGATACACTATATGGAGTCGTATAATACTAAATGTTTATTGTTTATTAATCTTCGAATACTTTTTTTATAGATGACATATTTTCGTGATTATTGCGATACCCGTACGTATTACGCTGTGTAAGGTACCTGGTTAGTGGTTATATATAGGTACACGATAAGGTAATGGGGTATTAGTGTTTTTATACGGTACGGTTCACGTACTGTAAGCCGGTAAAATTCCTGAACTAATACGTGAACATATACACGGGTAGGAGAGAACCCGCACGAATAGTCATTAGTACAATATACTATATACAACGCATAATCGTGGAAACTTTTTTCGTCTTATAATTTTTTTTTCGTTTTATAATCCTTCTCAATTATAATATCGTAAAATGTCAGTGGTAGATATGGTAGTTATTATTATGGTATTATAAAATACTGATGTGGAAATTATGATTGGATACTGGAAGAGGGTTGTTCATAGGTGTGTTGAAAGTTATTAGGGGTGTCTAAAAGTGATCCAACCGAAGATACTGGAATTATAAAACTGTGCGGTCAGCATACACGATTACAAAGTTCATTTCTAATAACTCATAACGTTACATAATATGTAGTTAGTTATACGTGCTTCTCAACTGTTACTATTCAATATTGACTCAGAACATGGTATAACGTACGGGTATAATGGCACGGCTTCAAGTTACGATTTGCTGTCTTTAAAGTAATAAATTGTTGCGAAGGGCAAACAATATTTCGTATCATGTAAATAATCATTGTCGTAACGATAATGAAGGGGTATTGTCGTTGTGACTAAATTAACAATACATTTCTGCCATCCCGGCTATCCGACGTCTATGGGAATGATCGATCGACTCGTATCACGTACAGATGCATAATGTATAAAGTGTATATACGTTTCAACAGAGTTACGCGTGGCACGTGAAAAATCCACAATATAATATTTTCACTTAGCAGTAAAATGAAAAAAAAAAATATATATACATTTTTATTCGAAATGCGTATCCGGAGCAGCACGATTATAATACATATGTTATACGTACGCACACACAATTAACGTAGGGAAGGTAGTGCGCGAATTCTTAGAGAAAATCAAGCAGAGGGCGTGATGAATTGATGCGTCGACGGGAAGGAAAACAAATTGGAGTGATCGTAGGTGTACGTATATATACAGCACGCAATATATTATACATTTATTTACCCTTGAACTCGAGGATCGTCGCGGAGAATATCGCATCGCACGTCATTTTAATGGCAATCGGACGTTCGTATAATATGTTGATGGATTTGTATGCCCGGAAAATCTCCGGTCCCGAGGGATCTCGTCGAGGAAGAATAAAACACGCACGGTAATCGAACGCGAGAGGACAATTCGTGTCATTTATGCAGCATGCGCGCGTTCACATTGCAGTATAATGCGTGTACGTACAAATGCATATATGAATACGATGAAACTAGTGCGAGACGCGCGAGCAGAGTCTACTGGGACCGACGAAAAAAAAACCTAAAGTAGTATCCTTTTAACCGTTCTAGACGCGGTTGTGCCTGCAGCGAAGGTCCTCCATGAAGGATAATACAAGATATTTATCGAATCGATTCCGTCCCCGTCCGCCCGCACACTTCCTGCAGGTGGACATACGATATTCAAACAACATATTATATTGTCGATGAACACAAGGATAAAATAAGCGCGGCGTAGAGAGAACTACCCGGTTGTTAGCGGTTATAATACCTCGAGTGATTGCGGTAAGTGCTGCGCGCGCATAAAACTAAACATTTTGCGATTTTTGCTATTTTTATTTTATTTTTATCTGATTTTTCAGAAAAATAATAAACGTAATCTGTCAAACGGACTCATTGTCTTTCGATCACATACCGTCCACACACACACACAGGTTTCCATCAGACTTGTACACACACACACACACACACCGGAAGTGATATTATGTACGCTTTCGACGTAAGCATTAAATTATAAGTAAATCGACGGTTCAACTAATCGAGTAGGTATTTTATAATTTTTCCCGCGGAGAGATAACAGATTTGTGAGGAAATTTTTCCAAACATTTTTTATTGGCCATTTAAATATGGGTGTCTATAATTTCCGTATTACACATTTTTTGACAGGTGCGATCGTTTTTCAATTAAGCTATAAGAACGACAAAACAACCCTATTTCGCAACAATCATTTTTACCCTTTGCGGCACGTGAAAGCTCAAAGGTGACGAAATTGACTTGCTCGTAGCGCGACGAACAAGACGGGAGGGTGAGAAATCAAAAACTCGAAAGTTCAAAAATAAGTGCCGTCAATGTGCTCTGTACCTGTGTCCCGGTGTTGCGGTTCACCCTGGTCGGCGGCGGGTACCTGGGCGGCGTCTTGTTGCGCGCGATAAAAGAATCCGGCACGTCGACGGCCCTCTCCCGGTGAGGCCCGTTGTCCAGCGAAGGCATCATGAGCGTCATGTCCAGCCCTTCGCCTGTCACGTCTTCGACGGCTTGCTTTTTTTCCAGCGTACCTACTTCGCTACCCACGCGAACCAATCCGCTGCCACTTCTGCGACGAGACCTGCGGGAAAAAAACCAATACATTTTTGGTATATTATTATATTAGATTAATAAGCAATAACAATGGAACATGCAACGCGGGACCGTCGATAGCGCGCGACGACGTAAAATCGCAATTCACAATTATAGAGTGCAACGATGATTGTCAGTGATAAGTAGGGCTGGGATTTCGATGCACTTTGCATTGTTTTCCAAAGCTTACTGTGCAATGCTCGTCTTGTCACAAATTTGTTTTATGTACATTAGAATGAGAATAAGAAAGTTTATTTTGCATTTTTTAGCATTTTTTTAGTTTTTAGGTAATTTTCTTAATTTTTTAGGGCATTTTAGAGTTTTTGGAGCATTTTTTGAGTTTTTGGAAACCAAGTATAAATTTAAATTTTTATTTTAAGATTTTTACACCAACATGGTTTTTAAATAAATATAACAGATTATAAGTTGGTACTCGTAATTCGTATTCTATTATCGGACAAAGTTTGAGTAACCTCTACCCGCATTTCCTGTTAAATAATCTTAAATCGGTGAAATCGACGTCCGATGATATCGTTCAGTATCGTTTTAGATCATAAAAGCATTTTTTTTAGGGCATTATTTATAGTTTTTAGGTCATAAAAGCATTTTTTTAGGGCATTTTTCGGGGTCTTTTAGGGCATTAAAATCCCAGCCCTAGTGATAAGCAAATCAGAACCAGAATAATATTATAGTGATAACAATGACAAAATAGATTGCTGACGTGCTATCGAAAAGTCGAATATCGTCGAGAACGCCCTTGTCCTAGAACCGTGACGTTGGTCGTTCTCGGCATTTGGGTGCTCTACGTTTCGTACCTCTAATTTTTATTTATCTCATACGGATATAATGCTATGTTCAAGCTGAATTACCCGGCTTCGCACGGATCCGTCTTGGCCGGGGCAATGGTTTTAACGGTAGTAGTACCTTAAATTATTTAAATCTTAGCCATGTCTGGTACGGGGTGTTACTTTAGGTTACAGAATTCATCAAATTATTAAAACAATTTCAATTTTAAATGTTTGATTTATCATGTTCTGAAGGGTTCTATCAAAGGATCGTCTCCCTCATCAAGTTACTCTGTTACCGTCTTATTATCTTGTAAAAATTTCTTATATTTACTTATTTTGTTTTTTTTTTTTAATACAGATTGTAAGTTTTCTAATAAATAAAAAAAAGTTTAATAATTCACAAGTGAAGAAATTTCCGACGCGCCCGGGGCAGCTCTCCCCCAACATGTAGTTCTCCCCCTGCATTTTGCCAGTTGTGTCAGAAACATCAAGGACTCCTCGACGAGGAAGGAGATTCCTCCGTAGCAGTCGTTGACCACTTTCATCAATGCAACTCTCTGCTACTGGTTCAAAAGTGGAACGTTTATTCGTACTGATTAATACATAATCGATTATTATCATTAGTCACATTGCCGCGAAAATCATAATTTATACTCGCACCGCGCGTACGCCGACCAATATTTTGACGCTGGTACATATAGAAATATAGTATGATTTTGAGTTGTAGGATTAAAGTATATTTTTCAAAAAAACCGACTTCCGTCCAAAATATCAATGAATGTGGAAACGTCACATTTCGTTTAATACTGTTATAATATTACAGGTGGTGGTTGTCTTTAGATCCATGCGTTGCCATCTCTTTTGTTTTTTCATCTGTGTTACCAAGGTTACCCATATGCATAACATGCATATCAATAGGAACGCTGGGAATTTCCCGTTCCCGTGGATTTTCCAAACATTTTCTTTCATATAAACCTTGTCCTGGCAATTACGATCTCAGCAACCAGAAAAAAATCGGCTAAATCGATCAAGCCGTTTTTAAGTGATGCCATTACAAACAAATCATTCATTTTTATATACGTAGTTGGATAGATAGATTTACACAAAATGTACTACTGAACCATTACTATGACAACCAAATTGTTGTTGGGGAAGCGGCGCATTTTACTAATATTAATACCAATGTTAATTACTTAGCAACCCCCCTATAGCCAACACGTTGTTGATCGATTTTCAAGTTTCTTCGCAGCAACGCGCGACGGGGAAGCTCGTGTATTCCGGAAACCTTCGCGGCAGTCCACTCAACAACTTCCCAAAGTTTCATGGTGAACGGATGACTAGTGTAGGAATGCATAAGGAACAAACAGACACAAGAACTGATGACGTCATTTTTGCGGCGGGGGGCTGGTGAATATATAATAAGTTGATAGCATACGCACATATTTGTCATGGTGATAATAATGATAGTACTACGCAGTGGTGTGTTGAAGCGGTTATTTTGGGGTAGTCACTTCAAGTAAAAAATCGGGTGGTGCATGGGTGAGGAGGAGCACAGTTTGTACAGACCTATTAACACCATTTGTTGTAGGTACTATAAATTATTATTAGATCTAGTTAACTAGGTCAGGTATCAGTTGTCCAGTCGTTACTTACTACAGTAGACGTTATATTAAATATTAGATAGAAAGACACTTCCGAATTTTAAAGGATGGGTGGATACCAAAAATATATGTTTTCCTCCTTGTAAATAATCCTGTCACCACACCAATGGCGTGATGAACAGTAGTGGTGCAGTTCGACGAGGAGAGGAAAACATAATTTTGGAGGATTTCGAGTCGTATCGGATGCGTATTTAGCGCATAGGAAATGTTGATACGACTATTTTTTTATTTTTTTTTTTTTTTTGGTTTTACTCGTTTCGTGCGAAAATCGATTGTAGCAAACTCATTAGGACTCATTAAAATTCACCAGGATTTGCCAACAGTGTCAGCTGACTGCTGCTAGAACGATAACTAATATTCGGGGACCTTCGAACATTATACATTTGCGGTCGGGCTCGTAAAGACAATTTTCTATGAAAACGTTTATGAATATATAAATGTATTTTTTACGTCAATTTGGACGTCGGAAACGTCGAGCAATGTTCACTCAACTGTTCACATGCGTTTTAATTTGCGCGCTATTAAACGATAATTATGTACGATTTTCCTTTGATTTGTTTACGGTTCTGGTTCGCCATTAGACGATGTTATCAGTCAACTACTGCACAGGACCGCGCACAAGACTATTTAGCCTTCGAATGCGAAACAAAAAATGTACTTCGCTCGGAACTTTCGTGCACGTCTCTCGGTGCGCTGCGTAGTCGCGTTTATAATTATTACTGAAACGAAACGTAATTATCGTTCTGCGTTGGCGTGCCTGTAATGCGCATTAACTGTAACGGAAGCGTGGTCTTCAAAAGTAAAACGATGAGAAAAACAAAAATAAACCGTTTCAATAGTATCGGGAGAGTAGAATAAAACGTGATGCACATCGCTACAATCGGTGCTCGTTCAAACCGTTCAGTACGGGGCGAGGGTTTTCGTTCAGAATGTGTGCAGCGTCGTCGTCTAAAAATGCACTCGTGATTTCGGTTGCCTACGTGTAAACCGTTTCGGGCGCATGAAAATCCGATTATTGTTTTAGACAAGGTGGATCGTAAAAAATATTATATTTTCCTCGAACCGACTCCGCGAACAAGAATAATTGGGCGTGACGGTTGACTTCGGGGGGGAAAAAAAACTCCGTACACACACGGCCGGCACACGGACACCGACGTTACGATATTCACGTAAATCCCAGATTTCATCGTTTTAGTTACGCTCGGCAAGCAGTGCGCGCGGCGTATGCGTACGCGACGGAAAATGTAGTTTAGCAATAGAGTTAAAAACTCGTCTGTAGTGCACCGCTAAAAATCCCTCAAGCAGAAACCGTACGATATCGAACGAAACATATCAATCAATCACGATAAATGTACGGCCAAGGTTAATAACGACGCGCTACGATATTTTTCTGTTGCCAACAATACGTATATGCGGCGGCACAGTTATAATTCAGCGATTCTGTAATTTAGAAAAAACAAAAAGAATTCGATTTCGTAACAATAATAACGCCCTCTCAAATCGATCCACTCGTGATCAGATCTTTGAAACGAATGTATTATTTATAATTTCATAATTTATTATTAAAAACAATTATTCGATTGCCGTCCTATAGAACTGAAACATTTTAAAATGGCACAAATCATAATATACACAACGATAAACATTTTTCATTCGATTTATTTTCTTAGTAAATAAATTCTGAGATTCTGTTACGCTGGACGGTCTCCTCTTCGTGGGTTTTTACGTCATACATCATTTTTATTCCGTCATCGTTGTTACTCACTGTTTTTCACGTAAACAGATTGTGTTGCTTATTAATTATTAAAAAATAATAATAATTAATTAACGATCCACGATTAATATCTATGATAATTATAATTTACCACAAAGCACAGAATACTGATGTCTTACTAAGACAAATCAATGGGATAAATTAGCGAATAAAAATAATGGACCAAAAAATAGCACGCCCAGGGAAAACGTTAAAAGAACATAGGAATCGGTTTGAATAGACACCTAAATAATTATTATATAGCAAAAAGAAAAAAAAAATGTAAGAAAAAACATTTCATTCGTTCACTATAAATTCTTCGACTAATTGTGATTATTTATTTTTATACGCAAGAGAGCCGAAGAAATTCAATCGGAATTTTAAGCTAAAACGTTTTTGTTATTACACGGTACAACTCAATTTGCTCAAATGTGTAACGGGACCACCAGGCACAACTGTATCAATAACGTTGATTTATTTAAACTTGACATAAATAACCTAACTGTATAACTTATAAATACTTAAAAGTTTACCATTTTTCGGCATGTAATTAATATACGTGCACTGACCACAGTTTTAAAAATAAAACGATAAATTAATACATTGCTTTTCGACGTGTTTGAATGTATTATTCATTTATTACACTTGTCAATCAGTGGAACTTAGTCGAACGCTGTTGCAGCGTTCTCACACCGATTTTGTGTTTGAATAAAATAATCGAATGTAAATATCATGTAAGTCCATGAATATTGTACTCAACATAATTTTTCAGATACATCGCCATTTGTCAGTACTGCGTACTACGTGTACAATTGTATATAAAGGAACAATTATGGCTATTACAATATGACCCGGCCATTACGAGTACTACGAAATCGACATCCTCCCACAGCATTGGAGTAATAATAATTAAGAAACCCCACAGTCCCGAGTAAAACCAAATTCAATCATGGAAAGACTTAAGGGCTTCAATTATTGACTTTTCACTTTTACGAAAAAAAAAGGACAAACATAATTAATAATTCCAATAACTAGGACAATTGGACAAATTAGATTATTTACTTAACAATAATTATAAGCTGAATGACTTGACCTAATTTACTGTCTTACAAATTACATGAAATAACATAATAAACATATTTTTATGAACTAATAATCAAATCGGTGCTGAATATAGTGAGAATCAAATGAAATTGATAATAGTTTTGAATTCATGATACAAACATTTTTCGAATACATTGCAATTGTACGTATTAAATTGTAGTTAGAGTTCCGATCCTTCGTAATATTAATTGTTCTTCGAAAATGACGATTGATTTTTAAGTTCATTCTAAGTACAATAATTAATTGAATAATATTTTACGATCATAATGATTGTTTATTCTCAAAAACCGAAAATCACGTATGGCTACAGCAAACATGCGTTGCTTGATATAATTTTCCGGTACTTTGACCCCTTCTTTGTAATTTACGAGACAATATAAGACCGATTTGTGGTGTTGAAGAAGCGAGACAAATTACAGCTTCTACATGCAAAAATGTTCTTTTGTCTGTACACTGCGCATGTGATTAGATTAGGCATACCTATCGAAACTTAATAAATGATGGACACGTTCGCTGTCAGCGTCGGAAAATGATTCACTAGAACAGTATTCGGTAACGTCTAAAATGTACCGTATTTTCACTCGGATAATATAATATAATATAATATTGAATATTGAAGAGTTGCTTTGGGCATTATTCGAACACAAACAAATCTCGTGAATCAGGAGAAGTCAATTATTTTCATGTTTTACGAAATACAATTAATACATAACTATTTAAATAACCATAACATATAATATAGGTAATTACTGGATTATATTTTGCGTTACCTATCGTTCGTGAACGTTTTTTTTTTTCTTTTCACATTACGTAATATTATATTTATTGATTAGTACATATTATAACGCTATAACATCGTTTCAAGCATAATCAAGAGCATATTATGGCACAAGCAAATACCTACTTGTTTCGTTGTTAAGTGTGGATATACATATAATATACTGTCGTCTAAGTACCAACCGCAGCTGCCGCCGCCGCCGCGACACAACACGTCGACGACGCCAATAACATAATATTTTATAATATACAAAATGTAACGTTACATACCACGAAAATACGAGGTTTTATTTCGGTTTTGTTCAATCGACCAAATCCGTTATAGGTAAATAGAATACGGACAATGGCTATTATTTATTTTTTTCTGTGCGCTACGATCTACCAAAAACAAACTTTGTCAAGTGTTAAATGTACCTTACGATGTGTTACGAAGTCTGCAAGTCAACCACAAACATTTTCTTTTCTTTATTTTATTTTACCAAAGTTCTATGTTAATTACTATACTTCGACGGTAAGTTATGGCACACACGTTAAACGTATAAAACTTCGTACTAACAGATTACATGCAAGTATGCAACCATCGGAACATCACATAAAATTAAATTGATGAAATAAGAGGGAGAAAATTTCACGGTCGTGTCAAAATTCTTTCATAGGAACAAATATTGCTACAAAACTTAGTGATTATTATAATGTCAGACTATAATGACTAATGAGTAATGACTTTGTTTAATATTAAGAAACATTCACATACTTAAGATAATTTCACATAAACGGAACAATAGTTCAACATTTCTAAAGGTACTTTGCCTTTTAGATAGCACCGAAGTTATACTAATGTGTATGCCTTTTCAGACATATTGTAATAATAATTAGTTGCGTGCCATGTCTGTTCGTGCACAACACGTACATCAAATTTCAGCGATTCATTTAGCTTAACTTTTTAAAAGGGGCTTTGGAAAAAAAATCATGCCTACCGGCCCGTTAGTAAACAGTTTTATGGAGGCCGGCGTTACTATAGGGAGCGAGCCACAACAATGGTATACACTATATGCAGTGCGAAGAACCAGAAAAAATAGCCATTCAAGTGCGGGCGACGGACCAAGTGTATATGTAGGTGAGAAACCGCACGCCATTCAAAGGACCCACGTCCCACACAACCAAATCGCGTGTCGATTTTTTTCCTACAAATGAGAAAATCATTAGGTACAGGGATTAGGAATTCGGAACAAAACCACGTTTATGACTACACAGCACCCGTATATCGTGTCTGGGGTCGACGAGGTTATACGGATTCTTTCTGTGTTAACGTTACAATTTTCAATAAGAATGCCGCTACGTTTTCAATGTTAAATGGCCCTATATTTCATCTGAAACACTCTTAAGTATACCTGTAACAACGAAACTCGTCCGAAACTACTCAATGGAAAACGGGAACTTATCACTATATTACGCGGAATCCAAGCGCGGTACCCACATGTGCTATAGATATATTTATTACACAAAAGGTATTAACAGGAATCCGAATCGTAGGAATGTTTTTAAAACGACAATAAACTCTCCCGTGTTAACACAGGATTTACCTGAAGGTCGAGGGTAAAACGTCTCTGGGTTAATAGTTATCGTTAACCAAACAGTAATGTCGGACGAGGAACACGAGAGGTTTAAAGACGACGTTAAGGTAACATTTCTTATTACCATATTTTGCACCCTAGGTATCAACGAAACGGTCGTCGTAAAGTATCACCATCGTAGCTCATTTAATAAATATAAGTCTAAGATTCATTACCTACTGGGATATAAATTTGAAAAAATGTCTAGTGTAAAGTACCAACAGGTACTGTATTTATCTGATGGCTGGCTACTAGAGTAAAATAAATCGGCTGGAATATATAAATTTGGCAGAAACAATTGTTTGGCCAGAACTCTCTACAAAAAAGTAAAAATAAATACATACATATAAATATATAATACATCGCTGAACACGGAATACAGTGAAAAACGACCGTCGTAGATGATAACACATGACAGCTGCGTGTAAATAAACATGTGAACCTGAAGTTGAACTGATGTATTCGGCGAATTCGAGAGAGTTTACACATTATTTGTGAACAATTTGAAAGCAATGATAAATCGTCGAATTAAAAAAAAAAAAACTATCCTGCAGCGAGTGGAGACCGGTGAGAAATATACATAGGTATACGTCATACATAATACATCGAATATCTTATTTTATATAATTGTGACTCAAATGTATCACGTAAGATCACCGGGGGTTCGGATTATCACGACCGTAATAATATTATTAACTCTTACAGTTTTACACCGCAGTGTGTTTATAAACATACGTTTTCGAGCGTACAACATGTCAGTCTCGGGAACCGCGAAGGTTTACCGATCGAAAACGGATAAGTACACAATAAGGCTCACGTTATTTCACGATTTCGGACAGAGTCCTCGTGAAAAGCCTCGTACACGAATAACAAACATAATTCGCTTCAAATTCACAACGCTCTTGTGAGACCGAGCGACTAATCCGACGGTTCGTAGACGACAACAACACAATGATAAATATTTTATTTCACGCCAGTATATTATCCGGTAAACGGTGAAAATCAGCGTCGGAAACGGATTCGGGCACGAGTTTCCGGCTGGTTCGACGGCACATTCTCCCGTGAAACCAAATCGAACTACGTCCGAAACGGGTTTCCGCACCGAAACAACAACAACAACAATAATAATACTAATCTCGTAACGTTTCGCAGGTAGACGCCATAATAATGTAGGCGCGTAATACGGCGTTATCGCGCGGTAACCGAGCAACGAAAACTTTTGGGGCGGCGGCGAACGGAGGAAAGATCAGAGACGGGTGGGGGTGGAGGACCCCGCGGACGTTAACAGTTTTTTTTTTTTTGTTTTCACTCACCACGTGTGCCAGTAGTACGGTAACAGTTTCATGGTGATCGCGGTCGTCCGGCAGCCACGGGAACGCAACAGGTGGAAGGAAAACTAGGGTAAACACACCACCACGCGGAAAAAAAGAGTTGTAGACGCTAACTAGAATATCTGACGAACGGCGGCGGGCATAGTATCGCGAACCGTATGACCTCGCGCGGACGACACGAACACCGAACTGGCGCGTCGAATTGTTATGTGCGTCAGGAACGCACCGGGAGAACCGGACCGTCGTCGCCGTCGCCACCACCGCGCCGACCGAACGACCATCCGGGGGGTGGTGGGGAGCGTCGTCGTCGTCGTCGTCGTCGTCGTCGTACCTGTGCGCGCGTGCGGGTGAGCCAGTTGCGCGTGTGCGCGCGCGTTCGTATTATTTCTCCTTCGGGGGGATAGTGGCGGCGGCGGCGGCGCGTCCGGTGCACCGGAGGTACCTGCGGCGGCAGTCAGTGTTGTACGGTGTCTCGGTGGTATGCGCCCGCGCGGACACGGCCGACCCTCGAAACGCGCACGATGCCGCGCGGCGGGCAGGTACGGGGGGGGGGGGGGGGCGAGGGCGGTATACCTGTCGTGGAATTCCTGTTCGACCCTTTGTCACGCGAGTCGCACACGCACCGCTGAAGTCGTCCGCGTTTAGGGAGGGATGAATGGTATACACACGTAACTGATCGAGGCTCGAGGTAGTGGACCACAAGGTACAAGACACTACCCGAATAACACACACGGTAGTAATAATAGTAATAACACCGTGTGGCCCGAGAGATTCGTCGTTTTTCCCTGCAGGCGGACAACGCACTTTGTTCACCCCTGCCCGTTCGTCAGATGGTTATTATTATTATTATTATTATTACTATTGTTGCTGTTACTTGTACGGAAAAAAAAATAAATAAAAAACGTATATTACGATATACGTCTCGCCGCCACCGTCCCGGTTTACCTCGTAAACGTCACGGTGCCGTAAAAACCGGGATTGCCGAACGGGGAGGAGGCGGTATGGAAATTATAATCAAAATCACGTTTCCGTCGTTATGAATTTTCCCTTTTTAAATTCATAACGCAATAATACCAGCGCGTGTGTTAGTCGCTAGTGTGCACGCACCATTATTACAGGCAGGAACTTCGTGGCGTCGACATGAAAATACGTAAAAATTATTTATATTTTACCCGTCGTAATCATATAGCAGTCGTCTTCATGGACGGTGCCTAATCAGACGGTTCTTTGTTGATTTCATCGTATTATATAATGTGTGTTATTCTTTTATATTGCATTTGTATTGTAAAAACTTATATTGCTATGCGCGCGTACACGTTTAAAAACTGCTGCCATTATTGGGGAGGGGATGATGGTGAAGCAAGGTCCCCTCGGCCCCTCTTTGGCCGCGAGCCATTTTTACGCGTTATTTCCGCTCCCTCCGGGCAATAATAATAATTCTAATAACACAATGTTTTGTCGAGAATTTCGTTCTGAATAATTTATTTATCGACGCAACTTTTTTTTCACCAGTGCATGTGCAAAATAAACGCGCTGTTCTCGTATGGGACACTGGGCGGCTCGCGTACACGTACAACAGATGTCATTATTACAGACGAATTATTACAGCGAACGGTTGAAAAAAATTGCCGAACCGCGACTCGATCTGTACAGAGACTTTTTTTTACGTTATTGAAACTATACTCGTACGTCAATCTGACGCACGGGGCTATACACACATTGATATCGAGCCACTGTGACCATGTACACCTTGTACATATGCCTGTACACAAGACCGTAGCCAGCATACAATTTTGGGAGGGGGGGGTTTAAATTATAATGATGTATTATGACGAAAAAAATCTCTACAAAATCTGTTTGATATAAAATTGATATAAATATTTTTGATATAAAAATCGTTATTTAAATGAAGTTTTTGCAACTTAAAAAATCATAATAAAATTAAAAAAAAAAATTCGGGGGTGGTTTGAACCCTGAAACCCACCCCCCCCCCCTTGGATACGGCCTTGCCTGTACACATTTTAATCGTATTAAAATGCTTGATAAGTTTATACCGTTCGAAAACTTGTAGACGTAACTACACGTTGCCAAGCTAAATGTAACTCGTTCGTGATATACAATTCTCTTTGTGTCTACGGACTTGTAATTTAATGACGTGATGTGTATATATATATATACGTACAATATACATGAGCACACATATGACATGGTTCTGGTCTTATAATCAATAACTGGTTATGTCACGTGCAAGTGCAGTAAAAGACAGCGGATGGGATAAGGGAAGAGGTGCAACGTTTATTCATAATAATTTTCCTCTCCGTTCAGTATGACCAAGTCGAAATTTTCGCTAAAAAAGAAAAAAAAAAAGTACAACTGTCACGGTGTTCGTAATTTATCAACCGTGTCGCGTTCGACTACTAAGCGATAAAAAAAATACGCCGCCGCACTTATGCGTGTGCGTACAGATAATACGTATGTGCGTGTGTACACACGCGAAACGGATCACTGTCCGAATTTTTTTTTTTCGCTTGAAACCTGTCAAAACGTAATCTGAAACATTATACGTTCAAATGGAATAATATTACGTACACTATCGGAAAATTCTCAGAAAATTCCGGCCGCAAGTCGACGACAGTGCTGTGTATCCATGATAGTACAAAGAGAAATGGTCATTTTAAACCGACATCGTAATAATATGATGGCGTTAATACGATATACACCCACAACGCGACACGCGTAAATCGTGTATGCAATACCGTAACCAGCATAACATTTGGGGGGGGGGTTAAATTAAAAAGATGTATTATGACGAAAAAAAATCTCTACAAAATCTGTTTGATATAAAATTGATATAATAATTTCAATAATAAAAATTGTTATTTAAATGAAGTTTGTGCAACTTAACAAATTATAATAAGACTAGAAAAAAAATGTCGGGGGTGGTTTGAACCCTGAACCCCCCCCCTTGGCTACGGCCTTGCGCATATGTGTAATATTATTGTTTCTGCGACGCGTCTCCTCTGTACGCTCGAGAGGCGAAATACCTGTACGTCGGACTTAGCGTGTTTCGTGAATCGTTCAAGCATGGGCGTTATTATGGAATTTCGAATTTCAAACCTGCTCGGTACAGCTGCGAGAAAATAAATAACGTGTAACAATCGAAAAATGTAAATAATCGACGATGCTACGATATGATCGGTCCTCGCCGCGCAGTTACAATCCGGCCCATCGTGGTAATATCGTCAAATCGTGCGGATTACGGGATAAATATGCGCTCGCGTCCATAAACGGTAAATACCTATTTCTGCGGTTCGCTTGCATACGGCATAGTACAGTGGTCTTCAACCTTTTTGGACTCGCGACCCACTATTTAGGCCTACAATTTTCGCGACCCGCGGCCACGTAAGCTTTGTAGAAAAAGAAAAAAAAAAGCAAAAATCGTAAGTTATTATGTCCAATGCACTATACTACGTGTAAAATCGTACCAGTGTACGAAACATGTACAGTGCGATTTGATATCCATTTAATATTATATAATATTGTTGATACATATAAAATAGATTACGATCATTTTTAATCTGTAACTTAATTTGCTAATACTCTACGTTAAATAATTGAAAAATTATTATTATACTTTATATAATTTTATGAACCTTATTTTTTTTTTTTAAGAAGACTTATCGCGACCCACCGGTTGAAGACATACTGTACATACTGTAACCGTCTTGGGATTGCTTCGGACCAACATTATGCGCAGGATCTCGCTATTAGTGTAATGTTATAACATTATTATTACCTATTCGACGACCGCGCTTATTATGTTTTTTTTTTAATTATCTGCAAACACGACGAGTTTGTAATGTTTGTATTGTACTATAGTATACATGTACACGTAAATGTACAGGTATAGGTACCTACGGACCGACGAAAAGCAGTCGGTTAAAACACTCCCTTTGTTGTGCGCATTTCCTCGCAGTAAACACAAGACAGGTGGACCGTAAAATAAAAACAGCCCTCTTCGAAATCACCGTCGACATTTGGAGGGGAAAACCTTAAAACGTTCGTGGTCACGCATAACTTCTTCATTGTCCGCGCGCGTTATACCTGCACCACCGGTCGTTTTTTCAACCATGTGCACTGGCTGCAGTGGGCGGAATCATGCACTGCAGTTCTCTCCCTACACTCCTTGTGTGTGTATGGATATATGTATAGACTTCACTTCGTGTGTAGACGAAAAACTGTACAATAATATTTTAAAACTACCTGCTGCGCCGCACGTTATGCACGCCCCGAATAAAAATACGCTGAAAAACGCTTCGAGTAGCTTATACGTATGAATGATAATATAACCGTGCACACGAACATCATCACATTTTGAAATACCGCGATGACAAACAAACTGTTGGCAAAAGTTAAACCGTTCGCGAGACGCTCGATAAGATATTGCGTGTTTGCGTGCGGTAAAATGATGACAAAATGAATTTCAAGAACAAAGAATCTGCAGTGTACAGTAGAACTACGTAGGACTTGTGTGTACGGTTTTCATAATTGGAAAATAAAGCCGAAATACCGAACATGAATAAAATCCAGTGTTTTTAAAATGATTAAAATACAATTTTGTTTTTTTCGCAACACTTTGCTTACTTATCATCGCAATACCCTGGTGGCCGATACTGCACGCAAATGCGGTATTTCAACAACCCTATATATTATATTATGTACGATGTGGTAAAATATTGTCGATTAAGAATATTTTCTTAAGACTGCGATAAAAAAAAATTATGAATGTTGTTTTTTTCTTTTTCGAGTTTGTCACGTTTTAACTTATTTTTTAAACATTTAGATAAGATCTATTGATAATATTTGAAATTAATACACCACGTATGATTATTATTAAAAAAATTGTTGTCGCGAAAATCACTGGCAACTGTTTCAGATGATTTAAACAGTAAGATCAATTGTTATGGAAGGGAAAAAACACAGTGGTAAAGTATTGATACAGTTTACGTAGTATAATAAAATATAATAATTTATACCTATATAACCGAGACCTATTATATTTTTAAAATTGTTTTCATCGCAACTATAGACATATTATATTATGATAAATATAAGTATCTATGTATATACATATTAGTGCAGTTATAGTACAGCTGTTGTACTAAAATACATATTATATTATATTACCACCGTACATTTGTCATTTAGAAAGCATTTTATATTTTATTATGCCCAACACTTCGAAAATAAATACAAGTAGCTTTCTAGTATTCTCGACGAGTAGTAATGTGACATGGATAACAATGACATGAGGTACAAGTGTTTTTTTTTTTATTCGTTGCGTAGGTATAAACGCCTCTAGTGCAGAGGTGAATTTCAGAAAATCCCTACCGTCTCCGGTTTGCCCGGGGCGATATGAAGTTAGAAAACTTCGGAACCCCACATGAAGTTTTCTAAACATTAGACTGTACGTACACAACACAGGGGTCATGAAAAAAGTAAAAAAAAATACGTTTCCTACACGGAATACCTTTAACCCGTTCACAGATTTACTGCACGAATAGATATGTAGAGCCGGATAGAAAATTCGCGTAGAGTACAGCGCTGATGCAGGTGAAAAATCGTCGACGTGACAAAATCATTGCGTGGGCACCGCACACTGGTGAATATTACCGGAGTACGTAACAAGCAATGCAGCAATATCAAAAGACGTTCAATTATATAATATATATATTTTCTGTACATCTTACTGTTTTGGAAACGTCTCGTTTTTTCATACTATACTCACGCAGTTTAACGCCGACTCGGATAAACGTCGAATGCGACGCGTGTGATTATGTATAGACCGGTCTATATATTATTATTACATTATACTACGTACGGCGGCACGCGGTTCGACACCGTTTTAAACTATAATAATATGTTGTATTCGATTATATGGAAACATTTCCATCACACCACACTGACCTGATTTGTGTTTCGTTGGTCTCGTCGACGGCTTTCAGTCTATTATTGCTCTCGGTGCCATCTTTACAGATAAGGACCTCGGTGAGACCATTGTTGAATGGTGAACTGGGTCTTCTGGATGATTTAGGATCGGATTGTTCGATTAGTTTGTTGCCGTTGTCGCCGGGGCATGGAGAACCAATGCTGCTACTGTGTACCTTATTGTCCAGAAAATCGTTGAGTTCAGTTGTCGGGTGCAGTTGACGCATCAACTAAATCAAAACGACAGTATTTTAATTAATATAAATTCAGCTCGGTGACAAAATGTGTGCGGTGTAATAACGATTTTAAACGTTTCAAAATAATATGAAAATCATCGTTTCGTTGCACGCAGTAATCCCGCGGTAAAATTTCGAACCAAATAACTGCACCCGCGCTACTACATACGTTTGTAGTAGGTGCTACTTTATGATAATCAATAACAACATATTTGATTTTGGAAATATGTAATTATAAATATTGTTCACGTATAATGTTTAATAAACGTATCACGACCATTATGTTTGTAAACAAATACATTCTGCGGTCGTCAGATTAATTTAAAATAAGGTTTTTGTCACATTAAAAGAAGATGATATTAATTAATGTGTAAGCACATAGTTTTACAAAAAAATGTGTGTTTGAATGACTCATTGGAGATACGAAAAAATGTTTGACTCAAATTCTCAATCGTATGCAATACACACCTATATTATAGCCACGACCAATCTTAATTAGCTATTAATGCGTGTTGGATTATTACAATAATGCGCATGGTGATTAAATGAATATTAAAATCCTTTTAAGAGGACAAAATACCTACCAAATACTTGGTACGAATATACAACCAAATAACAGACGTTGTATATTTTTAAAATGTTTTTTCAATTGTTTTTTTTTTTAAATTTTACAAATATTATTATAAACACATTTCAGTATGAAGATTAATTTTTTAGCCGGATTTTAATTCGACCGGGGAAAAGAAAAATTGAAATTATTAGGTTCGAGTACGTGACGTAGGTCATCCGAACGGTCGGTAGGGGAACATTTCGGCGCCATTACTCGTGTACCTACCTAACTATTTGAACCTTTTTCGCCGGTCTAACCGTCCAACACCGAAACGTGTGTAATTAACTGGCTCATAAATCTTGGCGGCACATAAAACAGGCCCACTTTGTTTTCGCGCTGTCCGGTGTCCGATTTCAAATTGAAGTTTTTGACCACCACTCATATTTCAACGTCTGCGATTATCATTTCCCATTAAAAGAAACCACCCAAACGACTCGTTAAAATAATACCAATTTGTGAATTCTCGACATTTCGCAGCCCGTGTGAAATTTTATGGCATCTATTTCGCGCACCGTTCGGTGAACACGAATGAATACAAAATAAATATATTATCATACCGTGTTCGTCGATCAGAAATTTGAGTTACAAAAACAATGAGTTATTATTATTGAAAGAATACGCCATTGAGCACATACGAGTGCCGAGTGTTATGCGATTCGTATAGGTATACATTTTGTCACGCGTATCGCATTAGTAATATGTATCTGTCACTGTATAATCATCATATTTTTTTTTTTTTACAGTACAATTTGATAATGTCTCGAATAAACTGCTAACCACAAAAACGACAGAGAACCTTAAGGCCCCGTTTAAATCGACTTTACAAAAGAATAATCAGGTTTTAAATATACTTTTTAGTTCGGACGAATACACGTTTGAAAAAATAATCGACGAAGTAGTGATTCTAATCAAAACAATAGTAATTAATTTTAATTTTAATCACGTTACGCGTCCCGCACCTATTGCGTTCGAATTAATTTTAATGTACGTTACTCGAAAGAGACAAAAACAGTGTACAATTCAGTGGTTCTTAACCTTTTCTGAGTCATGGACCCCTTTAAGGTATAAAGTATAGCCCCAGACTCCCTCGCCCGTATTCAAAAAGAAAAACCTTTAATTTCGATTATAATTTTAACATTTTTATGTTAATTTCAAACAGCGTGACTGTCATTATCTAACTGTTACACAAATTACAGATTGTTTGTAGCCAAATAATACCTTGTAAACTGTGATTTTCATGTTATTTGAATAAAAATTTCAGACCCTTTTCGTGCACCCCCAAGTTACCGTGTACGGACCCCCCAAAAGTCTGTGGACCACCGGTTAAGAAACCCCCGGTGTACACGAACGTTGAACACTCTGAACAATGTTCGTACGGAGAAGATTATTTTTACACGTTTAGGCAATATCGAAATTGATTTATTCGAATGGTCAATTATACCGAATGATGTGACGCAGTACAATAGTTACAAAATAAAACGGTGCCGCATAACGGTTGGCACGTCGAGCAACCAAACAAATGATTAATCGTAATTTCGCAATTGATTCGCACGAAAATTAATGATAACAATACACCGGCACACCGCGGAGTTCTCCGCGCACACCATCTAACGTTCTGCCGTGTGTACGAAATTGCATACACGCGTTGCCGTCTTTGAACGTAAATGAGGTTTTGCATTCACACCGGAGCAAAAGGCCCGTAACGATATCGACCTTTTGACACGTCAACGTTGTTCTCGATACAACCCGTATGTAGACTATTATGTTGCAAAATGAAATATTACGTAACACTCCGCGAGTAGGCGTACCTATTTCGGAAACGAAACGTTTATAAAAAAAAAAAACTTAAATGCCAGCACACGCTCCTTGATGAACAGAACGAAGCGAACAGAACGATTTTTAGCGAAAAATTTAAAACTGACGTTTAACCAAGTCCTTTAAAAAACATACCGTATTTAGACGAATCAATTCAATATCGAGCGGTGCGCGCTTTTATTTAGAACGTATGCGTAGGCGGGTGATAAAAAAAAATACTCAACCCGTTGAAGCGATAAGTTGTGGTGTTACGTTATTGAAATGTTCGGTTTCGCGCAGAAGTGATGATTGGCGAATAAATATTTAAATTCAGTACTACGCATCTTCGTCAATATCGCGGCAGAAAACACCTGACTCATCTCGCACCTATGGATTGTTAAAAACATTTACGTAATGAAAGCGAATGACTCACGGTTACGAGTCGTCTGAAACGAATAGACAAAATGTGCCAAGATGAAAAATGTATTTTAATTTTTTTTTAGCATTTTTATGCCGAGTCAGTTCGACAGCTCGAAATTCATCGGTTAAACGCAATCGCGATAGCAGTCGCTAAAAGATCCGTCAGCGCAGGGTCGCGCTCAAAACGTAACGTACCTGATGAGCCAATTTAGTAATGTCAACTGGTGTGATACGTTTGCTAGCGGCCAGCCGTTCCAAACGTTCTTTGGCTTCGTCTTCGATCCCGATGAAAAAGGCATCGTGAACTTGACCCAGATCGGAACCCGCCGAGTCGATGCTGGTCGTGACGACTAAACGGCAACAAACAAACACAAACATGGAATTAATTATTAAAAACGTATACAATAGATTATACGAGTATGTACACGCGCACAATACGCGCACAATGTGTCTCGTACGATGAGATTATTACGGTTTCGTCGCGCAAAAGTCATCCGTCGCCGTCTCTGGCCGAGCCCCCTAAGTCTACTCTCAAGCCGTTCCGCCCGCGGAGACCCGAAAACCGGGGAGGAATGCGACGATTTTACGCTCGTAAACGATTGTGTGTCCGACGATGATCCGCTTTTTTTAATCGGTTTCCTCGTGATCCACGTTTGTTTGGTCATCAACACTGTACACACACTTGTTGTTTTCGGACCGCGGTAACCATAACACGGACGAGGCTAACAAGACCGCGGCAAGAAATCCTGCTGCCTTCGGGCGACAACGCGAAAACAGTACTAACCGAAACGTGTAAACGCTGACTAAACAGTGCAGACCGAACGTACAAAACGTACCGAACGCGTACGCATCGTGCTATGTGAACTAGTGATGGGCGATTCACGTCAGTGAATCGATTTTTTGAATCGATTTAAATAGAAATTAAAAAATTCAATCGATAAAATTTAAAGTACACTAAATAATATATTAATCGTATAGAATACGGTATTTGTATCAAAATAATCGTAAATAATCGCACGACGCAACGACAAACTACAGTCGACTCTCGATAATTCGAAATTGACGGGACTGTTGAAAAACTTCGAATTACCGAGTGTTCGAATTATTGAGTAGTTCGAAATAACGAGAGGGCAAAAAAAAATTCGAATTATGGAGAGTTAAGAAAACAATTTTGTTTTTTTATTATTGTACATACATACATATTAATTATTTCAGTAAATTAGGTGATACATACATATTAGAGTTATTTAAAAGTTATTTTAACCGGCTTCTTTTAAAGTAAGATAATATAATTTAAAGTCTATAATAATATTCTATAGTTATCGACAGTAATATTCTAAATTTCTAAACGATTGTATAGTAAATTATTAATAAAAAGATTATTAGAATACAGATAAAATACATTTGGTGAATATATGTACTTCGAATTTCCGAGCATTGAACGAATGATACTTTGAATTGTCAAGTGTTAGTGGCCAGTTGACCCAAAATTTAATTTCGAATTACCAAGTGTACTTAAATGCATTGTTTTTGTTCGAATTAACGCGTGATTTTCAAGGAACCGAGTATTTACTTCGAATTACCGAAGGTTTCGAACTATCGAAGGTTTGAATTATCGAGAGTCGACTGTATTTTGTTTTTCAATCCGTGCGACTAATCGCATGCGAAAATTCCGTTGATTTTGGTTATCTTGTTTATTTTAAGAATCGCATTGGTCGCGTTCACACAGGACATACCGTTAATCTTAACGGAAAAAACACCGGCAAACGGTGTGACGTCCGAGTCGGATTCGATTCGGGTGCGTCCTGCAGGACCGTGAGGGTACGTGGGTCGCGCCCTAGGCCCTGGGACCGCAGTTCGGGAACGGGTGCTCCACAAGTGGCGGACGTACGTGCAATGAACACTGGAGACATTATGACGCGTTCACGGCTCGTCGTCGGCGGACGAATGATGATAAACCGGTTGCCGCGCTATCAGCGCACGGTGTTTTCTATCGGCGAAGGAATTGATACCGGTCATCGTTCCCCGGTGAAACTCGAGGTGTTTTCTACGTGACCCACTAACCGACCATCTCCGCCGACGCCCGACACATCCGCGATTTCTTTCAAATTATTGTTATTAAAATGAAAATATAATAACGAGACGCGCGTGCACCGCCGCGATTTGCAGTTACCGCGGCGGCGCGCGATACACGCATAATTAAATTCGCCGTTCGTTTTCCGCATTTCGTTTTTTGATTTCACGGTATCGGCTTTACCCGAAACCTCAATGCGTACAACCGACAGGGGCGTAGCTATAAATTTTTTTTTTTGGTAGGCCCGCATAAACCTTCCACTGTTAGACGGAAGTGGAGACTAATCCCAATTTTGGTATTGGCCTCCTATCATTTCAAAGTTATCAATGATTATTTTTATTAATCATTAATAACTTGAGGAAAAGTTTGCAATTTTTATGTATCTGAATACAATACATGTCTTACAAGATAACTTTTTTATAATTATTAATTACTATACTCGTAACTTACAACATATACGTATTGTCCATTTATAACATATTTTCAAAGTGAAAATTCTATCTTCTTTCGTCTTTCCTTTATAATAGCAAACTCATCAACAACAGCCGATGGATTATCAATAAATTGTTCACTTATTTCCCTTTCTATGGAAATTAACGTCAAATCGTTTAGCCTAGGAATTATTTCAGTCAACCCGAGGTATGTTTTCATTCTTCTCATCGTTGAAATACTTTTTTTTCTTTTCAGAGAAAATCTGGGTAGGTCCGGGCCTACCAGGCCTACCTAATGGCTACGCCCCTGCGTACACGGGATCGTATGTACTCGTCATGACCACATTATCGTACACTACGCCGCACCGTGCGGACTGGCGCGGATTCAGCCATCAATGACGGGAGGGGTGGAATATGAATGAGTACATAAATAAATACATATTTAGATACCTATTGGTCAATATTATAGTAAACGTATGTATAACATATAGAGGTATATTGTAATAGAACAATAAAATTCCATTCGATTTATAATCAATACTTTTATTCATAAGCTGTATTGAATTTCATTGTTCAATTATTTCGATTAAAATTTAAAATCTACCTTTTTACTGATATATTTCAGACAACGGAATTTGGAAAATATTGATATTTGTAAACAAAATTAATGTATGTAGAATCTGATACTATTTCTAGAACAAAACTCCAAGAGCGGTCGGCTTACGGCCGTCGTCACTCGATCGGTCACAATAATACTGTTGTTATCAAACGTAATATGTCATAGTGGCAACTATCGCTAAACGCGAAATTCGTCCTCAACGTAATAACATTATAAAAATAATCGGCCTCTAATGTGTTACACATCAAATGAAATAACACATTTAGATACAGACAACGGGGGGTGAGCCGCCCCGACTGCCCCCCCCCACTCGTGCGTGGGGATAACTTGTATATATATACGTGTTTTACGTGATTTGTCGATTAATCATGCACCGAAGATACGTCGACCAAAACATGACGCGTGTACTGCACCACTGCCGTATATACACCGATATAGAATTATAATGCGTTATGTACGCGGCGTCTGCGTATTTGTTCGATAGAATTCGTTTACGAAATCGACTTTCCATTCTAGATGTTTCCGAATCGTCCAAAGCACTTTTACCGTCCTAAAATGTATAGCGTTTTCTAACAACAATAATATAGTAAATCGCGTCATACATGCAATTTTCTTATGGTCCAGAAATCAATCGTTTTGCTACCGGTCCTAGTACGTGGCACGTGCTACACGTACCAGATATAATTTTTTTTTTTTATTATTTATTTAAATCAATGTCGAAAGATTACTGGCCCTCACTGAGAAAAACTCGTGTGGAGGCCCAGGGTTATCTTAGATTACAAATAATTCTTATTGTTATAGGTACATATTACAATTTTTACAAGACAAACAAGGAGTTTTTCATAAATAAATCACAATAACAGTTTCAGTAATATTAGTATGTTACATACAATTTTAAGTTTTACACACATATTCATATCGGAGCCGGTGGTTAATTTTTTTTTTTTTGAAGATGGGTAGCGGTAAATTTACCATATCATTGGATATTAAGTTAAATATCTGTGTTCCCAAAAAATAGTAAACTTTTCGGCCAATCTAAAGAAAATTTACTAGCTGCATATAATTATCTGGTGTTAACCCCGTGGATTATAGAATCTAACCGATTATGCTTTTTCAGATATATGGTGATTGTTTTTAGTATACATTTTATGGATTTCATCCCGTTAGTTATTCTTATTCAGTCCGTATAATCGTTTCAGCCGAGTATTTATTCATTTGAATGAAATTGAACGAAGCCTCGAAATTCGTGTGGACCGGCTTATGGAATAGAGAGAGAGGCGTTCAACGAGTCCGAAAAATTCAATTCGGAGCTTTCCTTTGGGACATTCACACCGTTTATGGACAAAGTCAATACTGGGATTTTCTAACAAACCTACACATATTTGTTCGATTAACGTGCTAACTCTTACTACAATTGCGTACAATTTTTTCTTAAAATGATTATTCTTCTTTATTACGATTTGTTCGATGGTGGTACAATCGAATTTTACCTCTCCGCTGATCGTACGCGCTAAACGGTACATTATATCGCTCACGTCACTACACCACGATTTTAAATTCTGAGTGAAACGAATATTGGTTTCATCATGATGTGTGCTACGATTTTTTTTTTTTTGGTGCCTGCTTTGTACTCGATTTCGACCTGAAGGTGCGATGCGCGACATATTCAAACGAGGTACTTTTCCGATAGAAAAATTCGTCTACTCGGTGTACTCTATTGGAGGAGATAATTTTTCGAATTTATCAACAGTTTTCCAAATAATTGAGAAAAACAGAAAAAAAATTGCAAAAAATTTCAACCTAGATCGAGCATCGACTTGTTTATTATACTTCACGGATACACGATTTTCTTTGTAGCAATCAAAAAAATGTTAGTCGGAAAGTTGTGAACAACTTTTTTAAGCTTTATAAAATTACATTTTATATCGAAATTAGGTGTTTCGACGAACTTTAATTACACGATGTTTAATATAAACTGGTCCGCCCGATCTCTTTCGCTCCGAATAGTTTTTTTCAAGAGCAATATGGTACATCGGCTTAAAGTTTAAAAGACCCATCCCTGTATCTCACTCGACCTTGGCGTTTAGTCCGTTTTTTTTTTAGTAATTAATTTATAATTATTATACCGCACTATCTATACACGTTTTGTGTGTATATACAATAATGTTTCGACGAGAATTCGCTAAAACGCGCCATTTCCAGACGGGATCGATACAACTTAAGTAGGTACGACGACGCGTATAACATTTGCGTTCTCGGTGTGCAATAATAACCATCTGTAACTTGTCCAAGCAACATAAGTGTCGCGGCGAAATTTCCACGAGAAAAATACGTCATTCCTCGGGTCGAGAGAGATGTGAGATGTGACTTAACCGAAGACGTGTGCACGTTCGAAACGATAATCTAATTGTAAGATCGCAGCTGTGTCTAACGGTCGTACAACGTGAACGTGCATCGGTTAAAAAATATCGCAGCTCGTTACCGCGGTTAGGTTAGAAACGGGGAAAAGCGAATAAACGTCGCGACGTCAAACCAGTATTTTTGAGATTTTACCGACCACGTTTTCCGCCGTGATATTAATTAATCGAGTAATAATTTTTAACCACGTTCAGAAAATATCGTACACGTGTGACGCGTACTCTACACACCTTACTGTGCAGTAATAGCCGTCGGTTATTTTAATGGTGTATACGTACGTGATTACCTACCAACAATCGAAACGGAAAAATTCAAAACGTAAATGGGAAAACTTCCGGCGTTTATTTTCAACGCTAATTATTCCGTTGCGCAATACTCAGGTGCGTCCGCAGTATTTCACAAGCGAATAATCGGCATGGCAACTTTCGGTTAGGTAGCAATACCGTGTGTAATACATAGCAGTGACGTTATGATGAAAATCCTAAAATATCGAATGAAACGTACGAACAACCCGCAGAGATCTCCCTATTCACCGCGAAATCTTACATAACGCTTGGCAAAACAAATGGTACTGTTTACCTTCAAATTATGCCGCTTGGCACAGACATATCGTCCCCACCATCCCAAATTCCCCCTGGTTTAAGGATTTAAAGATTTCTAGACATCATATCGTCTCATTCACTCGCCTTCGAATCGGTCACAATTTACTCCCTCATCATTCCTTCAAACTCTCTCTCAACTCATCTCCTCTATGCACCCGGCACCTCGTTGAAACTGTCTGTGACTTCAATCATATTATTTTCCATTGCCCCTCTCTCTCTCCTAGTAGACAACTCCTTTTTTCATTCCTATCCACCCTAGGTTATCCCACTCCCGATTCAAATCTTATCTTTAATACTCGCTCTACTCATATCATCAACTCCATCATTACCTTCATCATTTCCGCTGGCTTCTTAATTGTATTGCTGTAATGTCCCTGATAATGTAAAAAAAAAAAACTCGCGGAGATAAAATAAAATGAAACGCACCCCAGCATCGTTTACCTGGGAGATCTCTACGTGAAAAATCGATAGTTTATTTTCCGCCGTACCTACATTATGTATATTTATGGTCTCGCGTCATTCCAATTTGATGCTGGAACACTTATATACCGTGGTAATGTGTACCGAAAAATGTACCACGAAAAATATATTATTAGCACATGTTATAGCACGATAAATGTCCCACGTGGGGCTCGTTAATACAAACTATTTATGAGAGACTACGCACCACAATGTACGGAGCCATCAAGAAGTAAATACAAAACGGATGCATCTTAGCGACACATTTTCGATATTTTGTTTGCGATTTCATTTTCGGACGAATCCACTTAAATATGAACAATTATATATACAGCAAACGTTGTGTTAACACTATATATATATATGATCGGTGACGCAACTAGCGCGGGCGGGAGACCTCCGAATGGCCTCCGTTCAGAAGAATTTGGGCTCTTGAAATTCGTAAAACCTACAAATAATAAAAAATATAAAAAATACACTAAATTAAAAATAACGGGAATCCTCGCATTTACTGGTTGACATATTATAAGTATGTACATACTGTAACTATAATATACTCCGGTGAAATACTTGATTTTGGCAAAATAAGTTGTCACTTATTTTGTGCCCAATACAAACATGTTATAATCGTTTTAGATAATAAAAGTAGCGCTAAAATGTCTAGGGAACAAAAACAAGTTCTGTTATTGAGGCTGGTTCTTATGGGCCATATAAACAATAGTGTAGAAAAAAGCTTTCATCTATAGTTATAATTTAGGAGGGGTAGGGACCCCATAAAATTGTTCACTGCAAAACCTAGCTACGACACTGCTGCAGATTTCACCAACTACCAACTGCGTAGTGGTATAGTCAAAATTAAAAAAAGATACATATGGTAGTGGTGTTAGATGATCCAACTACAAAACGATTAACAAATGGAAGTTTTTTCATTTTTTTCATCTCATTATTAACTATGATTCACAACTTAAAATTATATTATCTTAATGAACAATGGTAAAAGGGTTCTAGCTGTGAAGCATTGTATTTATCAAACATAACAAAATGCTAAACATTTAAAACGATATTATCTGCAATACGTGAGGAAGTTACAGTGTATTATATGTATTATATGTGTTATTATATGTATACTTATGCCAAGTCATGAAAACTATTCCATTTCGTTCGCTTTCCAATTAAATTGTCTTAATGGAGTAAATATTAAGTTGCATTAATATTTAGTAGTTTTTATTCTGCAATAAGTATACGTTGTATTATTATTTATCAGTGATACTTTAACCGGTTTTTTATTGTACCTAAATGTATGTTTAAAAATATTTTGATGTTATAAAAAATATAGCTCGTAAGTACATAAAAAATATTCTGATAAAAGATAATGCTATAACTGCAAATAAAATCTACAAAAATATTGTAATAGGTATAATAAATTGTATGCTTAATATTCTTATATTTAGAAGAAATAAATGTGCGGTATTCAATAGTTTAACTAACTAGGTATATAAAATCATTAGTTTCTAAGGCATAGCTGTATCAAATACAAAATATAACATACCATATACATTATACCTGAGTACCTACTTAAATAAAAAATATATTAGTTTGCACCCGCAGAACGAAATAGAAGTCGTCAAGATTTTCATATAAGATTTTTTTTTTGCTACTATTGATTACTCCTCTGCGTTTTTGATTTATAAAATCTGTTATTTTTATGTACAGATCCTTGAAACGTTTATCAGTTGATCACATACCGGGTACATAACGTACGGATAAACCTTACAACCAAGATGTTTCATTTTATTCAGAGAATAGACAAAATGATTGGGAACATTGTGATTGTAATTTGAAGTGTTGCCGTATGATTATACTCATAATGGTATTGTACAGAGCGCAGGTGCTACACGCCGCGTGCGTCGTTATACAAATTAAATGTGAGTTTTTACATAAACATGAACAATTCGTCGGGCAGAATGATAGATAACTGTAAAGTAAACACGTTTAAACGTAATAATATTGCGATCAATTTCAATGCGTGCAATGGTTTTCTACATTATCGCTTGTTTGTAGCTGAAATTAGTCACCGCGGTGCCCTTGAAATATAAAAACCGTGTTGGTGTAATTCCCGAAGCTAACGATGGATCAATGGAAATTTTAAAATGCGCAGTACGCTCTGGTGTATGTGGAGTTGGCCCAGCCGCCCGGGAATTCTTCGCGCAAAATTATGTACCTATTCTTTGAAAAACTAATAAATTCACAACAAAAATCATAAATAAAAGTACTGTAGCGGACTTCAAAAAAATTAAAATTCACTGCAATATTGTGTTTATTTTTTCTTTTCTGTAAACACCGTACTAAAGTAAATATTGAATTGTTTTTATGAAAATTATTTAATTTTTAGTTTATTAAAATGAAAAGTTAGAAAAAAAAATGCCTTCCGGCAATAAAAAAATAATATTAATAATATCTTACGAAAATATTTGTTTTCGTTTTTACGTTACATTACACTCGCAACCATTGATTACAACAATAATGATAATAATAATAATAATAACAATAATAATAATAATAATAATATAAATACAGGCGTTAGGCGCGCGCTTTGTATACGTACTACGCGTAGTAGTCGTAAAAATATAAAATATACACACGTGAACACACGTTACGTCTGAACAGCGGAGCTATAAAAATTCATTGAAAACGTGAATAATAATAACTTGCACAACTCGCAACTGGACTGTCGAATACATTAGTCCTGTAAAGGTATTATTAATCCCCGTAGTAAGTTCTATTCGCGTGCTGCAACAGTACGCGTGAGGCTATACAGTGTACAGTGGTAATCGTTAACGTTTCTCGGTGCGTCTCTAATCTCGTACACAATGTTATTATATGTTTGCTCGCGTCGAAATATCGGTCCTCTATCGCGGCGGTTCTCAAGCTTTTTTGTTCGCGGAGCCCATATGTTCCTAAAAAAAAATTACGGAGCCCCAAAATTCAGAAATGTCTATTTGAAACAAGAATGCATTATGACTGAAGAAATTATTATGTTATTAGAACTTCGAAGATTGTAGATGAGTAAACAAAATTATCGTACATGTAAAAAGAACGAAAAACCGGACTTTTATCCAATCTCATTTTGGCTATGGCACAAAATATTATGCGGATTTATAATCCTAGTTAAAGGTTTTAAATGTTTAAAATAATACATTGATACGGTACAAATGATATTGAATCTTATGTATAAAAATGTAGCTAAGAAATATAATAATAATTTGAATTTTATCAATACAGATATGCCCAGGGCCTAGGGAGCCACGGACCCCCTAGACTAACCTTGCGGAGCCCTAGGGCTCCCGGGAGCACAGTCTGAGAACCGCTGCTCTATCGCATTGAGACGCTGTACGATAAAATATTATTGCGCTAAACATCACTATACTATACGTTCGGCCAGATATACGCAGTGCGCACACTTCGCGCACACTCTTGATAACCTTATATATTATATAAGACATTTATCTTCAAACGGCGAAGGTCTCTCTACATATTTTATTTTAACCCAAGTCGGGTTGCTCCTCTATCTCTCTCTTTCTCTCTCTTTCTCTATCTATCTCTGTATCTCTGTTTTTTCCATCTATAATACAAAGAATATGCCTTCCGGTGCGAAAGTTAAAAGTTTAAAAAAAAACATAATATTTTATAACAATAGAGCTAGTGTTTCCCAACCTTTTCTTACTCAATGCCCCTTTTAGATTTAAAAAATTTTACACCGTCCCCCCGTCCCACCACCACGAGCGTGGTTTTTCTGTTTTCTTTTTTAATAAGCTATTTAATTAAGGAAAAAATATAATTTAACCCTACCATTTAGTTAGTTATACATTTAAGTACCTACTTATAATTCAAAATGTATATAATTTGATTTCGAATTTGCTAATATAAAATATTATCACAAAAAATACTTATGTGACAAATAACTGCCCTGAGGTTGACAGTTTTCTGCTAATGAAATGATATCTGGCTCAATCAAGGGCGGATACAAGGGAGGGGCAATAGGGGCAATTTCCCCCCCGTATATAAAAGAGTATCAAATATTATATTTGAAATTAATTGAGGCAAAAATTTCAATGCAAATTCAATATTTTCTTTATAATGTATACAAATATACAATTATACCGATATTCAATAACACTTTTCGACTTGTTTGTATCAAAATGCATTTTTTAAGGTAGTTTAATAGGTATTGAGTTTTTTTAAGTATAAGATTTTCATTAAGTTTCATGCTCAAAATTAAAAGTTTTTGCGTTCTAAAACGATAAGACTCATCACCAGTGTTTCTCTTGGGAGTATGACAGATTTCTGTACACAACTCATTTGATGTCGATTAATAATAAGACAATTTCTATTAGTTTATTTTATTAATTTATGTAAATTTCCCCCTCCGTTTAGGACCTCTGTATCCGCCCTTGGGCTCAATGGATTGACACTAGTCTAAAGCAGCGGTATCCACTACGCGGCCCTTTAACACATTTTGTGCTGCCCTCACTAAAACTAAATTTACATTCTAAAATTCAAAGTTCAATAGAAAAAGTTAAATACGTATTTTTTGGTTTTGGTTTTATGTATATATATTCGTATATAATGTTATATGTCCTTATTGTTCAATTATAAATTATTAAGTTATAATTAATTAATATATAATATATACATTTTTTAATCATAACCATTAAACATGTATGTAGCCCTCGAGTAATTTTCAAAGTTATTATTCGGCCCTTTCCAAAATCCTAGCGGGGACCGCTGGTCTAAAGTCACCTTTTTCAAATATTTCTAATTTGGTTCTTGATTTGGTGAAAGTTGTTAAACCGCATTTAAGCTTTTTTTGCGCAGTTATGTCGACGGGAAAATGTATAGACGAATGCCCCCCTTATCGCCTCCCTCAGAAAAACGCCCCCTTCAATATAAAAAATGCCCACAAGAGGGCGGGGCGGTAGTTGGGAATCAATGCTGAACAGACAATAGTTTCGATTGAAAATCGCTGTGCTGTCTATTTTCATTAGACCATACACGTTCAGCAGTAGAATACCTATAGTATATATACTGCACGTGTAAAATTATACATACATATCCCGGTTTTCTCGTACTGTATGCTACCGTAACCGTGAACTTTTCACGAAAACGGGTGCGTCGAAAAGCAACAATTTTCAACGAATCCCCCGACATCAGATTTTTTATTTTTAAATTAATCGATTTAAAACGTGTTATAACGCGGGTTGATTAAAATGTAATATTTATAGCGTATTTCGTAAAATATACATTATGATATTATTGTTACGTTTACTGCAACAGTTGATAATAGTATTACGGAAACTCGATAGCCAGTGGTGGTCCTAGGGGGGGGGGGGGTGGATCGCCCCCCCCTGGTTTATATTATAAACAGAACTTGACATTTTTGTCTTTTGCTTTGCTTGCTATGCTTTTATAGAGTAAAAACATGGCTATGGTCAAGAATGGGGAACACCAGACTTAGTGGCTTAGCATTACTCCATATTCACAGAGATATTACGGTAAGTCATGAAAATATTATTGACCGATTTGCAAAACAAAAAAATCGAAAAAGGACTTTTATTTTGTAAATATAAAATTATTAATCTTTGAGTATTGTATTTAATGTTAAAAATATTTCGCCCCCCCCCCCCTCCCCGCTTGGAATTGGTCAAGGACCGCCACCGTCGATAGCTGTGTACGCGTCTTGTGTTTTTCATAAATATTTTATTGGACTTGATGGTCATGCCGCGATTCGGGCAGCTTATCCGGCGGACACGAAATCCACGATGTCCACCACTTCGTGACGCGCGACCGTACGGACACTGTTTCCATCGCAGTCTCGTACGCATAACATATACTCGTATATACATGTACATGAAACGAAATCCACACCTCGATTCGAACAAAACCGGGTTCATTACACCCACGTCGACGGATGTTAACCTACGCCTATACGCGGCGGTGCACGTCCGTGCGCCACAGTCCGATCTCGCGTCGCACTATTTGCGTAGACGGAGTAATATACAATAATGATGATAACGATAACGATGATGATGATAATAATAATAATAATCGACGTCGACCATTTGCGAGAGCGCAAAATCATTTTCTCTCTCTCTCTCTCTCTCTATCTGTATCTATTCTCGCGACCTACGACGGAAAAGAACGCGGAAAGTACCGCGGGTGTACACGGTAATCGTGCACACACACACATCGTTCGTACGCACGTGAACATGTGTGTGCGGCGATAAGTATACGTGTGTGTTTGGTTACAGCGGGCTGCGCGTGACTCTCCGCTCCTTGGCGCGCGGGAGGAGGAAGACCGAGTGATGGACCGAAAAAACGCGCTTAGCTCGATGTCAAGGGCAACCGGTCGCGCGCATACATAATACGGTACACACGGCAACATCGCATTACGTGAGCTCAGCCACTGCACAGGCCTCTGACAATGCCGTATATTGTTCCTCGGCTCATAATACAAACACGCGCACGTAGTGTAGTATACGTACAAGTGCATTGTTTCTTTCATGGTTTTAATTTCCGTCGCGCGCAGCATCTGCGAGATAACTATCGTGCGCGTGTACCACCTTCAAGGTTCCGAGAGGGGAGTACGACCGAAAAACGGGGAAGGGGGGTGGGCGAAACACCAAGAGGAAGGGGATGGATGTCTGCAGCTAGCTGACGTCCGGAATAATGACCGTCTACACGTCCAAGGGTTCGTCATACGTCGTGATGAGCTGCGGGTGTTCGTCAATCGACGATGCGCATTGCATGAACCCCGTGCATAATATTATAGGAGCACACCCGACCAAAAGCGTTCGTCACGGGAGAAGAGGCAAAAGTATAGCTAAATATTTTCAAAAAATATGATACATTGAAATAAACCTACAGACCTCTCCGGGTACCGCGCGATATCTTACGTATTACATTGAACGATGTATGTGCGGCTTCTCGAACAGATTCTCCCGGTTAACAAGTATCGTTGAAATGTTGACACAACGTTGTTAAGCATACAATACACCAATCGTCCGTTGGTGCTCGGCTGTTTAAGTTTTACTTTTCATTCGGAATCCGTAACGTCTGGTGTCGTAAGTGCATGACCGCAGAAATGTCTGCCCGCCTAAAGGCAAAATAATCCCGGAAATTGTTATTGTACTTGGTCCACTCTCGTTTGTGTTTAATTTTTTATTTCGACCCCGTCGAATAGTTTTCCCGAATAGAGTTTCATAACCGCCGAACACTGTTACCACATCGCGCTCGAAACGTTCACGGTGTCTCGACAAAAGACCGAGAAGGAAATCGAATCGCGCGCCCAACCGCCCAAGTGAGTAAATATTTAGGAACGTGGGAGATAACGCGTGTGTCACCGCGACCGCGGCGGCGTACATAATGTATAATAGCTAAGTATAATAATCGTACGAAAAATACTGCATATAATTATTATTATACAGATATTACACTTGGCCCAACGTTATTAACCGTACAACAATTATTATTATTGTTGCAATTTGATACATGCTGCAGTATTTCACGTGGAAAAAAAAAATGTAAAAAAACACTTATTTTCAAGAATATTATTACACTTCTGCATTACATTTTTTTTTTTTTTTTTTTATATATATATATATACAAACAATATATTGTAGTGTTTGCGAAATAACTTAGATTGGTTCATATATGTTCACATATCGTGTGTAAAAAAAAGAAAAAAAAACCATAATTCTGTAAACCGTAAACGACAAAATTACGCAGTCATGAAAACCATGATTGATTTCCTCGGAATCCAAATCAACATTTTATTTAAAATTGGCCCACGACTTTACGAAAAACCTGCATAGTCACATATATGCGTAAATGTTGACTATAAGTACCTATTTAAGTATCGATAACTATTGTAATCGATGGAGATAACTCGTTGTTTAAATTAATTGCAATATTTTTTTACCATCAAAAAAACATCCTTGAATTAGATACACCTATTTCGTTAAGATTTTATCGAATTTATAAGCCTATGTAATAGAACATCTTAAATTACGTTGATTGTTTTCGCAGCAAATAATGTTTGCACGAATCTACGCGGCTAATGCTCAATACAAACCATCACTGTTGTACTACAGAAATCTTGTGGATTTCGAACGAATGATAACATTTATTTGAAATATTTTACTTTTAAAGTTCAAAAACCAAGCGATGTGGGTGAATCACGGTACCCGTGACCCGATTTTCGGATCAAAAGGCACCGGAGTGCATTTCGAACGATTTCCGTTTCAGGATATCATAAGAAATGACGACGTCATCGCGTCGGCATACTCGATATGTGTACGCACGCAATACCGGTAGAAATAACACGTAAATGCGACTTTTGGTCGAGTTGCAGGCCAACGGGTTTCAACTCGAATATCCGTAATAACAACAATCGGATTCTTTCGGGGAGGAACGAAATTAGATGGACGGAAAAAAAATTACGGTAACCGATAATTGAGCCGAGCGATTTGCTCCGGTCGAGGGCATCGGATTTCGTACCGTGTGCGCAGTAGTGTTACCGTTGACGGTTCGCGATCGGCCACAACGTTTGTTCCGGGACAGACGAAAATCGGTGGACAGACAGTTTAGCTCGACGTTCGATCCGTAGAGACGGCAACAAAGCCACATGCCTACAACACTGTACACCATCGTTTCTCAACCTTTTTAGTGTCCCAAAATAGGTATAAAATACGGTCAATCACTTCGCGACCCCCCTCCCCCTCCTCCATCTATATTATGTATACGTTACCAATATGTAACGTGGTCGTGGAAATCGTCTAAAATTTCGTTTACACGATTGTTTGGTAATGCAATTAGATTCGTTGATTGTCCTTTCGATACATTTTTGTACATTAGTATTTGGTTTTCATTTATGAAATAATTTTTTGATTTTCTTATCCAAATATGATTTGAAAGTTCTGGATTTTGTATTGCTTTAATAATGTTTGTATATATATATATACATCATGTAATTGTTCTAGTTGTATGTTGATGGTTTTTATTGTACACATTGTAAATTCATTATCTTCTAGTATTTCTTGTCCTATAGTAGGTGGTTCAAAAACTGGGTTTCGAGACATAGCATCGCATACCTGATTTAAGCGTCCTTTTCTTTATTTGATTGTAAATTCATAATCTATTATTTTACTTTTTAATATTTTTATTTTAGTTGATAATGATTTAAGATTATCTAGATATTTTAACGGTGCATGATCTGTAAAAATTTGAACAGTAAAAATATCCTATCATTAACCAAACGAAATATAACACATTTTTAAACATCAATTTATAAATACCATATCTATAGTAACTTAAGCTTATCAAGTTTGAACGTTATGTATCTCGGGTAGTTAGGAATTTCCATTATAGTGGAGTAGTGCCCGTTTTATTGGTGAGATATCTACATTTAATCGACTGTCATTATTAATATTATTAAAATCAACTGCCCTGAACTGCTAAACCTCATACCCTTAAATGACCCTTGTGTTAACACGCGTGTATCACACACATTTTACCTTCCTACCCACCGTCAAAATTACAGTCTTTACGCTCCCATCAATAGAATGCTATGACAACAGCTAACACATTAAAAAATTTCGATTTTTTCAATGATAACTCAACCAGGTTAAAACGTCTAGTCTTAAGTTAATTCAACACTAAATACACTACATTGTAAACTTTTATTATTTTTTTACCTTGTTCATTCTAATCTATGTCAATTTGATAAGTATTATTCATATATTTTGTTTGTTCATACTATGTACTGTACTGAGCCCCACAGGACGTATATATAATATCAACAAATAAATAAATAAATAAATAAATAAATATTATTCTTGTGTGTTATGAAACGATTAATTTATCGATGACAGTCTCGCGTCGCTCGTGTTGTTAAACTCGTGTGATATTGCGTTATTAAGTTGGTTTTTTAGTGCGTCTTTTTAGTTTTGTGTAGTTTGAATTAATTATTATGGATAAATATATAACAAAAAGTATAAATATAAATATTTAAATAAAAAGGTACATTTTGTAAATCAGCGTTTTATTATTTTTGACCTACGCGACCCCCTGGTTGAGAACCGCTGCTATACACATTATTCTGGCGTCTGCAGGTTGCTTATGCGAGCGCTCAATTTTTTTTCAACTACGACAGTGTTATCGGTTGGCAATCAAATTGTCGAGCGAAAATATCAAGTTCCGTGTTGAGGAATAATAATGTTTTACGAAACTTCCGTTTTTGCGGTTCAAACGTTTGATCACTGTGATGTATTTTATACGGCCTACCAAACATCGGACAGACAGCGAGCATTGCATTCGACTCGTTGGGGTTGGTTTTTTTTCTATTCTTCGCGCGAACGCGTAATGTCTATATTCACTTTTGATAATAAATACACTGCTCGAACAATCACGTGGCCACGGGCAGACAGTAATGTGACTGGGGGGCGGCATATTCGAACGATTCCAAAACGTGGTTTAAGGTCAAAAATCACGTACCCTTTAAGAGGGTAGCAGTACAGTACGTAGGTGGTGCATTAGCGTGGTAAATATTGTACGTACCGTTTACGAAATAATATCCTAGAAAAACTCACTCGGTAGTACCGAAAAATAATTTAAGAATGGAAAGTAGGGGGTTGCAGTGTTTAAAATTCAAAAGTTGATCTCGTACGTGCACGCAATGAAACACGCGGAATACGTGTACGGTACAACCTTCTTTCCGCCCTTAGAAAAAGATTTTGAAGCACGCAACGTTCAAGAAGTTCATATTTCTATAAGTATCGTGTACACTGCACAAGCACGCGACTTGTTCGCGTACAAATTAATCGATTGCAAGGGTGGTGATTACTGATGTTAGCGCTACTTTTCTGAGAATTTCTGAGAACACACAGCGTTGTGTACAAAAAATGTGTGCAAGAAAATTTTACTACTCATTTTTCGTAATCGTCGACAATGGACGTGCTAAACAAACGTACATAAATTAATACTGTAAATTGCCAGCACGCGCTCGCGCGTTTCGTTGCAATAAACATACCGTGCGGCACGCCGGCACATAACCAAAACATTCAGAATATTAACAATGCCCGTGCAGACCATAATATAACAGTGTCGTAGTAAATAAACATTCAAAGTATTCAAATGAAATTGGATAATTCGCAAACAACAACTTTAGTCGTGTAACAATATAATTCACGAATTGTTTATTGAGAACGATTCCCGGTTATGAAACGGATTAATTAACAATTTCGACGTTATACACTTGTTTGGCAATTACACATAGTATGTAATTTATGCAGTAAGCCATATAGAGACACATTATAATATACTATAATATGTGGCACGCACGTTTCATTAAATATAATTTAAACAATTTTCGTAGTATTCCATTTCTAATTTTCACCGAAAACATTCGGTTATAATTCATTTTAATCATCAAAAGTTCAAAGTTCAAAATTATGAAATTTTTTATTCATTTTTACAAAAATAAAATTGATCCGTTGTAAGAACAAATAAAAAAAAACGGTCTCATCAGCATTTTTTAAATTTTAAATCATATCGAAGTTGTACATTTGTAATTGCATAATAGGTAATAACTTGATTTTTTATTATTTTAAAGAAATAAAATAAAGTAGCCGATTGTTATCAACATTATTTTTGTAAACAAATATTTCCGTTTCCGCCGTCCTACTATTTTATTGGGTTTGAAACAGTTAAATTTCCTAAATATAATACTCGGCACTTAAAAATTTAATCACAAGTACCTACCAACGATCATTTTTACTTCAAAACCGTATTTACTCCGCACAAAACATATTTAAAGAAATGATTAAATAATATGTGTAATGGATACAAAACGCATTGGAATGTGCTCATCATACGGTTAATGCGATTGGAATTCAACTCGAACGATGTTATTTCGCAACTCGGAGAAGCGCGTAAGCTACTGTTTGTCGAAACTTGTAAGTGAAATAACTGTTTTTATTGAATAATCAATCGAGCTGCTCAAATGATTACAAGAATTGGTTTAGTGTTAAGACCGTGATCGACATGATGCAGAAATAATAAACGCATACGCTGTGTCAACACCGTTCGAGTGGAATCATATCGATATCACCAATAAGTGGCACGATGCGTGTAACGACGTTTTGCGTTGATTCGTCATCGCGTAGGATATATTTTTTTTCTCGACAATACGAGGTAATCCGGATATATCGATCTGAAGCTGTTACAGCGCTCGTATATTAATTGGATCTGTTGACTTTACTCGCGCCGAGTTAATATATTTGTGTTTACATTTGCTCTTTTTTTTATTTATTTATTTCTCTTTTTTTCACGTACACGATTAATCGTTTTCTCTAATATCAGCACTTCCAAATCTGTTAAGTAGTAGCAAACGCAACAGTACACACAAATACTCGTACGTGCGCGGACTTCGTCCAGTATTTTTTTTATTTTTTTTCCTATGCAAACTCGTTTTATTCACCACTGCCCGCTCAAGATTCGAGGTTAACAACAGCACCAAAGGCAAACTCGATTGACCGGTTCCACGCACATAGTATTTCTCTCTCCTCTCTCTCCTCTCTCTCGTTTTGTACATTTATCTGCGAGTGCTATTTATGTGTGTATAAATGTGTGTGTGTGTGTATATATGCGCACTATTTAAAAGTATGAAAGACCGACTGCTAAACTACTGTGGACCGCTTTAGCACCGACCATATCCCGGGACCGGAACAGTTTAAACGTTTTCATCGTTTAATGCTGTACCGTATACCATATACCATATATATATTATGCGTTTATTGTAACGTAATAATCACGCCGGCGTATGCAAAGCGATTGTGGCTTATTAAAACGGCATTCATTGTTTATACCTAAACATTACAGTATTTCAACAGTGTACATAATTTATACACAACGATTATGGGACAAAAGGATAACAATTATGTTTATTGTTACTGAATCGAGAGATAGAAGTGCACCGAAACTCCATTTAATCAAGGGCTTGGGTCAGGTTGAATATTAGTTACCGCGTATGAAATAATGTGGTGTACACGGTTTTTCATTTATATATTTTATCATTTTATCACGGATTTTTATTTTTGTCATATTCTATTAAATTTATCGTATAAATATTATTTTTTTTTAATCAACACAAATTACCTCAAAACTATACGATTAATTCATTATTTCGAGTTTTTTCTTTCTTATTATTAAATTCAGTCGACTTATTTAATTAATCGTGAAATATAATTAAAACTAAATGTATTCACTATACACTAATTATGAAAAATATACTTCATTGGTTTTAAAAAGAATATTCATTTTTACTTAGTAAGGAAATTTAACTAATGCGCATAAAATATGTGTTTAAAAAAATATAAATTTTTTAATAAAATTAAGAATAATTAATAGGTATCACGTTTAAAAATAAGTTAATAAACCTATAGGAAATGTGAACCTCGTGCGTCACAGTTTTGAGTGTCATCTTTTTTTTTTTTTATTGCAATATTATTAAAATATCCCGTATACAAAATATGTATTATACTATATCTACTCCACAATGGTTTATAGCCGGAAGCCGGATATCCGTACGTGCACACGTATATAATACGAGTGTGGGGAGAATCGATGGCATTTCCTTGGCAACCAGGTACAATCAAAACATCCGAAATTTACTCCCTCTAAATAACGTTATTAAAAACTGGACGTGTACGCGTAGTGCATACGCGTTACATCGCCTAATCACACACGATTCTCAGTCACGTGTCGCTGAATTTCACATGCTATTATAATTGCGGTCAGTGGTTTAGTGACCACTAAATGTACCGTGTGTACGTCGGGTGGTTCTTGAACTTGAAGAAACACACCGTTTCGACGGTCGTCAATAGTGTTTGGAAATAAAATTACTTCTTTGCGTGAACACGTCGTTCCTCGGAAGATAACCAACAAATCTCTTAGGAAAACACAAAATGAAAACTACGTTTCCGATGCTCTACAGTGACATCCAAATAATATCAACCAATCACGATGAAATCCTTAATTCTTAACACTGCAAAAAGATAATAACGATAAGTGAATCACACAGATGTGTGGTTTATTTAATGAATTGGACCCATTAGTAAAATCATGGCACACGGAATTATTCTTTAGAGTCTAGACGAATAGATGCTACTTGTCGACAGTGCAATTTTCAGTTAATTTTTAAACTTAGAACCGCGTCTCTTAGAACATAATATATCATATGAATCCTTTCAAAGTATTGACGTCATCGAGGTCAAGGCAACGTTATTTCACCTTATACTATACTGAATCTAAATAAATTAACCCAAAGTATAACAAAATGTTTTCAACATTAAACTTGAAATAAATATAAAATTCGATAATAAATTTAATGGAACTCAAGGTTTTACTTTGTTCATACATCAATGGAACTTGGAAGTATATGTTTCGTACCATTGTATCTCATTGTACATTTTAAACTTCACATAAATGAAAAATTCGATTTGCATTAATATAACATAATTTTTAATGTTTGATAAAAATAAATGCTGTGCACATAATTAAGTTACACGGCTGCGCTTCATTAACTTAAAAAGATATTTAATATTAATGTAATGAATTTTCAATCCTAATTTAATTTTTCACTGAAAATATCTTCAAAACGATTCAATGCATGATAGATTTGACGAGCTGTTTTTCAGAACCATGAATATATATTAATTCACAACAATGAGTTCTTACACTTGTGCATGTGTAGAACAGTTTTTTATTCAAAAAAAAAACGAATGGAAGCGTACACGAGTACCAGCTACAGTGGGTACCTATGTAATATAAAATATTCAAGTACGCATACAGATGTATGTACAATATATATTAGTTACAAATAATTATAACATAAGCAACACTTTTTATCAGTTTAAATTCAAAATGTAACTATCTGGTGAATAATTTTTTTCTACAATTTAAATCGTTTATCAACTCTCTGATTGGAACAATCAAAATCATTTCGTGGTATTAATTGCACATGGTCTATGTACCTTTGATATAAAACATTCTCTACAACACCATTTATTTGTTCATTTTATTACAATTTTTTTTTTATTTGTACACACCCATTAAATGCAAAAATAACTAAATATAGGGGATCTTCATTGTTATTGTAAGTATAAAACTCGCATTACGCTACAACATCGCAACATCAGTAATTTGTATGCACCGACGTTTTGAACAATATCAAAACACGTTACATTATATTGTATTACTCGTAGTAATATAAGAAAAAATGTTTTCGCGATTAGCTTTTTACTTTATAACGAATCTTGCGGTGTTTTATTTTAGCGGGTTAAACCATTTTTCACGTTGTCCCCTAGCCCAGTTGCACCTCGAGTGACCCTTTATTTGTATGTACACATTTAATTAACACTCGTGATAACCGCACGGGACTTGGAAGTTTTTTAATTACCTCGGGTCACACAAGTCGAGTACCCCCTTACGCGTTTAATGTTACACACAAAATAATAAATAATATTACGTACGCGCGCACTGAGCACTTACTTTATGTTTTCATATCGTAGAAGAGAAAGAACGAAATCCCATGTCCACGCACAACGCGAGAAAAGAAAAAAAAATTGCACACAAATTCACTGCACGGATAGCACGAAACTCCGATGAAAAACGCACACTCCGAAACGTTAGCGGCACGAGTAAAAAACACTGGGTGTAACTAGGTAGACTAAAAACACAGACCTGTTATTGGTGTTACCTGGCGTACCTGTTGTGATCACTCGAGGTCGGTAACCGACTAGAAACGACAGTCGTCGACCACAGACGATGTGGAAATTCTCATAAAAACACCGCCGCCGCCGCCGCCGCAGCGATGATGATGAGTAAAGACGAGAGAGTTATTTCATTTTTTTTTTTTTTTTTAACACTTACTCGGGACTTTTACGGAAATTAGAGAATATATAGTACAACAGTGAAAGTATATGATATAGTATTATCTATAATATCGTATTGATAAACAAACTGTTCATTTCATATACCGAATAGAATGTCAATATTTTCAACGAGCGGTATTCGCTTCATGGTACGTGACCGAGGGCCACGAGAAAAATTAAAAACGGTCGATAATGATGATGATATTCTTACTGGAAAAATGGTGAATTAAGCAAACACCTATTATGAATGTTATCAACTATTCTACGGGAACTTAATTAGAACGGCAGAATAATTAGTTATTCCATTATTCCACTATTTATTCATTATTTCGTTTTATAAATAAGTGAACCCAACACTTTCCGTACATATGTATTGTGCTGTTATGGTGAAATTATATTTCTGTAATCGTTTCGGGAATACGTTTGTTTCAACTGTTTTCAAATCTTAATTTAACTATAGAAAAATTATCCCGCACGTGCACATCCACATTTGGGCAAAAACAAATAAAAAATAAAAGCTGTATAACTGATTATTTTGGTAAAATAAAGAACAATATTTTATTTTAAACAGTTTAAATTGTTTGCGAAAAATAAAAACTATTATGAATTATATTTAATTTTTGTACAACAAAATTATGATAACATTATAATATTTATAATAACAAAACAAATAAAACTATAGAATATGAAATATATTTTATGATCTATATTATAAGAGTATAACGTTTTTTAAACAATTTTGAACTTTCTATGGTATAATTTATACTTAATTTCGACAATAATCACGACAGTAATAATTGATAGTTTTAACTGTATTTTTATACTACGCTTTGTACTCAAATAAATTATCTGATAACCTATTTGACTTGGGTAAATTTGTCATAAATAACATTTAGATAGCGAGTGGTAAACGTGTTAGTTAAGCCCCTCATCGATGACAATAACATTTATGCCCTTTTTCGATAGCACATGATAATATGTTGTTATAAATACGAAACACGCAGATTTCAATAAAGTTTACCCGTTTTTTTTTTCTTAATCCTGTAGCAGCATTTTATTTGACTAATAATAATATAATAAACCTCGACAAAAATAATGAACATAATCAGCACGAAATATAATCTCTATCGTGTAGGACGACGTAGACTAAAATAAGTTATACGAATAAACATACTTTAGATATTTCGTCGTGAATCCGAAAGCGCCGAAACGCCTAGGATGTAACGAGTTAAAAATATACGACATGACTATACGGTATGCGCTAGACATTTGCTTACCTTTTTTAACTCGAGGTTTTAAGTTCATGCAAATTGTCCTCGTAACGATACACTGTAACAAAACGTAGATAATATCGTTAGATTTCCAACACGGTTAAAATCAATAATATTGATATTTTCATAATCACTCACCTGATAGAGATAAGATAATAAATCGTCACGAGTCATTTCTGCGATTTGCTGTCCATTAATAGCGAATATTTCATCACCAGTTTCGAAGTCTGCGCGGTCAACTTTTGAGCCTAATCATCCAATTATAGTTTCAATCAATAATTATAAAAGAATAAGGACACTAAAAATTAAATAAATGTTTATAAGTTGTGTAATATAAAAAAATGTATGACCGTAATAAGTAAATAGATAAATGCTTCAATAATATCTTATGTATTATACGTATATTTATACATACGATCACCATACACATACCAAAACACCTATAGTAATATAACGGTTATATTGGTTTATATACTTATATTTTGGAGAAAATAGATTGTCTGTGGCTGTTGGCTGTTGGCTAATTAACGCACAAAGTGAAAACCAACAATCTTATATTGATACACTTCATGTTAATGAATGACTCGGTCTTAAAAAGTACTGTTGGAAATATATTGAAAACAAAGCGAGGAATCTATTATTACATTTTGCGAAAAAAACTATATTCACAGCGGTTTTTTTTCTAACTTAGCACATATTTTTGTTAACACATATGTTCTTATTATTTGAAGACTTAAAATTGTAAATAAGTTATTCTAATGTTCTATGATCGCCTACGTATACACACATTTGGTATGCAACATTTTGGTTGAAAAATGTCATGATCCATCTCAAATTATTTGTTAATGCAACATAAAACGCACGATGAGCAGGCAGATTTGTAAATTTTGATTAAACATTTTATATTGGAAAAAAAACAACGGACGAAACGCCTAGGTCAGATGTGGATCAACGCGGTCTGGTGAGATATAGGAATGGGTCTTTCAAGCTTGAGATCAATGTACTATGGGTCTCGGAAAAATTATTCTGAGTGAAAGAGGTCGGTTGGATCAGTTTATATTACTAAATATGGTCGATATAATAGTGAAACGAAATTCCTTTATAAAGAAGGTTTAACCTTTAATGTTATAACTTTTGCAAAAAAAAAAAAGTTTCGGAAATATGGGATTTCTATTTAATGCAAATATCATTATATCGATAATTTATGCGTGTTTCAAGTCGCCACGCTTAATATTTATAGAATAACTTCTGAATAAGGAAAACCATATGGCTATCCATAAAAAATAAACACGTGGATAGTGCGTGACGAAAATAATATACGGTGCAGGGTTCGACTCTCGATTTCGGTTGAAATTGTTTGCAATTTTTTCCCCGTTTTCTCAACCATTCGGAAAACTATTGAGAAATGCGAAACAAAATAACTCACTTAAAGTACCAACAAGACTGAATTAACTTTCAGGAAAGTATCAGTATTGTATACATCAGAGCAATCCTTCTGGTCTAAATCGTGTACAAGGACACACAAAAAAAAACTCACTTACATAAAGATAAAACTAATACATTCCTCGTTCACCTAGATTCTAAAAAAATTGAATCTTCAAGCTGGATTCGTTTGAATTAAACAATGTAGAGCGTGCATAGGTATATTATATACGAGTATTTATTTATTAAAATTTAAAAAAAGATAATAAATAATAATAAGTAAATTAGAATTGCATGTCTATACCTAAAAGTTTGGCTTTGTTATCTTCAGTTTCTTTAAGTATGAGCACGTATCCACTGAGGTCCATGGTGTGAATTATAATTGTATTGAATAAAAGTGCGTTGAACAGAACCCTGATGATAAATGGGTTCTTACAAATTGGAGTTCTTCGTCCTCTTCGTTATCGCTTTCACAGTCTGAATCAGAATTCTCAGCCATATTGGTCGGAGCTTGAAGCTATTTGGGTCATAGCCTACCAAATTATTCCTAAAAAAAAAAACAATAAAATGTTTGTTAACTAATGATAAAGTAATAAACCAACATCATATATACTATATACCCTAAATAAATTCTATGGAAAAACATTTATTTAGTAATCAGTTGGCAGATTTTCAGGAAATGTGGTATTTATGAGTATATAATTGTATAGGATAATTTCGAATAACAATGTATTACTAAAAATGATTGAATCATCAATATTTTATGCGGTTTATTCAAATTTCATAAGTGGCCCTCGAAACAATATGAAATATATTTTATCTCGTTTGGAACTTTTAAGTGTTGGTATTTTTAATTTTACATTTTTTGAAGTACTGAAAGTTATATTTCATAAAGATATTGGACGAACAATTGTAATATATAGATGTATTAAACTTGGGAATTCATTTTATAATTTTGTATACTTGTTAAGTTTAAACTCTATCTCTATATTAAATATGTTTGGTAAGAATATACATAATAAACAGCATTTTAACTATAAAATGCAATTCCATTTTTAAAGATATACATAAGTTAAACAGTTTTAAAGTATTAATAATACTATATTGGGACAGTTTAACTTTCACCATGTATATAAACATGAATGTATTCAGTTTTAAACTATTTTAAATATTATGTAAAAAATAAAAACAAAATTTTAATTAAATTTGTGGTTATAATACATTTCTAATAATAATTAAGTATTATCAAATACCTATATTATGTATAATTAATTAAAATTGATTAAATATTTCTAATAATATAAATGTAAATATATTTAATATGTATATTTTTTAATGTTTATCAATAAAAATATACGAGTATATGAATATATTTTTTATTTTTATATTTTATTTATTTTGATATAATTAGAGGTAATAAATATTTTAATAATATTTTGTTACACATTTAACGAAAGTAATATCAATAATAATTTTATTAATTTCCGTACAATATTTTTTAAACTTTTATAGTTTATATATATCACATTACTTAACTTTTAACGATATTAAGTTTTTATGTATTGAATCGTGTCCTAAAAAACATGAATCTAATTTAGAATCCATATTATATGTTTTTTACCTGAGACTACCCGCAAACAACTTAACTGTAAATATTTATTAGTATAGGTTTTTTGTTTATATTTTAATAAACTATGGATTAATATAAGTTAATATATTTTAACATAGTCAATCACTTAATAAATAATTATAATTATATTTATATTTGAACTGTGATTTTGAATTGATTATGGTGAACTAGAATTTGGTAAGATTCTATATAGTTGTCTTAAAACGTTATACAAACTAATTGCTTGTACTTTGTAAGTGTATAAAAACAGTACCTACATTGTTTCAACATTATTAATCATTATTCAATTTTACGTTTTTGCCTGGAATATTATTGCATAAAATGAACAAATATTTACGGCTGCTTAAGATTTTAAAATCATCATCCGGTGTAAAAAAAGTATTAGCACTTAATATTAAATATTTTTTTTGTCGACATTTTTCTAATATTGAATTATATGAAATTCATTTACAAGATTATTCAATTGTATACATGAATGTAGCCACGATTATAATATTGTCTACTAGGTGGCAAAAACATTTTAACTGACCACGCATAAAAATGGTACCCTTATTAATTATAAGTGTTCAGTAATGTTTCAAAAACGAACACGGTTTAAAAACACTAACAAACGAATGTATAGAAATCAGTATAAGCACGTTATTTCACTCGGTCGTTGGAACTTCACCCCGGAGTCATAAATTTGTTTTTATAAATATGTATGCGTTTGCTGTCAATACGTGGGGACTGGGGAAGTTTTTTAAATGACTATTCGTGGAAAAAGCGGTACGCACAAAAATAATGATTACTCTCACCTTCCCATTGATCAAAACATTTTAAAAGGGCTACGTGGGGACACTCGGGGAGCATTTAGCAAAGCTTTACAGAAAAAAGTCAAGAACATTTTCAATGGTGCCGTTAGAAATGTGCGGTAGCTATACATAAAAAGCTCTCTTATATTTTGATATATATAATAATAATATATATACTATAAGGGGATTGAAGTAGAAACAATATACGTTGGGTGCTCAGCACATAACTGTTATAAATTTATGCTTATTACAATGATATTTAAAATACATTGAGAATGGTACTAAAAAAAAAAAAAAAGTTGTCTAACAATAGTTGAATATGACGAGAAATATTTACGACGAGGTCGAGTATTATGTCTAGCTTCACTTCGCGTAGCGACAATATACTTCTCGTTCAAACGAATTTGAACTGGTAAAATGTGTTTAATTTACGTAATCGGGGCAAATGTATTCACCTTTATAAGTAAATTATCGCCTACGTTACATGTTTGCACGTCTCAACTACATCGTGTACTAATGTATAGTTGGGTTGGGCCGTGCAAATTTCCATACATTTTTCGCTGGCAATTTATATTATTTAGGTGCATATTATATAAACGTTAACGCGTGTGTGCAACGTGTCCAACCGCTGTACAGATATGCTTTTGTTCGTTTACGTGTCCAATACACTCCGATCCATAAATCATTCGACATTGAACGGGGCTTAGGATATGCTCTGATGAAGGTGTTTCAGCATCGAAAACGAACATCCTCTACACACGGATAACAGGTGTCGGAGTTAAAGGTTGTAATATTGAACGGTGGCTAATCGACCGCATTGGCGGTGCAGGTTAAATTATTTAAAGCGAAAAAAAAGTGAACGGCCAAAAAATACATCGACCAATAGCAAAAAAATAGACGATCGTGAATTATTTCAAGTACGCGGAACACCGAAAACTTTGGTGAACGTTTTTACCGAAATTGTTCTGGTGTAAGTTCACTTAATGGATTACAAAATACCCGACTAAAAACACAGATTTAAACTTTTCGCTAGAAATCAAATTGATAAAATGTATAGGCGGCGGAAAGCAGCGGAAAACTTTTTTAATTAAAAAAAAAAAAAACACGTACCTAATAACAGCGGTATACCTGTACAATTACTTTTGGAGACCAACAATTTGAGAATCTATAAGGTGATAAGAAATGTCACATGAACCGATTTGACCTACAGAAAACGAAAAAGGTAAAATTGTAGAAACGACACGAGCTCATTTTCTTAAAGCATAGAAATACAGATGAAATTATACATCCTACGGACATAAAAAGAGTATAGTATTACTTTTGTCAGTACGCGCAGATGATTACATCAATGATTAAAAAGCGTGTGAGAAAAGGTACTGGATTAAAACATAATCATCATTAAGGCCAACGTCAATAATTAGCGTTTATAATAATTTTTAGCTGAACCGTTACAGTTATTAAAATAAAAAAAAATAAAAATCCCGTCTCTTCGGAATCGTAGAAGGTTAGAACACTATATCTTTTTTTTAAGCAAGTTATAATAATAGTGAACGCGTATTACATATCCCGCAGTATGTTCTATTATTTTAACACTAGTGTTTGGATAATAGTGAATACGGTATCAATATAAATTATGTAAGCGTTTAGAAAATTATTAATAAAAACGGGCGAAACTCCAAGCTCCAAGTGACGTACAGGGATGCTTGAACGATATCGCTGTACGAGTATTCTGAACTTGAAACCAATCTTTATGTACCCCGTTGCCCATCGCTCCCGAAAAAACGATTCTGAGTGCTATCGCCGTCGGGTGGGTAAGAATAATATATTTCTTAACACGGTCGATAGAATGGTATAGAGTAGAACCAATGGAATATACGTTCCTGAAATATCGTGTTATCAAAATTCGTTGTTGAAATAGACACCCAATTTCGTCAACGTTAAATTGTTTAATGCATGTAAACAAATGAATTCGCACAAATAGTTTTTCCACACAAAGAGTAGCCGCGCCCGTGAAATATAAAACCAGTCAATTCTCGATATCGGTTGAATTTTTTTGCAATTTTTTCTCCGTTTTTCTCAAACTGTTGAGCAAGTCAAAAAATTACTTCCCCAAATAGCGACTAGACGAAATCTCAGATGTACCCGGTTTGTACGCACATCACGTCGGAGCGATCACTCTGATCGTGTACCTAGTGCTAACGGACTAAGACCAAGCACACGCGACCAACACAGTCACTCGGAATCTACGAGAAAAAATCAAATCGATATATTAGGTATACCGACTATTCTGTGTCCCACGAATAACCTTTTCGATTTCGACTATACGTACTATATTCGAACTACGAACGAAAAGAAGACCTTTTCTCTTCTCGACACCAGCTCCTCCTCTAACCTAACGATGCATTTGCTACGTAAGTAACAGAAAATACGTCTTGGTTACCGCGTCGATATAATGGGAGTTCCACAAAATGTTCAAACGTTGGGAAACACTGGACTATGATGGTATAGTGACCACGAATCACGTACATTTCTGCGGCACGTACCCGGTCTTCGCGTGTGTGCATTGCGGCGTGTACGACCTACCTTAATAGAACGATCGAACTTTCTTTCGGCCGGCGGCGCGCGGATCGAGAATTTCGGAAGCGGTGCTCTCCGGAAATCAATACGCGCCGGCGGGGCGACGGACGACGGCGGACTTGGACTTTGACTTTGTCACACGCGGCGGAAACGAGTGCAAACGACGACGACGACGACGGTGGTAACGTGCAATAGCAATGACGTTGCGTTCTACTCACTCGACCCGGATGATGATGACCCGGTGCAGTCCGCGACGGTGTTCGGGAGCGTTCGGTCGCTAGCACATGACCGTAGCACTGCACTTCTCGGCGGGCGCACGACTCGGGCACGACTCGGGGGCCGCGGAACATAAAATGAGCACCCGGTGGCGGTGGTAAAACGAGCCCCCGCGTTTCTCGCGCTTTTACCGCGGTAGAAATGTTCTAGACTTCACTGTGCGACCGCGGTCTTGGTCCGGCAACGAGGGCGCGCGCGCGCACACACACACACACACACGCGCGCGCGCGCGCAGCGGGGCTCACGAGCGCATTATCTCCGGAGGGTGAATTGTTGTTGCCGGGAGAACGACGACGACGACGGCAGCGCGCGAAACGAGGGTAGCGCGTCAGGTCTCGCGGTAATGTGCGGGCGCGCGCGCGCGACGTCCACCCCTTCTACGACCCCACCGCGCCCCTACCCGCGTGCAGCTGCTGCCGCGACGGTGCTCTCCGCACTCTCGCGTTCGCCCGCGCCGCCGTTTATATTGATCAGCGGCCGGTCCGCGCGCAGCTTCCATCCGACGGCGTCGGGCGGATCTCGCGATGTCGGAGCGCGTCCCGGGTGGCGACGGGGGACCGGATCGCGCGCGCTCTGCTCCGGTAACCGGAGCGCACGTGGACCGCACGTTACTCTTACCACACGCGGCCATCAGTTCCGACCGCCCCGCCCGCGGTGCTTACCGGTGTTTCGCGATAACACATAATGCAGCGTTTCTCAACCAGGGGGTCGCGAACACCTTGACTTGGGGTCGCGTAGGTCAAAAATAATAAAATCATCCCGATGGGGATACACGTAAAAATTTAATAAACATAATAAAATAAGTAATTAGTGTGATCTTTGAATTTGTTTTACATTTTAAAGTTGCTTAATTTGTGGTTCAACATGTGAAACAAATAAAAGTAAGTTATCTTCTAGTGATAACAAACGATTTTTGTACTTGGTTCTTATTGCCACCATGGATGAGAATCCTTTTTCGCATAAATAAGAAGTAACGAACGGAATCAACATTTTCAATGCCTCTGTTACCAAACTTTCATTAAATGTTGATATCTCATCAATAAAACGGGCACTACTCCACTAATGGAAATTCCTAACGACGCGATACATAACGTTCAAACTTGATAAGCTTAAGTTACTAGATATGTTATTTATAAATTGAGATTTCAAATGTTATATTTCGTTTGGTTAATGATAGGATATTTTTACTGTTCAAATTTTTACTGTTCAAATTTTTACCTAATTAAGGGGTGGAGGGGGGTCGCGAAGTGATTGACCATATTTTATACCTATTTCGGGGTTGAGAAAAGATGACATAATGTATTCGATTCCTAGGTATCCGTACTGCTATACGGCAGGGATGGGCAACTGGCGCGGCGGCCCGCGTTACATTTTAAAATTGTACACTAACGATGCTTGGAATCGAAATTAATTCGATAAGATATTGAGCTAAAACGTTTATCTACATTCCGTAATCAATGCTATAAACGTCTAAATATGACATGTCTGTAGCTTAAATTAATTTTTTTGCATCTATTCGTTATCCGCCCCGTTAGATTTTAAAGGTCTAAGAACTGGCCCTATACTAACTCAATGTTGCCCATCCCTGTTATATAGTTTAGAATTTATGTTTAATGTGAGTTGGTTTTCGTTTGTAAAATACCGTTGTGACACTTAGTGACATCAACTAAACTGCAAAGCCTATTTTTCAACTTATCTCATAATTTGTATTCATCTTATGGTATTAATAAATCAGAAAAACAAACAATTTTTTTAAATGTATGTAAATTAAATGAAGCGCAATGAATTTCATTTAACGTGGGTAGTAATAAAAATTACATGATGAAATCAATATTATCAACAGTAACATAAATTAGGTATATTTTAATATTCTTAAAATATGAACGATAATTCCTGCACAAAGTCTAATCGAGTCATTTATTTTTTACTAGGACTGCGGTTTATTCGTAACTTCCTAACCGCATCCCTTGCAAACTAGTGTAATAGGTTGAATTGATTCTTAAAATGCATCGGAAAGTGCCGGTTACATTAGAAATTATAAATTATTATTATAGTAAAAACTACGACTGGAAATTTTTAAAATCCTTGAAAAAATTTTTTGTGGATACAAAGAAAATCATAAAGGACCTTTTAAATCATGAAATCGTGCAACCCCTCGGCCCTCGGTGCGATCGGCCGTGACAAACACTGGAATTTCAGTATCGGATACCGGTTATTTACGTAGCCGTCTAGTTTATTAGTTTATTCGTCTTGTCATATGCGATATAATGTACTTTATGTGCAATATGCACTTAAGTGGTAACAGTGAATGTATAGCAATTAATTCGGTTAAGACGTATTTTACCCGTACACCGATCACGGCCCCCTCTACATTCGATTAATCCATTAAGTTTAATAAGCACGAGGAATACCATACGTATTTGAATGATTTGCATGTTGAATATTAATTCAATATGGATTCTTAATTTTTCAAAACTATTTCAAAAGCGGAGGGAACGAAATAAATTCGTTTGGACTGTAGTTAAATAGACGCGTATAATGCTATCATATCCTCGGCGAAACTATATGATAATTAAAATTTCATCTGATGGTCTTGATTCTTAAATCTCAATACAAAGAGTATATAGGCTTTCGACGGGAGCGGGGGATGTTATAAAACTTAAAAGACCCAAAACTTTCTCCAATATGTAAACGTATATATTATGTTTATATAGTCCTCTATAGAAACCAGCTTATGTTCTGAACCCTTATATCATAACATATGTTCCATCATATAAACTCTACAGAAAAACAAGTGTGACGCTTAAAAGTAACGTAACATGCTTCATAATAACATGAAGTTTTAAGCTCGGTAGGTATACAAACTAATAGAAAACTCGAGCTGTATCAAAAGAGGACTCGGTAAGCTTTCAATAATTAAAACAGCAATTGCATGTTTAAAAACACGATTTCCAAGGAGAAAAAAGTGAAGCGAGTCCACCAGCATCACGATGTCACGAGAAAAATAATGAATTCGCTAATCTAAACAGTAAGTCATGTAGTAACGTTTGTCTTCATAAAGTCGAGAAAAATTGTTTTTAACTTTTATTTGACACGCAAGTTTTTTTTGTGTTTATTGTTCTATTTTATTTTCGAGATAATTTGTCCCTTTGTTAATACCTATTTTAAATCGATTTATATGCAAACTCGTATAAAACAACTATATGTAAGTGTAAAATTAATACAAAAATATTCTTTACATTTAAGTGCATGATATCGGTATAATGTCTTTTTTTCTATATGTTACCTTACGCCCAAACCAATTTTTACCCCGACCTAGCTTCACGAAATGTAATTTACTGTTTACGCCCGTCACTCGTAGAAGTGATCATGATTAAATGAAATTCAAATTCAGCATTCTGAACAATCGAAACGTTTAGTATAGCATTATATTCAGACAATTAATAAATGTCGATGACGTAACGCTTCAATTAGCAAATTAAGTTGTTTCATCATATTTTCGATTAATCCATTTCCGGACACCTGCAAATAATGTTCACACGAACATCCCAATCTATTATATTACATCCAGGTGTTGTTAATCGTATCCTCGAATCGTTTTAAATTTTAAATTTTCAAAAACTTAATTTTCAAAATGTCCTAGAATATGTATAATAAATAATATAATAGTCGAACACCAATGGGTTTCGAATAAATTACTCGTTTTGCGTATCAAACATTGCGAATTAGACTAAATTTAAAAAAAAAAAGAAACTTAATCCCATAACTTATGAAGGAGATGTAATACCTATCTGAAACTCGTAGGTGAAGTAAAAATCGATGTGTAGATAAGACTAACGCATTTTAAATAGCGAAAACCCCTGAAGAAATTAGGAAAAATTCAAAAACTTTTCAGAGTTAAATAATATTTATAGATTTAACATACCCTCTACATCTCGGTAGACGATAAGAGTATAGAACCTAGTTATAACTTGCGTTGTAATCTGAAAAGGGGTACAGTACACATTTCGTAAGTATTGAAAATACCGGATTCATGTGGATTTATTCTCTTCTGATTCGATCCAAATGTATTAACATAACAACATGTTATGTTATGTTGTTATGTATTAGAATTTGAACATAATATTATGTCATTACGTATACTAATTAGTAATTTGAGATAATCGATATGACAATATGGTTACAACCTCATAAATAATCATTATATTTCATACATTATGTACAAATTGAATTATAATCACGAAATACTGTAAAGCGCACTGCATAATATACAGGTATGTATATAATGTATTACTATAATATTTAACGATTTGATTTCGACCAAACACCAATAAACCAATGTGCACAGCGCCAACGTTTTACGAACTTGTTCAATGTAAAAATTATTTTACAACGCACATTAGTGTTTACTTCAAAGCTCTTGAACGTATTCGTTTGAGATAATATTATAATAAACAATGCGAGCAGCTCCCGTTTGTGTTTTCATTGCATAACTTGTACACGTGATTGCATTTGTTATGACGTAATTATGTCACAATGTAGGTACCAACAATTAAAAAACATATTAAACGTAGGTATATATAAGTAGGTACAATAAAGTATAATAGCTCTCATACATCACTAGCCCGTATAGTTTTCGCTATTTGATTATTTAATTTAATTTCTTTATTAATTAATTCAATTATTCCTAAACGTTTTGGGCTCAAACTTTCAAAGATATAACTAGTCCACACGTCAGATACGTGCCCGAGCTATATGCTCATAGCTGATGGTTAAAAATCGCACATAACTCCGTTGCGTACATAATCGTTAATACATTTAAAGTTTTAAACTGTTAATACAATATTTATCGGGTATTCGGGTATCAAAATGTGAAGTCACAGCAATATATCCTATGTGTAGAGTATTTGTGCCTGGGTTAAGAGCCCGTAAGCCCGAGGACTAAGCCTCGGGTACAAGTGACGTTTAAATTATCAAAAATATAACATTTAGACGTCCAACATTTGTTTTATGCAATCACCACCGACTACCTATATCAAATTATAGTCAATACGGAAAATCAGTACGGTCATGAATTCGTGTGATGCGATCATTTTTATTTTTTAATTTTTTATTTGAACACAATCAATACTTTTTTAAGATTTTTATTTCAGACCTGAGTCTGGATGGAGTTTTACTTACACCGAAACTGGTCATTAATTTGTAATTAAAAATGAACGTTTTAACACACGACTATTTTTAACTGTTTTTACGATCCTCGACTTTCAATTATTGATCATGCAACTGTTCGACAACGTACGAAAATATATACTACATACTGTACTACAACCCCAAAAATGTTGACCGAAAAAATCTTATTACAAACACAATATATCGCTAGATCCAATCACATTCAAAAGTATCCATCGAATAAATTATAATATTTAACAATAAACCATAGAAATTGTATATTGTATACTCCTATAATGGGTACTGGGACTTTATGGGCCTCGGGGCTGGGACCCCGGCTGGCTTTCCCTCCTGAACCCAGGCTTAGGTTTGTTTAATAGAAAGGAAAATATGCAGTAAGAAAAGATTATTTCGAATTTTTATCAAGCAATAGAATCGAGTTCGGATATACATTTATTGTATTACGGTGCAGCGTGCCATCGTTTATTTTTAAAGATTTGATCCTTTCCGTTTCAAAACGCCTACATTGTATTATATATACCAATATTATAAACGAATATATTACGATGTTCGCTCGATACAACGACGCACATAGGCACCTACGCGAACAATAACGTTATACTACTATCTTGTTTTAATGCACTCAAAAATACATGAAAGGATAACATATTATACGTGCGCACTACAAACAATAAAAGTTACAGTCGCACATATTATATACCTACCTGCCGTACGTAATTAAATCGAGACTCGAGTCACAGAGAGAAGATAGCATAAATGATTAGTCCTACGTATTTCTTTGTAATAAAGTTGAAATCACGTTTAATCGTCCAAGTGCATTCACATTTTCAACGAAAATTATAATATAAACAGTGCAAATACACCACGTGAATACAACGTTCAGAGCGGAGGCAGGTTTAATGAGTATCATAATAATTAGTCCACTAGCTGTGATACAGAATAAGTATGAAATAAAAATATTACTTTCTGAACTGTAATTGTTGTTAACATGCAGCTCGAAAAATATAACGTTACGTTTAAAACAATGCATGCACTATGACTTTCTTTAACAAAAATAAACATACGTACCTATTCCATAAATAACTCGTTCAAAAATAGTGTTTTAGAAATTAGAAGTTGAGGATAATGACTCACTACTATTAATGATGGGTACAGTTCTATTATATTACAACATGTAATCTAACCTACTAATTGTGTATTAAGGAATTCATAGTGTATTAATGCAATTTATTTTACTATTAAAATTAAAAGCTGAAAATAATTCACTTATTACTAATCCAAAATAGTATGCACATGTATTTGGTGTAAAACTACGCTAAACGCTATGTATCACTTTAGGGCTAAGGCTATACAACTAATATTACTAAAGGCCTAAACTAGAGTTATTTTTAATTTATATCGATACATTTTAAGGAAATATTAATGTATTATACATTTTTAACCATTCATATAAGCGAGTTTAGGATTTTTCACGTCTTCCCAGCCCACTGAAGCCATTTACCCGCGATCATTTCGAAGAAATCTTGCTGATCCAACTTGATATTTTTTCCTAATTTTTAAAAGCATCAGAACAGAACCTGCAGCCGCGAAAAAAAGAGAAGTTCGAAAATGAGATGAGAAGATATTGCGATAAAACAAAATGTGAAAGCATCTGGGAGACTGGGAATTGGTATGAGTGATAAATAATTGGAAGAACCTATATTATAATTTCAATAAAATATATAGAGATAAGAGATGAGGGGTTGAATTCGATTTGAGGCTACGGTTTCAAAAAGGCCCAAAACCAATATAAGTTAAGATACTAATAAAATGTATCGAATATTGAATGATTGCAACACAACTATGCATGATTTTTTGATTACTATAACATAACATCTAATGAATAAAATATTTTTAAAACAAATAGATGGGTACTAACATTTATTGATATTTACATATAGTTTTATAGTTCAAACAACCACTTGTTCTATTGATATTTGATACAGACTATATTACAATATTATAAATAATAATGACTATAACTGTATTAATAATAGCAAATACGTAATATGTACGGACTTCCGAGTTAATGTAAATACTTATGAGAATAGGTTATTTGAGAAATCCGTCGAGAAATATGCATGATTTAAATAATAAATCTCATTAAAATAACACCAAATTTCACTATGCATATTTTAAGATTTCAAGTTGTTTTGCATACTTAATGTGCATTTGTAATTTATCAGTGCTTTTTTTTTATTTGTAGAACATATATTTTGGTTCTGTTCAACCAGAATGCAATAAGCCAAAAAGGTAAAAATAATGAATTCAACGACGGATAAAATCTTTTTATTTGAATTTTTTTTCAAAGGGTTATACATTCTTTATAGATTGAGATTAATATTGGTGAAGGTTAAGAATGTTATTTAGGTGAATTCGACGAAATAATATCGTAAGCTATATATAATTAATTTCTTCTTGTATCCTTATATTTTGAGTTATTTCCATAATAATATCGAATAAAATAAAATTTTCAATTCACTTTGATGCATATTTTGTATCACATTATAGGATTCTTAGAAGCATATTTTAAGGGTTTTTTGAGCATCCCAAGTAATCTATCTATTCATATAAAAATGGATGTTGGCATATCTGAGATAAATGTACACTCTAACTACTGCAGGACCGATTTTTACGTGGGGTTTATTGTAAAATGATCCGCGTTGTCCGGACTTTTTAAAGCCATTCAAATTCTTCGATAAGCATCATATAATAAGCATCACTACGAGCCTCAAAAACCGGATTTTTAGATATTTTTAGTATCTTGGTAACACGGATGAAAAATAAAACACGGTTATTAATTGTTATGACAATTATTTTGTCAGTGCGGTAACTTCATTGTCAATAAGAAAATTTAAATGGTTACGTGGTATGTGTATGGTATATAGATTCAAGATTACGCATATAGATCATATATGCGTAGTCTTATAATATCGTATAATATTATCAATATAATATTATAATGAAATCTAGCAATAGCGAAGCATTGCCGGGCAGCTGGTATGTTTGATGTTTACAATATTATTTAATTATACATCATTATCAGTACATCAGGTTATGATTTTTTTTATCTAAAATCTAACAGCTTATTATTCCTTTTGCGTAAAATCAATTTTATCTGTTATAACATACATTGCGTAAGATGTGTAAAATTCTTAAAACTTGAATCATTCCACGGCCAAAACAGATCACCTATACAATAATCATTGTAACCTTAAAGAAATCGGCTACATTTAAGTGATTTCTAGCGCATAAAATGCATGAATATTTTGATAGTTTGTAGTGCGTGAACTCGGGAGTAATAATATTATATTAAAACGGTTGGGTCTCGTTAAATTCATCCATACCTTAATACAAATTAATACGCGTTTCTCCGTTTTCAATTTCACTCGTATGATGTTAGTCGTCTTCGTGGCAAGGTAGGCACCTACACACAATATAACACAATGTACAGTCGTAACACTCGCATCTGGTTCGGTAAACTCTTGTTATGTTAACGATTAAACCATTAATTAATTCTCCACCGTCGTATTACATTATGTTGAATACGATCAATGTATTTTTCGATACATTATGTTCGTATTGTACATCACGTGTACCGCGCTCAGCAGCGATTTCGAAATCGAATGTAAAAATCATCATATAATATGGCGGGATGCCATCCTTCCAGTCCTTTTAAATTCTCGACGGCATGGAGCGACGATGCTATTAGTTTCACAATATATAGGACGCGAGTACTTTTTTTTACTCTTTCTAAAAACGCTTTTTGGCACGGACAAAGTAGTCCGGCAAACGTTTCACGAGTATCTAACGTCCCAGCTAATATACATGTATAATATACGTAGGTGTGCGCGTATTGTCAATAAATCGAACATCGAAAATCGAACACGAAAATATGTTTCGGCGGAGAGAACCCGGGGCAGCGGTCTGGATCCTTCAGAGCGGCTTAGGAATTTTTTTTTTGCAAAGCACAAGCCCAAAAAGAACTATTATTACACTATTGCAGCACATGCGAATTTTAGTTATATTTACATAAAATGTCACATACCTATACCTATTTCCTAAGTTGAATTTTAAAAATACGATTTAGAACAGCAGCCGCATCATACGCATTTCATAAATACTTATACATTATAGTCACAATTACATCTATACCTATGTATAAAAGAAGAAGTCCTGCCTGACTGATTCATTATCGACGCACAGCCTGAACTACGATAGCTAGCGACTTGAAATGTTCGGGATATGTTTGTGTCATGGTCAAGACGTGCAATAAGACAGGATTTTAAACAAATTTGATTTAAAATTATGATTTTGGAAAAAACAATAAAATGTATTTGTCGATTCGTGGGTTACCTTGGTAACATGGATAAAAAATAGAAGGCAATGCAATGATCTAAAGACAACCAATGTTACGTTTCCACAAAAACAGTAATTTTATTGATATTTTGCACGGGAGTCAGTTGCAAACATTGTACACATTATGAGAATTTGAACGAGAACGGCGAAAGTGCTGCAAAATTGCAAAATAATAATTAGGGGTGAGGATACGATGGCGCGAAAACGAGCATTGGAGGCCCTCGATCGAACGTTAAGAGATTTGCGAAATAATCAGGAGCTCTTTGGAGAACACGCGAGTCGCGTGACAAAATGACGAATTGGCGGAGGTATTTTTGGAGGTTTCAATGCAATTAATAAACATTGACGCTTCCACTGGCCCCATTCCGCCTCCACGTAATATTTGTCAATTCACATCGTCGAAAGAAGAAATGATCACGAAAGCGTTTCCGAACATTGGTGCAAATCACAAAAACCATAAGATTATCATTACCATTACCCACGGCGACAACGAACCGTTTTTATTTTGATTGTACAATCGGGTTTGGAGTAGCGTTAAAAATACTCTCTACTGAAACGTAAACATTTTAAGCTAATTAACGTAACAAAAATGTAAACCGACGCGGGTTTGGAAGATCACTTGAGAACTGCTCGACCGCGGATTGTTTTTCTGTCGTGTTCGTAATATTGTTGGTCTCGGCCAAGGCTGTTCGGTGCGAGCCACGGGTAATTCAGCTCGTATACATAAATATTGGCTCACGGAATCAACAACTTGCGGAAGTGTTTTGCTTCTACGAGCTCAACGGTCGATTACAATCAAGTACGGTGAACTACTTGTAAATATGTAATTTTTTCCGTGGCCGTTAAATCATTTAAACGAAAGCTTCTTGATGGTCATGTTGTCACACGCTATTCCTATTAACAGGCATTGTTTACACTTGTAAATACATCGCGTACAGACATATTTGCGCTAACGTGGACTGCACAAATGTATGGTTTATCTATGGTTGACGATCTGTCTTTTGTTGGACGGTCGACATTCGCAGTATCGTGTATGGACCGCTCTGAGGAGTCTTAATGTTATTATAACACCATAAGAATTTTTAATCTTTAATCGGCTTTACATTTTTATCATAATAAGACAATTCGTGATGTACACCAAAAAAAGCAAGAAAAGTTAAGTGTTATTTAGAAACATGTCTTCTGCCGAAGAAGACGTTATCGTCTCTATTTTGTGTAATGTTTTTCTTAACATTTACATTATTCGTTATGATTTTTCATAAATGTTTATGAATAATTTATGTAGTTCTAATCTGTCATAAACACATCAATAAATAAATAAAATAATACTAATTCATACATAAGTTAGTGTATAAAGTTATAAATAAATAAAATAACTATGAATCTATATTAATTAGTATAACTAACTGATCCACACCGCGGTTTTTCCCGGATCACCTAATTATATTTTTTTGAGACATAACCTCATAGAACACATTTTCATTTGCACTAGAATCTAGTAAAAATAGTCAATGTAGGTACTGTTTGTACTTTTACATTGCATTATTTGTGTTTTAACATCGATTTCATAACGGAGCGAATATTATTGTAAAATATAAAAATCGTCACAAGTTGTTAATAATGTGCATACAACCGAATGACCCGACGCCCCAGCCCCTTCGAGCATTCGACCAACCCATCGGGAAATTTCCCGGTCTCCAGAGTGATCAGTGAACCATGATTCGAACGAGTATTTATTTTACCGCTGCAACCAGTGGATGGGTCATTTGCGTATTTTTTTTGTACACGCGCGCAAGACCTTTATTTATTATTTCCGTCAGAACAATTTTTTTTTTTGTCAATTTCAACGAAGCGAATTAATGCGTTTGTTTTACGGTGATATTTTATCTTTTTTGCTTTTCAGTGATTTTTATCTTGTAATGAAGAAATTATTAAAAAATTGAAAACAATGAGTAGGAATTATAAACAAGTGATTGTACTTTTTTTGGTGAAATTAGTAGTGTTGTTTCGACTTTTATAATCATCGCTTGAACCTTTTTTACTTTAACATAGATATTGGATTGGATAATACTTTTTATTTCCTGACCGATCTCGCATAACGCTAATATCACCATAGATACGCAAAACAATAATAAACAAGTTCTAATCATTTCTGAATACACCATAGATCTTGTAAAGATATTTAGATTTAAGATCTATGAACATACCCAAAAATGATTTACGATTCTTCAATTTTCCTTGTAAATTTATTATTCTTTACACCAACAGACAAATATCCCGCGGTGTATATGTTAAGCAGATGCATTATAACTGGTAGTACTGCTAAAATTTGAATATGCAGTATAAACCGTTTGTTATGACGTTCAAGGGACCAAAAAATAGGTCATAATAACCGGTAGTCATCACAACCGAAATTACGGAAAAAAAAATTGTAATACCAATGTAGAAAATTTTTAAGCCATCGTAATAAAACGGTGTCTAAATCCGTATGTGTAAAATTTCAAAGTTTCTCAACTGATAATTTTTCGCTTTGAAACTTTTGTTCGATTTTGTCTCGAGCTTTCCATATACTATATAGTGACCTGTGCCTAATTCATTAGCTGTATCGGAATTTTTTCACCTTTTTTCAAACGAAAAATGACATTAGATTTTTCTTCAATCTCGCGATTGCTTTCGTTTGCTCATTTTACAATTTCACAATATTCAATACACTTGTTCACAACACAGTAAACCGCACTACGATTACCCGTACACTGACGATAAAATAAAAATCAACTGACGACAAAAAACACAATGATGAAATTATCGGTATTATCGGTTGTAATAGTACCTTCGATCGAAAGCAAAGTCATTATAGAGAAAATATTTATTCGAAAAAAAAAACCATCATAACATCCGTATAGTCATTATGCAGACGTCATAATAATCGATACAAATTAGTACATGCAACATAGGAGTTTTGCCGGGACCTTCAATCTAAGGTCATTACATCCGAAATGTCACTACAACCGGTGTCATTATAAACGGTTTCTACTGTATTTAACAGTATATACATTATCGTTTCGGATAAAAGATAATATAAAAAAAAAACAAAAATCTTAAAGAAGTATCCGTAGAGCCTTTCAGACTTCTCAAACATTGACTGTATAATACCACAGAAATATGCAGAATAATACGCACGAAATGAATTCATAAAAGTAGGTACATATTTTAATTCTAACATTACTGTCCTTGTATTTACATTTAGGTGTACATACTATAGTATTTTCAGTCAGTAATACTCGAGAATTTTGTACTACACGTGTGGTACAAATAGTGTACCAGCGGCGCGGCTCGTGGGACTTCAACGAAGGTGGGGCACAAATATTTGCCTCACTTTCCACAACTTTGAACTTACCAATGTAACGCGGTCGGGGATGACCTGTTAAACATAAGACATTCAGGGAAGAAGTTAGGTTCTTTTCAATATAATTAACCGTAGCTCTGGAGCATAAATGGCATATAGGATCTTAATATTACAAATGAATGCGTATTGGTACAGATAATTATTAATAGGGCTGTGAAGTTGATGACCTAAAAAATTACAAATATTATCATCTATAGACACCCATAGCTTTTGGTTTTCGCAATAACTTCTTATTTTGTTAATACAATCGTCGTAACATTCAGCAACATAGGTTTTCCTTAGCGTTGATTCGTCAGGAATACTTTTGTGCGTATATTTTTCCAAAAATGTACGGAATAATTAATTTGATATTTTGTGTAGAGGAATATTGGCTGATAATAGAGCTTGACATAAATCGTAATTAAAAGTAGATTTTTTTGACGACGTTGTAAGAAAACTTTGACTTTGTTTTAAATGTTTGCGCTCTATACCATTTATATGTTTTATACGGGAAATGTGTTGTTCAATAGTGAATTTTTTTTCCGAAGCTACCTTTACTTCACACACTTTACAATAAAGAACTGTGCCATCAGAAGAAAAAATATCGTCGCCGAATTCCGACACAAATGCACGCAGACGAGCACTAACCGACGTTTTAATTTTCGGCATTTCGAAAATATTACGAAAAAATAATACCATTTAGGTATAATGTAATTCACTTTAACACGACAACGACGCGATGACTGTGATCGGCGAGTTAAAATCGGATAGGTACTAATCTTAATCCGTGGTAATTTCTAAGTTTTAAGTTATCGACAAGAAACAATAAGAAGTGAACTAGTGTGAAATCAGTAAAAATGACTTAAAGTGTGGGAAAATGACCTAAAAATGTCAAAAAATTACTTATAAAGTAAAAAACACCAAAAAATGCAAAATAAAAATTAGTTATTCAGATCCACATGCTAATGAAACACATTTGTGGCCAGAAGAGCATCGTCTAAATCTAAAATGTTCGAAAAAATAATGCAAAATGCATCAACTTCCGAGTCCTATTTATTAACCTATATAAAGGTTTATTAAGACTTAAGCCTCGTTCACACGGCGACACTAATGTCAAGGCATTAAGTTGCACGACACTGTTAACAATTTGATGCCCTAGTGCCAAGTGTCATGCGCTGTTCACATGTAGCAAATAAAAATTGTGACACTAAAATAGTGGTTGTGATAAATATTAGTTGTATTTACTATCTTACCACTTTACATACCTACTATTATCAATTATCAATCTAATTGTTTGGTTTTTTTTCAAAGTTTGTTTTTGTTGTTTGAAACTAAAAAATTGTTTTAAATTGAAATGGCCAATAATTACGTGTTAAACGCAGCTGTGGACGTTTTCGAACAAATTATCATTTATGAATTGGAAAAATATCAAAAAAAAGAGAATGGGTTAGAAAGTGGGTAATGCGAAGGGATGCTTTAGGTGCATCAGAAACACTATTAAAGGAGTTGCAGATGGAAGATCCCAGGTCATTTTGTAACTTTCTTCGGATATGATAATATTCACTGATAACGTGACTCGGTGTCGCGGTGTTAATATCAAAAAATGTTGATATGTGGCACTAGCGCCGCGATGTCTTGGCACTGAGACATTACATTGTTCACACGGCGACATTGACGCGACACTAAATGTCACGCTGTAGTGTCACCGTGTGAACGAGGCTTTACTGACACGCTTAACAGTCGTAGGGCTACGTTTCGTAGTTACACGGAGTTCAAGTTAGCGTGATGGTAATCGCGGAGAACTGGCGCCCTCTTACATACCGATTGTCGACCATAGGCCTTACAATATAAACTGTGGATGGAGGGAACACTTGACGTATATAATAGTAACGATCGTTACACAACGATTCCTGTCGATTTTTTAGACAAAATAAAATACATTTTTTTTTAAAGAAAAACCTTTTAATATACGTCTCGCACGACAAAAAATTATGAAAAGAAAATTATCGTTTAAAAATAAATAATAATTATAATTATAGTCCGAATGCACCACAACATTTAACACAATCTATAATTTTTGAGAAAACATAACGGTTGTTGGCTATCGTTTCATTCATTATGTTTTTGTATACTAAGCCTATATGCATTTGAAAGTTGTTGCCTAATACTTACTTGCTTACCCAAAAGTTTAACATTTAAATGTGAACTTGATGTGTACTCACCTTATCGTTCAAATGAGCCAAATCGTTTATTCCGTTTTGTGACCAATTTTTATCACCAGAAGTACGACAAAAAAGTATACACGGAAAACAAAACAAACGGTTCGTGTTAGAACAACCACATAACCATTGATGTTTTGAATAAACGTCTTTATTAAAACTTCTTTTAAATTCTCTGTACTTTGTATTTTAATTATATTTAAATTTGGCATTGGCTTACCTTTTTTTTTATTTCAACATTTTTCTCAAGAGGTAAACTTGAAAAGTTACATATATACATAATACATATATATACGAGTACCCATGATGAACATAATACAAACATTTAATAAATTAGGTTGTATCAGGGGTCACCAATTAATATTTTTGTAGGGCCGAATCGGGAATTTTGAAAATTTTCGGGGGCCGTCAAAATAGCCATACAAATATTTTTAACATATCATGTAATGAAGCAAAAGTATAACTCAAATAAAAATAATAAATTGAAAAAAATATAGTAAAATATAATACAAATTAACAGCAATATTACAATATAAATAGAAAGTCAGGGTAAAATTAGTGGGAAAAATGGCAAGTTTGGTATCGAAGTTTATTCGTATTTTATTATCGGTTTTTACTTTTTTTCCTTGTCTGCGGGCCGGATAAAGTGTGTTCGCGGGCCGGACGTGGCCCGTGGGCCACCATTTGGTGACCACTGGGTTATATATTTGTAAATATTAAATTCACCACACTCTAAATATTAAACAAAACGTTAGTTAAAATAAATAACGAGCAGAAAATGAACAATACATGACGGATTATCATCATTCATCATGTTTTAAAATATAAGCTCTGTGCCACGGAACCACGGAGTACGGAAGACGGTCGCCGGATAGCAATACGAAGACGATAAGACCGGCAAAATGTCGTAAATCGTAATAAAAATAGAAACACCGGGCACGATTGGATAGTGCGCCCGGCAAAGCTGTATTAATTCGTGTCGAAAACCGGGGGATATCTATAGTACCGTTGATCGGGGCAAGACGACTGTCGACTTCGTACCCGTCGCAAAATGTCCGTATAATATTGGATTGTACGCCCGTATTTGTGAACATTTTTTTTTATTCGATAATATTTTCAGATAATTTACCAACCGTATTATGATGGAAGAAACACTACCTACTCAACTTTTAATATAAATCATAAATGTTTCTTCTTCCTTTCAATTTTGTTGGCGCCACTGTATTGTACCATTAGTTTACTGGCAAATACATACAATGCTAGAAAAACTGGCCATGGATGGTTGGAGTATAGCATACAAGATTAGAAATTAGATAGAATACAATCATAAGTCAGGGGCGTTAAGGCAATGCCTAGTTACAGAAATGAGTACATAAACTACATTTTAGAGTAAACTCTATGTACAATCTTTGTAGTTATTTTGAGAATTTAGCACCTAGGTTTTCAATGGAAGATATTATAATCTTATAAGAATAGATTTCAAAGATTTTATATATGCATAAATAACTAAACAAGTCATAAGAAATAAAAAAATGTAATGAGAAACTGTACCTTTGACTTTTCACAACTATTTTTTATTTCTAGGTGAAGAGTTAAAAAATCAACAGTCAATACTCAAATACAAAATAGAACGACAAAGCCAAAAGTGAGGAATGCAGAATTTGGTTTAATAAATTACTCACACATTATTTCTCACTAAAATCAAGTTGATTTTTTGATAAAAAAAAAAAATGTTCGCCAATTCAAAGTAATTAATTTTAAAATGTTCATTTAGTTTATTCCAACATATAGAATGTAACTAACTATCCACTTAAATAAAATAAAAATAAAAATAAAGACTAGAGAATATAATATAATTGTTACTATGATATTTACTTTTGGTAACATTCAAAGTATTTAATAGCATTTACAAGTTATTTATTTACATGTAAATAATTTATTAATATTGATTAATAACTGTTATAAACTTTTCATGAAAATCAATTTATAATCTGTATGAACAGTCAATATTGGTACACAACTCTTTCAACTTAAGTTTTGTAATTAAATATATATATAATTAAACATAATAATAGCATTTTGTTCTAATTAAGATAACATTTTTATATTTGATAACTATTTTAAGGTCCGTTTACCATATGGCTTATGATGATCCTTGATGAGCCAAATATGATCTATGACTTCACCATCCTAAATAAAATTTATTAAATTAAGTACTTAAATGATAGTTGTAAATTGGCCAATTATAAATGTTTAATACAATTAATATATATATATTTTTAATCAAATTTTAACAAACTCACCAAATCATCAGACACTTGTTCAACATATAAGTGAGAACTGTTGTAAATCTTCATACGGGCATAGCCATAGTCACTATTTCTAAGTGCTGACCACTCCGGGGGATTGGGAATAAAATTATCAGTTCTTTCTTGACAGCCCTAAAAATAATGAATATTATTTTAATACAAATTAATGGAAAATTACAATTTAAAACTAACAGCTGAACCAGATGTGATATGAACCGGAGCTCCAGGATTTGTGTATGGTTTTAAATAAGATCCATTATAAACAGTATGGTCAAATACAGGCCACATCCTTTCATATGTATGTTCATGCCCCCAGAGACACAAATCAACTCCATTATCATGAAATAGATTTTCTAATCCAAACCTAAAACCAAAAAGTTTATGAAATACAAAATATTAATAATATAATAATAACTAATTAAGAAATAAGAAATAAGCATACCAATGTAATACTGGAAGACCAACCCTTGTAATTGTTTCATGATATGTACAATCATCTTTATCATCGTCTGAACAATACATAGGTCTGTGCCCATATACAATAATCCAGGGTCTCTGTTTTCGGTTTTCGGGTTTATTTGCTTCCTAAGAACAAATAAAATAAATCAATTGCTTAAACTTTTGAACAATGACAATCTAAACCAAAAATTTTACTTTTAAGTCATTGACAAGCCATTCATATTGTATTACAACTGGTTTAATTCCATAGTAAAGAAAATAATAAAACTCTGTAGAAATACTAATGAAATGAGCAGGTCCTAAATTAAAACTATACATCATGTTTTCATAGCCACCAGGCATACTAAAACGAGCTTTGTAATTGCTAAAATTGCTACAAAACATTAAAAATTAAATTAAAAAATTAAAATATTATTATTTTGATTTAAACTAACTATTTTTGTTCATGATTGCCAGGACAGGTCATGTATGGTACATATGATGCAATAGGTTCCAACTGACGCATAAATTCATCACCAACTCTAGCATTATCCTGTGAATTAAATTAAATGCTATTAAAATGTATAAATTAAATTTGTTCATACAATATTTCTTACACAAATAGTAAATAAACACAAAAATACTTAAGGTATTTTATAAAAATAATGTAATTTTGATATTTATTAATTTTAATAATAATTTAAATAGTTAAATTTTAACCAATGTTTGCAATACTTACACTATCCATGTCATAAGCAAAATCACCAATATGAAGTATCATATCATAAAGTCCTCTTTCTGTTTCTTCTTGTAATCTAGGAAGAGATTGGGCATTCACATTACCCATATCACCAAAAAAGGCTAGCCTAGGTGACCAATTGGTATCACTAGGAACAGTATTAAACCAAAACTGAGGAGACCAGCCTTTATTACTTCCACAGTAATAAACTAAATTAATGCAAAATTGAATTAGTAACTATTGAAATGTCTTAACTTTCAAGGATAATTACCATATTTACTGGATGGTTGTAATCCACTAAGCCTGACGCGATGTATGTATTGAGAACGTTGTAGTTCACCGCCATCTACAAATAATGAGGAAGTACCAGATGCCTTGATGATTGGTCCATTAATACCATATTTTACAACTGACTCATCTGTGTTATTCCATGTAGACCATGTAACAACTATTTCAGTTTCAGATTCTAGTAAATAACAAAAATATGGATAAAAATACATACAAAATTACATAATAATTTTTATTTTTTTTACAAGGAAAACAGAAAACCAACTTAATTTTAACAAAAGATCAAGCTGAAATATTAACAGTTTCAAGTCAGTACTAATAAAGTTCTTTTTCATTTGGATTTTGGTAAGCCCAATATTATAATGACAAACAATTTCAAAAAGACATGTAACGTTTATGTTTGTCATCTCTGGTATACACGGTGAATGATACATTGGAGATTTGACCGACTATATATGATAGTTAATTTTCATTACAAATTCAATATTAAGAAATAATAAAGGAGATAGTACAAGATTATCCACGATGATGATGAGCATTTTTAAATTATTCGAGCATCAGTCCGAGGACGAACAGTTTTATCGTTGCATGAATATTGAATATCATGTTTTAAAACTTTCAACTTACCGCCCAGTGACAAGTGAATTTGTTCGGGTTGATACCTAATAAGTGGATCAGCAGTACACACGCCGAGTGCGATGGTCAGAACGACTGCCAGCCATTGAACGGTATGCATTTTAATATTTTTCGCCAAATATTATTATGTCCTCGGACACGACATCACGTTGCACGGACAATAGACAAACGTACTGCGCGTCACGACTTGTCGACACCGAACGTTTAACAACACCACTTCCATCCGTCAAACCCAATTACCCAACTATCGGTCATGCGCTGAAACGACAGATACGCGACGTACGAACTGCAAACTTGTTAACTTGTCTGCGTCGTCGTCCATAACCTGATACGCGTATTAAAGACTTCGCGACGATGACGTTATATCGCGACATCGACGAGATCAATCCCGAGTGGGTAATTTTTTTTTTTTTTTTCTGCGCACAACAGTGATAACGGTCTCGAGTGTCTGAGAGATAGCAAAATCGATCGTGTGTAAATGTGAGCACCGACGAGTGTGAAGTTAGAGCCGACGAGAATTTATCACGTCCGTAACCGCGACGGCACCAGAACCGTTTGTACCTTCACGCAATTATTTTCGATTTCTCGTACGCGTAGATATTGTACGGCAACAATGGCAAATCGCTAATCGCAGTCGAAACGAACGCGCCAAGGTGTTTTTCGTCCCTTCGATAATTGTTATTGCCGGGATCGACTCAAGAGTACACGTCAGAGGTCTACTGCACAGGTACGTTGGGTTTGGGCTGTTGGTGAGCCGCAGTCGTGCGCGTTTGCGGACGGTAATATTTTCCTGTTGCAGCAATGGCCACCACCGTAGAACCCGTCGCCGACGTCGAGATGACGGACGTGTCGGACTCCCAAGAGAAGAAAGACGCCGCGGTCGTCCAGGAAATTAGGGACAACATTCGACAGATTGAAAAGGCCGTGCAAACGAAAGAAGCGCGTTTCATGTTGCGCGTCTTGCGCTCGTGGTCGGTCACCCGGCGCAAGCTCAACGCCGTAGTCCTCTGGTCCATCATCAACGGTTTTTACACGCACTCCGCCGCCGACAGAGACCTATTGCTGTCATACGTCACCACACCAGCTGACATACCTGAGGCTATCAAGATGCGTACAGGTAAAAACGCAACAGGGGTTCTATTACCTGAAATCGACGGTTACATCCGCTTGCTAGTGTTGGTTCAACTCATCGATAAGGAAGATTACAAAAAGGCAGTAGAGTTCTCTGATCATCTTATGGTCAAGCTAATCGATAAAAATAGACGAACACTGGATTTGATTACTGCTAAGGCTTATTTCTATCACATGAGATGTTATGAACTAACAGATCAGTTACATAAGATTAAAGGATTCCTTTACAGTCGACTGAGAACGGCTACACTTAAAAAGGATTATGAAGGACAAGCTGTTCTCATTAACTGCTTGCTACGTAATTATTTGCATTATAATCTCTATGATCAAGCTGATAAGTTGGTTCAGAAATCAGTTTTCCCAGAACAAGCAAGTAATAATGAATGTGCTCGCTTCCTATACTACCAAGGTCGCATTAAAGCAGCTCGTCTTGAATATTCAGTCGCGCACAAAAATTTAATTCAGGCTCTACGTAAAGCGCCTCAAAATTCAGCCATTGGTTTCAGGCAAACTGTACAAAAGCTTGCCGTCACAGTGGAGTTATTGTTAGGAGACATTCCTGAGAGGCATATATTCCGTCAAGCTAGTCTACGTAAAGCTTTGGTACCATACTTCCGCCTTACCCAATCTGTCCGTTTAGGTGACTTGACAATGTTCAGCGAAACACTAGAAAACTTTAAGAAAAATTTCCTCAGCGATCACACTTATATGTTGATTGTTCGTTTGCGTCACAATGTCATTAAGACTGCCATTAGAGCTATTGGCTTATCGTATTCGCGCATTTCAGTCGATTACATTGCTGAGAAACTTGGGTTGGACTCGCCTAAAGATGCTGAATTTATTATTTCAAAAGCTATTAGAGATGGTGTCATTCAAGCCACAATTGACCCTGAACATGGGTATGTGCAGAGCAAAGAACCTGTTGACATTTACTGCACACTAGAACCACTAATGGCTTTCCATCAACGTATTTCATTTTGTTTGAATTTACATAATGACAGTGTAAAGGCTATGCGTTATCCTCCTAAATCATATGGCAAGGATTTAGAATCGGCTGAAGAACGTCGGGAGCGTGAACAACAGGATTTGGAATTGGCTAAAGAGATGGCAGAAGAAGATGATGATGGTTTCCCTTAAATTAAAATAATATTTTCACAATAATAATCAGTGTTTAATTTTTTTTTTTTATAATATGAAGTAATACTAACATTAAGGTGTCATATAAATAAAAATATATATTTCATATGTACAAAATTAAAATGCATGATTCAGTTAAAATTTCACTAAACATAAAAGTTTACCACTTGGCACGCTTTGACCAATCTTTAGGATTCCAATGTAAACATTTTGAATCAATTCGAATTTTTCTCTTTTGAAACGATTCTATATGTGTAGTTATTATATCCTTATTGATTGATATGATGTATTGTCCTTTGTAATAGTTAATCAAATTAAGTATTTGTAAGGTAGAAACAACGTCTTCTTTTTTAATACTAGTCAACTCACAAATCTCACTAAAAAAAATAAAATGAATAAATAAAAATGTAAAGCTGAAATTATATTATGTACTTGATGGTGATTTGTGGTTTTTCATTATCAGGCGTTGGTTTCACAGTCAATAGGATATCTAAAATGGTCTGACTCCAATAACTACGATAAGACAACAAACCCAAGTCGGACAGAGGTTTCTCGGGTGTGCCAGTTTTACCTTCGAATTTTGATAACTCGTAACCTAAAATTATAACATAAATTAAGTATTACATTTGAAAGTATTAACGTACACACTAATATACATACTAAATTCAATCAATAGCTTCCCATAACCCTTTCTCTGGTAAGGAGGCAATGTAAGAATGCACGCAACATTATAGTCTTCGGTAGACTCTTTTTCTTTAGAGAAATATCCAACTATATGAAATCCTTTTAAGTCGTACTCGGTCATAACATAAAATAAAAATGGATCAGTGTCATAGTACAATGTCTTATGATCCAAAAATAGTTTAGCCAATAAACACAAGTTCTGAGAGTATGACTTATTTTTACGGCCATCAATCTCAAAAAATGATATTGACTCTTTCCTATATATTTCCGTCCCAGGTGGATTTCTCAAGTTACACTTTATCTATATAATATAAACAAAATAATGATTAGACGTTGTAAATACAATAAAACTAATATAATATAGCACTCACACTGTGTCGATAAAGTGAAGTTCTACTTTTTTTGAATTTTAAACAAAATTCACAAATATAGATGCACCTCAAGTTAACCATTTCCTTCAAGCGTAAAAAACATTCATTACAAAGAGTTATAAAAGTATTATAAAATATATGTTTTGTACCTGAGGATATGGAGAAAAATACCACGGGCTTATTCTATTCAAACCAAGTTCAATCATTTCTACATTTTTCATGCGGGTGACTACATCATCATGTTGCATAACCATTGAACCAGTCTGACGCGGGGTCGGTGTAGGTAAATCTTGAGAATCCTATTCGATAATGGTACAATTTTATAAATGTAAAATAGTTCAAGTTAAATAATAAATATAATTTAAATGCACTTCATTGTCAACTATTTTTCTTTTCCTTGCAATCTTTTTCTGTAACGCAGCGGATAGAACTATTGCATCATTATTTGGTACAACAGGAGGAACGCTCAATGGAGATGCTGGTCGGCTCTGAGAAAGTATGGAAATATTTTCAATCTTAATTTTTGGGGTACTAGCACCTGTACCAGCTGTGCCAGTTGTCATTCCATCCTTTCTGGGGTATTGAACTTTACGTGTATCTAATCGATCTTCGGTTACCCATTCATCTAATCTTTTATTATCTATAAAATTGAGCAAGCAATTATGCAACAAGTAGTCTTATACAATAAGTGTAAAATAATAATAGAAATTGATCAACACAGGACCTATTTTAGTTAATATTCTACATTAAAGTATTCTAAATATAAATTAATACATGCTAATTTGATATAGACTGAAACTTAATTACCTATTCTTGAGTAGAAATAAAATAAAACAATTAATTTCAAATATTGCAACTAGTTTTATATACATATTAAAACCTATCATAGAAATAACACAGTAAAAATGTATTCTTTTTACATCTATGAAAGACCTACCTTCAAAAGGAATGTATAAATTGATTATTAAATGTTATGAAATTCTTATGACAGATGAATAATAATTTTTAAATTTGTCTTATAGATATAATATTTAAGTTAGAAAAATCAAAATGAATGTTATTAAATCAAGATATTTCATAAATCACATTTATTAAAAATGACTTACAATCGATATAGTGGACATAGTACAACCGCATAATGCCAACATCTTTGATGCTTATTATTTCTGCCAGCGCTAAAAACAATTGGACGAAAAACATTAAACAAACCGGTGCTCAACCGACAGATTAGGCACTGAACAGTTCTGCACAATGCTGCAGAGTGCAGCGGCAATCAACTTACGCCAGTCGTCGCTGCTGTGCATCCTCACGGACAGACGACATCCTTCCGTCAACAGATTCTGAAACAGGCGCACACGATTAGCATTATATTACGTGAGGTTCGACGGTGATGCGGTGGGTTCGCGTTCTCACCACGGAATCGCAAATGAAATCCGATTCTTCTTTCATCTTGCACCGTCTCGTTTCGAACGCGAGCGCTGTAAACGATGTATCATCGGGGTACAACAACGACCGAGGCGAGAACTCACCGCCGCGGGTCTCGAGCTATATAGAATCGATAATATTGGAAATCGTCACGGAAAACGTACGACAATATTCCAGCGGGCTGCCGATCCTTATCAACACTTCTACAGTGATAGCATTTTATCGTTACGCGGAACCAAGGTTGTTGTTGTTGTTGTTGTTGTTGTTGTTTCGGCCGTGGAGTAATAAATCGAACGACGGTGTTGACGACAATGTTGCCAGGCGTACGAACATGTTCGTTTTAGTACGAACATTTCAACTAGTGTATGAACATATCATAAAACGAACATTCGTACGGTTTATTACGAACATTTGAATCTGATGCAAATATGCATTTAAAAATCAAACTTTTACTCAAAAATGACGAAATACAAACACAATTAATGATTATCGATTTAGCAGTTTTCACTGATTTATTATAAAGCCTTTATATAAAATTAAATTAAAAATAAGTACCCCGATTACGACCGTATTGGCGTATAGCGTATTAGACGGTCAGAGTCCAGAGTCCAGGCCCATATCTTAAAATTTACAATTGTTGATATTTATATTTCTATTTTTAGATATAAGCGTCTTATAGTAGCTAGGGTCTCGTATCCGTGTTAGTAGTAATGTTATCATGGGTTTTATGAACCGGTATTCGGTAACATTTATTATTTTATAACAATAACAAATTAAATAGTAAATAGTAAGTAGTAAGTACTAAATAAGTTAGAAACTCGATGGCGGCTGGTTGTTGACGTTGTCGTGTACTCGTTTTGTGTTTGAATTTGTTTTCGTGTATCGACTATTAATTTAAATTAATAAAACTCAAAATACTTAAATTTAAAGTAATTTACTAACGGTAAATTCATAATTATGGATAAATTTGTCACAAAAACTGGGAAGAGTGTTGTAAAACCATCAACATCAACAATTGACCAAAAAGATGATACTCGTTCTGGATCCGATTGCAGTCTCACTCTCACACCAGAGTACAAAAGAATTAGATGATACAATATAGTATCAATATACTTATAGACTATAGTAGTGATGGGCGATTCGAATCGATCTTTTTCTTTTAAAAGATCGATTCATTTTAGATCGAATCGAATCGAATTGTATCGAATCTTTTATACTAAACGATTGCCGATTGCCGATTTGAAATGCCAGTGCCACCACAATGTTCCCGGCTCCTATAGCGTGAGCTTCGAGATTGGTAACATTGTAAACAATGTAAACGGCGTCTCTTCGAAGAATTATTCGGAGAACTAGAATATCACGAGACATTTAGTGATTAAAAAATTTCCGATTTTTTTAGATCGATCTTTAGAAAAATCGATCTTTTGTGAAACGATTCTTTAGAGATCAATTTTTTTTTCCTGATCTAGATCGATTCAATTTCGAGAATCGCCCATCACTAGACTATAGTATTTGCGTTACCGAGCGAAGCGAGTGAAAATTTTTTAGGTACTTTAGTACTTATCAACTATTTTTACGATACGAACAAAACGAACAATTTACAATAATTGTCTGAACATTCGGCCTTTTTAACCTGGCAACACTGGTTGACGATAGCAATCGATAACGGTTCGGATACCATACTTGTTCGGCGGCGCGTAAGTAGACGGACGACGGTAAAGTTTTTCGAGCGATGGATGACGGTAAAGTTGTTCGAGTGATGGACGACGGTAAAGTTGTTCGAGCGATGGACGACGGTAAAGTTGTTCGAGCGATGGACGACGGTAAAGTTGTTCGAGCGATGGACGACGGTAAAGTTGTTCGAGCGATGGAAGACGATCCGTTCGTGGCGCATTACGCGTACGACCTGTCCCCGGAGTTGATCGCTTACCTGAACAACAAGCCTCTGCTCGAGCAGACCGTGCTGGAATGGCCCGAGTTGGGCAAGACGGTGTTCAAAACGCCGAAGCCGACCGCGGCGGCTGACCAGAACCGTCGCGTCAAGGCGTTGGAGGAGGACCGACCGTTCGCGAGGGTGCCCGCCCCCCCGGCGGTCGTCGACAACGTCGGCGGTTTGGCTCTGCACGAGCGGTTGAAGTCGACCGTCAAGGACGTCACCCGGTTGCAGTTGGACGTGCTGTCCATCATAACCAGGTACCACGACTTCGTCTACCCCGAGAGGAGTTTCGACAACGCCGAAGAGTTGCGGTACTGTTACTGTTTGCACGCCGTCAACCACGTTCTTAAAAGTCGAGAAATCGTCGTGGCCAACAACGATAACGAGGACGGCGGCGAAGACGAGATGCGAGATCAGGGGCTCACCAGGCCCAAGGTATTGATTTTGGTTCCTTTCAAAGATTCGGCGTATCGAATTATAAACATGATCATCTCGCTGTTGTCTCCCAAAGAGAATTTCAACGTGGTGCACAAGAACAGGTTTACAGAAGAATTCACCGGTAACGAGTTGACGCTACCGAGAAAAAATCCTAAGCCGGAAGACTTCGAGAAAACATTTGTCGGCAACATAGACGATGCGTTCAGAATCGGTATGGCGATCACCAAGAGCAGTTTGAAATTGTTTGAAAATTTTTACAACTCTGACATAATAATTGCATCACCGCTCGGCTTGCGTATGATTATTGGTGCTGACGGAGAGTCGTCCAGGGATTATGATTTTCTCTCGTCCGTGGAAATGCTCATATTTGATCAGTCGGAGATATTTTTGATGCAGAATTGGGATCATGTGTTACACATCATGAATCATTTTCATCTACAGCCAAAAGAAGCGCACGGTACAGATTTACAACGAGTGCGTAACTGGTCTATTAACGGTTTGTCCAAACATTATCGGCAAACAATAACGTTTTCGTCTTGCAAATCGCCTAATTTGATGGCTATTCAAACGAACCGGTGTATGAACTATGGAGGTTCTGTTAGTGTGATCAATCCAACTGTCACCGGTACCATAAGCCACATTGTTTGTAGTTTAAAACAATTTTACCATAAACTCGGCTCAAAAAGTCCTACCCAATCCATTATAGACAGATTAGAATATTTCACTAACAAAGTTCTCACACAGCTTCGAGCTTCTAACGAAAAACATGTATTAATCTACATTCCCTGTTACTTTGATTATATATGTATTAGGAATTATTTAAAAACAGAAGACTACAGTTTTGTGCAAGTTAGTGAATATACGAAACCGGACATGGTAGCCAGGGCTAGGGATTTGTTTTACCATGGCGAGTGTCAAATTTTGTTGTATTCTGAACGTTTTCACTTCTACAACAGGACTAAAATCCGTGGGATTGAAAATATTATATTTTACCAACTACCTACAATCCCAGGATTTTACAGCGAGCTTTGTAATTCAATCATTGACAACGACAACAGTATTCGAAACATTACAGTACTCTATTCACATTTTGATGCATGCATGTTAACTTCAATAGTTGGTACTCAAAGAGCAACATACATGTTAAATTCAGAACAAAAAATACACATGTTCCATTCAGGTACATAATTTTAGGTGGTTAATATGAACATTTGTTTTGATGTTTGTAATGTTAAAATAAATAAAAATTTGTATTTGTTCTTACTATTGAGTTATTTACTTCATACCTCCCGCAGAAGTGTTAAGGATTATAAGAAAATAATGTGTATTTAATGAAATAAAAATACAATGTATACTTAAAAATACATCAAATTTATTTTAACACTTTTAACTAACGACTATTTTTACATAGAACACGTATTTTGGTTACTGAATTATTTATCCAACTCATCTTCTGTTTGTTGTTCATCCAGAGACTTGGTTATTTCCTCATACTTTTCAGCCCTATATGCTTTCTTTGCTTCTTCCAATAAAACATTGTGTATAAAATTCCTTTGGTCGATTCTCTGAGGCAATATAGATGGGAACGGATTGCCTAAAATTGACGTGATGCACGATAAATACATACTTCAAAAACTTAACCATTATATCCTAGTGTCCGATAAACATACCTCTAAGTTCTAATACCGAACGCGGGTACACTATATCTGGGTACGCTTTTGGAGCCCGGTATAACATTGTATACGACGTCTTATAGTCATTGAACCGTGGCACCAGCACTTTGAACAACTTGTGTATCAACTGTTTCTCTTCTATCCAATAGTCGGCCATCTCCATGGTTGATTTGTGAGTGTCTCCATGCCGAATTGCTTCGGATATCAGCTATGAGAGCAAAATTAAACGAGAATAAGACTTGGGTCAATGAGGGTGGCACGAGACGGTGTACTCTAGCTACCGGCGGGAGGTGAAAAACGATCAAACGCATATATTACCCTTTCGGCATAACCTCTGGTTTCGTCGGCTAGTGTGTAGTTCAATTCCAGGCGTTCGTATTTGAACAAAGCGTTGACGGTCTTACGCAATTTCTTCAATCGTCCTTGCGGTCCTTCGGGGCACTTTAGATTCTTGTGCCGAGGACTGATGCGTATCCTCAACTTTGACACCAACTGTGAGACCTCTGCTTGGTTCATTTCGACGGGAAACTGTATCGTTCGCTCAACCGGCGGATCAAGCAGCAACACGCGAAAAATAAAATTTACAATGCTCCGTCGCCCCGTCCGTCCCGTTATCACACGGTGATAACGCGATGGCATCGTTGAAAGTAAGCAGACTCGAACGTGGTAAACGGCAAGTTCTCCACACTGCAGTACTCCTATCGTCAAACATGTTCCCTTAGTCCGCAGCACGATGGAGACACAGTCTTATCCGCGTCCGCGGTCCACAGGATATGTGTAGAATAGTTTATGTTATGCACCCGTCAGTCATAATGAGATTTTTCACGTTCAGTTTTATCTTTCCGCGCTTTAAAATGTATTCATATAATATTACAAGATTTTTAATGTTTGTCCATTACCAATGTGACGCGATATATAGACCAGGGGGGGGATCAGACCCTGGGCCTCGCGATTTTTGCTTAAATTTGGGGCCTCGTGTTTGAAAAAAGTAGCAAAATTGCTTTTATTTTCATCGTGGTGCGAGGTATCTACCAAATTTTTTGGGTGATAAGAATTATTAATGTCATAATAATATGTTTATAGATAGATGATTTAAGGTATTTTCGCCCTGGGCCTCGCAAATCCTAAGGACGGCCCTGATGTAGACCCAGTGGCGTATCCATGGTGGCGGGGTTTGGGGGTCAGAACCCCCTCCCCCCCCATGAATCTGAGATGGTAAATTAAATTTTATATGGAACAAAGTTTTTTCTTTAACATTTTTATATTTTTAGAATTTTCACTTGGAAATTATAGTTTGTGAAAACGTATTATACTCCGGTACACACACGCATGTCGTATACAAATATACGAGTCATAATACATTATGATCATGTCTACTACCAGTGGCGGACTGGCCAGGGAGGCGAGGGGGTAATCGCCTCCCGGGCCCTCGATCATGTCGTGTATATAAAAAAAAACGCTGATCTAAAATATAAGATATATTATGATTTATGAATATATAGCCGTATAAGTGTAGGCTAGATGCCGGGCCCTAAGTGCTGATTAACCTCCCGGCTGCCGGGCTCCTCGACACCCAGTCCGCCCCTGTCTACCACTTTGATCATTTTTGCTTGGGAACGAATTTGGCTTTTCTACGACGCGCGACGGTCTACTTGTAATCGGTTCGTTGAATCCTTGGAGTAATACGTAATATTATATTACTCTATGGCTGAATCGGTCGTCTGGTCCCGATAACGGCGATGTTACGTGTACGACCTATTCATAGTAGTTATTTTAGTTACCTAATGCGTACGCGGCTCGCCGTTCATTTAACTAACTCATTATTGTGTAAAACTGTAGTTACAAGAGTTGGTGTCTCACTGTTTTAGTTCATTTAATATCGTTTGTAATTTATATTATATATACTTAAACTTTTTAAATTTCATGTCATTCCTACAAGGCAAGTTGTACAAGCAGACTGTACACGTCTAAATATTCCATCTTGGTAAGATATTTTAAAAATTTAATTTTTAGTATTAGTGATCGGACAGAAAATGTTCTTATTGTTCTGATTGGGAAATTATTTATTATTTATTATTTTTTAAAACTATTTTAACCCTGAAAATTCGAATATAATATACAATATGTATTATTTATTAATAATTTGTTTAAACACAATAAATTGATTAATTATTTCATTGTTTTAACATAGTATGTTATATTTTTACAAGTGGTAAATTTAAATTTGCTTAACCCCCCCCCCACTCACTCATAAAAAGTTCCTGGATACACGCCTGTGTAGACCAATATTTGTTTTTTATTAAACAACAGCCATTAGGCATAAAAAAACCAAAATATAAAAATGCTTTTGAAGTGACATATAATGAACAACCTCAATAAATGCTCTTAAGAGAAAAAATGACATAAAGAAAATCATCTTTTAATTAACTCGAAAACAATATTTTTGTATTCACAATATTGCCCTATATCGTAAACAATTTTAAAATTATTATGAAAATATTTAAAAAATTCTAAAAAAAAATTTACAAACAAATACAATAATAAATATGCCGACACGAACTGCCAGAAGATTATTGTTAGTGAATAAACAATTTCTTAATAAATATTGGTACACACTACACAAGTATAGAATACATTGAGTATTCGAACATATACATAAATCATATTAGTATATTAACGTGTGTGTGTGTACATAGGATCTGAAAAAAATGATTAAAATTTAAACTATACAAGTATTAAATTTCACGGAAATAATTCGTATGTGTACAAATATACGTTGTGTGTACAAAAAAAAATACATCTTTTATAATAACATGGGTTCGGGTAACATTTTTGCGGAATTCGCAAATGCCTTTATCCTTCGACAGCGTAAAAGTGTTGAATAATATGTTATTACGGGGTTGTTTACACGCGTACAAATGATACCTAAGTGTTATAAGTAATTTTTAAAAATGTTTTCGGTTCTTCGATAATATCTTATACGATGTGGTCAGTGCTCGACACGAAATCAATGATAAAAGGGACACAAGAGCATATTTGGCTTATGAATCGTAATAAAAACAATCTTTCCCCGAGTTCCGACCAAGGGTGCCGTTTCATTTTTTTTATTGGGGTGGCAACATTTTAACAAGCCAATTTTTTCGTCCGGCAGTTTTTATTCATCTTAGTGTATATATACTCGTATTTCATTCACCGGCACGTGACGTACGGGTTCAAAGATGTGTATAATTAATAATTTAACGAATTAAAATGATTTTATTATAATTTGAATATATTTAGCTGTTCTTAATATTCTAAACCGTAACATCGGTGCAGCGTGTTTGTATGGGAAGCACATAAGCCACTGCACCCTTCCATGCCACCACCGAAATCGCGCCCGTTGTCCTGACCGTACTCAGTATCCCGTTCAGACGAACCAGAAGCGGTAAGTAGGTACTCTACTCGAATTAGACATCACCTTCATTTCAAGTCGAAAGCAACCATCCCCTATAAAATCACTGCACGCAGACTGAAGAACTCGAACAACAAGAATATACGATTTATGCGAGACACGTTGTAAGCTTGTGAACCGAGTGGTACGAGTACGAATGCGGTACATTGTGTACCATAAATATTCACAAATACACGAACTGGGTATATTCGTAATAAATTCGCACGGGTGTGCGTCCCAATATTCCCATCCCCTTTCACGCTGATTACTTTTATAATAGCGCCTAGGGAGTGCAAGAGACCCCTGTACACCCCCTAGACGAGCCAATGCTAAGGCGCGGGGAAAAGTTTGATCTCCGATTGTTTTTTTTTTTTTTTTTTATTTTGTTCTACCACAACTTGCACAGTGTATCCGACACGCTGCGGTATTATTGATTGTAGCGGATATATACATTTATTTTACATGTATTCTATGTACACGCTCTATGAACATAAATAATAAAGTTATTTACACGAAAAATTGTTATTTGTTATTAATGGTACGCGAGGTCAAAGTGGGTGCTTGAACATCCCGTACAGTGACGTAAGTCGCGTACAGAGCGCGCCACGCGATAAGTCGGTACTTATATTATACGATCAGCGGTTGAACCGAAAGTTGTGCGGTCGACGTCGATTGATCACGTGCGGTTATACCCACTACAAGACAATAATTTACAGATATATTTTAATACGGAAGCCGGAATAATTGATGAGAGTGATTGTCGAATGAATAATGAGAGTGAAGCGAGTGTTAAGAAGGAGATTTGAGTCGGGCGAGTGATGTAACCTATGGACGATAAAAATGAAAAAAGAAGCTAGTTGTCTGTTTGTGATAAGGAAAGGTTGCAATTGAAGATTATATGGTTAGAAATCATATCCTCGAGATGTATAAAACAGCACAAACGGTGTATGAACCCGTACACTTCATAGCGTTTAGCGCAGTGGCGGTCCTACGAGGGGGAGATGGATGGATCGCCCCCCCCCCTGGTTTATATTATAAACAGAACTTTTAACTGAACATTTTTGTCTTTTGCTTTGCTCTTATAGAGTAAAAACATGGCTACGGTCAAGAATGGGGAACACCAGAATTAGTGGCTTAGCATTACTCCATATTCACAGAGATATTACGGTAAGTCATGAAAATACTATTGACCGATTTGCAAAACAAAAAAAATAGAAAAAGGACTTTTATTTTGTAAATATAAAATTATTACATGAAATAAATTTTTTTTATGACTTCTATTTTTGAGTATTGTATTTAATGTTAAAAATATTTATATTTATATTTCGCCCCCCCCCCCTCCCCTGGAATTGTTCAAGGACCGCCACTGGTTAGCGTCATTACTGTGACGGGTTAAACACCACCGAGTCGAACGGCGACGACAGTATAATTTCCAAATAACCGTATTGCGCGTCGTCTTTTGAATTCCATCAATACGGTATAAAGGTACCTATAATTATTTCCCGGCTAGGTCATAAGTGTTCCACGGCATTTTTTGTGGGGCAAAAAAAAACACTATTAGTCTGATAGCTGCTGGTGTGAATCGCTAGTGCGCGTACGCAGTTCAAAGCGATCAGATTGTGTGCGCATTGGACAGTTTGAAAAATGAAAATTAATGTATTTTTCACGAAAATATAACCCAATTAATATGGCTGTCGAAGTTTGATTGACTTTATGGAAAGCAATATTATTGTTCTGAAATATTTTTCTAAAATGGGATTTGCCATAAAAAAAGTTTCCATTCAAGGCAATTTTATTCGTTAATAATTTATACCGAAGCGCACCGCCAAAACGGGCCCGTGCGCAATGGAGGGGTTTTGGGGGTTCAAACCCCCCCCCCCATGGTCGAAAAAATCGTGTTTTTCATTATTGATCTATCACCTATATGTAATATTTTCTAATCTTATTTTTAATAAATAATAATGCATAGCAGTACAATACTATAATAATTTAATATAGTGTTGTCTTCACGTTTGCTGTTTTATCGACTTTCATCATAGTTGCCGTTATCGATAAAATATAATGACAATAAAATTTGTAATTTATAGTATTGTTAAAATACATTTTTAATATAGATACTTACAAAATTAATAATAAATATAAATATGTTATAATACTATTTGCTAATTATTCATGTATCTGTGTTATACATTTTTTTTTTCAAAACACCCCCCATTCTGAAATCCTGCGCACGGGCCTGCCGCCAAATACCAATTGTATTATTCTTATAGGAAACCGCTTGTCAGTTGTAACTATTCTTAGTCTTGCCAATACGTGGGTCCGTTATTTGAAATGTTATTCAATTATTTTAATAAATTATTTACATTTTGAATTAGCCTACTTTAAATTGTATTTGGCTTTAGTTTACGATTATGATCAGTTTATTATACTCTTTGTATTGGGCACCACCCATTTAAAATAATTATAAAAAAAATTTAAAGAATAGAAATTCATTGATTATTTTTTACCCACAGTCCTCTTTTTTATCTATGTTATTAGTTATCATTTTATGAATAAAATATTCTTTTTTTTTACTTACTTACTTTTTACTAATATGCGAATATCTGATCATAATTATTGAGGTTCTATTGTTCTTCAATATTTGCATTGCAGTAAATTGCTTCAGCTAGCAGAAGCAGAATATCACTGACTGCGCAGTTTGCTTAAAGGTACTTAAAATATTTTTAAAATTATTTAATTAAGTGTTTAAAAAGTTAGTTTTAAAAATATTAATTTAAAATACTATGTATATGTACTGCACTGATTTATTATTTGAGTAATATCTGAGTCATATATTTTATTCTTTTAAAGTATTTTAATGACACCACAAAAAATTGAATTAGCAATCGTCTCACGGTTTTAATTTTTTTTTTTTTAGTCGACCTGACTATACGTAATACATCAATATCGTGACCTTACTAATTTACCATTTCATTATTTAGCTATAGGGTATTGCTTAATCTATTTTCGTAATATAATAAGTTCTCGTCTATAGCCAGGGTTGACTACAGTCTACACAATGGTATAGACGTTTAACCATGAATAAATTCTCGAGTTTGAGTACATAATAAATAATTAGCCACCTAACATGTGGCGTGGGAGGTTTCGACCACACGGCACACACCCTTTCTCGGCTCTCTTACTCCGTTAAAAATTGAGTACAAGTTTTATGCTGTACACATTATCTAATATTGATAACTGTTTTTTTTATTAATTATTCATTTACAATTATTATTGTCATACTATTACGGTACAATCTAAATAGGTAATCATTAATCATTATCTATCTTTGAAGATTATTGTGAGCCTATATAATATAGTTACAGTACCGTCTCCATAAGCTCATTCTATATTCGGGCTGTTGGTACATAATTTGGTTTCAGAAACAAAACGTTGTAGACTACGGAACTATTCCCTCCTCACCCTTATAACCCTCATTAATAAAAATTATTTCTTCTAGTAATCATAATATTGTTTGTGTATTAATAAGGAATGAAAAAAAATTATTCGTGATATCAGGTGATTTGTATCAACCTTTTATTGTCTATAACTTATAAAGTTATAAATAAAATATTTAAATTTTATCGCAATAAATTATTATTATTATTATTATGTTATTAATATTATATACTTGTACATTTCAATCTCGTGGTAAACCGGGATTTTATAAATATTATACAAATATTTTTGTAATAAAAAGAATACATAAGATAAAAATTTTTTGTTATGAGATAAAATTGAAAATTTTTTTATTGAAATTTCTTATTTGAACTCTGTATAGTTTATGTAAGAACATAAAAATGTGATATTCAACATTGAACACAAAATGTACATTGTACAACGGTTTACACCTATCTATATAGTATCTAGATGTAAAATTGTATTTTTCATGTTTAATTAAGAATTTACATACTCTCAAAGTTTTTTTTTAATGATTTATGTCCTGTTATTTTATTTTACGTTATTTTACTGCTATAAATCAAATGAAACACGCACGAATAAATATTAAATGTATCTACAATTTTTTTTTAACTATGTACAATCAGTCTCCTGTTTTATGAGTGAGGAATTGTGTTTTAGAAGTACTATTGTTCTGCAGCCAAGGTATAATAACTATAATAACCCTGTTTGCCGTCCACTTTAGTCAATTTACTCAACTTTAATTAATTTTATAAAAATAATGATATCATGATAATAGTCAACATATACTGTGTAACACGCGTTTACTGTAATGAAAACAAAACTAAAATTATGAACATTTTAAAAAGTTAATACGAGTATTTCCACTTATGTAATACCGTGCATGGGTATATGAAAATATGATTTCTTTATTTAACTCACGCAAATGTCAAGTCATAATTCATAATGATTGTAATTTTCTCGGTTTCGGTCCGTGCGGAGTAGATGTATAACACCCTACACGACGTACATATTTACGAGCATATTTATGTATCGTATTCAATTTCGAGTGTTCACGTAATATATACAATATATTCTACTTTCGGTCGTGGAAAAATGATTTTACCCGTGATTTAGCGTGCACCTAGGTTTTTATTCACCCTTATACCGGCAGTGGTAGGACACTGCGTGTTCTCCCGTTTTCTGTGTGGGAAAACTACCTAACACCGTTGCGGTATATATCATATACATGTACGTCCGTGAAAATAGCGTATACGCGTGCCGCTCGCGGTAATAAATATATATTTTATAAAAGTATTTTCAACGGGCCGAGAGGTAGAATGATCGAGAAAATATCTTAAATAATCCTCTATTGAAGTGATTTGGTTTAAAAGTTGGAGGCTAGTGTGAATGCGCGACGTCTAGCGTATAATATATATAATAACATATACTACTTATAACAGGGATGGCCAAACTTTTTCAAGTAGAGATCGACCTAGAAAATATTTTCCTTAGGACGGTAGACTGAAGCAAAGAACGTCGGCCATGGTTTCAAGGATGATAACAGTCATGATTATTCCATGTCATCAGAGACGATCAATGTATGAGAATAAAAACCGCAACAAAATGCCTAAGATCGACTCTCATCAAGTCGTACGCGATCGACCGTTTGGCCAACCCTGCTAAATAGGTTAGTATTAATCATAGAGTATAACGCATCAATTTTCTGCACCGTTCGGTTCGTTACGTTTATGCATTGAGTATAAACGTGTGCCGCATCAACAAGTCTAAGATTACGGAAGTAGGGCTATATATATAGTGAGGCCTGTGAAGAAGACCTTAGTAGCTTCACATCAGTCAAACTTACGCTGGACGTAAGCTATAGAATTGGATTTTCCTGTACTGAGAGGTAAAATAATAGATAAGCTAGACATAAAACAGATCGAATAATCGTAGTAATAGAATCTAAAAAAAAAAATCACCAGTCATAATTTTAAGTTTCTACGCAAAGCTATAATAATTACCGAAATATGTACCTAAAATTTGCAAACGTCAATTTCTATGGTTACTTAATTTCAAAGTTCTCTGCACGAAAGAACTCTCGACAACTAATAAAATCAATTACATCCGCATGTTTGTAAATTCGTTTCGACAATCGCCGTCATGAGACACTAATTATGATTTATTAATATTGTTGATTGAAAGTTTTTTTCACGGTCGTATTATATAATAATCCCGGGAATTCGAAAGTGTTGTGACGACTACAGCAAGTTTCAGCTGATTAGATAAATTATATCATTTAACTTATTTCTTAAGCTAATTGATTTTTTATCGCGATTCGAATGCTTTTTTTTTATCGTGTGCTCGGTATTATTCCACCGGTATAATGGTGCTGGCGACATTAAAATAAACGTCAATATAACTCCTATCGTTGAATCGAAAACCCAACGGTTCGAATCATCGAGAACCCATTGTAGAGTGAAATCACACACTTCCGATTCGATTGCCGGCGGAGGGGTAGGTTCCGACCAATCTACCTAACCCCCGGACCGTCAGCTAACCGTGTGCATATATTTGAACGGTAAATATAATGATAATATACGTGTGTGTCGAGTCGACGTTTGCACGCGTGACGTGTGGTCCCACATTACCGGGTGTGTACGTTTTATTATAATATACATAATATATACATTTATTGTTTGCTCGTTTGGGGTGTATGGTCGTGTGCGGAAGAGTAAGATAGGGGGGTGGGGGAAGAAGAGAAATACGCCTAAACTCGATAGACGCGACCCTGCAAGCGGAGGGCGAACTTGCCGGCGACCGAAAGAGACGTCTCACGCGATCGCCTTCGCAAAACGCGCGCGTGCTGTCGTCACATTATCATTATTACGTCGTCCGTCGACCGAAGCGTATTCTGCCGGTCGTCACCTTCGGTCGGCGGCGCGAATTAAAAGTTGAAATCCTATTTTGGTCGATAGCCGCAGTCGCAGCCGTCGAATGTGTGAATGTATACGATCCAAGAAAAAAAAAAAAAACCAATTCACGACGTTCCCGAGGTGATTTATAGGAGATGGAATTGAAACGTCGGGAGCTTGTAATTTTCACAAAAATAAAGACATGTGATTCGCGGCATCGCAATTAGTCGAAAACATGAATTGCAATTATTTGCGCCAACAAAGAGACATGTAATAAAAATTAGTATCGATGATCGAATATTCGATCGCTTCGTCGAGGGTATAACGTCGGGATTTCTATATTCTATTGTTTCCAGACAAACCACCAATAAAACGTAAGGTGGGTGTTCAGTCAATCTGGCGACCAAATATTGGCTTATTTTTTAAATGTAATATGTATTTAATTTTTTTAAATTTATCTAACTTGTCTGTATGAGGCTTTTTGATGTAAGTGTTTCGTGTGAGTATGATAGATTGGGTTGATATTGCCAAAAATAATATCTTACATTAAACTATATTATATAGAAAAAAAAATCGATTGTAATTTTGGCTCAAATTACGTATCCTTAGTTCGGTGCAAATTACAAATGCATTAGTGAATTACACATGTTGCTTATTTTGGTGCGAATTGACGACGGCCGAGAGACTCTACCGCCAATGTTCGTGCTATAAATTGTGTTTGTAATGTATAAATGTGCGAACAGGTAGGCGCATTGAAAATCCGTATCGTCGTACCGTTATATATTGTATAATTGCGCTCGCGCCGGCCGGAAACGGATGTAAAAAACGCGCCGCGAAAGAGCGGAAACGCGAGTCCGCGGAGGAATATTGTAATGTAATAACGCTAATGTGTTCTCGGAGACACTGCAGAAATGCACACGACGGGTGGAGGTGGTGGTGGTGGTCACGTATTTTTATATATATATATATTACGTGTTATGTGGGAGGAAGAAGAAGGGAGCGCGCGCTTTCGTCGGTCGATGCGATATACGTTCGCGTTACTATATAATACGTAATAAATACAATTAATTATAATTATATTATACCGGGCGATGAAAATGTCCGTGAGAATGTACGTGCAACTGTTGATTGACGACTGCATTCGCGGCCATATGACGTTATATATATACGTATATGTATTATATGTGCTGCGACTCGTCGTATGCCTATTATATGGTGCGTACGTACGGCGACCTCTACGGGTTGATGCTATTTTAAGCACTAGCGTTTGCCTGCATACCGCGGCACATCGTGTGTTAACGGTCACGCGGCGCGAAGCTACTGGGCACGACGATTTGCATAATATGTATTATCGATTGACAACTAACACGACCGTGACGCGTTCAGATTGATGTCTGGGCGGAAAAAATTTCTTGACGGTTCCAAGTGCACGGCGCACATCCTTCCGTCGACATTCGTGTGCAACGTATCGTACGGAACCCGTGTTACTATTACGTGCTCGGCGTGCTTTGCGGATGTCTTAAACGGTAGTTTAGTATATTTAACACGTTCTATTATCCTCGAGGGTGGTTGGTGGACGAGGTTAAAAACAATAAGTCACGTTTCGGGATAAGTTTGTTGATGGGATCAGCGTACATGGTATCCACGATTTTTTTTTTTCAATTATTACAGATTAATTATTTAAGACGTACGATTTAAGAAAATCTCCTGATATCTCGGAGGGGCTGCAAATGATATTGCGTATAGTAATACACGAGTATACGTGCACGGCGGACACCGGGGTACGGGGAACATGTCGTTTGGTAGGTGGGGGGGAGCAGGTAGCGGGGCACAGGAGCAATCAATCGTTGACCTTTGCGCGCGCGAGGGGATAAATCGATGTGACGGCGGCGGTGGCGGCAGAAAACGCGTCGATCGGCCGAACGAAAAATTAGATAAAAATTTATCGTTTATCGCGGCGGCGGCGGCGAGTTTATTTGTTTTTCTTCCCGGCGGCCGGCCGCGGGGCGCGCGTGATGTGTATCCGCCGCGCCGCGCGCCAACAGGGACAAAAATATTGATCATTCCGTTTTTGTTTACACGCTCGTCGCGGATTCAAAGCCTCAGTGGGCCTCTCGTGTTCGGGTACAGATGTCGTTCGGAGCTGACGTGGTCGTCGCCGCCGCCGCCGCCGCCGCCGCCGTCGTCGTCGTCGCGTCCGACGCGTGTGCAACAACAACCGTGGTCGCCGCTACAGCCTGCGAACAGCCCTCCCGCACCGAGGACCGGGTAACCGTCGTGATAATATAAGTACGTACACGCGCGCACCACCGCACGGCGCACCACCCCCGGAATACCTACCCCCGTCGTCCGCCGCGTCGCCCCTCCCACCGCGCGTCAAAGCTCCTGCGGTATCCTGTTACCGCGGTGGTTACACTCGCGTGAGACCGGGCGCCGGCCCGCAGTCTCCGTTCGGCACGCCGCCGCGTTTACCCCGCGGTGCAAGTACAGTGCAGAGTCGCCGCCGAACCGCGTTCTCGGACCGCCGCTGCTGCTGCGATGACCGCCTCCGGTTTTGCTCACGTCCGGACGTAGGCCTCGTCGACCCGGCCGACTGCGTTCGAAAAGTAAGTCTCGAGTTCCAGCGCACGCGTACACGTCTATGTCATGTGTAGGTTTACGTGCGAGCGAGGAAATTCAGTGCCAAACAGGCCGCGGGGTGGGGGGTGCTCGATTAGTCTTGTCCAAGTACGTGACCGTCGTATGTGCTCCGTGTGCCCCCGGACACCAGTAGACGATGGCCGATCCCTTGCGCCGACAAACGCCCCGGAAAAAGCGCATCTTCTGCAAGGCGAGAGCGACTTTATTGTTTTCCCCGGTCGCGCGCCCCGCGTATTGTCGTGCACTCGCTCGCATCAGCGCACGTTCGTTGTGGTTTTCTTGGCACGATCGCATGGAAAACTGCTCCCACGCTGCAGAGAACCCGACCCGTCGACCTGACCATAGCCTAGACTACCCTAGAAAGCGGCGTACATCTGATTAGCAAATATTATTATTATCCGTACGTAACAACACTGCGGGGGGGGGGGCACGCGGTGCGTTCGTCAATCCGATATTTACGCGATACTCGCGCGTCGTCAAAGTTTGCGGGCGATAAAAAGTTTCGATCGTTATTTTAAATTGCATGTCGCGGCGATGGCGACAGATACCTGTGTTGTACCCGTCAAGCGTGCGTGTGCTTGTCGAGCCATTATTTTCGCGTAACCGCGCGCGCGCGTGTGTACACAGTGCACCGTGTGACGTGTACGCGAGCGGATGTAATAATCGGATCGGTATAAATACGCGCAACGCGGTCAGACACTGTTTAAGGTATGCGATACAGCGAACGAGATCGGGTCGGTTGGCTATATTTGGTGCACACCCGGTGGAACACTTGTATTATTATCACGTACACCGACCGCGTATCGATCACCCTATATACATTTCCCCCTGACTGACCGGCTGACTGACTCGTTCACTGATTCATCGTCGCCCAGGCTCGAACCACTGGATGGATCGCGCTGAAATTTGGCGCACAGATAGTTATTATATGACACGTAGGCATCCGATAAGAAATAATTTTTCGACAATCGCGTTTTTGAGGGTCCGGACAGTTTTGGGCTCCGTGCTGGACTTGTACATTTTTCCACCTATTGAAAATATATTATTTTGCTTGATGTGTTCATTTCAATAATTGTCATATGAGAGGTATAAGGCTTATATAAATCAACATGGTACAATTAAATGTAAATAAATACCATTAGGTTGTCCACTTTTTTCAACCTAATTTTTTTTTACATCGAAGTACAAGTCTAAAACGGTAGGTAACGTATCTCCCGGGCGAGGCCGGATAATTCAGCTAATATATAATGCATAGGTACGTAAAGGGTCTTTTGATATTCTCGTGACAAATAATATTATAATTTCTCTAATTTTAACTAAAAGTGAATAATAATATAGAGCATGAGTACACCGTAAAACTATGAGAAGGCTTATGCATTTGAAGTTTATACTTATATTTTGTTTACTAATTATAATGATGGAATATCTGAATAACTTTTAAAATACAAACTACAAAGCTTTAATTTTTTTTATGATTGTTTTTTAATAAGCTGTTGCGCGCATACAAATCGAAAGGCCTTGTGTTTTATACAATCCGGTCTGCACGAGTTCGCGGCTGCAATACGAGGCGGGTTCTTAACTATATTAACATTATTTTTCTTTGCTAATGTCTAATTATATTTTAATATGCTCAAGAATCTTATTATTATTAGATATATATTATGTATATATAATTGGGACCAAACCAGTTTGATTTTAAAATAAATAAATAATAAAATTATATTTGCATCCCTTTATTTTCTTAGATTTTTCTTTCTTTTTGGTCTGTTAAACATTTTTTTTAAACTGTAGAATACTTGCAAGTCTCCAGGATGGGAATCTAACTTTTTACTCCTGTAGTTTTTCAAAATCTTGAATCTGCGCGAACGTATTTGCGCTTACAGATAGCTTACGCCGTACACGAATGTGCCGCATTATTGACACAAGCGTTGCATCGAGAAAAATCTGATGGAGGATAACACCTATCATAATATTGTGTTGTGCGTTCCGACGTCAATTCTATACTGTAATGTAGACGTTGAACAATAACGTTTATACGTAAATTTTGTCTACACGAAACATTATACAAACATTCGTCGCCCGTGTGTACAATAAGGATACATTATATGGATTCGATAATATAACGGGCTGGTGTTGTCGGTCAAAATCATTGCGCACTTGTACCTATAATTTGGTTTAATCTCGTTTATCGTCGGCTATCGATATGATCCGATAGAGGATGAAAAAAAAAATGAAATAATATAAAACCGTCGAAAGTTATCGTGATGCGGAACATATTTTTATGTTTGAGCATAATATCGTTATACCCGTACTGGTTACTATCCACTCGTAATATTCTTATATCATTGGGTGTTATCATCTTTATAAATTGTTAAGGGTTGCCAAACGACCTTTCTCTTAAGCAAAAGAAAACATTTCCCTCGGGTTATAATGGACGGTTAGATTATGCGAGCGATATATTTACCAAAACGAAAAAAATCATTGAGGGTAACTCACTGTTTACTAGTTACTATACGTACCCTACTAAAAGAAAAAGAAAAAAGTCAAATTTAAAGGGTCGGAAAATTTGCATAATTAGCCGGCGGTGAGAAGTGGTTTTCGATATTAACATTTTCATATACATACCTATTTCTTTGGGTTTTATTTTTTATTTTTACGACAAAGTTTCAAAAAATGCAAACCTTGCAATAATGACGGTGTGTGTGTGTGTATGCATTATATTTCTATCGAATACGAACATTATTTGCTCACGTATAAATCAAGGAAATGAACTTAACGGTCGGACCTGTTAAGCTACGTAATTAGCATAATGACATAATAATGATTTGTCGAACGGAACAAGTATATATTCTTCACTATAGGGTAAGCCTACCACCGTTAAGTTAAAAGTTATAAAACGATCATTAATATTGGTAATTAGATTATTTATTTTTTATTTTCGGGGATTTTTTTTTCACCGTCGAGGACAATTAATACAATAATACCCACATTAATAATAATTAACATCGGGCAAAAGTACCTACGCGTATTATGGACTCACGACGGGAAGACCGGCGGGAACGTTGCCGTGGGACGGCTGAGGATTGCGACCGAGAACCGCGGCGGGGGTGTAAAGAGGTGGACGTGAGAGGTAGGTACATACCGTTTTCGGATCAATATCTCATCTGCCAGCGCGTATATATGTACACCGCAGAACAGGACGTTACTGTCAATCTATTTTATTAATATACGAGCCATGCGTACATTAAACGTTAACCGAGCGTACATGCCAGATAAACGACCGTTTGATAGATTCCATGTGTTTCGAATGTGTGTATTTTCGGCGCGCTTATGATTTTTTTTATTATTATTATCATCACGAAGTTAGTTTTTGTACACCTTCACAAGGACCGGGGACTTGCGCGATTTTTCGCCCGGCAGCCTAACGGTGAAACGTTGAATTACCTACGAATTTCCGCATGCGAATTGCCACACGGACTCGTTTATAACACACGGTTCGCGATAAAAACGTAACACGTGTCTAACGTGTCAAAACTTTAATCAATATTGTATTATACAGCGCATAACACGCGTACGTAACACCAATACGCGTTTTCGAAAAGCATATTCATTTTCATTATATTTTTACGATCATTTATTTAACCGATCGTCGTCGGAGGTTCGCTATTTGCTGATATTATCTAAACGGCCCGTTGTGTCCGACTTGTTCGGAATTATAGTTTTATTTCGATCAAGGGGAACGATTAAATCCGATTGATGATGTTTTATCAATATTTATATGACGTTCACGCATCAATGCAAATATGCAATATTAGCCGTGTTGAAAAACTCCCATTTGATTGATTATGTTTGATTAATTGATTATAATTACATATTTTAATTAGGATAAATATTCGCGTATGTTCTACAGTGTGTGATAAAAACCACCACCAAGTGTTAAATAACATTTTGATTAATAATTATATAGCTGTATTAAGGGAATTTACAAAATTTAAACGCGTGATTTTATAAGCATAAGTAAAATACGAGTACGTTGTTTCAACAATTTAAAATTCTTTATGAAACAACTATGTATATGGGCACGAGCTGTATGTTGTGTTTAGTATTGTACTTATTATTTATTGTACATTGTACGGCAAAAAAAATTTGAAATCGATTAATTGAAAGTTTATAGGTCACAGAAATAAGTTTTTATAACAAATCAATACAAATGCTAATGAATCCTACATAAATTGGAAACTTTTATATTTTTTTTATGTAACTCAATTGTTTTATGTTCTTATAGACATTAATAAACTATCAATAATCAGTGATAGAAAAAAATATGCAACAATTACTAATAAACTTTATAAAATGCAGGAAATAATATAACACAGGTCTTATGTTTATAGGTACATAGAATACACACCCGGGGCATATTATAGTATAACAATTACCTACACTTAACGGTTAACACACATGCGTTGGTGGGTGGATCCAGAAAAATATGATACATACCACAATACATTTTTAAAATGAAGGCATAAGATGTAGTGTCGTACCTACAATGTACACTACAATAGTTGTAGTTCGAATTGGATAATCAATTTTTCGAGTTCATTATTCTTCATATACCTTTGCGTTAGTATCAATGTTATTTTATTCACGTCAACAGGCATTTTTCTTTGTATATATTTACTATAGCTAACCCATTCGAACGTTTTTGATCCATTACTGTAGACTGCTGGTAGTTTTTCACAAATGAAATGTCTTAACGGGGAAAAAGTTTTTTTCGGCTATTGTTGTCGGTATATTGTTGTAACGATTTGTTGTAACACTTGTATACAAAGTTAAACTCGTCACAACAATCTGACATTTCAATTACAAGAAAATATAAAATTAAAATTCCCAAAACCCATTTGAAACCCCTGTAGCTCATTCTCTTGTAATAATAATAGTAAACTATAAAATTACAACATTTTACCAAGCATAGTAAGAGCATAAATAATATATACTGGAATAAATAAAAATTACTTTTTTTAAAAGTGGATCTAAGTAATTATACTTTTCAAAAATTAAACAATAGTTTGTTTGTTTGGCAAGGATATTTATTTTTTTAATAGTGTATAAAAAATAATCAATTTTTATTATTAGCCGTTAAATATTATAACATTTTATATTTTTCTTTTTATTTTCGAACAATTTTATAAATTTTCTGGAAACTAAAAAAATTATGAAAAACCATGAAATCAATGAAAATAAAATGTTGAAATATCAAAATCTTCAAAAAAATAAACTTTAAAAAATGGAAATATTCAAATTTTTAAAAAAATAAATGTTTTAAACTTTTTTACCAAAACATTATACTTGATTAAAATATGAAAAATGTGTTGTCCTTGTCTCTGTGAGCCTTATAAAAAAAAGTCAGAACTCGAATATCTTCATTATCTCAGGAGATATCCTAATGGACTAATCCTCGGCAGGACACCCTGTTTATGGAAAAATGCTACAACACAATTTTTTTCATTCAAAAACATGTTGATTAGGCACTCGAGATGTGAAAAAACCGTTAGGTTGTTTTGTTAATTATATACTATACATGATGGCCCAATGATATCAAATCTTATACAATTATTCCAATTATTCACGTTCATATATATATATATATATATATATATATATATATATATATATATATATATATATATAACAGTAAGGTATATAAGTTAAATAAGTTATTCGTAAAGTCATATTTATATTGTAATTTCTTATGAACAACTTGACCTCAATTACGAATTGGTTACCTTGCGATTTAAATATATTTAAATATACGAGTAAATAATGTAGTATACTATTTCTAATTTCTATTGTGAATTGTACACATGAGACAGCTCAGTTACGCTTATTCATTGTAATTGTTTGAATAATTTGTTTTTAAACAACTATAACTGATTTATTACACGTGGTCATGTAAAGAAATATACAATTAAAAAAAGTCAGTGGTCTACAGAGTTCATGTTCAGCCTTTTGTTGCAGCACCTATCAGTCTTTTGTACCTATTTGTACTCCGGTGCATTCGAAAGTAATGATAATTTACAAAATTTACAAAAAATGATTATGAATAAAAGTCGACGTGTGTGTATTTATTAATTTTAATTGCGGCCTAGACATATTGTACATCATGTCATTAAATAATCGTAGTAACTACTAACTATTAAGCAGTAATATTGTTATCTCAAAACGTAAAATTCAATCCTAGTCTTATCTGAAAATATTTATAAAAAAAGTCCCGTTTAAAGATTAAAAATTAAAATAGCAATTGACTGAAAATTATCAGTACTTCAACCTCTAAGAAGGACTTTAGAAAATAAAGTGATATAACATTTATGCATAACATTTGCATAACATTTTCAGATCTCGGAAAAGTTACTTCTATAAAAAAAAGAAATAAAAAAAAACATTGGAAAAATTTAACGTTATTATTTTTTTCAATTTTTTCATTATATCCAGAAAAAAAATAATGACCCAATCGAAATTACATCTTTGATCACTCTTGTCCAATTTAAGACCTAAAAACTTTTTCCATATAATGTTTTATGTAGATTTAAAAAAAAAAGTGCTGACAAAAAAAAAAAAATAATTATTATAAATTATAATAAAATCTGTTATTCGAAGTCAAAAAATTATGTACCACCAGTTATTAACCAAATTATATTGATTACTTATCACTCAGACTTTCATATCCTTATGGTTTTTAATACAATTTTAATCTCTAACAATTATTTTTTACTAACATACTCATGAGTAATCCCTATGTGCCAATAATTAATATTTAAATATAATAGATCAATAATTAATAGTCTGACGTATTATTGACGTAAGAACGTGAGATAAAACTTCTTAGTATTTTATTTCGAGTAATACATATTATAAATATAATTAATGCTTAGCGATAAGTTTAACTCGATTTATTATGCCATAAATCATATTAAAAGGTATTTTTAATTTAAATTTAAAAATATATTTTGTGATTACAGTTTTAAAAATTGTTCACATTTTGTAATAAATTCGTTAAAACTTACAAAATTTTAATATTTCTGATTTGTTCAACAGCTCAATAAAGAGATTTTAAAAGCATATTTATTTTGGTAAATTGTTATCCAAATATATCTTACCATACACCAGAGGTTCCCAAACTTTTTCTACTCATGGCGCCCTTTTAGAACTGAAGTTTGCTCATGGCACCCTTAATAAAATGTACGACCTTTTTTTAAATAAAATAGATAAAATAACAAACATGTTTAATTTTCAATAGATAATATGGAAATATTTATTTTATATAATTATACACTGAAATATTTAATTTTAATTTTATTAGGTAAAGTAAATTAGACTTAGTTTATTTGTAGAAAATAATTGAATTAGTAAGATGGATGAGCCTGGACATCACTGCATATTTTTTCAAATCTTGGGATCATACTTGATACTGCTACTCTCATTTCCTTCTCCACATTGATTTTTGACCGATATTTGCTTTTGATTAATTTATTGAATACAATAATTGGTCAGTATTGTAATAATAACTGACTGTAGGAATGCAGCATTTTTAATAATCAAGATTATGGTAATCAAAATGACCGTTCGTTATCGTAAAATATCGTTGTTTATTTTTAGAACATAGTCGGCAGCGAGGTGCAGCCGCGGCTCCCCTGACTACACACCGCGGCGCACAGTTTGGGAATCTCTGCCATACTCATATCATGTATGATTATTTTACTACCATAAGACCGAAATCCTTTAACTAATAAATAGTATATGGTTAGCCCAAGTGTTGTCTGTTATCTAATGTTAATGCAACTCATTATATATGTACGTATAAAAATAAGAAGATAAAAATATTCGTTACCTGATCAATTTGCTTAATCTTCTTTCGCATAAAAAATAAGTCTAATACTGATTGTCTCAGAAATGTTGCGAAATTTTAAAATAGGTCAAAATATCTTGGTTATTCTTGTTAGGTATGTTTTGTTCTTTATGAATTTATGTTCTTACAACTTTTAAGAGTTGCATTTTTTAGCTCTTTCACATAATAATCATTGTGCTAAATGTATAATAATTATAAAATATATTTTTTTTAATTTGAAGGAGCTATTGTCTTTTATCATTGCAGCTTGACAGATGGCAGTTATAACTTATGAAGAATAAAGTATAATAAAATGATAACACTGCTTAGTAAATGTGGCTTTGTACAAAATATTTTAGAGATTTAATATTTTTAATTTAAAAGTTAAATTATACATTATGTAGGTGTACACTGTACACATTAAATACGTTCAGAAAATACGTCTATCAAGAAATATTATGTTCAAAATAACAGATTAGAAATTATGAGTATTTCGATAGATTTTTGTTGCCAATCCGTTTAGGATATGTAAGCGATTTGTGGCCATACCTAACGATTTTATTATGGACGATCGGACGTGAGTAACAATATAGAACATCAGGAATGACTGAAGAGTCTATTTTGTTCGCTGTATGAACGATTTTCGTATTACCGTACATGTACATTTACGTTAGATATAGTATAATTATTATGCAGCGGAAAATATAAGTTTTCCCCGAACGGAAGTCGTTTGTGCGGAGTAAAAAATAGTTCTTCAATAGTAGCCCATTGCGATACTTATGTGTATGGGACAGTATAATATCTGATTAGTGATTTAGAATCATGGACATTAACCTCCTAAGCAACTATTCACTAAGCCACTAACTGTAAGATATGATCCGAGCAATTACTGTTATGGCAATAAAAACGTAATTTTTGAGAAAATTGTTCATTTTTAGGCGATTTGTATCACAGATATGATTTACTTGGTGGCAGAGAGAAAAAGACTAGAAAAAATAATATGGTCCTTATGACATTATAATAATTTAATATGCATAATATGATTTTTTTGTCCTGACAAATTGCTTTTGAACAGTACAATAACGCTAAGATATTTTTCTAATTATATTTTTTTGGAATAAATTAAAATAAAATATTTATCTTATTTAACAAATTATTTTTTCGAAAGTTATACACAAAAATTATTTTCATACGCAACTTTCATGCAATTATAAAACTCATTACTCAGTTATGGTGTATATTGAACGTATTTTTTTTTTTTTGTTTTAATTTACATAATTAATTTAGGTATTTTCAACGATTAATTTCACGAATATTGTCAAAATAACAGTTTATACCCGCTTTAATATTGATATAATGTTATTTACTATAGCTATTCAAACAAAACTAATTTAAAGTTTTTTTATGTTGAGAAATTGTATACGAAGAAATTAACAATGAACTATATTTTAGATATTCATTATTTATCTACATAATTTTCACATGGCACCGCCTGCAATTGGTTATTATGCGAAAATTATAATTTTAAGGATCAATAGAATTCGAGTGTGGATTATCGCACACTCCAATTAAGCAGGTATAATCCACGATTAACTTTTTACATAAATTATTTATACAGTAAATGCGTTGTTCTAAACTATCAAAATAAGTATTATAAGTGCATAACGAAAATAAAGAAAATATTAATAAAATAAGAAATTATTGTGAGTAATATAACAATACATAATATTATAATTTGTTTAATACGAAACAATATTATGTTTGATTATGAATAATATTTGTTTTGATTTTTAACAAATAGTGTTTTTTGGTTATTTTACAAACGGTTTTTTTTGTAAATTACATTTTTTAACTTTTACCTCTTTAAATAGAATAATAAAGTATGGGAACTTCAGAAAGATCGTTTTAATTTTCAAGTAAATTGTACAAAAATTATGTATATAATTTTCATTCAATCTAGTTACAAAAGTCATAACTCGTAAGTCATAATTTCATTGTAAGATGCTTTAACTTTGATAGAACATGCATTCATTCAAAATTACAAGTACATCATATTACAAACGTTACATTAAACAGTTACATTCGTTATCAGAGTTGTAAAACTACTTTAAAATTTGGAAGCTTATTGAGATTTATAGTTCTTTTAAAATTATTTTTAGATTCTAGAGTCTATAACTTCTGACTTGCTTAATGGGATAATTTTCTCTCTGTTTTTATATGCTCAACAATCCTACCCATTATTTTGCTTTTATTTTTAAAAGCTAAGAAAAACTTTGTAACTTTTTCTTGAAATTTATATTGTAATTATTTATATATATTTTTAAAAGACTCTATAAATGTCTACATTAAATTAATTGAGTGTAAGTTATTTTATGATTTTTTAAAGTTTGATTTACCGTGAAACATATTAGATTCATCATTCTTGACGATAAATTCATTATTATTTTTAAATTTCTTTAAACATACATTTTATTATTATTATTAGTCTTAGACATTGATAGTAAAAAAATATTATTTTAAAATGTATTACAAATTCTTAATTCAATATGCTTTTTACACAAAATTTCGAACAAATAATGTTTAGTTTTTGACTATTCACATCTTAGTAACTAGTAGTCAGTAGATTAGTAGGACTAACTTTGAATGATCGTTAATATAAATGAATCATTCAACGTATTAAATGTTAGTTGGTTTTATAATACAACTAACTATATTGAAAAATATTGCTGTTAGTATTTCATTACATATTATTTATTATTATCCTGGACTTCAACTACTCAATTCTTCTAAATGAGGCCTAATGCAATCGAATCAAATAAATTATGTATATTCGACATTGAAAATTAATACAACATTAATTGGATTTGTTTTTTTTTTAAATACATTAATAAAGTAAAATAATTTAAAATATGTTATTTTTAGAATTGATTAATGCAAATTAAAACACAACCATTCAAATAAGCTATAAGGCTTCATGATTATTTCATAGAATATATTATTAGCTGTTAAAAGAATATAAGCTAGATCTCAGTTTCCCTAGTTGTTTTCCATAAGCTATAAAAGAAACCCGTGTTTTACACACAGTTTGGAAATGTGAATTTGTTCATTAATCACTAAAACTTAAAACTACTACCTAGGACTCACTTAGGAGGATAATTTGATAAAATTAAATGTACTATGTATTTTTTAATTTTCGATATTATTTACAAATCGAGACCTGAGAAGTAAACATGGAAATTCTTATCTTGGAAAAACTATACAAAATAAGTAATTTATTTTATGACAAAACAACCGTAATTTTTGATCATCATTTCGTCACGATAATAATAGTAATTTCTGATCACTATACGCATGTATGTATCTCTAGTTCAGATTTAGATAAAAAATAATATTATCTATCTTATTTTCAAAGTTATTACTGTCCAGAGTTCTAGACCATGGGGCCACTGTAGTCCTGTTTCATGAAGATTCACTGAGACATTTAATTTTTATATAAATAGTGATAAGAATACATTTTTGGCCCATTATCTCACCATTTTAAATGAGTATATTTTAGTTGTTATTGGAAATTTCATTGTTCATGGTTGTATTTTAACAAAACACTAGCGGGTTGGTTATATTAAATTATTATGTCTGATTTTCTGAAAATACGTGATATATTAATAAATAAAATATGTTTGGTATTTTACTACACACGCGTAGTATACGAGTATAATGTACGTATATCTACATGCAATATGTAGTAGATATTATAAATAAAGTTAAAGTAATTATTATTATTCACTAAAATCAAAAAGTTCGCCGTTAACTTGTATATTTACTAAACAACAGTTATTATAGTCAAAATATTGTGGTATGAAAATCATCATCGTGGGATGTACCACGTTAAATGCTTTTGAATGGTTTTAATTTATTAATTACAAACTTTAAAGTTTATCGAAGAGTAGGTAGTATTTTAGAATGTATGTATACGTAAACATATGTATTATTAAAATAATAGTTTCAATTTAAACAGTACAAGAAGTTTTATTGAAGGAGGTAGATTTGAGTTTTGAAAATATACTAAATTAGTTATAAGCATACTATAACTATACTAGCACTTTATCCGACTTTAATTATAGGGCAAAATAAAACGAATGCATTGGTATATTTCATAATTATTATTAAATCAAATTTGTTTTTAGTTTATTCAATTAATTTTACCATGGCCGTTTTAAATCTTATACAATTGCTTAAGTATATTTTAATCAGAATAAATAATTTTAAATAAGTTTTCAAAAAATAATTTCTATTTTAAATCAACGCGAGTGAAACAATGCTATTTTATATCGATATTACTTATCAACTCAAAGTGTATTCAAAATACGAAGGTACGTCGTGAACATTATCTCTGGATTGTATTTATTTTTTCTAAACTTTATTCAACTTAGAATATTGACTAGTCATAATTCCATCATTCTGTCATAACATTAACATATAACAATTAAGTGTTTAGATGCTTTGATTTATTACGCGGGTTAACTGTGAATCTACATTATACACTATTCTTAAGAATATACTTTTTAGAGAATATACCTATACTGTCATATATTTATTGGATAATGTTTTATTCATCGATCTTTGTATTTATTTATTTTTTATGGAAACTTATATATTATTCATCGGTTTATAAATATATATTATTATATTACAGCAAGGCCTTGACATAGTTTTAAAATTCATGCCGGGACCGAACAAGTCGTCGCGTCTTCACGGTTAGCTTCGGCTTATTCCGGATATAAACGGCCACGCAGTTATCTACTGGAATCGTAGCTATTATCTTGATTTCCTCCGTGTTGAATATTTGTACCTAGTTGCCGGTCGGTTGACTCTTGCAGTAATAGTTTTCAACGCTACATGGTCAACGGGCCGGTGGAATATGACGTTCGCTGGTCAGCGTCTCCGCAAGCCGCAAGCCTAATGCACATCCCTCGTCATTCCGGGAAAAGATAAGCTGCTGCTTAAGGGTGAAGATGAAATCAATATTTCTTCCCCCAATGTCGAACCTATAATAATAAAAATCGAAAGAAAATTGTGAGCAAGCCGAGAGATTACCGAGAGAGATTTCAACCGGGTGAAGCTTGAAATACACGGAAAAAACACAGTTGCCGCCTGCAGTCACCCGCACTCTCAAAGGATACGGCGCAGGAACGGCTGGGAATGGCAGGAACACGTCGGCCGAAAGAACCGATAGGCTACGAAAAACGTCGAATGAAAAACATCGACGTGCAGCAGCAGCTGGCAGCGTACTTGGAATACTCGCTTGGATCGAACCGTGTGAAACGGCTCGTGAACGAGACTAGTGCGAAGACCAGACGGTTGACCTGGAGTTCTACTCGTATGTATAGATATTGCGATCAGAACGTTGGATTCAGGATTGCGGTGATGGTCAAACGAAATATTACGCACGAATCCCGGCCAGCCGCGCGACCATATGGATTGGATTATCTGCGAAGAAAAAAAGAAGACGCGTGATTAAACATTTTCAGCGTGCACGCACCGAACGTTTAATTCGCGTTAAAAGTCAAATTACTTTTCAGTTTTGACTCATGAGAATGCGACTCTTTCGCCCTGTGATCGACTGTAAGTTATTATTACAATTAAAATACGTACCCATACAATTGTTTTTTTTTTTTTTTTTTCGAATGAAATGGAAAAAGCTGATGTCGGTTCTCTGATGTTGACACAATGGAAATGATGAATGGTTACAGTAATTATTTAAAATACAGTTTTAGTCGTTAAAAGTAATCCGCATTTGTATATAATAGGCTTAACCATTCCGCATGTATATATGCAACATGTACGTACGGCGTATGCATTGTATACATTTATGTGTAGGTATATATCGCATTATAATATAAATTTATAGTCTCGGGTTGTGCCCCGAGGGGAAAATGATTTGACTCTATTTTTTTTTAATTCCTTATATAGGTATTACTTGAAATAACAGCACGCCTCATAGTGTTATTTATTTTCTATTTGCGTAAATTGAAATTAATACTACGCACATTATCTAATGCACTGATGTGTCACAACATTTAATATTGAAGTTTCAGACTTATGGGTCTTAACGTACGTCCGAGGGGAAAACACGTGAACACCGTGTGATCATTTTTTTGCCGATCATTTTTACGTAACATATTTTCTGATCGCTGATCGTTTCAAAATAATTTAAGCTTTAATTCGGCTGTACACGTTTACGCATTTGATGTTTATTATTTGCTACATTCTACTCCGCGTAACACACGTGCACGTATTAAAAATGCCACGGGGGATGCTGTTTGCCCATCACCCGACCAACTTAAAGCTCATCTCGCTCAACTATGCACGGGCCAAATATTTTATGAGGATAATATATACTGCGATATACATATTTTAAATAAGGGTCGAGACCGTGTGCGCGCTACCTTTATAGCTTTGTGTAGGGGTCGTAGGCAACGCACACGCCGCACTGTATATATTTACCATTTTTAATGTTTCTTTATACCCAATAATGATACAGTTAAAAATATTATTATTTAAATCACAATTCCCACACGACAATGTACACAAATGAAAAATTAAGCGCTTTTGTCGCGAGCACGTTCGCACATAATAATTATTAATGGGTACACGTTCATTAATAATTGGTCGATCCTTTAATATTTCAACATTAAAAGTGTCTAGTGCCATTTATACACCTCATTTGGTATTCTTCTAATAGTTGCGGTAGCGCCGCTTTTGTTACGAATATATTTATATCGTTCAATCGTTTTTGTTTTGTTCGATTAAATTTTCGTTTACGTGGTTTTTTTTTATTATTATTACTATTATTATTACTATTTTTAATATTGAGCGCGTGATAATCATTATTAAAATAACGCGTTTTTTTTTCTCGTCTAAAACGGATTTCACGGCGCTATAATAATCGTTATTGAATTCAAAATGTCTATATTAACTTCGTTCAACGAAAATGATAAAAACGGCGTTCGTATTAGCGCGCCTCGCAGCTGTGCACCCTCCTGAAATAGCCCCGTGCAGCGTATATATACAATTTGGATAACTGTTCGGGCGTTAAATATCCGACAGTTCAGTCTGATAAATTACGTTTGTCAGCTGACGTTTATTAAACGTCCGGAGGCCTTGTTCCGGATGCCGAGATTGCGCTCGTGTGTCACATAATTGTGTTGGCCGGGCGGAGAAGGCACGGTGCGGAAGTGATGAAGTGCCCGCAGTATTCGAATGAAGTTGGTTCGCGGAGCCTTTTTACCGGAAAGATCAATATTGTGAAAAGACAGTGCGGGGGTGCCCTATAATTTATTTGTTATTTTGGAGGGAAAAAAAGCGAAAAGGGCTAAAAAAAAACGCCGAAGGAAATGTTACACACATAAGATTCTCAGCGCGCGCACACATATTACGGTAAAAGCATGTTCATCGTGTGCACGAGTAATAATATATTGTACGCGTACGCGGAAATATGAACTGTATACTCTCCACCCCATGGGTACGCATACGGTACACGTTTCGGGTTCGGAACTTCGGCGAACTCGCGCACGAAAATAAAACCGTTAATAATATACTCTAAATGCTCTTTGAATAACACGGTTTTAGTAGTTTTGAACAAGAACGCCTAACGAATGGTCTGAAAACATCTTTAAACGACTTTTCGGCGCGATGTGATGTGAAGTATGAGGCACATGAGAAATGGCCATACTGCGTGTAGTACTGCAGTTTGTACGCGCAGCGGAAATAAAAATGTTTTTAAGTTTTGTACTACTCGTTTTTCCCAGTCAATTAATTTTTAATATAAGATACGAGGTCTTTGACTTTGTCGCTGTGGCGATCGTGAAAAATTAGCACTCGTACATGTTATCATCATTTGTAGTAGGTAGTTGTAGTCGTAAGTATGCCTATAAAATTAATGTAAGTGTACACTGTCCAACACGTTGAAGGTGATAACATGTGTTGTGTAGGTACAAATATTCTTAAATTATATAAAATAACGTTTTCATTTTGCTTTGATATGACAAAAAGTAATTTTTTTCGAATTCAAACTACATTTTAGTATCCATAGAAACTGACTTTTTTCACTTCGAATCAGGCACGTTGATGTTTGAATCACTTGTTATAAATGTCCAAGTATATAGCTTAAACCTTTTTCTTAGTCCCTTCTATTTTCGTGTCACATTATGTTCCGTGGATTTTAAATTTCCTTAGTCATAAATACAATTTGACGTGGTACAAATTTAACAGAAAATCGTTAAATATAATCTCACTAGTCATAGTTTTGTACTGAACACTACATAAAACTAACATAAAATGTTAAAATTAAAAAGTTTTTTTCATATTTTTCTATTTTAAAATTAATCATTGATGTTTTATCTTAAAAAAAAATAAAAATATATATACTAATGTGATTAATCTTGCTACATTTATATACACTTTAAATTTATACATAAAAATACATTTCGGGTAATATAATGTAGATCTGTATTTTCTGTATGCTTGTATACATTTGAATTTAATTCACACAAAGCGATAGAGTTTCATATTCGCTCGTATTTTATAAAATAAATCAACATTATCTTTTTGAAAATTAAAGTTTAAATACGACTCCACCTCGCCGCACACACCTAAATCTAGGAAATTAAACCTGTCTAACACATACATTTCACCCAGTCAAAATTACATAAAAACAAAAGTTTTTATTTCACCAAATCGTTATACCTTACTCAACACCGATGAAAACGACGAAATTGCAACACCCACAAATAGCACTACAGAAAATCCTGACTGTTTGCCTCACAGAGATCACAATGTGGAGCAGCTGGCCCCTCCCATCCAAAAATATATCCAACTTTTTTACAGTAAATAATAAAAAAAAAATGTTTAAATAGTTTATACATAAATAATGACTTATCCTGATTTTGATCAACAAGATGTTAAATAAGAAGAATACTATTAAGCCCATAATAATAGGTTACATATTTTGGTTGAGAATAATATGCTTTACGACTTTCACGTTATTATTGTACGCACGAGTTTATAAAAAAAAAAAATTAATAATGGGACGACTTCCGTATTTCCATTTTTATACACCACAATGCAAATGTTATAAATTGAGTTTAAAAAAATGAAACAATGATATATGACATTCACGGAGTATATACATTTAAAAGGAGTTGGCACAATGAGGTGTAGCTCAATCTGGTAATTTGTCAAAAGTCTTGATAAAATGTCACTTCATAAAATAATCCCTTCGATCTCTTGCATCCGTATATTTAATTTTAAACGATATTCACTACGACTGTTTGTTAATAATTAATAAATCAATTTGTATAAAAATCTATTATTATGTGTCTAGTACATATTTACGGAAGAATTTATGTTGAATATATATATATAAATATTTTATATTTATATTATATATACACTTGTATTAAAACGTTGTAACGCCGTTCTAAAAAGAAAAATCATCTGTTTTCCGAGGTGTTCTGCTGTTCTGAACTTTTGATTTTGTAAATATTTAACTTTATTTATCGTGATTTAAAGTGCGATCACATCACAGACACAAATACCATACCTACTCGACATCGTAGTATACGTTTAATAAGACCTTCACGGTTTTAATAAAAAAAAGAAAAAAATATATAAATACAAAAAGCGTATTATATTTATCAATTATTCACATTTATGGTCCGTGACTTGAACACACAAGATCTATTTATTTTTTAACGTGTCAAACGAAACCGTTTCTTAACCATAACATCTATCTCTACATACAATTATATATAGTCTATAACGTGAATTTTTATTTTTCAGAGACGTCAATAGTGATGACATGAAAGTAATTGTATGTCAGTGTGGGGTACAGCCCCCAAGCGATGGGAGATAGCACCGATAACTATATTAACGCCACAGAATCAGACATCATGATTAAAAGACAAATTATCAGAGCCGAATTCTACAACACCTACGACGTCATGACTGGAGTAAGAATTTATTAGTAAACAATTCTGTCCGGAGAGATTGTTTCTATTCGTAAATATTGTTTAAGTAATGACACCAATAATCCCAATCACGTTGTGTGTTGATTTTTTTAGATTAGAATTGCTTCCACTTTGGGAGGATTTTTTTTAATGATGGTTCTATTAGTGCTGTATAAAAGTAAATGTAAAACTCGATCACTTTCCGATCAGCATCTCGAGGCGGTCATCAAAGCTGCCGTAGACCAAGAAGAGCAATTGGCCGCTTTGGCCAAAAGGAGTTCTAGCTCTAGCTACTGCTCTGGTCACGGCCTCTGTAGATGTTCTCCGAGTAAGATACACGTCCTTTGCGTTCAAATGTCACATATGCAAGGATATAAATATTTGTTTTCGTCTCTAGGATATAGCATGACCGAGAACAATGTCGCTGAGTGCAACAATTGGAATCGTAGGTCTAAGACCTATCTTTCTGAATCGCAATACCATCCATACACGGCTTTGTCTCAAACTAGCAACAAATTTATAAAATCATCAGTACTAGAATATTCTTTCGAAGAAGTGAGTACTGTGACATGATAAATAATGATAAAGTTATTTTAAAATTTTAAAACTTATTAAAACTTTATTGTGTATAAAAGTTAAAAAATTAATTCAAAACATACCTGAACGGCACATGTAAATTAATTGACATAAAATTAATTTTTTTTTAACCTAACGAATGAACGGTCAAATCCGGTTACCAAAATGCTTCAAATAATACATTCAATAATAATGGTACTATGTGGCATAATAAATTGAATTAATACTGTCTAATAATGGTAGGTACTTGTATAATCGTAATTGTTTCACACGCCCTGCCAATAACGTATAAATTAAATTATGTAATGCTAAAAAAAATTGAATTGTACTTATTTTTTACAATAATTAATGTTTATTTTTAAAAATGTTTATAAATGTTCAGGTAGTTTAATCCGCATAAACGTATATAGTAGACGTTTTTCGTTTAGATTTACTTGAGAATGTTTACAGAAATCGTACAATCGTTAAATTTTATAATTATAATAATTATTTTTTAAGAAAATAATTTAGTCAGGAATTACATTTTCAGGCTATAAAAGTATAAAACACTCGATTATTCATTTTATGAAAACAAATTTAAATGGGTCAACATTTGTTTCATGGTTATAATAAAGATATTCTCTAACCATAAGTTAGGTGCAACTCACTTGTTAAGTTCAAAATTAAATAAATAATTGCTGTGCTATATAGAATAATTCATTTCATAAAAAAAATAATTATATGCATGCATAAAATACTAAAATTATTAGGTATATTACTTAAAATTTGTAAACAGCAAAATCAAATTTTTATTCATCAGCGTTCTGACAAGTATGGATTTAGGATTCTTAAAGGACCTGAGTCAAACTTCATTGTTCCTCAAGTACGCATACCCCCTGCCTTCTTCCACATTTGTTTTCACGAGTATATGTTATGATTTCAAAACAAATGGTAACTTTTGGTTGTTTTGTCCACCTCCCTTGGATAGTTAGATGTGAATTGTATACTTTGATAATATAACTCTATATGTATCATCATACAAATATTTTTATTTAAGTATTTATAATAAATAAGATTTATTTTTATTATTGAGGAATTCCAACACATTTGATTTGTCATATCGTCTTTTATACACATATAGTATATATAATAATATAGACTATACTACAGTTATTCATAAAATATCTAATTTTTGACTTGAAATTATCGTTTCTTGTAGCTCATTCAAAAATGTATTATTTTTTTTTTTAATTTATCGATCCGTAAACTGAAAACTCGTATCGAAAAATATTATAGTTGTTGAAGCGCAAAGCTCGATTAAGGAACGTCGACAGTGAAAAGAAATGAACGTCTACTTTATGGCCTAGGGTATCAATTTAATAAAAATACATGATTTATCGTGAACTCGGTCTAGTAGAAATTCTAGGGCTAGAGCCTAGAATATTAATGTACTACGATTAAAATGATATAGACGGTGTGGTATACGTCATTTGTTATGAAATGTTAAGCGATTTCATAAACTATCTCAATTTATAAGAAAAATATTTAGGGAGGAAGGACCTCTAAATGTATCGAGTATATTAGCCATAGCGTACATAGGATACCAAATAGTTCATATATATATAACGGTATATTATAGTAATTTGTTACGCATGAACTCTGTACGATTATGATTTTAAGCGTTTTAAGAGGAAAAGATTGATTTAAAGAACATGCGTTATTTTTACTTCTTATATGTTTTTAATTATAAAACTTGTACCTTTGAAAATGTGTAGAATATGCACCTGCAATTGGAGCTGCTTTATTGGGTAAAAAAAAAAATGTGATTTGAGTTCAAAATAATTTATGATTAACTATTCTTTGTCCGAAAAACATACGCGCACGGCTAATATGCAAAAAATAAAGCCTATATCGCCCAAAGCAAACTATACAATTATTCAGCACATTTAGTGCACATAGAAATTTGGAACTACGGGTTTGCAATTGTTTACTCTTCAATAGCTGCTAATATTAAAATGTCGGCACATTTTAGATCGGTAAGTGTAGAACTCAGGTGTTTTACTTATTTTTTCGCTCTTATTAAACTCAGCCACTCAGGTTAAAACCGTTAATGCGAAAATCGTAGAAACCGAGATACGTTATTATAAAACTACAGACTATTACAAATCGATTAAAATAGAACTGTAATAAAATATGTATCTTATGTACCCGAGTACACGGTTAATTGTCTAATTAGTCAAATTCGCTGAACAAATGGAACATAAAATCATAAACGATAAATGTATTAACGTGGAGTGCTGTGAGTATCGATGAACACGTGATCGATCACGTAATTCCAATCGACAAGGGGTAAAATCCTTTTGGATCAGAAGAACTAGGAGTACTATCGGAGTCGATTAATTTGGCCCCGAAAAGAGACCGTCTCGATCACTCGATATTATGCGAATGTGTCCCAGACACATTTTGAATGTGCGTCAATGACGGTCTTAGTATTTTTGAATTATACACCTACGTAAACGCTATCCCATGATCTTCCAAAAACAAGTGATCACAACGGTTTTGAAATAATTTCAAAATCAATATTTTTAACCCATCTTTGTAATAATCGTAGATTACGCGTTGATCGTGTTGTACAACTGTGGACTAAATGTATATTATCTTCAGTATACATAGTGTACACCTGTACCGGCCGCGACGGTGTAGCGACACCGTGTCATCGTTGTTACATTCATTTGTATTCAATATTTGACTATTACACTACTAGTGTTTAATTCGTGCACTCTGTATTATTTAAATACCGATTTTTTACCAGTACGAGCACTGTAATTTTTAATATAATACAGTTTTTCAAGCCGTTACACCTGTAGTATTAGCAAAAATACCCACACTTCGATTTATTAATCCTTAAAGGATGAAAATCCTTACTAATTCCTGAGTATAAAAAAACTGTTCAATTGTATTGTAAAAATCTAATATGTATATAAAAGATAATCCCTCTAGAGTTTAGACATTATTACAGCTTGAGGTGGAGTTATATACTTTTTTCGAATACTTACATACGGAGTGATTCGCTTAACATAGTACACTTGTCTACCATGTTAATACATTATAAGTGCCTTATGTTAAATTCATCGCCATGTATAGCAATAATTAAAATATATTTTATCATATTTTCTGATTAATTTGAAATGTCTTTCTTGTACCTATTACCACTGAAGTATTTTAGTGCTGCGTGATTATAAAATTTACCAGAGTCGTTTCACTTTTTGGTTAAAAAACGATCATAAGATTATTTAACCACTATTCATACATGTGTACGGATTGACAAATTTTTATTTTAAATAAAGCAAAACAAAGAATTTGTACTTTTCAACTAATTTATAACATAACTCAAAGTAGTTGTTATTGTTAAACAGAAACAATTACAGTTTAAGAAAACCAAAATATAAACATCATCAACTTCCTAAAGGACACTAAACTATACACATAACTTAATCTAATACAAACTTTCAAAATAAACTATGTGTACATTGTGTTAAATTCGTGTTAACAACGTGTGCGTGAGCATTTAAGCTAATGGACTTAGGTGCTGAAGTTTCTTTATCGATCAATAAGGAAAAAAAAAATTACAATTTACAATCGTACCGTAATATATCCATTTACGTTATCGATAAATATGAAAACTCTTTATCGTAGATAAAACTCTCCATTGTGAATGATCTACAAATTTGGTCATTATAATGTTACAAATGTTTATCGAGTGGCTTATGCGTTGGTTCACGCTCATTGGGGGGTTCACACTCGACGCGACGTGCCCTTAAGATGAAAAACGGATTGTGACCCAATTTAAAAGTGCGGGTGAACTCTTGTGCTGCACATCATCATAAAACTCATTATTATTTAAAACATATAAGCATAGCATTCATAAAGGTATGTATTTCGAACTTCTCGTATGAATTCAACCATTTGTTTATCGAACATACCGCGCATAAAACACTTATGAAACATAGCTTTTTTTTTCTGTGAACAGAGATAAATTAACAAATACATGTATAGGTAAATTATATGTGAATAAAAAAAAATCTAACGGTAAACATTTTAAATTTATTGCACATAAAGTTCAAGTGGAAGAATTATTTTCTACCGCTCCGAACCCTTTCAGATTTATATTTGTTCAACGTTAAAAAACTTTAAAGTAGAATCTCGACGAGTCGAAATTCTCGACAACCAGAACAGAAATAAAATAAAGTTGATATACTTCTATGAACATTGAATATTTTAGAACTATAGAAGTATACATGTATTCTACAATAAGGTACTATAATTATTGTTAAAATGAAGACTTGAAAAACCAATCGGTTTTTAAACAACTATAACTTAATACAAAACTGCTGTTTCGTGTTTTTATATTATAACCTAACTGTTGTACGTGCACATTTAGGACGAAGACGATGACGTTGAGGACGTTTCTGGCAACAACGATTACCGCGTAGCTAAATGGCTAGAAGTACCGGGTGGCAAAAAGTGGATTCCGAGAGGCAATAGCGCCATAACGGTCAGTAGCAACGATACAAGTTACTTGGAAGCTAGAGGATCTTCGTTGATTGTTGGACACCCACCATCTCCGTTGAACCACCCACCACCCGCCGGGGACCCGCCGTGGGAGTTCTACTATCCTATTGATATACAAGTTAGTAAATTTCAGCGCATTCCTCCCGTAACAGCTGAAGTTGTGACAAGTTTTTCGTACGGTCAAAGTGTTTTTTTTCTTTTTTTTTTTTATGAATTCCTGACGGCACCAAGTTGTACAAATTCCACGTGTTCGATATTACCTGCCACGCAATCTTTGAATTTCAAATCGTGAGTGATAACACGCGCTAACGAGTTTATTCGTATGTCTAAGAGTAACTTTACGCTTGAATGATCGCGTTTTGCTACAAACACATTTTCCAAATGCATCGGTAACGCCTATATTTTTGATAACGAAATACCGTGAATACTCGTATTTCCCTTATTATAGTATATGCACCAACACAGGCTACCTGTACCGACGTGGTACGCAATAACTTGTGTTTAATAGCACAACACCTACACAATACTATTATGATACGATATTTGTCTTGATTTCATCATGCACTATAGGAATAATAATAATTAGGTAATTTGTTTTGAACGGTCTTCTTTCATTCTTTTTTTTTTTTTTATGATGTAATTATGATTGAAATGTAAATCATAATCGCCGATTGATAACCAATTAAACGCCACCGTATTTGTTGTGTAGATATTTATCACACCGGCATATTACTGTTAAGGTCATGGATCACAGTCAATAAACATTATGACATGTACTTGCAAGTTGCAGGCGTGCATCCACAGGTCGTCCCGTCACTTTTACCTGCGAAATCAGCTAGAACCACATTTCATAGGATTTTTGTACCAAGTACAACAGTAACTTACTATGATCAATACTATTTTAGTGCAAGAAAATAGTTTAATTCTTATTTAGAAAAATTAAAATTGGTTCTTCTCCAACTAATCGCTCGTATTCGGTCAGGATTATTACCATAGTATAATCTTTTAATGAACAATTGTTGTTGTGCTTAAATGCATAATCACAATAATTGAAGAGTAACATGTAATACGGATATTTTAAAAATGCACAACGAATATGTGTATTTAGCGTACGCGGCTTGTAAGTAAGAATAATAGCGTTTTCATTTATTTGTCTCTTAGTCCGATACACCATTGTTAAAATATCATTGTGTTATACGAAATACGATTAACTCGCAATTAATTATCAGAAATTATCATGACATTTTCGGTACATTTGTGTTAGTCAGATTATAATATACGCACAATAAGCGTGGAACGCAATGAAAAGTTCCGTTTAGATGCAGTGAAATTGTAGAGGAACGTCAACACTTAACACTCAACTTGCACGCTCATGAATATAAACAAATAAAGAAAAGTACACCAAAAGATCATTTCACTTCCTATTTTTCTAATGTTATCATACTAGGTATAGGTATAGGTATAGGTATAGGTTGAAAGCCTTGACGCAGTAGCGTGTCCAGAATTTTTTTTTTGAGTGGGGGGGGGGCTGATCAGTTACATATCACAATTATCCCATTAAAAAATATCCATAATTAAAATTTTAACAAAAAATAAACTTTGTTTTAAATTTTAAAACCATAAACTTTACATTTAAATCAGATGTAACATTTTATTTTATATCATTTGAGATTATTTAGATAATTATTTGAGATTTCCTGAAATTTCGGTGGGGGGGCTAAAGCCTCCTCAGCCCTTGCCCCTGGATACACCACTGCCTTGACGTGTTTTATACAATGTGTGGAGTATTAGAAAACTATAAAGCAGGTATACCGAGAACGCATAGAATATATTTCAGCGTATACAGATATAAAAGTCCTTAATAGATTATAACTAATATTACAAAATAATCGATTAAAGTGTGTCAAAACGTATAACAGTGCATCATATAGTTGCATAATCTATTATGTGGTCAAATCCTTAAATTTACATCATAAACAATGAAAATGTAGGAATTTTATTTTATTTTGATTTTTTAACGGACAACATAGTTTATACAATTATTTTACTGTTTTATTTGAAGTTAACCTTTATAGTTTATTCTACAAAATAAATTTTCTAATTGAAATTTTTAATATTGTTGGATAAACTGAAGTACAGAATATATTATTTGTATGAGAAATCAAGACTTAAAAAAAAGAAAATTAATTAGCTTGTTATTCATTATTAAAGTAACTATAAAATAATAAATTATTAACAGAGGTAAATTGAGAAAATAGATAAGAGAGAAAACACCTAATTAGTAAATAGATGATTTAATAAAATGTAAGTCAAAAGAAATATTTTATCGATTTGTTGTTCACTTTCAATTAGTTGAATAATTAAAACTCTAAAGTATTTGAACCCTAATTATGTGAAACTATAAATATTTAAATATTCAATGTCTACGCGTAAATAAAAAATTGTAAAGTAGGAGAAAATGTCTACTTCATGAAATAAATTTAAATATTTCGGCACGAGATAAAAATATTAACTTGCGATAAGTTGCTTGTCGTCAATTAAAACCGATTAGATTGTGTCAGGGTTAAGTATTGTTGTGAAGACTTTAATGACCACGCTTTAGGTTTAAATAATTAATTCAATGCAAAGCAAAGTCGTGGGTTTTTAATTTAAATGTGCACACAGTTACACTTAGTAAATTTCACAATCAACTAAAACTAAAATAGCATTTACTTTGTCTCAACAATATCGCCAATACCTACTTAGATTTCGAGTAAATTGTTTTAACCAATCAATAAAAAAAAGGAAACTATACTCTTTTGAAAATAATATATAATTAAATAATAAAAGCAAAAATTATACTCTAAAATAATATCTTTTGGTGGATTCTAAATGATTATCAGGTGCCCACAAAATGTTTGATATCATTGTAATTTATTATGTCCTGTATTTACTAAATACGGGTGTTTGTAAAAATATTCTTAACTTCTCGTGGTCAAATGTTTTCATTAAAAACACCTTATTATTCAATAAAAAAAAATATGAGTAACGTATACGCTTTCATTGTTGAATTTTTTCGTTTAACATAAATGTAAGCTTCTTTGGACAAATTATAATAATACTTTATTTTATAGTAACGATCGAATGAATTGAAAGACCACTTACTATTTTCGTAAAGTCATCTTACAAATATAAACTGTGTCAACTTTTCAACTATAAAGTATTTACTTATTTGTATTATTATATATAACGATTAAAAACTAAAGCAATTAATCATTGTAATCTTAATGTTTTCTTGTTGACAGTTAACTTTCAAAAATAAATTATCGAACCGATTGTAGAACCCATGGAGTGTTTGCATTGTGTCAATTATACCATCTAAGTATAAAGATTTTCGTTTGTAATTTAAAAATGTGTATAGGTAAAATCCTAAAATGGATTATGTACTTGTTCGTTAAGGGTTAGCGGCCGAAAGTCGTAAAGCAAACGGTCTGTGGTTCGTGTACAAATATATTTCGTGAATTATTCAGTGGCATATTTAGCATTTTTCTTTTTTGAGGTGGAATAATAAATACGGTAAAGTGGGAAAAGGGAATACACGTTCGAAGTACCTAATAAAAAATGTATTTTATAATTTTTTTTTGTAATTTTATCGTATATAGGCGAATGAAATAGAAAGGGCATTACTATAAACTATGTAGTCCGTTTTGAAAATATAATATAAATATATACATGGTGATTTTTTAGCTATGCTCACCCCCTTTATTGGCCGTAAAAATGCTTAAATTTGAATTTCTTTTTATTAAATGTTCAAGTTACCATAAAACCTATGTTTTCCTTAACTTTTTTTTCAGGCCACCTAAAGTATGTCCTGTGGCAACAAAAAGTTTTGTTTTTCAAATGAGAATACTCTTTTTTCACTATGCTTTTTTATTGACGACATTTTCCAGTGAATTTTGATAAATCGAATATTTGAAAATTCACACGAGTAGTTTTTGATTTATTGTAATTGAAGTTTTAATGAAAATAGTATTATAATACCTAATATGAATATATAATTTGTAAACAAATAGTGTCGCTTATTGCTAATAATTCGAGATGACGCGAATTTTACACTTTTCATACGTAATTTTAAATTGAAATAACTTCGAAAGCATTGGTCCGAATTCTCGACTACGTTACATCAAAAATTTCCATAAAAATTAACTGAATAATATTTTGCGTACAAAATATGATGTCCCCATTTGAAAAAACAAAGTTTTTACGGTCATAGCAGAACACCCTTAAGTTGGCATGGAAAAAAAAAAGTTATTGGAAACATAGGTTTTACGGTAATTTAAACATTAAAAAAAATAAATCCAAATTTAAGCATTTTTCCAGCCAAAAAAGGCAATGAGCATGGTTAAAAAACACTCTGTGTATACGGCACACACACACTAAATTATACTTATACACATATTGTGTATACACCAAGAGGGAAGATCAATACCAGCCATTACCCTCCCCCCAATCGCCGTCAATCTACCTTGTCCTGGCAAAGACCATTCACGTTGAAACATACCAATGGTCGATAAACAAAATATATTATTATACTATTGTGTACATAAATTGCCCCTAAAGCATATGCGTTATTATGAGTGGCAAATGATGCGTGTGGTTATACGCTCCCCGAACGCGGAGTACAAAATTAAAAATTAAATTAAAAACAATGGATTGACATTGGGCTGTAAAAATATATATTTCATCAAATAATCGTATTCAATTGTACTCAAGTGGAAAAGAGCGTGTGCGGGCGTGTGTACGCTATTTTATCGACGAAAAACGAAAATTCGAACTTTTATTTGAACGTCTCGTTATTATGGTATAACCGAGGCAGAAATCCTGAAGTTTGATGCCGCATGAACACGAATTATCGTGTAAAAACGTGTGTTGAGTTTGAGTGCATACAATTGTGTAATATTTTTGTCGTACGCGCCCAGCTTGTCCTGCAGTGACCTGACGTTTTTAATTAGAACCGTTTCACCGGTAATACATATTATTTATGTCAGAAGGAACTCGAGTTAGCAGACGCGTGCGTACATCGAGCATCTGGAGGAAAACAATTACACGTAGTTTCCAAAACGTGATAGTGTAATTTAAAAATAAAAATAAATAAACGTATGTGAAATAATCGTCGTCCGTAACTGCAATACTGTAATATTATAAACAATATATTTATAAATTCAACAGTAGTATTCCGCTTCCGTATCAGTCGAATTCCTGAGATTCCGTTGCGTCCATAGTCCTAAACGTCGTAATATATTCATTGTATTATAATAGTATGAGCATGTGCGTTTATCACCAAGGTCTTAAGATAATAATCTACATGATCTAGATTAATATGAACCTTGTGTTCATCCAGCTGGTTATCATGAGTTCATAACAGAAAACGTAGATCAAAGAAAAGTTGTCACTCCGCGGTTCCGTACACTTTCATGTACTATCATACTTTTTACGAAATCGCAGAGTACGAGTACGAGTACGAGTACGAGTAATATTGGACGCGCTCACCTGCCACACTTTTGGTTTTTGGGAGGGAATAGTGATTGTGAATTCCATAAGAATGCAGAAATTAGAAAATATGAAGTTTGTAATAAATAAACCACTTCTCACCGCTTCTTGTTGAACTTTGAACGTCTTTCGCTTGATATGTGGCCCTCTATGGTGAACGAGAAACAATACAATGGTCGCGGTGTATAACTGATACCGCAACCACGAGTGCCTAAATCGACTAAGGGCGTGAAAATTCTAGGGGCGTAGTAAACTAATATTTTACAGTAAAAAATTGAACTGTTTTCGACGCGACGCGCAAGTCACGACGTCGACGTTTTCTGAAACCAGACGTTGTCGCGATCAATAAAATAGCATCGTATCATTTTCGGGGTTGACGGTATTAAACTCGGTGTACCGTAATACCGGTGTGTACCAGAAAACCGTAGTACACATGAACTTTAATATCGTAGCACCGATAATCTGAAAAAATATAACTAAAATCAAACAAGCACCAACCATTTATAAAGCCGTTCGCAACAAACCGGACCAATAAATTGTTCACCACAAATATTTTAACTTAAAATGTTACAATTGAACGCACCCGGGGTACACGTCCTCGGCTCGTTCCCCCGTAGACCCGGCGCTGAATGTACTTTTTACCCCTTTTTAGGGTGTTATCGGCGTTAAGTTTTTATAACGGGTACGCATACCTTACGGTATATTTTAACGGGTTACCGGTGTCAGGTTAGCGACGAAAAAAAAAGAAAAATAAACAGCCCGGCCAACGACCCCGTAGAGGACTCGATGTGTGAACCGTTCGTCTCGTTGCAGGTGATCCAGCCCACGCCGTGTTTGTCGCCCAGCGGCGGCAGCCAGGAGAGTTTCTCGGACGTGCCCAGGCACACGGAACAGCTGCTGCCGGCCGCGTCCCACCGGTTCCGGAAGTCGGTGTCGTCGTCGTCGTCGTCGTCGCAGCACCGCGGCCGCTGCGGGCCGCACTCGTCGTCCGCCGCCGCGGCCACCGCGGCCGCTCCCATAGCGTCCATCCGGACGTCGTGCAGCAGCTGCAGCGACGACGCCGCGTCCACGGCCACCACGGTCAACTCGTCCGTGTTCGCGGACGACTGCTGCTGCACGACCACGTCGCCGCTGTTGCAGCCGTCGACGCCGCATCAGCCGCCGCCGCCCGCGTTTGAAAAGGACGACGGCGCGTACCGGGACGGGGACGACGGGGACGAGGACGACGGGGACGAGGACGACGAGGACGAGGACGACGAGGCCGGCACGTTCGCGGTCGGCCCGTTCGGCCGCTTCAACCGCAGGCCGCAACGATCGCCGTCGGTCCGCGGCAGAAACGTGATCGTCGTCCAGGCCGACGTCAACCCGATAGCCGACTCGATCGTGAACGCCAACACATTATCAGGGTCCCTGCGCGCGCTGTACGACGCGTCCAAAGAAACATTGTTCTAGGTTAGGTGCGTGTACTATACGGGCGCGCTGTATGCTTAAAAAAAAAAAAGAAAAAGAAAAAAAATTTTTAAAAAAAAACCGTCGTGTATAATGATGCTGCGGCGGTCCCCAAACTGCGCACCGCGGTAACTGTAACGTTGCAGACCGGGGGCGGGCAACTCAATGCCGCTGTTTTTATGGAGGGCTAATTTTTTGAAACTGAAAATCCAGCGGGCCAGTGAACTTAGAAAGCAAAAAGAAAAAATGTACATTTATTTTTTTTCATTCAATTATTGTTTTCAACATTATACGAGAATCCACGTCTACGTTTTACGATACATCGATGTAATAGTTATAAATAATCAAATGCGGAAAAATCCTATCATTTTATATTTTTAAAAAACAATTTGAAAATGTAGCACGGACCAGATAGAACTGGTTCGCGTGCCGCCGGTTGTCCATCCCTGTTGCAGACGAACCGTAGGTGTGTTCATGTGTCCGCAGCGTATCCGATTGGAATTGGTCCGGGTAAAAAGTTTGGGAACCGCTGGTGCGACATCGCGTTGTAGGTAACTGTGCGCACTCGACCGGGGTGGTTGCCGTAGAAAACGATATACCCGTACTATATATACTGTATTATTGTACATGTAACGCGACTCTTATTCCGCCGAAAAAAAAAAAAAAATCTGTTTTCTTACCGCTGCCGTGTCGGCCGCAGTAACCCTTATACCTCGCGCAAGACAGTACGATCTCCATCGACCCCCAAACTACCCCCCCCCCCTCCGTACCTTCCCGCACAGAAGTAACGCAGCGAGCAAATGTTTCACGCATTTAATATTCACTGCGCTTTTCAACGTGCCGCGGCCCGCTAACGAAAGCAATATTCATCGACAACATTTTAAACGCTCCCCCGTGACCCGCGTACAGGTACCTACGTCGTCCCGAACGGTTGAATGCCGATGGCGGATACGGATCACTGACCAACAGATTTTTGCCAAAAACAATAAGTTCCTAACGCACGCGCATCCGCGTTGACCAACGGATCATCCCCGACGGCAGCGCTCGCAACCCTTAGAAAATAGTCTATTTTGACCGTCTAGAATGAATAATATGTAAGCAGAATCGACCGCAGCGGCGTCTTAGCATGTGTTTCTATATATACATACATATATAGTGTAAACGTATCAAAACCTAAAATCAAACTTAATGTTGGGTAAATGTTATTGTGTATTGTGATCCGCGAAAACGACTGTAAATATCACAACGCGTCGGGCAAAACATATACTGTCCAAAATGCACGTGCCGATCACGGTACTACGTAATAACACTTGTGATAATAACAATAGTGTAAATAATTATTGAAACTTATAGCATAATATTTATTGGCGATAACGAACGTGAGCGCACGCGAAAACGAACACCTGCACGCTGTAGCCGCGAAACAATGCGCATTATGTATTGGCGATATTATGCATATCGTTCGATCGCGTCGAAATGCGCTGTGCAGAAAGTGTACGAATGCGCAGCGAAAACGGCGGGGGCGAACGCGGGTTCGCGGGGCAGGTGAAAATCACCCGTCGGCGTGCGTACGTAAGTTCCGACGCGAACAAACATTCACAGGTACGTAAGTTCCGGCGCAAAAAAAAAAATTAGTTCCGACGCGGAAAGAATACATCTTACATATAGTATGCAAGTTCCTGCAGGAATAACAATTATTACCAACGCACAGACCATTTCCTTCCCGCTTCGTCCGCCGACAGCTTACAACGTATTTGGGCGTATGGTTGGAACTGGTTTATTTTTGTGTTTCGTTAAAATATAAAAATTGTAGAACATCGAACGCGAATGTTGAATACGTGAGTGACCTAATTTATTGGTGCACTCATAATAATGTTCAAATTGATTACAATGATAACTCGAACGCTTCGCATAATCGTGTTGTGTTATTTTCACAAGAATTTCGTTCTATTACCGCTTGAGAAACGAAGACAATATTGTATTTTCATTCCTGTCGGAACTTACGTGCCCGTGTATATTTTCGTTCGTATCGGAACTTGCATACGTAATCGCTTGTACCTGCAGTGTTTCGTGCGGGATAAGTCGTCCCGTGCACTATTGGCGGCGGGCTGTGGGTCAGCAGCAGCGGGTGGGTTTGGCGTCGAGCTCTAAGCGGAACGTGGCGGGCGAAAAGTCACAACACCGATAGTAATTATCGGGGCAGGGGCGAAGAGAAATAAAGAAAAAAAAACAATTTGTTATTATTATTATTATTAATATTAAATCAACGAATTTGGTGAAAAGCTCGTCTTATAAATGGCTTCCGGCACGAAATCTGGTCGCGGTGTATAATTAATCGAACGGTTTCCCCTCTACGACTTATTCCGTGATAAATTATCCGCGCGGTATTATACAATATACATATATTACATTATATACACGCGTCATTATGTTTATGTAACTACTGTACCGCGGTGTACACGGATTAGATTTTTCGTAATATTAATAATTATATTGTACATTATATTGACATGGATAATTTATCACGGGAACAGGGTTATTTTCATTAAAAAAGAAGAAAAAAAAGTTTTATTCGGGGTGTTCCACACCACCTAGGTACAATATTCTTTTTCGAGATTAATCGTCTTAAGATATTGTACAACGATCGCCGTAAAACGAGCTTTTTATGTATCATATATTAATTATGCATGTGCGTTATATTATAATATACTGCGTGGTCTTCCAAATCGAATGTGACATAGATACTTTCTCTGTAATATATATATTTATTTATTTTTATCGACTATACGACACGATCTACAATTAATAACATTTTTTTTTTTTACAATAAGTGTATATGTGATAATTGTTAAGACTAGACGGGTTTCGTGGTTAAGTTTTTGTTTTCCGGGGAACATTTGCACGGAGAGTTCGAACGGTCAAACTAGATAATATTCTGCTTACCTATATTAGCTGTCACATACAACTTGAAACACCCTGTATGTATTTATATGTGTACGCATCAAATTATATGTGCGTGAAAAAATCAAAAACAATATTTTATTCGAATGAGATTCGTATTTTTTATTTTTTTTTTTTATGCACTCTTTTTGCAACTGTGTGAACGCCCGCACACGCGGGTTAGTAAAATTTAACGTTTTCTGGGGGGTGTGTACATGGCGTGCGAAAATGCTGTACAAGAGGCGTACGGAAAGAGACGTTTCGTTTTTTTTTTTTCAGCGGTCGCAATAAACCGATTCCGTGCAGAATATATAGGAACATAACGTAAGCTTGCCCGGTGGTATAAGTTTTTGTGTTGATGCTCGAGCGCGAAACCGATCGTGCGCATAATTAAATCGTGTTGTCCTCGTAGTGTACGATATTATGTTAAATCCCGCAGACAAAATCGTTTGACCACATTTACATAGCTGTGTGTTAAAAGTTAAATTTTTAATAATAATATACGATAGTAATCATTAACGTCGACGCGAGCACGTTTGACGTAACGAATTTAGGTGTGTATATATAGGTTTAGCTTGCCGAATGAAGAGCGAATATAATAATAATAATCGATTCATTTTAACCGGCGTATCGTTTGTGTAATTCTAACCAACTGATGCGTAGTGACCTAAGAGTTAAGTGTACATTTATTATACGTTATACGTTGCTTGGGTGCACCGTAACGTTATTATTTTTAACTTTATTGTGATTGTTGTTAAACTCATCCGAAATCCACACGTGAAATCATTATATAATATTATGAGTACAGGGTATTTTTTGAGACGCATATTTTAAGTATACGGTCCGTGTCGGAAAGAAACTGGCGACTCATATATCTCATATTATAACAACGCGTATGCTTATTGATTCGAAAGATTTAGATGAACCGCGTCGTCTCAAATTATTATCCGAGTAAATACTCTTGAATTTTTCTTTTCGAAATGCAGACACCTAATTTGCATGATACGATTTTATACGTGGAAAAAACTAAATTTATGGCTGAGGAACCCCTTTAATATATTTATTATTACGTGTACCAAAAGGGCGTATATTACGTACATTATTACGAAAACATAATATTGCGTTCTTATTTGTTAAGTTTGTTTAAATAAATAATATTATTTATTAAACGTAAACCGTGCGTGTGTAAAAAGAGCCTGCGTACGCGGTGAGAAAAATAACAGTAGGGTACTTTTGTAGTTTTATTATGAAAACAGTTCATTTTTTACGTCATAACAATGACGGATGACGTAGTCAACAAAAAGTTTTTAAAAAACAAACACACTTATTTATATATTTATTATGTATAACACTAAACTAGGTGTATACCGATAAGATTACTTTTATTCCGGTACGTTTTGGTTGGGAAAAAAAATCAAACCGTACTAAATGTTCAAAAAGTTGCTGTTATACTTGTTCTCGCCGTGTACAAAGCGTTCTCTCTCGTATAAATACTGTGTTTGAGAGGTCTTAGTACTAAAATAATTTTAAAATGATATTTTATAAACTTTTATGATAATATTTAATATATACGATTTGTTGTGTTTCTATTGAGTGTTATAATATTATGATATTTAGTTGTATTGAAAACAAAAAAAGTATATATATATTATATATATTTATGTGTGTAAATTAATATGCTTTCCCATACAAAACGATTTTAATAGAATACAATACAATATAGTAAATAAGTTTTTAATCTTATATACCTGTAGAGATTATTTTTGGTTGTTTTTGTAAAAATAAATTGTTGATCCTTTGAAATTAAAACAAAATGTCATTTACAAAACACGTCTATTTATTTACGCGGAGCAAAACTGTTTTTACATCTTATTCCGCCTAGACAAGTAGCGTACATTTATCGAATTATTTACAGAATTTAAACAGTTAAATATTTTGGAAGTACAGCATTCTATCGTATAATTGTTTACACGTGGGTGGACACTTATTTTGGTCGAATGTGCTGTTTTTTTCTGAATTTTCGAGTGCATACCATATCGTACAATATTATTTCGAAACCAACAAAATCATTTTAAATATAATTTAAAAAGTCTCGGAATTCGTAAATCGCGTATTTTGTTAATGGATGTGGTTTGTGTTGAAATTTATTTTGACGGATATGTAATTAGAGCTGGTCATATGTTACGCGAAATCAATTTTAACTTTATTTCTAAAACGTTAATTAATTCGGGAACACAATTTATTTTTTAAGATAGGATTGAGCTAAAACGTATAATCATGCAAGATAAGGTATTTACTATTTGATATTCACGCAATAAGGTACAACGACCTTTGTTCTGCAGATTCGTTTTTAGAAGTAAGATTGTTTCATCAACGCTTTCAAACTGAACAATTCGACTGCACGCCACAGGTGACCTACATACGATTCGATTGCGGCGTATCCTGTCCAAGAGCTTTTTCGTTTTATCTGCGGTTCAAACATTCCTCGACATTTCGACAAACTCCTTAGAAACGTTACTTCGGACCCGACCATCGGCTATCGCGACACGCGAATACGGTATACTTTAGCACAGTTGTACCCAATGTGCGTACCGATCGGTTTGTTCTCGCGAACGCTAGCTAGCACAATAATTGCCCGGAAAACTTTCCACGTAAATCGCGAGCCCAAACATTTCCCGGAACGTTCATTACACATTTCCAAAAAGGAACGGCAAGACGTGTCGATATCACACGCGTTATCAATTGTTGATCATGTGCACCAAGAGATGAGACGAGTGCTGATCTAGCCCGTGGCCAGTGTACATTCGTCGGTAATCAGACACTGTACACCGTTGATTACGTGTATCGAGTGGTTTGGTGTTAAACAACAAAAGTATAATAACCGTTGTTGAACGTAACGTGTTTCGTGTATAGGCACATGATATGCTTTACCGCGTGTGCAATGTACATAGTACATAGTATTATTTAATAATTGTTTAATTGCTCGTTTGTATATTAGGTATATTTCGGTCGTCGTAAACGATAGATGTTGCACGTGGTCGTTTTGATACGTAATTGTAAAGAATTTTACTTCTAAACTTGCCGTGTGATCGTATTGTAAAAAAACAAAAAAAACAAAAACCACAGAAGGCCAAACAACAATCTTAAACCAATAGGTATATAGGTAATATGTACATATTACATTGTTATTTATATTACATATACTATGGAGTACACGCGTGGTTGATAATCAAACGTGATGTATTGCGTCAGAACATTGAATCATTAAATTAGCCTGCAACAATACGTTATTCATACTTCTAAATTCGTAAACATTTCAATGATTTCCTCAAATCAAGATGTGAACCAATGTTCATGAGTTTTTGTGTCGATTTAAATAATGATTCACGGGAAAATTAATACATTTTTACGCCTACAATTTATGTGTTTTTGTGCGGCTAAGTTTTCAGTTTCGGAGAACTTACAATGAAAAAAACCCGAAATTAAAAAAAAAAACTTAGAATAATTATAAAATCAGTTTTCATTTGTACCAAATCGATTGACATTTTAGTATTTCTATGTTTTAAACATAAAACATAGCTTTATTAATACGTCTGATAAATTTGTTCTAATTAAATCCCGAATCAGCTGTATACAATTAAAAATGAACTATTAATAACCAAACTGGTAGGTATAGATTGTTTAAGAGTAAAATGTGATTTTTAATATTAGGTATGTACCTATATTCAATGAAAAATGCACTACTTAAATATTATAAATTCCCAGTTGAGTTAAAAAAAAACATTTTTAGAATTTATTAATTGTGCATAAGCCGGAAGTATTCGTTGTTTTAAGAAACAAGCACATTATACATGTACCCGTACTGCAACTTCTCTCGTAAGCAAGAATGCTATAGGTTTGTTCCTATAGCCGTTTTGAGATAAATGAAATTTAATGTGTAATAATTTATGATTGTACTAATGAGTTGTATAAAAAATTATTAACGGACTACTATGGTTCGAGAGAGACTTTCTGACCTTGCCATTATGCCAATGATTGAAAAATTAAATCGGTGAAAATCGGAATTATGGTGCATTTAAAATTATTAAATTTCCAGAAGTCACAGCGCGAGAACGTGTATTTGTATATTCTACTTGCTCCGTTTGTAAATATAAATATTTATAGCCAAAATAAAACGTTATAATTAAAATTACATAGTTAGACGGAAGGTGAAAATCAGGAGAACCTAGCAATTACATTTTGGGCCGGACGTCTAAGTCCTAAGCCCTGAATAATTATAAATATAATATTTTTTAACATAAAAGGTATAAACTTGCAGTAAAATACGCGAAAAATACAATGGAACAATTGCATTTTTATAATCACCAACTTTTTCAATAAGATATTTCAATATTAATAGATATTATGATTATATTAATAATATATATCATGAATTATTTTCAGATTTTTTATCGAGCAAAGAAGCCGTGATTCCATTAACGGCTTTTTTGCTTAACACACCGCAATGTACTGTAATCAGTAAAAATCAGTAATCATTATAATGATTTGAAGGGGAAACTCCGTGCTTTATAATTATTTATAGTCGACAAATAAATCACGGCATACAAGTATAAATTATATAAATTGTGATTTAATATTTTAATATAATACATTAAATTGTATAAATATTTTTTAATTTATAATATATTATTATTTTGAATTTTTAGTTTTTTTTTTTTTATAAAATCCAACATTGTAGATACTCGTATAATTTTATTTAAATTAAACTAACTTTTAGCAAACAAAACAACTTATTTTTCCCGTTCAGCTTTTATTGATACGACGTCTCTTGGATTTCAGCTATTTATTTTGTACTTTATAATCATTCCAATCAAAATAAATTAGAAGGAGGTACTCATTTGTTTCATACATTGTATATACGAATAAATACATAAACATGGGCCTCCCCGACGGGGCATTTGCCCCCTTGGACTTCAAATATAATATATAATTTTGAACTTTTATTATTGTTTAAGTCAATATTCCGTTGGTATTTTGACTAAATTAGTAAAGATTTAAGAATTTAAAATCGACAAAAAAAAAAAAACAAAACATTCGTCATGTATTTTTCTTTGTGCAGACTTTCATAATGATATGAACTTTTATTAAATGTACATTTTTTGTACTTGATTCATTATGCCCATCCCTGATACAATTCCTGATGGCGCATATGTATATAATACAAAAAAGACGCGTGTTTACGGGTTTAAAAAAACAAAAAACGTGTCTTGGAAAAAGAGTCTTTTCCGCAATAAATGAAATTATTTCTTGCAGGCTTCTATGACATGTGCCACGTTTACAGAAAACCATGTATTAATAATGCATTTACCGATAATAAATTCGATGGTGCAAACAAATTATTTTTGAAACATACTCGTATCACCATATTTTAATAGACCTGAGCCCTTTTTGTGTTTAGCGATTCATATACACATGGTGATTTTTTAGCCGCACTCTCATCTCCTTTTATGGTTTTAAAAATGATAAAATTTGAATTTTTTTTTTCTAAATGTTCAAGTTACCATATATCCTACATGAGCCATAACTTTTTTTTCGTGCCAACTTAAGGATGTCCTGTGGGTTATACAATTTTTTTTTTTTGAAATAATGGCACTATACTTCTTACGCAAAATATAAATCGGTGTTAATTTTTTAGGAATTTTTGATATAACATCGTCAAAATTCGGACAGATACTCTCGGGAGTATTCAAATGCACAAAGCTTGTATGGTAACTTGAAGGTTAAAATAAAAATCAAATTTAAGCAATTTTACGGCCAAAAAATAGGGTGAACATGGTTAAAAGAATCACCCTGTATATCAATATTGAGTATAGAAATATTTAATACACATGTATACGATATACATGCAAGAGTGCGTTACAAATAAGTATTGACTATTCTGACTACAAAAATTAATTATGACTTCCAATATTTTTAAAAATTATTACACTGTTACCAAGTAATTATTATTGAGTTCAAAATCTGAACCAAAGATTAACTTTTAATCAATCACTTAGATATGCTGCACAACAAATGAAAACTTAAAATATATGCTTGTTCACATTATAAGATTAATTTTATACTATTTATCGTCTATCTCTAAATCGACGTACCTACGTTTGAAATTAATTGCACACGTGCGATGCTGCGCCGCTCGTTCAAATGAACCCGGATATATGCATTATTAAAACGTAAATACGTAATGACTAAAAATTGTTATTAGACTACACAAACTCTTATCGCCTATTGGCTGGGTAAAATTATGCAGCTCATATAAAAACCGTTACACTCGTCTTTCATTCAATCAGTACCGCCTTAGACCACATATGCCGACTAAATTATTTTACAGTTTGAAGTTTGAAGATTTAAGCAGCCAGTGAAGATTTTCATACGTTTCAACCGGTCAACGCTGAAATGTAAACGAATTTGATTTATTACTAACCGCCATTGCTTAGCAGTAATGTTATTTTACTAACTACAATGATATCGAGAAAAACAATCTTTATGTTATTCCGACACTATATTTTACGCACAGTGAACAAATCGTGTTCAATTTATAAAGATTCTCGGCACACATATTTTAAATGAAATTAACAGTGCACGGTGCACCAATAATATACGTTTTACGACAATTATTTCACATATTTTTGCATGCGTTTACTTATTTTAACATAAGAGTACCTAACATTAAACGTCTAAATACTTCGTCTTCTGAGTTAGCTGTTCATATTAATTTGTCCACAAGATTTTTGTTAAGATAAAACATACATTTTCGTCACAATAATGATGCTTTTGTAAAATTCGCGGCTCAACAATTATTAATAATTTGTGTTGTACTTATTCACTATTCAAATACTAATCATTAAATATCCTCGTCATTGATAGCTTTTTTATTTATTTTTTTAGGATATGTGTATGTAATGTTTTTAAAAATTAACAAGATTAAAAATGTTTCTAATGTTACGATTTTTCAGTGTAAATAAAACACATAATTCAATCGTTCCACTAGTGTGATCTGTGCGCCGGTATTTTAAAAACTTAATATTAATCGATATTGATCACCAATTTTAAATTCACAATATTTTAAAAATAAGTAACTGATACTCATATATTGAATAAACATTCAATACAAATACAATAAAACTATACTCGGAACGAATAATTTATTCAAATAAACAACCCTTAGTTAAAACTTTTTTTAAAGAATAATAGTTCATATACTCGTTTGTATTTATATATATTATATATATTATTATTATATTATTAGTTATAAATTATAATACTCTAATAAAAATAGATGATTTAAACTTTTTAATTGCATTTAATACAATATTAATACAATATTACATATTAACATAGCAAATGAATACATTTTCCTAATTGATTAGGTATAAATTTAAACTTATTTTCTAACAATGATTACTAATGTTTGATTTTAATTCATGCAGATGGTCTTTTCTAACTCGTTACCATTGTAGATTTGACATTTGGAATAACTTGCAAATAGTGATTTTATGATAATGTAATATTAAATACATTTTAATAATTTAACAGTTTCTAACATAACATTATAGGCTCTAGGTGGTAGTACCTATTGATTTTTAGTAACGTTAATACATTTGTTTATTTTAACATCTTATTTGTATTAAATATTATTTGTGTAACAATCAACTGACTGTTTTTGTATGTATTTTATTAATCGATTTGTAATTAATTAATTGTTAGCGATATAAATAATATATATAATTATGTTTTTCCTCCCGGTCTACGTATAGTTTAAATTTAAAATCTATGTACAAAACAGATATTTTGATTTTAATAATAGATTATAATATCAGCTATCAAAATGATAACCTTACCCACTTACGTATGTTATGAACACGTGTCCACCGAATGATAACTTGTGTGATTTAGGTACTGTTTAATTTCTTACTTTATTGCATTTCAACATTTTAGTACAACAATACCAATAATATGTTATAATTACGCTGTAGACGAAAAAAAGTTAATTAAACATACATTATACTCGTATTGTTATATTGCTGATTCAGACATGATACGTACCGTAGAACAGGCGCGGATCTAAGGGTACGAAGATAGGCCGGTGCCGCTCTGCATCTCGAATAAGATTATTGTTTTGTGAGACTCATAAGTGTTGTACACTAATTACTGTTTTCTCGTGCATGTCTTACACTAAATATTTTAACTAAATATATAGAAAAAATTACCCTGCGTATAACATTCCTGAGCACGTAAACGTTTTTCCATTTGGACTCATTAATCGTTACCCGTCTAAAACTTTATAACAAAATGCCATGGTACTCACATAATAATCGTTATTTTATTATTTTACGCCTCAAATCAAACATCATTATGTACCAGGGGTGTATATAAATGCGAACCTTTTTCGGGTCTGGTGCCAAACTTTTCCAATCAAAAAATGTTCACGTGCCCAAAAAAAAATCAAATATATATTTTCTTGGGATGATATTAAAGTTACCAACGTAGTATTGTATTATTATTTATATTTAATTTTTCTTTTTCATTTTATAAACTATATATTAAATAATATCCTTGAATTATGTGTTGTGTATTGAATTGTATACATTTTAAAAAATCACGGTTATATTTCTAGTGCCATTTTCGTTGCCGTTTCTTTGCGGATAAATTTTTCATGTCAGGAATGCACTTGGCGCATTTTTTGTCAAAAAATAATTTTCAAGTATATTTGCGTGAATTCAATTTTTCGCGTGCCGATGAAATCTGTCCAATAGGACTCGCCGACGGCACCCCTGTCGTACACCATTTCGCGTGTACATCTCTTAGTCCAGAGGTATTCAAACTGTGCGTCGCGGCAGTTGTCGAAGGGAGCCGCGTCATATAATTGAAAACCATTTTTACGAAAAATGTTTATTATTATCATTGAGGCACACCGGTTGGGAAACGTTGAATTGTCTACGACAATCATTCGCTAAATATTCGCTTTAATTAATATTGATTTATTATTTTATTGATTTATATTTACCAGACTGAACATAGAATTTTGAATCACAATTTTTTCTACAATAACTACTTATTAATAATTTTTTCATATATTTAATATGGTAAATAAATGATTAGTATGTAATATAAATTACATTCATATAAACATTGATTTTTTTGTCACTTGTAATTTGGGAGCCGTGAACATTCAAAGCGAAGACCCAAAGGAGTCTTGTGATGAAAAACTTTGAATACCTCGGTCTTAGTCGATTACCGTGTCTCCGTGCCGGCATTGCGACGACGCGCACCGGCGAAGATCTCTCAAAGTCGCCCGCGAGCACAAACATTTATTCCTGTAGAACTACTACGACATACTGTTACGAATAACATTGGATGCATCCGAGTTCCGTCCCGAGAACCTTTTTTTATACCAATTCCGTCCCGGTTAAAAAAAAGATACATACCAATTCCGTCCCGGTTAAAAAAAGACACATACCAATTCCGTCCCAGTTAAAAAAAAAAGAAGAATTAAAATAATAATAAAATATAATAATATGTATAGTATTGTTGTTATAAAATATTTACAAAAAAATATAGGTATTCATAATATTAGTACATCTTCATAATCGTAATAATATAAATAATAAAAATTTGAAATTGAATTGAATTTAAAGGACCTTTTTCACTGTACATAGTATCCATATTTAATAGGTATATTAAATGACACGTAAACGCACAAATAACGACTGAAAAGTTTATTTTGTTTCGTTAACTAAAATCTTATTTTATATTATCTTTATTTCTATGTGATATGATATTGTTAAATTCAATTATTTAGTGCGATAACTGAAAATAATATTATCTTTATTTCTATATAATAGGATATTGTTAAATTCAATTACTTGGTGCAATAACTGAAATAAATATCATCTTTATTTCTAAAAGACTTGATACAAGACAGAATTAGTATATTATCCATTAAGAAAAACCTGGGACGGAATTAGTATGTTCATTAAAAAAAGCTGGGACGGAACTAGTATACCTTTAATTTCAATTTTTATATATGGGACGGAACTCAGATGCAGCCATAACATTGGTACGCTTGTCGTTCGGTTAGGTCGGACCGTGCTTATACTTTTTTTTCCCCCCGTTTCAACGCGTATCGGTATCACCGACAGTAGCTTTTTTCGCGACTATTAGTAGTGTTTTGTATGTTCTGAGTCCATTTTAATTTTTTTTTTTTTTACTGGATGATCGTCACTATTTTGGTAAGCGATTTCTACATCGGTTAGCGTGTGTTACCGTGCTCACAGTTTTTCCTCAAAACGTACATGCGTGTTCATGTACGTTTTGCAAAATTTTTATTTATTGTCTTGTACCGAAAAAATATTGTGAGCACGGTAACACACGCTAACCAATGTAGAAATCGCTTGTGAAACTAGTGACAATCTGCTTGTAAAAAAAAAAAAATGGACTCGGAACAAACAAATCACTACTACTGAGACTTAAAAAAAACACCAATTAAAACTATTAGAAAAAAAAAAAAATTGCTACATCGTTCGCGTTTTCGCAGAGCATGTCGCAGTACCAATCACTGTACTCGGGTTCCGACGGGCCGATATTAGCGGCTCGCCCGATGGACTGCTCGATCCCGGAGTACACGCCCGCGCCGCTGTTACCGCCGTCACACCACGATGCGCCGAAAACCGTCATCGTCCCGCCACAGATGGACTATTCGCGTTTCATCAACGAGATCTCGTCGAGGCGGCGACCGGCTCAGCTGCGGGAAATAAGTAATAGCAACAGGACGATAAGGTGAACGGGATATTAATAAAGTCTCCTCGAATCGCGGTTTCAGGCAAAGCACTGGAGAAGCTGCCGTCCACTTGCATCAAGTTCGGTATAGGCGTGCCGAACGTGTTGACTTTCCCGTTCAAGAAGATCAGCGTCGAGCTGATTACGGGCGAACACATCGACCTTAAAGATCAAGAACTGTCCGACGCCTTGCAATACCTGGCCTCCGTGGGGTATGTTTTTTTCTTTTTCTTTTTATCCTTACCGAACGCCGCAGCGATCGACAATTTAAGTCTGACCGACTTAATATATATATGTTACCGTTAGAACCCGAAATTCGTCAAAACTAGTTTTGACTAGTTAAATTGGAGAATTAAACAGAACTTCAATATATTAATCCTATTTTTAAAGTACAATTTTAACAAAAACCAAATTCAATTTAAAATAAGTATTATTTGTTTTATTTATTTTGACAAGGCAAACTGTCGTGGTATTTTGAGTTACATAGTATATATATTTTTTTATAAAAACAGCGATTTGTCCCACACGACTTTTTACAAGTAAGCCTTATAAATCCTTGCCCTGATCCCGTTGATGATTTTGTTGCGGCTGCGCGAAGAGTAATTTGACTGTCAGGAACTTGTTTGACAGTAATAAATACTTCTTTACAACAACTAAATTCAGACCTGAAATAATTTTATTATTTACTACCAAATTACTTATTTTATAATATTTAGTGGATGAGGAGGTTATAATAATCGGCTGTATGGAAAATACAAATAATAATCAAGGTGTGAAACAAATCGCTGATTGCGTAAAGAAAAAGTACAAATGCCACATGAATCTTAATACCACGATAGTTTGCCTTGTCAAACAATCAATACAAATATACTAGTATCGACATTTAAATCCTGGTTAAAACTAGTTTTGACGAATTTCGGATTTTAACTGTAACATATATATATCATATAAACGAAACACCAACTCTGCATTGCACAAATATAATCGTTATGATCTAAAACATTAAGTAATTCGTTTACAAGTGATGCGAATAGTGATCAATTATTTTTTTCCGAAAACAACTGTATCGCGCGAGTCTCGGACCATCTTGAAATGTCAAATGAAAAAAAGCTTTACTTAAAACCTAGTGTTTTGTAAATATTCTTCCGCTTGTTTCGTAATCATTGCATCAACGCTGCTGATATCGATATGAGACGAGATTTGCAATCGATCATCATCATGATAACGCTATGGTACATTTTAATTAACGGGCAACGAGGATATATCATCACAGTTAGATAAATATTATACGTCTACTGTAAAGAAAATAAATATTGATGAAATAAAGACAAGTACAAACACGCATGACGTTTATCGTAAAACAATTACTTAATAAACTATAAGTTATAATTGATAAGCCCATTACACAGAAATAATCAGTTTAACAGTTTTTAAAATAATAATTTATTAGACATAGTAAGCTTTGATTGATACTGTACAAATTAATAAGTTTGAAAAAAAAATCAATTCAAAGTTTTTGCCTAGAAATTGAACTTATATTTTATTGCGTCAACTCGTCGGTAAAAAAAGACTAAAATGTACAAAGAAGTCTACAACTTGTACAGTTATTTTATACTTAACAGCAAGGGTAAATTGTTGAATTAAAAAACGATTCTGAGGTTGAGAAATTGTGATTGCAAGACTTACTATTCGATAAACGCTGTTTATTAAAATGTATTTTTATGGTATATGATTTATTAATTTACAAACATAAATGTATGATCTTAACGACTTAAATTTCAATCTAAAATCAATACTTTATCAGTAATTAATAATTTTTTCTTAATTTATTTATTACGTTAAGTTTGTGAACATAGATCAATAAAAACGCAAGAACATAATATAGAATAACATACAAAAACGTGTAATAAAAGTTTACAACTTGTATACTTATAATTTATCAATTATAATTGGTATAGTAACTTATTAAATTTATTCCTATCGGGTGTTGTTTTCCAACTAGTTGTAACTGGTCCCTGTAATATGTTGATAGATATCGTCCTCTGATAAACTTATTGGAAGGAATACAAGATTGGTTTCATGGGCCTCAAGACTGGGAAAACCGATCCATCATGGTGACATCTGGCGCACAAGAAGGATTATCCAAGGCCGTAGACATGTGCATGACTCGTAACGATTCAGTGATCATACCTAATCCTATATACACAGGAGCTATTGATTTGGTAAGTACGATGTCTCTTTGGTTTCTCACCAACGACAAGTATTAATAAACAATATTAAGAGTAATTGTAGTATTAAGAGTTGCTAACTAGCAATCACCAGTGTTTCTTTGCGTTATTTGTACGTCGAATAATTTCGGTACTAGCCACATACGTTACAAATAATGCGAATAAGTACACAATTATTTAGATTATACATGATTTATATAAAATTATCAAATATGCGTCATAACTTTTATCATAAAATATTTTTCCAGTTCAAGCCGTACAACGCTGAAATCATATCGATAAGACAGGACTCATACGGAATAATTGTGGAAGAATTGGAGAGAGTCTTGGTGGAAAGGAAGATGAAAATGCTACCGATACCAAAGGTATATAAACATACAATCATCATTATCATCATTATGTTTCTCAATAAAATAGGTTCTAGGTGGAGCAAAGAGGAGAGAGCAAAAGAGAGAACCTTAATATGGTTTTTAATTATCCTCCCCTTTCTATGTCACACGTTACTTTGTTTTTATTATTTATTTAAAATATATTTACAGTGTATACTTGTATTACAATTTACAAGCACAATAAGTAAATTTGATATTTACAAAAAAAATATTTAAATGGAATGAAAAACGTTAGGGAGTTTGCCACCAATTAGCAATTAGCAGCACCTCTTTTCGTTTCTTAAAAAAAATTATTCGCTATAAATGTATTTATAATTATACAAGAAATCGATATCTAGTTTTATTGTAAATTATCGATTAATTCAAACGATATTTCCAACAGATGATTTATTTGAACCCAACTGCATCAAATCCGGCAGGCACTACATTAACCACAAACAGGAAACGAGAAATTTATCGACTTGCGTGCGAATACAACATGCTTATTCTCGAAGACGATCCGTACTATTATTTAAACTTTGGAGAGGTAAATCTCAAGATTCCTGTGTTCTTTGAGAAACGTGTTCGTTCAATAGCTTTTACATGATTTCAGGAAAATCCGGTCAGTCTTTTGTCCATGGATACAGAGGGTCGCGTGCTTCGATTCGATTCGTTTTCAAAAATCATGAGCTCCGGGTTACGTGTCGGCTTCATAACTGGACCGAAAACGTTACTTCGTCAAATGGAGTTTCATATGCAAACATCATCAATGCACACGTCATCGCTATCACAAGTGCTATTGTTCAAGCTTCTATCAAAGTGGGGAAGAGATGGTCTGGTTTCTCACTTTATGCACGTCAAAGATTTCTATAGGCAAAAACGTGATCATATGATGTCTGCAGTAGCAAGAGAACTAGAAGGTAAGACAACGTTACAGCTAGAGCAGTAATAGCTTACATAATAATTATATTTCGAAACTACACTTGAGTACGGCGTAAAATACCTACACAATATTCCCCGGTATTAAAAATAAACTAGTTTTTATGTCAATTCGTACGATCGTTCCCCACGTTTTAATTTAATTATTTTCCCCATGTATCTACGTCTAACCGAATTCAAAAATGAGAATACGCAATTATCCTAAAATATTCTTCTGATTTTATAAAAAATATTTTGTTATTTATACTTCGAGATCAAATCAGAAATTTTAATTTTTCGTTGTTAAATAACAACGTATGGATGTGATCCAGTATTGACAGTTTTCATGGTTTTGAAATAATTTTTTTTACAAAATTATAATCCACAAATGTTTGCATAAAAATAAAACATGTATGGTGACGCCTTCATTTCTAAACATATTTCTCCAGGATTAGCTGAATGGTACGAACCCACCGGTGGAATGTTTCTCTGGTTGAAAATCATTGGACTAGAAGATACAAGGCGGTTGGTTGCTACTAGATGTTTGGACAAATTATTGATTTTAGCCCCAGGCTATGCATTCGTAGACGATGTCGAAAGCCCCAGTCCGTTTGTTCGACTTTCATATTCCATCGCCACACCTGAAGAAATAGATCGGGTAATTATTTTTATAGTTTTTTAATAACTTTGTAGTTGATCAGTGTACTTGTAGTCGTGAGTGTACACAACTGTTAAATTAATGTCCGTGGTAAAGTTGTGTACAACATACTAAAATATCGTTTTATTTTCAGGGCACATCATTGTTGGCGGAAGCTATTCGGGAAGAACAGCAATCGCTGTAGCCGGATTGCAAATCAAAATTGTTTTTTACCATTGTTATTAGTACGTTATTTTATAATTTTTCTATTCATACTTCATTTTTGTATTTTCATTTTATGTTTTAAGATCGTTATGATGCCATTTGATTTTAATCAAAATAGTTTTTATTATTTTATTCTGCCTATTGAAGACAGTATATTGAACTATTATTGACTGTAAATTTGCATTACATTTACCTATGTACCTATAGTATATACCATCTACTCTTGATGGCACCATTTTTTATTTCATTTTTTAGACAAAATCTTTTTTTGTAGTTATAACTTTGCCAAAAAAGATTATAACTTTAAATCTTTTGTAAAATGGCTAAATGTTAATTGTTATGTATACTATTATTTGATTATTTTTTAAAAGAATACTCTTTTGTAAAATTACTAAACAAATATTATTATACATTATTATTCGATAATTATTTTTAAGGATTATTTTGTACATATTGATTGCGAACAAGTTTTACCAATAAAATATCATTTTTGGCAATCGTATTCATTCTTTTCAAACCACGAAAAAACTTCAATTAATTACAATTATATAAGAAAAGTGGTTTTGATTGAAAAATGAACCTAATTTTATTTCCTGAAACCGCGTCAGCACGGATCATTACGACCACGGTACATAAGGTCGAGTAAATGAGCAGTTATAGTTCACGATTAGTACGTCGTTTATGTACGTACAGTACATAGCCAGTAGGTAATGTTTTTTTTGAAGAATTCGTACGACGGAGCATAAACGGTGGTTTGGCAGTATTATTCATTTCTCCCGTGTTGTATTCGATGAAACATTATATTTTCATCGATTTAGTCCAGTCGTTTGGTAACGATATTTTACTCCACTTTACTCAAAATCTATATAAACGCGCTTATATGATATATGTGCATTTTACCAGTACATTACATCCATACTTTCATATTATAATTATATAAAAAACTGTAATTTTTATTTTATACATTTTATTATTTTAAGTTTTAGATATTATTTTTTTGTTTAATGAATAATTAAAGAATAAAATGTTTTTATTTTTATCTGGCCCGTGAACTTTTTTTAATTTGTAAATGTGGCCCGAGAGTTCAAAAAGGTTGCCGACCACTGCTGTTAACTAAAAACGTACAGAACGTGCATAACGTGGCGGACCGGAAAGTTCGCTGCATCGTGTAGATTGGTGGTACGTAGTGATGGGTAAATACCCGATAAATAAATTTAGGGTAAATAACCAGGGTATTTACCCGGTATTTTGGGTATTTATTTTTATTGCGTTTTTCTATTTTATTTCAATGTTAAATAAATTGTAAAAGAATTTACCAATATATTGTAACTAAAAAAAATGTTACTTGCAATTTGTAATTAAATATTAAGATAAATCAGGCTAAAAACTTATGTAGTGTTAAAGCTTTAATTATTTAAAATAAAATAAAAACAAATTATAATTTTTATAATATATATTATCATGGTATAAAAGAATAAAACATAACAAAATCAACAAAATTCTCTTAGTAAACTTAAAAAATGCAATCCTCTGATTAATATTAAAATAGATAGGTAAACCAACTTCAGCAGTGTGACGGCCGTCGGTGCGATAAAAAAAAATAAATACCCGATTTTGGAAAGGTGTTTATGTCATGGGTATTTACCCAGGTATTTACCCGAAATAAATTTCTTACCCATCGGGTATTTACCCAGTACCCATCACTAGTGGTACGTCTATGATCTTTGGACGTTTATTTATTTTGCCAAACGCCCTAGGACCGAAAACTAGTCACTTTCCGCCGCGTCCATATAGGCGCGTCGAGTATATTAAGACTTACGGTACCACCTGCAGCGTCCCGTTATTCATGTTTCACACCGATCGCGTGCGGATCAATTGCGCTTGAACACGAACGTGTTTTCGTCTCGAGACAGCTGTGCTTTCGACTGCAACGTTAGGTTCCACACTGCGATCTTAGTGGCCTCTCTGTCTTTCGGATCCGATAAGACAGTGCACGTGCAAGATAACTGTTGCACCGCGCGGTGCATGCAATCAACACGTATCGCGTACGCTCGACGATCACACCCGCTGCACCCGGATTCCGGATCGGTTAGGTGCACGCGGGAGATGTCTCATCGCCACGAGGACGGTTGACTATCGTTAATCATCGCTAGGGCTAGGGACTTATAGGAGTTTGCATATTTTTCAATAATCATTTAAAACATAGCTAAGTCATATAGAAATTTGTTTCGTAGTAATACGAGTTTAAGGCAATCGTTTTTATTTTGCATATCTAGCTCTTTTTTCCCGACAAGTGCATGTTTTGCTATATTTGTATTTTTAGTACATATTTAACATATTTTACACATAAAATACAATATTTAATATGAATATTCTATGAATTTAAAATAAAAAAAGATTAAAATTATTAAATAACCATCTACCTAGGGTTTTTAAATTATTAATTTATAAACAGAATCAATTAATTGTTTTATTTGTTTTTGTTTTGTTTAAAGGCAAACTTAAAAAAGAAGAAATGAAAATAATAAGAAATTATAATAATAAATAAATAATAATCAAACAATTTGTATTTTTTGGTTTTTTAATGAAAATTAAATATTTTTAAGAGCATATTTAAGCATTTTTGCATATTTTCAGAGCATATATGATAATTTTTAAGGGCATAAATGCATGCATATTTTAAGGTTTTTTAGAGCATGAAGTCCCTAGCCCTAATCATCACAATAGAAGAAGAAAAAATTAACCGGCACGTGATTTGATATTATTGTCCGAATTTATCCGAATTTTTAATTATTAGTTATTATTATTTTATATTCACATTATTCGTATGTACCTATCATATGTATAAAATAGAAATCGGTAAAACCGAGATACCGAGCGTAGCGATTAAATTTCTTTTAAAAATTTACGCTTATATATGATATATATTTATTTACACGTCAAGGGGCACAAGATAAATTTGCTCCTTTTATATCTATCTTATTCTGACCCTTAATGCGACCCTGATAATACCATCCAAGTTTCAATGTTTGGTCGGTAAATCAACCAATTGTTTGTATTTAATGCATTTTTCAACGTGCTGATCTTACTCAACAGTCTAAACTTGTATGAAGTCAAAGCATTTTTTTTTAATCCGGTACTCACCACGTGCTCACTTTAAAGTACACCTGTGTAATATGCAATAATTTTGTAAGGAAAATAAGTACATGCTATTGCTGTACATACAATGTACGCAGATTATGCTGGATTATTAATAATTTACACTTTAACCTGAGTAAATACTTTATTTTACTTAAATCATATATAGTTTAGTGCATGCACACTGAAATGGGTTTAATTTATTCAATATGTTTACTTAGATTATCAAATTAAAAATAGCGATGAATCGTGTTTGTTTTCGATAATGACCGGTTAATTTTGCTGTATACCATGATACCACTATTAACTATTAAGTACCATTGTATTGGAGGTATAATATTATTATTTAATCAATGGAACTATAATCACCCAAGCACCACGACATCCCCTCGATACACAATAATTCTTAATACTAGTTAATATTGACATTAGCTTAAGTTTTATTATAATAACAAATACTTTGTATACATTAATTATCCTTCTTGAAAATCTTAATTGTCAGGATAAGTTTTTGGTGGGAACTCTATTTTACTATTTAAAACACCTAATAAAATATTATAATTTATCAGTTTTCAAATGTACATTGACAACAAAACGGCCTATTTAAAGTATTATTAATAGTTAATTGCGATTCAACATGTCGTGTTGCGCCAAAACTCTCGACAAGTCTTCAGACATAAACAACGTTGTAAGTGCATAATTTAAATAATACACACAATTTGTTTTAATTTCATCAAGTTTTGAATTATTGTTTAATTTACCTCTAAGGAAAACAATGAGTAGCATTAAAATGGGTTATGAACAGATTTGCATTAAATTAAATTTGAATTCCCAAACTAAACGAGTTGCTTATTTTATCATATGAAATAATGAATGTTAACACGGTGTTGTACAATCAATATTTTTAAAATATTACTACATCCTCGTTTGGCTCAGAGTCTAAAATTGCATGTAAACTATACTAATTCGTGGATACATCAATATTTTATAATCGAATTAATGATTTGGAACGTTCGATGAATTGAACAGAAATAATACTGCAAAAATGATGTTAACATTTTATAAAAATCCTGTTATAAAAGAGGCAGCATTAGCGAATTGCGGATGAGAGCTAAGTATTGCAGGATATTGTAGTATTATACTGGTCACTTTCGATTTTTCCAGTAACTTTTCCGAACGAACGAATAACTGAATTTTAAATGTTGAATTTCATATACAAATATTTTATAAGGCTAATGAGGGTTTAGTTAAAATATTTTAGTAATTTTAGGTTGTATGACTTGCAATATTTCATTTGTACATTTTTAAAATTTGAAGTACAGAATAACCGACCATTAAGGCCCTAAGAGAAATTTCGAAATATCAATAATCATAAATGTTAAAACAATTTTGAAGGATTCTGCGTCCGAACCCTACTTCACTCGGTATGCACAACTGTACATATAAATATTTTAGCCCACTGTTTAAGAATATTTAATATCAAGAACCAATTCATTATGTAAACAGTTTTTTCTCTTAAAACAATAAACTTTAAATATGAACACTGGATATATTTATTATTAATCAAAAATAAGTAATTTTAATTTTCAGTATTTTATCTCATCAGATCATCCAAATATACTATTGAACAAATGGACCTTGTTTTCAAATATACTTCTCAACGCACTTTACACATCAAAATGCTAACATACGAGTATAATCCCTCAGGTCGATAGAATGTATTACAGTATTAAAAGCTAACATATGATATTCGATGATTTTTAATGATTTAAAATGTTTATTATTAATATGTTTACACTTATAGTATTGGATAAACAATAGCATTGATTATAAATTTATAAAATAGTCTATTGTCTAACCATAGGTGATATGTTTTGGTTGATAAAATACCAGGTTCACATATTTTTATTTTACCATAATATTATCATGGACGCACTTCACTTCGTACTTTTCTGCAATATCACTATTCTATTCAGCTCGTAATAATATTGCAAAAGTTTAAAACACCCCTACCATCTGAATGATATGTCACAAAATATCTCCGATGACATGTAAATTTATTTTGTTTTATCATTGTAACTGATATGTTATAATAATATAATGTTCGTAAGTAGTATACATTTTCAATTCTAATTATTTTTGTGGACGCATAACTCATCCTACTACGGTTCTTATAAGTACTTATAGTACAAGTGTACTAAGTTTATTTCAATTAATTTGACTTTTAAGATACATAATATAATGAATAAAATCAATATTAAATCCATTAAATTAGATATTACGGTGAATTATCGGTGTTTTGAATTGCAATGGAACCACGAAGAAATACAAATTATTGAGTTTTTGACTTATTTACTGAGAGTTTATATAGTGTAAATTAATTTATTATATTATTTATTTATTTATTTATAATAAGATCATATTATATCTATTCATACTTGCACCAATCATTTATTTATAACATTTACTTTGAATAAAACTGTGCAAATAAACAACTAAAAACTACCTTCAATGCTGTTCAAAAATTTTTACATTTCACGAGCTTATAATTTTCTTAAAATTTTTGTACGAATACCAGTTGTGTATGTCTTATTTGTCTAAAGTGTTTTTAATTTTACCATTAAATAATTGTTATACATATATAAACTTATACTTAAAGAAGACGTAAGCCGATAGGTAGCATTGTTATTAGTTTTAATACCATTATTATACTATATTAGCCTATAAAATACCAGAATCACAATTTTTCACGACATTTAAAAACGCACAAAATCTATGAAATTCAAATTTGAACTCAAAAAGAAAGAGCGCAAGTGAAAAAACTTAGTTTTACATTTGTTGTTGAACATACCGTATAACTACTTACTTTTAATTTTAATCATGCACCTACCTTTCTTAGTTCTTACTAATACATGTGCTGAGTCAGAGAGTAGTTTGAATAAGCGATAGGTAGTAATTATTTTACAGTAATAGCTAATAAGTATAATTAGTATATGATATAACTACACTAAGGTGGTATTTTTAGGTACATTTTTTAGTTGGTTTAAATTTTGAGTAGTTTCGCACATCATTTGAGTACAACGTTTTTAATTGGCTCATCAATTGAATTAAATATATGTATAAATATATATATGTATGTCTGTATATACCTATGTCTTTTGGCAAGTATAATATATTTATGTAATTTATACTTTTTGTAATGAGTAAATACATTTCTTAATTGTACCTATAATCTCAAAATTAGCTATCAGTGTAGCTTTGCATGTGAATAGTTTTTTTAATAATCATTTTAATATAATATATAGACCATTTAACTGCCTCTGTATAGCGACCGTGTTGTATTTTAAATTAACTACTTTCAAAATATTATAATTCTACAACAACCACTTGTAACGTATCACGTATGTGCTGTAGAAAAAGCCCTACGTAAAACTTGAATATTTTGGATTTAATAAGCAGTAATAACTAATATACCTAATAACTGATAACCTAATTTTATACCTATAGTTAAATGGGCATGTGTGTTCACACATTTGCCACGTGTGCAATCGCTTGTTTGCGTGTTATATTCATGTTATTCCTATCGTTTTACAACCCACTGTTTAAACATAAATAGTTACATTTAAATATTTTTTAATGATATATGTGATCGGCACAACATTATTGAGTGGATCATTTTTACATAGGTATGTACTGTATTTTTAGGCCAATTGTTTTCATAGAAAATAACGGTTTTGTTAACTAAGGGTTGAGAACTTAAGACTTTATAAGGGTTTCATTTCATTCCGATTAATTTAAACAAAAAACTCATAACATGATTTAATATAATAACTATTAAGTTGTACAAAACGTTTATTGGAAAACTGTCCAACCGTATAATAGTTTATCGTTATATTATGTTTAATTTATCATTCGATGTTTTAGAACAATAATATTTTGTACTTTTACAGAGTGTGGGACAACATCAATTATTGTACTCGAGTTCCGAAGGACATGTATCGGTGGTTCATTCGAAAGATTGTTCGACTCCGGATCATTCGACCAAACCATTATCACTGCCAAATGATAAGACCTTCGTCCCGTCTAAAATAGACTATTCCCGTTTTATCAATAAATTGTCGTCAAACCGACCAGCGAACCTTTTACGAGAAATATGTAACTATGATAATTTTATAGATAATTACGAACCGTTTACATAATCAGTCTCACAAACACAAACATACTGCACTAATAACCTTATTTAATATACCTACGTGCACACAACACGAGAGCCAAGCTACTAAAATTAAATCATTACTTTCTTTAAACGTATTAAAATATTATTTTTATTTGTCACAACTATTAATACTCCTCAATTTGTTTTAGGTATGAATGTTTAAAATATTATCAAATAACAATAGTGCAGTACAGTTAATTTCACAACTTTGTATTACGTGCACTTCATCGATAACAATTCGTTGTTAGAATTACACTCATATTAATTAGTTATTGCTTACTGTTATTGAAGATTGAACACAAATAACATTTATTTATACAAAAAATGTTTAGTTTCTCTATTAGTTTATGTAATAGAAAATCGATGTAATCGACAATAAAAAATTACATTTTCTATTGTGGGTCCCCCTCCCTTAACAATGTAGGTTAAAAGTGTACTTCCCCCCCTTAAATTAACTGCATGACACTCAAACTTTTGACTTATATAAGTTACAAAAACTATTTTCGAATTATGTTTCAGGTGGTTTACTAGAAAATTTACCTCCCACTTGCATTAAGTTCGCTATAGGAGTACCGAATGTATTGACTTTTCCGTTTAAAAATATAAACGTGAAACTGATTACCGGCGAAAATATTGAACTTCAAGGTGAAGAATTATCTATTGCTTTACAATATCTCCCTTCAATAGGGTAAGATTATACAAAATACTTAATGAATAATAACTTATTTTAAGCAATCTAATTAATGCTGATAAAGGTTAATGATAGGAATACACCTGTTCTTTTTAAAAGCTTTTCAATAACTTAAAGTCGAATGTGCACTGATGATGATTATACCGTGTGTCCGCGGAAACAGGGTACACTTTACCACTCATTACCCTGTGGCCTGTACATATTTTTCAATTTTGTTTTCGGGACATTAAATTAGACTATTGGATCTTTAATTTCGATGACTTACAATTTTTTTTACTCACATATTTTGCGCATGCGCAACACAACTTCACTTTTTTTAAATGGCAACCCCTATTTTTAATATCATTTTCGGATTAATGTATTATTTTAAAGTAATTTTGATCTAACAACTACTACTCTCAATCCAATATTGACCGAATGAGAGCGATTTAAAATTTTAAAAATATTATTTTGTTAACATTTATTTTTTAATTTTAATTTTATTATTTTAAACTCTACTACACATTTTTTATTTACAATTCAATTTACAAAAATCACAAACATAAGTTACTCGATAAATTGTTCGAAAGTTCCTCCATTATTTAGAACGCATGCTTCAAATCTACTGCTCATAATTCCCGAATTGTAAAAGAATTTTTAAAAGTAAGATTTGGTGAAAAATACATTGCAACACACGGACCAGTAGAGTGGCCTCTAAGGTCACCTGACCTTACACCGTTAGATTTTTTTTTGTGGGGACATTTGAAAAATGCTGTGTATACTGATCCTCAAATCAACATTCAAGACTTAAAAAATAAAATTACACACGCATGTAACCTCTTGAATGAAAATCAAATACTGTCAGCAACTAATCGTGAATGTTCACGTCGATTTGAAGCATGCGTTCTAAATAATGGAGGAACTTTCGAACAATTTATCGAGTAACTTATGTTTGTGATTTTTTGTAAATTGAATTGTAAATAAAAAATGTGTAGTAGAGTTTAAAATTATAAAATTAAAATTAAAAAGTAAATGTTAACAAAATAATTTTTTTAAAATTTTAAATCGCTCTCATTTGGTCAATATTGGATTGAGAGTAATAGTTGTAAGATCAAAATTACTTTAAAAAAATCCATTAATCCGAAAATGATATTAAAAATAGGGGTTGCCATTTAAAAAAAGTGAAGTTATGTTGCGCATGCGCAAAATACGTGAGTAAAAAAAATTGTAAGTCATCGAAATTAAAGATCCAATAGTCTAATTTAATGTCCCGAAAAAAAAATTGAAAAATATGTACAGGGTAATGAGTGGTAAAGTGTACCCTGTTTCCGCGGACACACGGTATATTATATGCAAGTCACTGCATGTGTTTTATAATATATTTTCGAGATTGTCGTTAACTGTTTTTAATATTTATAGCTATTTAAAACTTCTGATTCTAATAGGTGCTTGATTAAAATTAAAACAAAGTCATGTTTGACAACAAAGACATAAGTCATGTCACATGCATGAAAATATGTGATTTTCGGGAAAATCTAATTCTAAACGAAAAATTGTATAAGTATAAATTGTATTAAAAAAGGTCCAATTTTGTATTCACATTTTAACTTTTCAAAATAAAATATTAATTATTTATTAATGTAATTAAGGGTCTGGACATTGAAGTATACATAAATAATCATATTATAGATACAGGCCTTTCATTGATATATTAGAAAAATTGCAAGATTCGATCCACGGGCCTCAAAATTGGACGAACAATGCTGTTATTGTGGTAGCTGGCGCTCAAGATGCATTATCTAAAGCTGTGGACATGTTTATAAGTTTTAATGATCCAGTACTACTACCAGATCCTATATATCCAGGAGCAATTGATTTGGTAATGTTAATTGCATCAGTGAACGTACTTGATCTAATATGTAGTTGATGGTAGTGCATCAAAAAAATTCTAACAGGTTTATCATTACTATAAATAGAATAATATAAGTATATTATGCATATACTACAACTGTGTTAGGTACTATATCAACGTTTTCTCAAGCATTCAATAATATACAATTTAAAATACACGCACCTTATCAAATAATCAAATGCAAATTTTCAGTTCAAACCATACGACGCTGAAATCATAACCATGAAACAAGACTCGAGTGGGGTAATTGTGGAAGACATTAAGAAAATCTTAGTGGAAAGGAAGAAGAAAATGCAGCCGATTCCAAAAGTATATCACTATTGTCAAATTTTTCTTACAATACGGTTGTCGCGTATCAATCATTATCAGTTCATCGAGATATATATTTATATCTCGAGTCCGCCATAATCCCTATCACCAGTGTAGTATGTATTCGTTCGCCTAACGGATATTATCATTCAATGCGCGACGTGTCGTCCGTTTTGGGTATTGTATTGTTCTTATATTATATGTCTAATACTATTCGAATGTTATTGTGATCATGTAAAGTGCTTTTACACTATAATTAGTGAAAGTTAAAAATACAGTCCACAAACCGTCAAACAAATCGCGTTTTCTTTTTATTATTCATAAAGATTGACCACGTCCCCAACATTTGGTCCAATCGAGCCGGATTCGAAATTATCGTCGGAAACGTGGTCTCAAATCTCAATAATTCGATCAACCAACCAGCTCATTACCATCGAGAAAAGGAAGAAATTAGAAAAGGCAATTCAAGAAAAGACTTCAATAACCGATTGGTATCACGTGGATACAAAAGACAACCCTGCAGACATTATTTCCCGCGTGTGCTGTCCGTCAAAGTTATCTTATTATCTAGCAGTTTGTTGTGGTGGTATGGACCAGAGTGGCTAGTTAAAAATGAAGAAGAATGGCCGATTACTAATTACGAAGAAATATTAAACAAAACCGTAGACGCGCCTGAACAAAAATCCAGTAGTAGCAGCGCATTAGTTACTTCGGACAACGATTGTGTTATATTCAAGTATTCTTCGGCGCAGAAAGTGATAAGAATTATTGCATACTGTATGCGTTTTAAAACAAATTGTGCGAAACAAAAGGTTGTTGGTAGTCTACTTCCCGACGAAATAGCGCGTGCAAAACTTGTTATTATTAAGTTGATACAAAAAAAGGACTTCCAACATGAAATTCAAAAACTACAAACTAGTCGTGAAGTATCACCAAAGAGTAGTCTCTATAGACTGAGACCATTCATAGATGACGACGGCATAATTCGCGTAGGTGAGAGGTTGAAGCACGCTGCGACCATAAGTATTTTTCAGCGCAATCCTGTAGTACTACCTGCTAAGAACATTTTTACGGAGAACCTAATACAAGAAGAACACGTACGATTAATGCATGGTGGTCCTCAGGCAGTACTGACTTCCATTAGAGAAACTTACTGGCCGATAAACGGTCGAAACATCACCAGGAATGTGATTCGTAAATGCATTACATGTTTTAAACAGCGACCGGACATAGTACAACCCATCATGAGCGACTTACCTAAGGACCGCGTACAACCAGGTCGTGCCTTTCTTAAATGTGGCGTTGACTATGCAGGACCATTTTTGTTAAAATCCAGTTTACGAAAAAACGCTCCGGTAATAAAGACGTACGTCTGTTTGTTTGTTTGTTTGTTTCATTACGCGTGCTATACACCTCGAGTTAGTCGGCGATTTAACCACGGAGGCGTTCGTGCGAGCCATAAATCGATTTTTCGATCGACGCGGTAAGAGCGAAATTATCTATTCAGACAACGCTACGAACTTTGTTGGTGCACAGAGACATCTATAAGAATTATACCAACTATTGCAAAATGACGAACACCAAAAAAAGACAAACGAGGTTTTATCAAAGTTAGGTAACGAGTGGAAGTTTATACCCACGCGATCCCCGCACTTCGGCGGCCTATGGGAGGCGGGAATAAAATCAATGAAGCACATTTTACGTCGAGTTATGGGTGATGCTTATTTTACGTATGAGGAACTATTAACAATAATAACACGTGCTGAAGCCTGTTTAAATAGTCGTCCGTTAACGCCCCTTTCGTCCGATCCAAGTGATTTCATTCCCCTTACTCCTAGTCATTTCCTTATTGGCAACTCCCTTGCTGCAATTCCTGAAGTCGATGAGACTTCAATTTCAATCAACAGGTTAACCAGAAGGCGTCGAGTATCTCAGTATTCGCGTCAGTTATGGAAACGTTGGAGTCGCGAATATTTGTCGCAATTGCAAGAGAGATCGAAGTGGGCTGGTGAGAAAGGGCCGAAAGTAAAAGTCGGTACTGTAGTCTTACTGAAAGACGACAATCTTCCGTCTTTAAGGTGGCACATGGGTAGAGTATCTAAAGTAATCACCGGAGAGAATGGCGTCATTCGAGTCGCGGAAATTCGTACGGCGGGAGGTACTTTTACTCGTGGAGTTAGAAAATTATGTCCATTACCTTTCGACGATAATCGAAATTAATAATTTCATTGTTTTATTTACCTATGTAAAATGTATATATGTTTTTTCGACATTTTTCTTTTTTTTTATGTTTTATTATGATTTCATGTAATGTTAATTTCAAATTTGTTAATTGTATTATGTATTTTTGAAAACAATGTTTCAAGGCGGGCGGCATGTCGCGTATCAATCATTATGATATATATATATCACTATTGTCAAATTTTTCTTACAATACGGTTGTCGCGTATCAATCATTATCAGTTCATCGAGATATATATTTATATCTCGAGTCCGCCATAATCCCTATCACCAGTGTAGTATGTATTCGTTCGCCTAACGGATATTATCATTCAATGCGCGACGTGTCGTCCGTTTTGGGTATTGTATTGTTCTTATATTATATGTCTAATACTATTCGAATGTTATTGTGATCATGTAAAGTGTTTTTACACTATAATTAGTGAAAGTTAAAAATACAGTCCACAAACCTCGATCGTCAAACAAATCGCGTTTTCTTTTTATTATTCATAAAGATTGACCACGTCCCCAACAACGGTTTAGATTTAAGTATGTTATCCTCTTCAATGGCACTTTGCGCAGCAGAATGGTGGTCAGCCCATGATTGCTTACAATACGCAATGATGATTCTATATTTGGGAGGGGTGAACTATTACTTATTGTTGTGGACATTAATGATTTCGAGTCATTCCGAATTGTGAGGTTCAAAGATACACAGAAAAATATATGTTACCCTTGTTAAGCAAGATACAAAGTTCTATATAAGTACAAAAAAAAATAATGCGAAAGCAAGCACGGAGGGTTTAGATTGTTTAGAAATAATGAGAAATGTTCGATACATCTTGAAAAACCTGATCGTGACTAAATATTTCGAAAAGATACTGTCATACTGAATACATGCGTTTCATATTGATGTATTTAGTATAATTAAACTTAAGCCATGTGAACTGAGTCGAGTATTTTTACAAATTTTACCGTCCGATTGCTTTATTTTTTTTTCATATTTTAATGAAATTACATAATTTTCTAATAGGTGATTTATTTGAACCCTACTGCATCAAATCCGGCAGGCATTACATTAACCATAAAGAGGAAACGAGAAATTTATCAGCTTGCCTGTGAATACAACATGCTTATTCTCGAAGACGATCCATACTATTACTTACACTTTGGAGAGGTAAATCTCAAGATTCCTCTGTTCTTCGAGAAACGGGTTCCTTCAATAGCTTTTACATGATTTCAGGAAAATCCTGTCAGTCTTTTGTCCATGGATACAGAGGGTCGCGTGCTTCGATTCGATTCGTTTTCAAAAATCATGAGCTCTGGGTTACGTGTTGGCTTCGTAACTGGACCGAAAACGTTACTTCGTCAAATGGAGTTACATATGCAAACATCATCAACACATGCGTCATCATTATCGCAAATGCTTTTGTACAAGCTGTTATCAATGTGGGGTATAAATGGTTTCAATTCTCATACAATGCGGGTAAAAAACTTCTACGAGCAAAAAAAGGATCACACGATGCAAGTCGTCAAAAGGGAATTGCAGGGTTAGTCTTAAAAATCATTGCACTAAACAATTATTAACATCAGCATCAATTATATAATATTAGTTCAATGTTGACATCATCGGAAGATATAAGTGACATACGTTCAAAATTTAAATATTATTATGTATAATATATATTAGTGCGTATTAGTATGCTCTATTAAATAATTATTTTTATTTAACAGGATTAGCAGAATGGTATGAGCCTACTGGAGGAATGTTTCTCTGGTTAAAAATCATCGGACTGAGCGATACAAAAAAACTGGTCACCTCTAGATGCTTGGAAAAACTAGTTGTCTTAGCTCCTGGATATGCATTTGCAACCAATTATACGAGTCCTAGTCCGTATATTCGAATTTCATATTCCATTGCGACACCAGAAGAAATAGATCGGGTATGTATTTATTTTTAACTTCTCAACAATCAAAGTATGATCATGGTTTTAAATTATATTCTATAAAAATATAATTACAGCATGTAGTTAATAAACTCAACATCAATGATTATTAGTGTGAAAAGTTTTCTAGAAAAATATTATGATAATACTCCGATTCAAAAATTACAAATCTATCAAGTTTGACATAAATATTTTATGTTTGTAATAAATGGACGTACGATATAATACGAGCGTATATAATTCAATTCCACCACAACCCACAGTTTTCGTGGATGTTTGGTGGTTATAAGTTTATAACTTACTGACTAACAGCTAATAATCAATAAGAAGATACTCCGATATGAAAAGCCCACCTGAGTGATTGTCTCTTTTGTTAACATTGAAAATCTCAATAGTCATCAGTGCACATTCAGTGTAAGTGTGACACTTTCTAACGATTTTGTTATTTTACTTAAGGTAGGAAGACTTATGGTATCCAATAAAGCGGAATCATTTTTGTTGAACTCTTGTTGTGGCTCATGCGTAAGGGACGTTTTGTCTTTAGTATTTGAAGAGCCAGATATCAGAGCGTAATATACGGCTACTGTGACTGTTTTCACTAATTTTTGCTGAATACACTACACCGCATTGACGTTTTTTAGGTGTGCTCTTTCTTGTGCTTTCTTCTAGACAAAGTAGCCCTTCCCGTTTGCAGTGAGTGCTTCGCAACAATTTGCACGTTTAGATTTTGATTTTTTCAACTTTCTGCACTTTTTTCCTGCATTTTTTCGTCTAGCTTAAACTAACATCTGAGCTAGGACCCGGATATATCAACATTGTGTAATATTATCAGCATATTATACCATAATATTATTGGTAGCACACTAGTACTCACTTGAAGTTCTGACAATTTTTTCTGTAGTTAATTATTGTTCGGTTACAATTTTTCAATGTCTCATTTTCTTTTCGTACTTGAACCAAAAAAAAACTTGGTCAATGTTTTGATAAACATTATTCGTTTGCATAAACGTATCCACCATAACAAATCCACCGTTGCGCGCCTGACTAAGATCATTTTTTTAAAACACTAAATACTCTTTCGAGTTCAGAAAAACAAATTTGACACAAACGTTATATATTAAACACTACGTGTAAATTTGGCACCCGAGAGAGCGGAACGTACGTATTGCTCGTCCAACAAACGAATCGCAACTGTTTATAAACTTTGATTAATTTCTTTTGAGACCAATTATATAAAACATCCCTCGCATCATCTTGGGTCTTAAAACTCTAAATAAATTCTATACAGCAAGAATAAATAAGTGAATACTTTAAAATGCTCAAGCATATTAAAATCACAATGGAATAAATGTTATTTGTAAAGTTGTAAATAATATATATGAATAATAATAATAATAATACTAAGTGTAAAAATTTATTTTTTTTCTAGGGAATATCACTCTTGGCGGAATCTATACGAGAAGAATTGAAATTAATTTAGCGACAACCAACCACACAATCAATCTATTTTTAAAAAATAATACATTTAGATACTGTACTATATACTATACTATTTATAAATGTTGAACTTTAAAGGTAATACGAAATATATTGGCCAAATAACCTTGTATTTTTATTAGGGTTTTTTCTGTTTGATAGAGAGCATTTGAATACACAAAATTTAAAAAAAGGTCCACTTTTTGTCCGCGCATTCACAGTAAAATAGAATTTTCTTTAATTGACACCATTATTTTTGAGACTGGATACTTTATTTTTTCTCAGCAACTTTGGTCTTTGACTTATAAAGTTATTTTATGCCTTCAAAATTGACATTTCTATGATAGTCTACATTTTCGAATTAGGTAATTGGCTTTTTTAAAATGTTTGCAAATGATTTAGCTTATTTCCACATAATTTTTTTTTTTTTTTTTCATTTATTAAAATTAAAATGTGTCAACATATTACATGTTATTACAAGTTTGTTACAATATATGAAAATTATAATATACAATATATGTGTTATGGATGTACGGAAGAATATTGAGATGTGTGTTATGGGACGGAAGTGATGGGGAGTGGGATTAAGTTTATAATGGATGTTAGAGCAATTAAAAGGGGGTTTAGTATTGATTTTAATTCGTCGAGGAATCTGGTGATGATGTGCAGAGATTGATCGGGTGGTAGTGTGGTGGATGTGATTTTGGCGTATGACGGTTTTTCTTTTCGGTTTGAACTGGGGGTTTTATTTCCGCTTCTTCGAGAAGCAGGTTCAGGTATGGCAGATGTTGGAATAGTATGGTTTTCACTATTAATTTTTTTGGCGTTTGGTATGGATTAATAATTTTTTGTAGAATTTGCATCCTTTATAATTTGCGGTGTGATCACCGTCACAGTTTGCACATTTTGTGGGTTCCTCCCGTTTTTTTGTGCATTTGTCGGTGGAGTGTTCTAATCCGCATTTTACGCACCGCGGATAGTAGTGACAGTAGTTACGTGTGTGTCCGTACATTTGACAGTGGTGTCATTGAGGAGAACCGAGTTTTCCTTTGGATATTCGAATTTCACGATTGAGTTTAATATTTTATTGATTTTGAATATTTCTCGATTATTAGTGTTACAAGCCAAGCTTATGTTAAATAAAGGAAGTGGCAATTTGTTCGCTCTTGTGAGTTATATTTGAAATGTTGATAACTTTGTGACCAAGGTCACTTAGACAATTTACAATGTCCACGGTAGGAGTGGAGTAGTGAAGGTGGTGTAGCACGACATGGAATGGTTGTGAGGAACGGGGGAGATAAGAATGATATTCATAATTAACTTCCACCAGATAAGACTTAATGGTCATAAAGTTGGCGCGTATCTATTAGCGCGTATCTATTAGCTTTGCTAGTGAAACCCTCTGGGCCCACCTTGCGAGTTAAATCTTTGTTGAGCGTAATAAAATCTGTTACGTTTTTTAGGATAATATTTGGGAGTTTTACGTTACTCGGTTTTGACGAGGTCTTGTTAGTTTGTGAGGCGAGTTGAGCTCCAGTTTGCACAAAAACGTCGTCTTGTTCCTCAATGCTACCGACTTTAATCAACTCTATAACACGAGAGATATTACCTGGTGTAAATCCCGGTGGGACACCCTGTATATATATTTTCGAAACGTCATTCAAATATGCAAAAACTAATTTCATATTTCAAATATGGAGATACTCAGAAACGTGTTTATGTAACCATCACTGTGCGCTACGATGTTTACAGACCTATAGTACATCCGACTGGCGTGGATGTGCATGAGCTTATGACTTATGAGTTTTAATTCCCGAACCTGCTGTTATAACGCTTCTGTCCAAGTCCAATTATACACAGAAATAGAGTAGTTATTATGTCCACGTAAAGTAATCATCAGTGTATTTGGCATACACCATTTCAGTACTATAAATGAATAAATAAAATGCATACACGTGGTACAGTACGATACTTTTATTTAAAAAAAAAAGTGCACAAACATTACGTTTTATAAAAGAATTAGATAGTTACATTTAAATTCGGATGATACTAAAAGTGTTTTACATACTAGTGCACATCATGATAACTGCATATGTAATTTGTAAATAAATGTATGTAAAATACGTGCGTATATTGTGTATATGTATTCGGTACATACGGCAGAGCTTATTACTTTGAGACGGGAGGAGGAGTAGCAGGAGGAGGAGGAGGAGGAGGAGTAGCAGGAGTAGCAGGAGGAGGAGGAGTAGTATTAGGTGTATTTGCTCCAGTAGTAGGTGGATTTTCTGTATTAGCTTGACTATCAGTAGTTGACGCTAGGGTGGATCCTGCAGGACAAGCAGGTGGAGTTGGATTATTATTAGTTTGCTGTTGACTACTAATCATCCCAAAGTTCTGTATTAAAAAAAAAAAAACATTCTTTAATACAAAAAAATACGCAACACACAAGTATATAAATATATATGAGCTATTAATTATGATTTGTAATTAATAAATAATTTCTAATATCTTCATTAAATTACGTATATTAATTTCTATACATTAAAAATTATGTTATGGTATCAAAAATGTCAAATTTGTAAACAAAAACTGAAGTGTATGGTTAAAAATGTTAGCGAAATGTTATGAAAGAGATAGATTATAATCATTGTTTAAAGATGTTGATATCATTTCATTTATTGGACTCTACAATTCAGCGGTTCCTAACCTAGGGATATTTACCCCCAAGGGGTAAAATACGATTTTTTTGAGGGGTAAAGACTTAACTAATTTTTTTTTTCATTTTATGTACTTTACACCTATCATTATTAACTCTAATCGTATATCAGTTATGAATACTTCAATTGTAATAGTAATTGTAATATTATAATTGTTACACCAAGTGCTTCAGCTTGGAGAAGAAAATGCTTTGTTTCTGGAAAAGACCAAATCAGGCAAGGTAAAGGAGAAAGAGTTTTACATTAAAATAACGGATAATGTATTTATTTCTAAACTGGCATATCTTGTGGATTACTTCGGATAAATAAATACACTTAATCTCAGTTTGCAAGGGAATATGACGAATATTTCAACTGCTCAAGATTCAGGTTGCCAGTTTTCTTTGTAAATTGCAACTTTACCAACGCCGAGTTGAAGTTTAGGACATTTTAATGTTCCTAGAACTAACAATAGTGCTCGACGTCAGAAATGAAAAATGCTCATTCATAGACAAAATAACTTCTCCACTTATTACCAGTTATAGATTCAATTGGTAAATATTTTCCTGGTTTGAAAAATCGTCAAGAAAATGCTTGGGTATTAAGACCCTTTTCAGTGGATGCTAGTGTATTACCAGATATTGAAATTGAAGCTTAAGTACAATTTTTAGGACTTTGTGAAGACAACACACAGAAAAAAGATTTGAAAACATACAACTAGAAACATTTTGGCGAAAAATTGGTGGCGAGTATCCATTTTTATCAGAAAAAGCCTTGAAAATACTGATTCCTTTTTCCATCGTACAGGAGTGAAAGTGAATTTTCAACAATGGTAACAATGAAAACAAAAGCAAGAAACCGATTGAACTTGGAACAGACATAAGATGTGCATTGGCCAAAACTGAATTGAATATTAAAAAAATTGTCAGAAATGGGCAAAAGCAACCGTCCAATGTTATAGCAAATGCATATTTTTTTTGGTTCGTCCTAACTCCTAGAACATCCAAAGTAAGATACAACTACCTAACTTCCTACACCTAACTTCCGAGCCCTGGTTATACGAGCCCTCGTACCTTATAAATTAAAATATAAACTATTTTGTTTTCTTCGTTTCTGTGTTGGTTTTTTTTTAACTCAACTTTTTTTTTAAGTTGATGGGAGGGGGGGGTATTTGTTAATATCGAACTTGATAATGGGTAATAGTCTCAAAAAGGTTGGGAACCGCTGGTCTACATAGATTAGTACTCTTGTGTAACTGTTATTACCGGAATATTTCACTCCCACCAGAAGAAATATTAGATGAAATGCCCAAAAAGTCAAGATAAATAGATCTCCTGTTATATAAATTAATTAAATTTTATAAATATCATATTATGCTGTTCATACTTTTTTTACTGACTCAATGTAATTATGAACCTCCACTCCCATAAGGAATTCCTGTCCACGGCACCGTGCACGAGTAATGAGTATGAACCATTTTTGTGTGCAAAATATTTTTAAAAAATAAAACAAAAGTATCCTCTTTTTGGAGAATCGACTTCTCTACCAACGTTACTAACAATTTTATTACATGGTTATTACTACGATCTTATAAAATGATGCTTTTTATGCAAGTTGCAATAGTAAAAATCAAAAATTTTGAAATAAGTGCGTATGAGTGTTGAATTACATTTAATCATAATTACGATCGATTATAATCCTAATTGAATATTAATTAGTATTAGCATGTATACTTACGGTGATACCCAGAACCAGAACGAAGGCAAATCCAAAGCTCAATTTTAAATCCATGATTTATTTTTTTTTTTAAATAATTAATTTTATAAATATATAAAAGTAAATTGTAATGTGACGAATCGAATGAATTAGTTGTGCGTCTGTAGCCCCTTTTATATGTTTTATAAATGTAGTTAACTCCATGAAGTTTGCATTTTATTTTAACAGCTGATTATTAAATAATAAATTACTGCAATTCAGTTAATTGGGTAAAATGTTCAGTCAATATTTATTTAGTCGATCATATTTAGGTATGCAATTAATCACAAAAACAAAATAATAACTCATATCAATAAATTATAAAAAAAAAAATGTCCAAATTAAAATTTATAACTTTATCGAGTATATTTTTTAGCTGTATTTTTAATTTACATTTTCGATTTTGTAGTTATATTTCTGTAAAATAGGTACAGTACTATCATAAAGTATTTCGTTTAGTTCACATCGATAAAAGTGTTTTATAATCATAATAAGTGATTACAAATAGCATGCCCCTATCTTTTAACAAATATAACCGTTAAAAAGGGCTTGGACTTATTGTAAATACTTTTTCATATTCTTCAAAAATTTCAAAGAGATGAAAATTTTAGTTTCATAATATAATTACTGGATGGCAATAAAATATTTCAAAATTGATTTTCAGTTTACTATAAAACATTTTTAATTTGTAATAAAAAATTATAAATCGTACATAGTGATAACCACTCATAAGTAATAATATATCTTAAATGTTATTAAATAATACTTCGAAGCAAGATGAATAAGGTTAATATGATCATGAAAGACCAAATTGAATCCATCGTGGAATAGAGCGTAACTCGAAAAAGTCCCGAGAGCGAATTTGTATATCAGTCTAACACTAAGGGCTAATTTTTTTTTTTTTTAACTTGTTTTGACTGTAAAACCTCAATTTTTTATAAAAAAAAAAAAAGTTATTGGTGGTCATTTTTAATTGTTTTTCCTGGGCCGAAAATATCATCAACCCGCCCCTACAAGTTTTCTCCCTAGTTCTCTGTCATCAACGGCTTCAAAGCGGGTGCGCAATTAATGGTAAATAAATCCCCCTAGACTCTAGAGCATTATTTCACTATTATTTTACTAATGTTTTGCTATATTTTATTCTTGCGTTTCAATTGCAGACATTATAATTTATAACACTGGCTGTATATTATTTTAATGGCTACCCAGAAAACGGCGACCAGCATCAAGGTTCTTAATGATAACTGATAATTATCGTCAATACGCGTAAGCTATTACGGATATTTGTAACATTTTTTTTGTTTTTTTGCAAATGTAAAAATCACGTATCCGCGATCTTGTGATTGTGTACTACACTGTGTAACTTTGTTATTATTTTTCGATCACAAAAGGATAAAACTTTTATCGTGCATGTTCCGTCCCCAAATTCTCGATAACACTATTAATAATTCTTGATAATTATGTTACCGGCTATTCGTGAGTATACAACTGTTACAACAACCTGAACAACCACCGACCTATGCGATATTATTGACAAACTGACGAAAAGTAGATTGCGATATATTTTAATGCGTTCATAATTATTCATACGCGATATACGTGCGTCCAAGTTATGGAATATCAGTGCGATTGTCAGGATCGATAGAACGAATCATTATCAAAGGATACCTATACTACTACAAATAAATACTAGAGAAGGAATATAATTATTCAAAATTCGGTACGTAACATGAGCAAGAAATTACCGTAGTCAGATATTTTTCACCCTGGTGCAAAAAAAAACTTAGCGCCCCTTACGCCCCGTACCTTTTACCTACGACCTAACCACGGAGCCTATGAGAGAAGAACTTTTTGGATTCAAAGAAAATAATCTATTGATTTCATGACAATGAGTGTTTTTTTTAAGTATTTTTTAATAATTTCATGAACCTTCTACCTTTCTTTTTAGGTAAAATTGAGTGTATATCACTCCAGTCCTGCTTATAATTCATCAGATTATTAACACGATTTCAATTTTAAAAGCTTAATAATTCATAAGTGAACAAATTTCCTGCTACAACATTTTTGTGCCCCCCCCCCCCCTCCGATAGTTATTGCCATTTCCTCCTTAAATACGGTAATAGAGCAATGTAAATGTTCATTTTGAATACTAAATAAAGTATAAAATGTACTAAAAATCGTTTAATTTTTCGCTTAAAACATGCCATGGTAGGGTTAGTTATAGGGAGGGGTGAATCATACCGCTGTATTGGTCTTTTAAATTTCAAACCAATGCACCATTTCTATCAAAAACATGGTTCTGAGTAAGATAGGAAGGGAGGATCAGTTAATAATGTTTATTTTTATAGGAAGCAAAATGATAACTTTTTAAGCAGGAATCCTTGCACAAATCATAGTCGTCAATTTATCTAAATTTCAAATACCTATAAATAGCATAATAATTGGTGAAATATTTTCAAATTTACACCATCTCCAGAAATAACCTTATTAATATTTAGTGAAAATGTCAAGCTCCTACAATAAAAACTCTTTGAATCACAAAGACAAAAAAATCAAAATTGGCATTCCATAAATGTAACCTTTTTTTTTTGCAACTTTTTGTCCGTTTTCCGCAATTATTGGGAAAACTGTAGTGAAATTCGAAGAATCACGTTTTCTTGGAAAAATCGTGATGACATATACAAAAAAAAAAAACACGCACATATCATGGTAAAACCAATACATTCCTCGTTTTACTCAGAAACTAAAATGAATTGTAAGTTTTATTGTAATTAGGTATTTATTTATGTGTTTTTATTATAAGCAGCGAAGAAAAAACAATTTTAGGTGTTATTATTATTTTTTTTTTTTATTATTATATTGAATCAAAAAAATATTTGTACAAGATAAACATATTTTAAAGTATACAAATTTAGTGATTAAATCAATATCCTATCAGCGTCGCCAGTGTTGGGGATAGAGTTACAACAATTTTAAATATAAGTTCTACTTTGATTCATTTAATTTACATATATAAAAATATACATATGAAGGGTTACGGGGAAAAACGATAATAGTCAAGAAAAAGAAAAAATCAGATAATAATACTATTATCTTGTTAGTTAGTTTCCAACGAATCGACATGTGAAACGAGTTATGGATAAAAGATCACAGTCAATGTGACACATCAATAAACACATGCAGACGTAATAAAATTAAACGTGAGAAAAAATAGTTTATAAAACAAAACAATATTATATAGTATAAAATTATAATAATAGTTATAACTTATAACTCAAAAGACATTTTCCATATTCCAATTTTGTTATGTACAAATTTTTTTTTTTTTTGATTTATTGTTCATAGAATTTAAGCAGGTAGGACCTAGATAAACCAGAAATGTTTGACCAAACGATGTGTTATTATAGATGACAGTGCCCTGTGCCCTTGTCTATCCTCTAGATTCTATAATATACTAATATTAAACCAATTGTGTTCATATTATTAATAAGTTATTATTATGGTACAGCAAATTTTTTATTAATCAATTTTCCTGGTAAAACACTAAATTCATTATAATCGCTTTTTTTTTTTTATTGATCATTAATACATCTACAGCTAGGCCATTAGTATATATACATTTGTGGTATTTATATTATTTTATTATTTTTTACACAAAAATAGGTTTTATATTAAATTGTACAATTCGGATTTTTTGTAGGTGGGTGTGTCCAATTCGGAGTCAGTTGATTACAGTTTCTTCTTTTCTATTGAGTTCAAGATTTGGCCATAAGTATATGTTATTTTTATTTTATTGAGTTTGGTGTTGAGATTTCTCCTGTAAGAATGCCATTTATTATTTATGTGCAGATTAATTTCGTTCTTCAAGTCTGAGTATGTGGTGTTTTTTATGGTTGGAAGTGTTGTTGATGCTATCGCATTGAATGCTTCGTGATCTGCTCTTTCATTTCCTGGAATACCTATGTGTCCGGGGATCCAAATTAATAGAATTTTTTTCCTTTTTTTCCTGCTAGAAATGTTTCTTCTTGGATTTCCTTTGTGATATCTGTTGTATTCTGCCTATTTATAATGGCAATTATATTGCTGAGCGAGTCACTAAGTATTACAATTTTTTTTTTAGTGTTTGCATATTCTGTGCGAATATATTTAACTGCCTTGTATATAGCCATCGCTTCTGCTGTGAATATTGAGGCTTCAGGGGGGAGTTTGTATGCTATATTTAATGTGTGTAAAAATCAATTATTAAAAAGTATCTATGTGTAAATATAAATGATTATCTATTAGTATCGTTTAGTTGTAATTATAAGATAATGTTATTTAGAGAAGTAAAATATATCATTCTGAATTGTATAAGACACATGTCATTTTATTTTATTATATTATATAAGTAATATGTATAGGAACTCCGTATACCAGAAACGAGCTTGCTCAGTTGGTATACGTATCAGCTCTTATCACTATCACTGTAATAATTTAACTATTGTAATTTTATTATTGTATTGAAATAATGATATTGATTTTGCTGAAATAAAAAAAAAAATAAAAATATTGTTTGATTATTTGTTATAATCGCAAGTCCTACCCCATTATTTGTTTTAGAGGCATCAGTATATATGTGTTCACTATTTGGATGCTCTTGTAATAACTTTTTAAGTAAGTTTATGTATATAAAAGGCATTGTGTTTTCTTTTTTGAATTCTGTCAGGGTGAGGTTAACATTAAACGTTGTAGTCCATGGCGGAAATATGTATGGTTTTCTTTTTAGTATATTGTCTATCGATATTTTTTCTTTTTCAGCCTCTTGTATATATGTGTTAATTGCTTTGTTAGCTGGATTATTTATGTTTCTTTTGGTTCTGGCACAATATAGAAGAAGAAGTTTTTTTCTTCTCAGATCAGGTGGGATTTCATTTGCGATATTTCTGATGTTTTCAATTGGACTTTGATTTGAAACCACCAATTGATAATCTAATGGCGGTATTTAGTTTGATTTGGATGATATTTAGGTGTTTAATGTTGGCATTTTTAAATAATATAGTGCCATACTCTGTTTTGGATCTGATTAATGCTTTATATTATATCATTAGAAGAATTAGACTATCTGCGACCCATGATGTGTGGGATATGATCTTAATTGCTTTGACCTTGACCCCAACCAAGCTGATATTACCCAGACAAATTCTTACCTAATTTAATTTCGTTTTTGCTGAAGTGGTTTGATTGCATTTTCTGTTTCGCCACCCCATACCTTAATACCATATTGGAACACTGCCTGATAAAAAAGACATATACACAGTTCTAATGATATTTTTGGGTGAAATGTAATTTAGTTTATGGTATTGACGTCATACGTAAGCGCTTTGTTAAAAAGTTAACATGTAGTATGTCCCATCTCAAATACGTATCAAAGGTGACACCCAAATATCTTATTCCGTGTACTCTTTGGATTTCTTTTCATGTGTCAGTATCATTATATTTTTCATTATTTTCACAAAAATGAATAGTTACTTAATTTTATGAGACTCTTATCCTATTAATAGTGAATAAAAAAGTATTTTTTATATTAAGTGACATTTTTCTGTATATTAGTATTGTTTATAAGTTATAACTACTTTTTTTATTTCATTCGTTGCTTTAGAGTGCACAGATTCCCATCGTGTGTCGCTTATCAGAAAATAGTAGACATACGTATCGCACGCATTCGTGAAGATTTGTCCGTCTGTTTTAGTATACATACATTATTTATATGCAATATGAAAAAAAATTGGTCCAAGCACACTTCCCTGTGGCACACCACCGATCATTCTTTTTGCTTCGCCTAATATTAACCAATTGCACTCTGTTCTTTAGGTAACTCGTAAACCACATTAAACTGTTATTTGTCATTCCGAAATGAGGTAAAATGTTTTTTAGTTCAATGTGGTCGACTGTATCAGATGCTTTATAGACAAGTCTGAAAAAAACCTTGAAAGTTTCACCGTTGTCTGAGTAACTACTTATAAACTGTGTCGCGTTATACAGCGTGTATCCGAACATAGACCTGGTCTGAAATCAAATCGATTTTTCGAAAGTAAATTGTTTACCTAAAGGAATTTTATAAGTAGGTTTTTAATTTTTTTTATAACAGTTTTGCAAAATTATCCATAATCTAAATTGGTCTACAGTTATTTATTACTTCAACAATCACTTCATTGAATAGCTAAAACTTCAGCCTCCTCCCCCCCCCCCAAATCTCAAACCCTATCTGCGCCGATGATTCCGTTAAATTTTTTTCAATAACCAGTAAATTTAAATAAATGAGGAATTTTGTATTAATATTAATTTTTTAAAACCTTTTGTCATATCTATATAATTTTATGGACATTTTACGAAAAAAAAATCTAGGAGAACATAACATTTTTAAATACCTATCGATAAAAAGCTTGATATCTTTTGAAAATTATCTATAGCGAACGGTGACATAAATATTCAATGAACATTTCAAGTCTACAATTATTATTTGTTGAGTTGCGAGTTGCCACGAAAAATAAAATCGATTTTTTTGAAAACCGGTGGGTTTAAAATTTTGCAGTTTTTTTTTTCTTTTTACTTGTTTTTATACACAGACGCCAAAAAAAATTAAAAACTCTATACATATTTGGTACAACCAATAAATCACTAACCTTATAGTTTATAACCAAATAAAATAAATATTACTCTAAAACTAGTAAAACAAACTATGCAAAACTGTGAGTTTGAATCACTGCTACAACCAAAGTGGGGCGGAACGGAGCCCAACATAAAATGTGCAAAAGTTGGTGTCGTTGGTAAATAGCTATGGTTTTATAAAAAACAGCATCCGTTTTGTATACAAAATAAATAACAATCTTTATGAATAAACATTACGTTGTACCTATACTGAGATTAAAATATTTTTAGTTTTTTGAATGGTTAAATAAACTAAGGAATATTATCTGGTGGGTAACTGATGGTAAGCATAACATAATTTCAGCTCCCCCGTTATTTGAAATCTAGTTGAGTGCGCCAATACGATCTAAGGTATAATGATTCATTCGTAAAAACAACTAAAATGCTTCTCATATAAAGCCATAAGTAACTAAGACATCACACCGCATAAGTTCTCATTCCCATTTCTTGCATCATTTTCCGAAAATACCTTCCCTTATAATACCAACTTCCAAATACGTTTTGGTACCGTTAAATGATGGGCAAGGGCTAGTTATAGTTAATTTTAACTAAATCATCTATAATTTTCGTATTTTTATTTTTCTTAAAAATTTATATCCGTTCTGAAGCCTTACGGGCCTGGGGTCGATATCATTACCAGGCATAATACAGTACTAAAAAAATATTGACTTGCAAATGCAAAGCTCCTACAATGCACGCAACCAGAGCCATGGTCCGATGGTCCTCCCACCCCTTGGAGCTCTGAGCGTTCCTGTATAAATTAATTACATTAGTTGTAAATGTATTTGAAATTATTTAAATGTTAAAATAATTTATGGAACGGCTGAGCAAATAAACAACTTTTAAATTATTAGCATTAATTAAAAATAAAATATGTTTATTCAAGTGAATACAATGATCGATTATTTAATCCGAACAAACACATTCCCGAATTAATGCACGTCATGTATAAATCAATATAATTACAAAAATATTAAATAATTTAAAACAGATGCGCAAATTGGGTTTGGTCGACGAAAAAAAACATATTATTTAATCAATTATACATTTTTCTTCGTTTTCACGAGTATTTAAATTAGTTATACACTAAGCTATAATTGTACACGCGATACACAAAATGAAATCCAACTGGATTTTCGACAATTTTCGAATGCGTGTAAGCGAAGTGGAACAGTTTCATAATCAAATATGATGAATATTGATTATTGTGAAGACTAAACATGAAAGACGTTGATTACCTTGATATTAGGCATTTGCGCCTTGCGGTCACAACCTTTTTGGTCGCACCCGTTTTTTACATTATACAGTTTACCTAAGTTTACCTAATTTTTTACATTATACCTTTGCCCATCATTTAACGGTACCAAAACAGTATATACTAATATGCACTTTTATACACTTAAATTAACTACAACTTTCCTTCGTATTCTCTAACAGTTTAACATCACAGTTGTGCGATATGGTGTTTCCTAGTTGAGCACAAGTTTCAATTCAAACCACTTGGTTGTTGGGAACGTGAATAGTTAATACGATTAATTCTAGCGTTTGTGTAGCTTTGCCGAGCAACGTGTGCTTGGTATCAGCGATCGAAATGATCGAGTTCGATCGAAACAATATTTGCTCGACCGTGTTTCTCGATATAAGTACTACGTACATCTATCAATTGTAGACGGTAGACAACACCGGATCATCACACACGCGCACTACACGAATAATTAAGCATTAATTAAGCATTTAATTAATAACTTTGCGCGTGCATAATAACTAATATATAATATATCAAATGGCCGAATTAGAAATGGTCGAGACTACGAAAGGTGAGCCTTAGGGAAATGCTTTAAAAATCTAACTAATGTCCAAAAATTGCAATAAGTTTCTAAAAAAAATTGTAAATCGTAAAACAAATTGAATACGAAAAATCCTTACATTCGATAATCTATATAATAGTATAAATAGTTTGATTCGCATACTTTAAGTTTCGGGTAGATATTGAACATTTTTACTTTTTACCATACGTATAGTTATATGAAGATGTAACTATAGCGTATCTTACATTTGAGGACTTAAGTTTTTAAATGATATTTAATTATTTAAAATATATTTAACTTTTTCAATATATTATTAAATTTTACGCATTTTTTTTCAGTTGAAAAATATAGATGGTATTATGATTCCAAAATAAGAAAAGCCATGTAGTGGATCCATCCACATCACTATAGGTATTGGCATAATAAATTCACAATTCGTGCAGGATTGCTATTTTTTAAAAATAATTCTACTATAATACACTTGTATTTGTTTGTTATTATATTATTTGAAAAATTACAATCCGTCGCATGAATTATATATTATATTATTATTATATTTCTAACTTATGAGCAATATATGTCTGCAGTTGAGAACTATATCCTCCAATTTCCTAACCACACTTACATTTTACTTGGTGACATTAATTTGCCTGATATTAACTGGACTAATGATATACACGGCCTAAATTATTCCTCCCTTTCTCCTATCCGTGTCCCATGTGTTCCTGAAACTTTCGCATACCATGGCTTTTACCAAAAAAACTTTATTTATAATAAGTTCAACTCACTGTTGGACCTTGTATTCAGCACCACTGATATACTGAACGTAAGTTGTTCACCTGACCCATTTGTCACTCCAGATCCATATCATCCACCTCTGAATCTATCTCTTAGCAGTACTTCATGCCCAAATCAGTTCAATAGCAGTCATTCTTACCACAACTTCCACAAAGCTAACTACCCACAAAATCCTCCTTCCTCGCGTCCTTTGATTGGCAGGCAACCTTCACCGATGATGTTGATTCATCTGTTAACTTATTTATGGATGCTCTGCATGCATCAATATTGAAATTTGTTCCAAAAGCTAGCTACAGGAAATCTAATTTCCCTTCTTGGGTCACTAAAGAACTTATCAATTTAATTCGCCAAAAGAATAAACTTCATGCCATATTTAAATCTTCATTTGATCCACTAGATTACAAAGCTTTATCCCTAACTCGTGCTAAATGTAAACATTTGTCTAGACAATGCCATAGAGCTTTTATAAAGCGAACAGAGAACTCTCTTATTAAGGATCCTAACAAATTCTGGGATTTTATTCGTAAAAATCGCTCTGATAATACTGTCCCCAAATCTCTTTCCTTGAATGGTGTGCTTAGCTCCTCAGAGCAAGAGTCTGTCAACTTATTTGCTACCCATTTCAGTTCGGTATACACAAAATCCTCAATTGATATTGACTCCCGTAATTTAGACATACCGTGTTTCGATTTACCTAACAACTGTAGCTTTACCCAACACGATGTGTTCCATAAACTAACCTCCCTTCGTAATGTCACATCAATAGGCCCCGATGGTATATCAGGAGACTTTTTATACAACCTAAGACACGTTATTTCTTTTCCACTTTGGGCTCTCTTCCGCCTATCTCTTAACCAAGGAATATTTCCAGAGATCTGGAAGATCAGTTCATTAACCCCTATTCCTAAATCTAATAACACTTCTGAGATTGAAAACTATAGGCCTATTGCTATACTTAGCCACACATCCAAAATATTTGAAGCCTTGGTTTTAAATGACATTCAACCATCAGTAAACCGTTCGGTACTCGCTAGTCTACATTTTCGAATTAGGTAATTGGCTTTTTTAAAATGTTTGCTTATGATTTAGCTTATTTCCACATAATTTTTTTTTTTTTTTTCATTTATTAAAATTAAAATGTGTCAACATATTACATGTTATTACAAGTTTGTTACAATATATGAAAATTATAATATACAATATATGTGTTATGGATGTACGGAAGAATATTGAGATGTGTGTTATGGGACGGAAGTGATGGGGAGTGGGATTAAGTTTATAATGGATGTTAGAGCAATTAAAAGGGGGTTTAGTATTGATTTTAATTCGTCGAGGAATCTGGTGATGATGTGCAGAGATTGATCGGGTGGTAGTGTGGTGGATGTGATTTTGGCGTATGACGGTTTTTCTTTTCGGTTTGAACTGGGGGTTTTATTTCCGCTTCTTCGAGAAGCAGGTTCAGGTATGGCAGATGTTGGAATAGTATGGTTTTCACTATTAATTTTTTTGGCGTTTGGTATGGATTAATAATTTTTTGTAGAATTTGCATCCTTTATAATTTGCGGTGTGATCACCGTCACAGTTTGCACATTTTGTGGGTTCCTCCCGTTTTTTTGTGCATTTGTCGGTGGAGTGTTTTAATCCGCATTTTACGCACCGCGGATAGTAGTGACAGTAGTTACGTGTGTGTCCGTACATTTGACAGTGGTGGCATTGAGGAGAACCGAGTTTTCCTTTGGATATTCGAATTTCACGATTGAGTTTAATATTTTATTGATTTTGAATATTTCTCGATTATTAGTGTTACAAGCCAAGCTTATGTTAAATAAAGGAAGTGGCAATTTGTTCGCTCTTGTGAGTTATATTTGAAATGTTGATAACTTTGTGACCAAGGTCACTTAGACAATTTACAATGTCCACGGTAGGAGTGGAGTAGTGAAGGTGGTGTAGCACGACATGGAATGGTTGTGAGGAACGGGGGAGATAAGAATGATATTCATAATTAACTTCCACCAGATAAGACTTAATGGTCATAAAGTTGGCGCGTATCTATTAGCGCGTATCTATTAGCTTTGCTAGTGAAACCCTCTGGGCCCACCTTGCGAGTTAAATCTTTGTTGAGCGTAATAAAATCTGTTACGTTTTTTAGGATAATATTTGGGAGTTTTACGTTACTCGGTTTTGACGAGGTCTTGTTAGTTTGTGAGGCGAGTTGAGCTCCAGTTTGCACAAAAACGTCGTCTTGTTCCTCAATGCTACCGACTTTAATCAACTCTATAACACGAGAGATATTACCTGGTGTAAATCCCGGTGGGACACCCTGTATATATATTTTCGAAACGTCATTCAAATATGCAAAAACTAATTTCATATTTCAAATATGGAGATACTCAGAAACGTGTTTATGTAACCATCACTGTGCGCTACGATGTTTACAGACCTATAGTACATCCGACTGGCGTGGATGTGCATGAGCTTATGACTTATGAGTTTTAATTCCCGAACCTGCTGTTATAACGCTTCTGTCCAAGTCCAATTATACACAGAAATAGAGTAGTTATTATGTCCACGTAAAGTAATCATCAGTGTATTTGGCATACACCATTTCAGTACTATAAATGAATAAATAAAATGCATACACGTGGTACAGTACGATACTTTTATTTAAAAAAAAAAGTGCACAAACATTACGTTTTATAAAAGAATTAGATAGTTACATTTAAATTCGGATGATACTAAAAGTGTTTTACATACTAGTGCACATCATGATAACTGCATATGTAATTTGTAAATAAATGTATGTAAAATACGTGCGTATATTGTGTATATGTATTCGGTACATACGGTAGAGCTTATTACTTTGAGACGGGAGGAGGAGTAGCAGGAGGAGGAGGAGGAGGAGGAGTAGCAGGAGTAGCAGGAGGAGGAGGAGTAGTATTAGGTGTATTTGCTCCAGTAGTAGGTGGATTTTCTGTATTAGCTTGACTATCAGTAGTTGACGCTAGGGTGGATCCTGCAGGACAAGCAGGTGGAGTTGGATTATTAGTAGTTTGCTGTTGACTACTAATCATCCCAAAGTTCTGTATTAAAAAAAAAAAAACATTCTTTAATACAAAAAAATACGCAACACACAAGTATATAAATATATATGAGCTATTAATTATGATTTGTAATTAATAAATAATTTCTAATATCTTCATTAAATTACGTATATGAATTTCTATACATTAAAAATTATGTTATGGTATCAAAAATGTCAAATTTGTAAACAAAAACTGAAGTGTATGGTTAAAAATGTTAGCGAAATGTTATGAAAGAGATAGATTATAATCATTGTTTAAAGATGTTGATATCATTTCATTTATTGGACTCTACAATTCAGCGGTTCCTAACCTAGGGATATTTACCCCCAGGGGGTAAAATACGATTTTTTTGAGGGGTAAAGACTTAACTAATTTTTTTTTTTATTTTATGTACTTTACACCTATCATTATTAACTCTAATCGTATATCAGTTATGAATACTTCAATTGTAATAGTAATTGTAATATTATAATTGTTACACCAAGTGCTTCAGCTTGGAGAAGAAAATGCTTTGTTTCTGGAAAAGACCAAATCAGGCAAGGTAAAGGAGAAAGAGTTTTACATTAAAATAACGGATAATGTATTTATTTCTAAACTGGCATATCTTGTGGATTACTTCGGATAAATAAATACACTTAATCTCAGTTTGCAAGGGAATATGACGAATATTTCAACTGCTCAAGATTCAGGTTGCCAGTTTTCTTTGTAAATTGCAACTTTACCAACGCCGAGTTGAAGTTTAGGACATTTTAATGTTCCTAGAACTAACAATAGTGCTCGACGTCAGAAATGAAAAATGCTCATTCATAGACAAAATAACTACTCCACTTATTACCAGTTATAGATTCGATTGGTAAATATTTTCCTGGTTTGAAAAATCGTCAAGAAAATGCTTGGGTATTAAGACCCTTTTCAGTGGATGCTAGTGTATTACCAGATATTGAAATTGAAGCTTAAGTACAATTTTTAGGACTTTGTGAAGACAACACACAGAAAAAAGATTTGAAAACATACAACTAGAAACATTTTGGCGAAAAATTGGTGGCGAGTATCCATTTATATCAGAAAAAGCCTTGAAAATACTGATTCCTTTTTCCATCGTACAGGAGTGAAAGTGAATTTTCAACAATGGTAACAATGAAAACAAAAGCAAGAAACCGATTGAACTTGGAACAGACATAAGATGTGCATTGGCCGAAACTGAATTGAATATTAAAAAAATTGTCAGAAATGGGCAAAAGCAACCGTCCAAAGTTATAGCAAATGCATATTTTTTTTGGTTCGTCCTAACTCCTAGAACATCCAAAGTAAGATACAACTACCTAACTTCCTACACCTAACTTCCGAGCCCTGGTTATACGAGCCCTCGTACCTTATAAATTAAAATATAAACTATTTTGTTTTCTTCGTTTCTGTGTTGGTTTTTTTTTAACTCAACTTTTTTTTTAAGTTGATGGGAGGGGGGGGTATTTGTTAATATCGAACTTGATAATGGGTAATAGTCTCAAAAAGGTTGGGAACCGCTGGTCTACATAGATTAGTACTCTTGTGTAACTGTTATTACCGGAATATTTCACTCCCACCAGAAGAAATATTAGATGAAATGCCCAAAAAGTCAAGATAAATAGATCTCCTGTTATATAAATTAATTAAATTTTATAAATATCATATTATGCTGTTCATACTTTTTTTACTGACTCAATGTAATTATGAACCTCCACTCCCATAAGGAATTCCTGTCCACGGCACCGTGCACGAGTAATGAGTATGAACCATTTTTGTGTGCAAAATATTTTTAAAAAATAAAACAAAAGTATCCTCTTTTTGGAGAATCGACTTTTCTACCAACGTTACTAACAATTTTATTACATGGTTATTACTACGATCTTATAAAATGATGCTTTTTATGCAAGTTGCAATAGTAAAAATCAAAAATTTTGAAATAAGTGCGTATGAGTGTTGAATTACATTTAAACATAATTACGATCGATTATAATCCTAATTGAATATTAATTAGTATTAGCATGTATACTTACGGTGATACCCAGAACCAGAACGAAGGCAAATCCAAAGCTCAATTTTAAATCCATGATTTATTTTTTTTTTTAAATAATTAATTTTATAAATATATAAAAGTAAATTGTAATGTGACGAATCGAATGAATTAGTTGTGCGTCTGTAGCCCCTTTTATATGTTTTATAAATATAGTTAACTCCATGAAGTTTGCATTTTATTTTGACAGCTGATTATTAAATAATAAATTACTGCGATTCAGTTAATTGGTTAAAATGTTCAGTCAATATTTATTTAGTCGATCATATTTAGGTATGCAATTAATCACAAAAACAAAATAATAACTCATATCAATAAATTATAAAAAAAAAAATGTCCAAATTAAAATTTATAACTTTATCGAGTATATTTTTTAGCTGTATTTTTAATTTACATTTTCGATTTTGTAGTTATATTTCTGTAAAATAGGTACAGTACTATCATAAAGTATTTCGTTTAGTTCACATCGATAAAAGGGCCATACGTAAACTGCGCCCAGATGACCTTTTTTTTTGTAAACTGCGCCCGAATTTTTATCTTAGTTGAAAAGGTATAGTGTAAACTGCGCCCGAAATGTTATCTATGTTAAAAAGATATAATGTAAACTGCGCCCGACTTATTAACTTATATTATTTGGATTATTTGGTAGACGTATATATAAGTGAAGAAGCTCAGTATCCACCTGAAGTATGGGCTAAAGCATCAGCAGAGCCAACTTTAACCACAAATGCATGCGAGTCTTTTCATTCTCACTTTAATTCCAGCTTTTATACAACTCATCCAAATATTTTCATGTTCATAGAAAAGTTAAAAGAAATTCAAATAGAAGTATACATTAAACTAAATAGTATAAATGAACCGTTTAAATTCCAAAACTTTAAAACAAAAAAAAAACGCGAAAAGTTAGAAAATTTAATTAATAAATATAATAGTAGTCAAATTCCAATTGATGAATATGACGTATCCACCATATGTTATTATTTGTAATATTTATAATTATTTTAATTTTTTAAATTATATTTTATTTTTAATTATTCAAATTATATGGCTGTAACGAATTAAGTATTTTACCTGTAATTTTACCCGCGCAGTTTACATGTCACCTTTTTACTCTTGATAAAAACTCGGGCGCAGTTTACATGTGTGATTTTGAGTTTACCTGTATTTTTGGCGCAGTTTACAATCGCCGGATAAAAGTGTTTTATAATCATAATAAGTGATTACAAATAGCATGCCCCTATCTTTTAACAAATATAACCGTTAAAAAGGGCTTGGACTTATTGTAAATACTTTTTCATATTCTTCAAAAATTTCAAAGAGATGAAAATTTTAGTTTCATAATATAATTACTGGATGGCAATAAAATATTTCAAAATTGATTTTCAGTTTACTATAAAACATTTTTAATTTGTAATAAAAAATTATAAATCGTACATAGTGATAACCACTAATAAGTAATAATATATCTTAAATGTTATTAAATAATACTTCGAAGCAAGATGAATAAGGTTAATATGATCATGAAAGACCAAATTGAATCCATCGTGGAATAGAGCGTAACTCGAAAAAGTCCCGAGAGCGAATTTGTATATCAGTCTAACACTAAGGGCTAATTTTTTTTTTTTTTAACTTGTTTTGACTGTAAAACCTCAATTTTTTATAAAAAAAAAAAAGGTTATTGGTGGTCATTTTTAATTGTTTTTCCTGGGCCGAAAATATCATCAACCCGCCCCTACAAGTTTTCTCCCTAGTTCTCTGTCATCAACGGCTTCAAAGCGGGTGCGCAATTAATGGTAAATAAATCCCCCTAGACTCTAGAGCATTATTTCACTATTATTTTACTAATGTTTTGCTATATTTTATTCTTGCGTTTCAATTGCAGACATTATAATTTATAACACTGGCTGTATATTATTTTAATGGCTACCCAGAAAACGGCGACCAGCATCAAGGTTCTTAATGATAACTGATAATTATCGTCGATACGCGTAAGCTATTACGGATATTTGTAACATTTATTTTGTTTTTTTGCAAATGTAAAAATCACGTATCCGCGATCCTGTGATTGTGTACTACACTGTATAACTTTGTTATTATTTTTCGATCACAAAAGGATAAAACTTTTATCGTGCATGTTCCGTCCCCAAATTCTCGATAACACTATTAATAATTCTTGATAATTATGTTACCGGCTATTCGTGAGTATACAACTGTTACAACAACCTGAACAACCACCGACCTATGCGATATTATTGACAAACTGACGAAAAGTAGATTGCGATATATTTTAATGCGTTCATAATTATTCATACGCGATATACGTGCGTCCAAGTTATGGAATATCAGTGCGATTGTCAGGATCGATAGAACGAATCATTATCAAAGGATACCTATACTACTACAAATAAATACTAGAGAAGGAATATAATTATTCAAAATTCGGTACGTAACATGAGCAAGAAATTACCGTAGTCAGATATTTTTCACCCTGGTGCAAAAAAAAACTTAGCGCCCCTTACGCCCCGTACCTTTTACCTACGACCTAACCACGGAGCCTATGAGAGAAGAACTTTTTGGATTCAAAGAAAATAATCTATTGATTTCATGATAATGAGTGTTTTTTTTAAGTATTTTTTAATCATTTCATGAACCTTCTACCTTTCTTTTTAGGTAAAATTGAGTGTATATCACTCCAGTCCTGCTTATAATTCATCAGATTATTAACACGATTTCAATTTTAAAAGCTTAATAATTCATAAGTGAACAAATTTCCTGCTACAACATTTTTGTGCCCCCCCCCCTCCGATAGTTATTGCCATTTCCTCCTTAAATACGGTAATAGAGCAATGTAAATGTTCATTTTGAATACTAAATAAAGTATAAAATGTACTAAAAATCGTTTAATTTTTCGCTTAAAACATGCCATGGTAGGGTTAGTTATAGGGAGGGGTGAATCATACCGCTGTATTGGTCTTTTAAATTTCAAACCAATGCACCATTTCTATCAAAAACATGGTTCTGAGTAAGATAGGAAGGGAGGATCAGTTAATAATGTTTATTTTTATAGGAAGCAAAATGATAACTTTTTAAGCAGGAATCCTTGCACAAATCATAGTCGTCAATTTATCTAAATTTCAAATACCTATAAATAGCATAAGAATTGGTGAAATATTTTCAAATTTACACCATCTCCAGAAATAACCTTATTAATATTTAGTGAAAATGTCAAGCTCCTACAATAAAAACTCTTTGAATCACAAAGACAAAAAAATCAAAATTGGCATTCCATAAATGTAACCTTTTTTTTTTTGCAACTTTTTGTCCGTTTTCCGCAATTATTGGGAAAACTGTAGTGAAATTCGAAGAATCACGTTTTCTTGGAAAAATCGTGATGACATACGAGTATACAAAAAAAAAAAACACGCACATATCATGGTAAAACCAATACATTCCTCGTTTCACTCAGAAACTAAAATGTGTTGTAAGTTTTATTTTATTTATTTTTTTTTTATTTATTAATTAACAACTGCAAGGGGGTAAAAGTACAGTGATTAACTTATTATATAATAATATTCATGATATTAAACATACATGTTGAAAGATACAATTAATTAAATATACATAATTTTAATTTATACATAGGATCAAAATTAAAATCAAATTTGATAACTTCATTACATGACTTAGGCAAGCGGCATATTGGACTATTAATAACATAAATTTGGGTACTAGGGGGGACATAAAAACTAACCATGTTTCTAGAATTAAACACAGGGACTTTAAAACCAATTAGAGCTAACAATTCTGGGCAATCTATCATACCATTTATTAATTTATACATAAACACTACATCATTGTACTTACGACGGGTAGCTAATGGTTTAAGACATTATTAGCAATATCACACGAAGACAAGTTTAAAAAGCCCATTTTATATCCAAACATATGTAAGAAACGTCTGTGTATTTTATCTAGTTTTTCAGTTTGTCCAGATTGAGATGGGTTCCAAACTACAGACCCAAATTCTAAAATAGATCTAACTAAAGCATGATAAATTGTAGTAAATCAATTAATTACCTTGAATTCGGCACAGTTCCTTTTCATGAAACCAAGTACTCTTAATGCTTTGGTACAAACAGAATCTATATGTGCATTGAAATTTAAATTATTTGAAAAAATTATGCCCAAGTCTCGTACTTTATCCATTGTAATAATTTCTTCATTATTAATCTTAAACTTAAAATTTATTTGAGAGTTGTGGCGATGAAATGAAATATGAACACATTTAGATATATTAATAGAGAGATCATTTTTTAAACACCAATCAACCAATTGGTCCAAATCTGATTGTAAGTTTTTAGCATCACAAATTGTAGACACAGGCAAATAGATCTTTAAATCATCAGCAAAAAGTGAAAACTTACAATACCTAAAAACGTTCTCAACATCATTCATATAAATCAAAAATAGTAAAGGCGATAAATGACCTCCTTGAGGTACTCCTGATGAAACTGAGACTACATTGGAAATTGAATTATTAATTTCAACCATTTGGACACGGTCAGATAAATAAGACTGAAGCCAAGATAAAAACGGGTCACTTATACCAATTTTCTTAAGCTTCCCAATAAGTATGTTATGGTTAACAGTGTCGAATGCTTTTTTTAAATCAGTATACACTACATCAACTTGTTTACCACATGACACTTCTTGGACTAAATATGAGTAATATACTAAAAGATTGGTAGTAATTGATTTTTCACTTCGAAATCCATGTTGTTCATTCATTAGTATATTGCCAAAAATCTTTGACACCTTAGGTAAGTACTATAAGTTTTTCAAATATATATTTGTTTTATTGTAATTAGGCATTTATGTATGTGTTTTTATTATAAGCAGCGAAGAAAAAACAATTTTAGGTGTTATTATTATTTTTTTTTTTTATTATTATATTGAATCAAAAAAATATTTGTACAAGATAAACATATTTTAAAGTATACAAATTTAGTGATTAAATCAATATCCTATCAGCGTCGCCAGTGTTGGGGATAGAGTTACAACAATTTTAAATATAAGTTCTACTTTGATTCATTTAATTTACATATATAAAAATATACATATGAAGGGTTACGGGGAAAAACGATAATAGTCAAGAAAAAGAAAAAATCAGATAATAATACTATTATCTTGTTAGTTAGTTTCCAACGAATCGACATGTGAAACGAGTTATGGATAAAAGATCACAGTCAATGTGACACATCAATAAACACATGCAGACGTAATAAAATTGAACGTGAGAAAAAATAATTTATATAACAAAACAATATTATATAGTATAAAATATTAAAATTATAATAATAGTTATAACTTATAACTCAAAAGACATTTTCCATATTCCAATTTTTCACAATTTTTTTCGCAAATGTTGGTGTTATGTACAAATTTTTTTTTTTTTTGATTCATTGTTGATAGAATTTAAGCAGGTAGGACCTAGATAAACCAGAAATGTTTGACCAAACGATGTGTTATTATAGATGACAGTGCCCTGTGCCCATGTCTATCCTCTTAGATTCTATAATATATTAATATTAAACCAATTGTGTTCATATTATTAATAAGTTATTAATATGGTACAGCAATTTTTTTATTAATCAATTTTCCTGGTAAAACACTAAATTCATTATAATCGCTTTTTTTTTTTATTGATCATTAATACAAATTACCTTGTATTTTTATTAGGGTTTTTTCTGTTTGATAGAGAGCATTTATATACACAAAATTAAAAAAAAAGACTCATCTCACTGTGGATTGCACAAAGTCCCGTGAACTGCCCGCGAAATGTGCTTTATGCTCCGGAGACCACACGGCAAATTATAAGGGTTGCCCTATCGCCAAAAAACTTTTCAAGTTTCAAGATATGAAACGACCCATTTGCAATACAATCAACAACGACGATTCAAAAATAAAAGTGTATCCTAGTGCCCCGACAGTCAAGGTCCCGATCACTCAACCTCCGCCCAAATACAAATCATATGCTGAATCAACGATAAACGAAGAAAATCATTCCTACACCCATATTTCCAATATCCTATCTAATTTCATTTCTAATCTTAATTCCATTATCAGCCCTCTAATCTCTCTTCTCACAAAGACTCTTAATTCTTTCCTTGCTAAATCAACATAACACCGTACTTATGGTACCTATATATATTTATATATGATATAACGTAGGGAACTACTAAACAGCTATCTGTATCTATTTTAATTTTGTAATAATATTCTTATAATAATGTTTTCACCATTTCATATTTAATTCACTATCTAATAATATTTTAATTTAATTGCCATTTGTTATCATATATTGTACAGTCCATCGGGACTATTGTATTTTATCTTAATTTGTTACCTTTGCATCCTATATTATTAAATAATTGTTGAACTGTAGTAGTTATCGGCTGAAAGTTCTAAAATAAAAAAAATAAATAAATAAATAAATAAAAATATTCGGTTGTATTAGGCATTATATTCTACTACTAAATTCAGTTAGTACCATTAGGAGATTATAATTTGTTAAAAATTATATTCATATTTCTAACACATTTGCAGCCCTATTGGTCAATAAAGACTTATTAATCAGTAGGGTTTGGCAAAATAATTGGGGCCTCAGTTGATAAGTCTGCGAGTACCCAGACACCAACGGCACCCCGGTCTATGCCTTGTTCATCGACAAATAAAAGCCGTATTTTACTTATTCTAACAAATTTCTCGATTCGCCAACACCCTGTTTGTCGAAAAAATAAAAGGTTTTTTTTAAAAATTGATTTTAAAATACTATATGGTATTTTACGATGCTTGTAACTATTAAGAATTTAAGATTATTTTCGATTTTATTATGAGATTATTATATTGATTGTTGAGAGGATAAATGACAAAATAATTGTATATGTTGTAGTCGGTATTGTCGTATACGCCGCGCGTAGGCTTGACAAAAATGAAAACAGAAAAATTTGGTTCCGTTACCCAGACCGTCGAACAAGTTTATATCGAGAGCGTGAGGCTTTTTCAGTAGACTTTCCATTCTGTGCGAGTATGACCACGATAACGAGCGCTCCTCAAAAGGATGGTCTAATAAGATTACCTTAGAAATGTTTCTCTATCACTTTTAGTCTCTAAAGTCTCTTCAAGTACAACACGGTCTTCATACTAAAAAGATTCACCTGTCACCATGTTAGAGCATACAATATTACAATACAAATATAGGACACAAAGGTACGTTAAACTTTTAAGGAAAACAATTTTTTAAAACAAATACATACGTTTAAAATTAAAAACAAAATTGAATTAAAAAAATAATTTTGTTTAGTGGTGAAAAGTCTGAAATATTAACAATTTATTATTGAATATATGTATAAATAATTTATTAAAACTAATCAAATTTTCAATAAAATAAATATACATAACAATAAATTAAAATAAAACGTAAATACTTCCTTGAGTATTAGTCGTCAGTCCTTCACATCGATATGAGATGGACAGCCCTGTGATTGTCATTGCCACCGTCTTATGTAAACGCCCATGAATCGCGATTCTGCTGTCTTGGAATATTCCAGCTCGGGCTGACCATGCTGAACGAGCCTAATTTTTATTTTGTATGTGAACACGATTTTATGCTCGTTGCGTAAAATTCTAATAGAATGTGACATGACCATATTTAAAATAATAAAAGCTAGTCGTTTAACACAACAGTCAACAGTAAAGGTAACTGAAAGGGCCAATGTGATTTTACAAATTATAATTGTGATTGAATTCGTAATAATACATTGTATTTCATACTTGAATACGTACTTTATAAAAAAATAAAAATAATTAAGTTTATCTGTCTATCGTTTAACAAGGGATAATATCTCTTTAAACTGTTATCGAAATCGGCTACATGACAAAAGGAAGAAACTGGACATATTTCTTCGCCATACAAGTAATAATCAAAAAAAGGATGATTGATTCGTTCAAAACAATGGTATAACGTTAAAAAATTATAATCAATATAAATGAAACGTACGCAAATGAAATAAGCCTCTCTTTCGGTTGAATTGCCACATAATTGTACTTTTTTTTACTGAATAACGAATTTATGAATTTATTATTTATGATTGTACTTTCCGATGAGGTAGTGTATAGCAAGTCTTTTTTTTCATATAAAAGACCTCTTGCGATCGTTACACAATAACATTCCTGATCTATTGGCATTTTCATTGATAAACAAATTACGATGGTATAACAAATACTTATGTAATACTAACCGATAAATGTTTATATCTATTACATAGTTCTTCATTCCCGTTGTGGCCACCAACTCCTTCGACGAATCTAGAGCCTGCATATAGATTACGCAGGATGGCGCAGTAGTCGGCTGGATCGAGTGTGACCGCTCGAGTAATTCAGTGAAGTCCACCTTTCTTGTATCTCGTGACGAAGACGCTATTTCGGAACCAAACGCACCGACAAGAGTCGCTGTGGTAGGGGCAGATATGACTGACGTGAACATGTTCGGTGTGCCTGCTGATAATGCACCAGTGGCTAGGGGGGTACCTTCCAATAAGTCGTTTAAGTTCTTCGATGCAGTCCCCGACTCCAGTAGGTCCGGGCGGCACAATAACTGCCGAGATTTATCTGTGTCTGCCAGTGACATGTTTCGAGTATAACAAACTTCCATACTCTTGTATGACGTCGTTAAACTCTTCCGTAAAACCGTCAACACCGTCAAATATATCTCCTTCGGAACCAAGTAATCTAAGCTCTCCGTCCAGTAAGCTTGAACCGTCCTATTGTAGTGGATGCACTAGTTGTCCCAAGTGAGTCGAGCAAAAAAGTCAAATCATTATGAACATACTTGTCACTGGATACTGATTATCCACTTCGAAAACTCCCTCCATCAGAGCAACATCGTCTTGCAATGGTCGTGTAGGTTTATTAATTTGCATTTCATAAGGTTGTCGTATTTCGACGCGGCGGTGTCTTTTTCGCCGATTTGACTGATTGATTGCCCCTATTGCTCTTGTTCAAGCCAGTCATTTTTTTTTCATTTTTTCATTTATTTCGCACTCCTGAGGCGTTGGTTCCACTTGTTCGGCTTCCGACATAATGGGATCTTCACATTCTATGTCGGTATTATTTACACGATCGTCTTTGAAATTCATTGCACGATGATTTGCTAAAATTGAAATTCGTTAGTCAGCCTTTGGTAGGTCTTACTAGATTCAATATTAGAACAATACTGATTTGTGCATTGTACATAGTTGCGTTACATGTGTTCTGATATTTGATTAAAAAACGCAACTATCATCAACTTAGAGATATCGATTAAGTGATTGCGTCATCCCAAAGATGGCCTTGACTCATATTACTGACATGGTTTTTTCATAATTGAGTACATTTACACCGTGAAGTATCTCCTTAATTTGGAGTCAAACACTCAAACTTACGAACAGTCAAACTTAGAAATAACAATTACTAAAAGTTTTATTATTACTTCAAAAAAGTTCAAGTCTTGCTTGTAACCCATAGGATTCAATCAATATTACTCTAATTGAATATACATTGATGCAGTGAAATAATGTAATCTATACATGATGTAAATCAGTGTTTCTCAACCTTTCATAAGTTACTACCCCCTTGAGCAGCAATAATTTTTTTAACGCCCCCCTATGTGGAATTCTAAAAATTAAGATGATACGGTGTAATAAAATATAATGTGCACGCACAATTGCCAAAATAATAAGGATAGTAAATTGGAAAATAATCAAAGATAAGTTATTGTGCATTGCTCAACATAGTATCATTGATTATAAATACTAGTATTTATAAAAAATGATAGTACCTATTATTTTTTATAGTGATAGATAGCTATTATATGGATTATCAAGTATGTATTATTTTTAGGGCGCACCATGTACAACGTTTTTGCGTGAACACCCTCGCCGCCCCCTTACCACCCAAACCTAGTTCACCGCCCCCCCGCCGCCCAAAAATAGTTCATCGCCCCTCAATTACCCTCCACCGCCCACTGGGGGGCGATATCGCCCCCGTTGAGAACCACTGATGTAAATGTTTGTTATTTTTTTTAATATTTTTCCACTCGGTTTTACCTATTTTTAATTTAACCGTCTAAAATTGGGTGTCGGTAAAATGGTCATCGGCGAACTGCGAGGGCGGATACAGTGGTCTTGGGGCGGTGGGGAGGGGCAATGTATGTGAATAAATGTATAGGAATATGCGTAGGAATTGTCTTAGTATTAATTGACATAAAAATTGTGTTCAGAAATCTGTCATACTGTTGACAGAAATACTGGTGATGGGTGTTCTAGTTTTAGAATGCACCAACTATTAATTTTGAATGTAAAATTTAACTAAAATTGAAATCAATACCTATCCCAAACCATGTTTAACAAAGCATTCCGATCAACTTTTAAATCACTTATTGTGAACGGGGGGGGGAGGGGAAATTGCCCCTGTTGCTTCCCCTTGTATTAGACCTTGGTAAACTGAGTATCCGAGTATCGATGAACAGGGAAATCACGTGACACTCCATCGTCACCATGACGTCCTCCCCAGTACGAATATGAGCTACGTATTACATTTCAAATAATAATGAATGTTTTTTTTCAAGCGAAAACAATGCGGCGTTTGATGAACTGCCGGACTACGGTAAAACCAACGTGTTCAATTATCGACAATTACAATTATAGTTACTTTAACGCTTCGATAAAAAAAACCGAACAAAATCGCTGACTTACCAAGCCACGCCGTGGGTATAGAAACTACTGGAGTCTGGAAGTGAACGTTAGATTTCCATTTGTACATTTTGATTTCTAAACACGGTGACACTGCAATAATAAATGGACACATTCCGTTGAAATCGTAATAGGAATCGAATTAAATCACCGAGTGTTCGCCTTAAAGCGAGATCGTATTCCTCTGTGATAAGATTGAGCACGCTTCGCACGTTCGCAATACCTTTTCGGGTATTCCGTTTGAGCACGGCCGCACGCTCAGCGTTCTCGCTTCGATTTGTACAACGTTGCCGGTCTTACGGCTCGCCGCGGACACGGACGTTTGTCGTGCGTCCGAGCTCGGGGAAGCAATTTTTTTTTTCATCCCCGCCGCCGCTGGCCCCCTTAGGAATGGTCACCTAAAAATCACCGGCGCGCACGGGCGGCGTTTGGAGTCCAGGGCAGGCCCGTGGGCAAGGGGCCGGGCGGTTCAAATGACCGAAAAAATCGTGTTTTTCATTTTTCATCTATTATATGTAAAATCTTATAATCATATTTGTAATAATGCATAACGTGATAAAATCAAGATTTGGCTGAGGCTGTTAAGTTAGCAGATGCAGCAAAACACGAACTTCGGCAAAGAAGACAATATTCTACAGATAACTTCAACAATATTTTGCCGAGACTTGCCTCACGTCAAACTAACCGTTCTAACATTATAACAGACTCCGTATCTGTTTTATACAGTTATTTTTCATCCCCCATTACGAAATCGTGCGTACGGGCCTGGTCCAGTGATATTTTCGAGAATCCGATCGAGCGAGTGTCGACCTAATAACAATCATCGCATGAGATTTCTCGGTAGTCGGTAGACAGTTCGTGGTGACGCAGTTGTTTTCTCAACTAAAGAAACCCGCCCCCCGAGCCGGTGCAGACCACCCCGTACCGGCCAATATCTCAGATTTCTCATTACTTAACCTTAAGAAGATCACGACGTTGCGTGCGTATACCGCGTAAAAGTGTAAAATATTTTTACACCGTGCGTGATGTGCGAAAAACGTGTTATTCTAACCGGTAGCTCCAGTGGCGAAGCAAGGGTATGGCGAACTGTGCCTACGCCAGGGGCGCAAATTTGTGCTTTAAAATTGGTACTTATTTTTATCGATGAATTCTCTAGCCTTAAAGCAAGAAGAGAAAATTTTTATAGTTTGAAATTTACATTGTAATAATAACTGATAATTATATAATGTTGTATTACCTAATTATATACATAAAAAATAAATGTTCAAAAATATCATTCCGTATTTTCATTTACTTTTTAATCGCTAAAAAGGCGCATTTTTCTAGGTTTGCCAGGGGCGCTAACGAGTCTTCCTGCGCCACTGGGTGGCTCTTCGATCCTGTTCGCCGTTCGGTGGAATTCCGCGAATCGCGAAATAGTGAAGTATGTATGTATATTATATTGTATTGCGAAATTCAGAAAACATTTTCTAATCGAACGTTAACTGATGAAGTGGTGAGTACACAGACTGGTACACGACAAAATAGGACTATATAGCAGACCATCAGGCATCGACCACACCCACCACGGAAGGCGCAGAAACGGAGCAAGGGGTAGGACCGACACGCGACTAAATTCCATGGAACCGTGCTCGATGGTTTGCGTTATCTACGATTGTCGATTTTGGAATATTGTTATCTGTAAAACTTTGAACTGATCCCCATGGAAGAAACGGCCACGTGCCGTAATGTTGTTCCATGAACGCGTGAGAATACGGAAAAAAAATAATAACAAAAAACGCCATAGGATAAGACGTGTGTACTGGATAACGACATAAATCATTATTACAGTCGGCAGTTCGGCACTGCGTTGATAGTCGATTGCTTGATTCTTCACGTATTCACTACTTCAGAGTTCAGTGTACTGCCAACAATCTAGCTGTTCTATCGTAGTGGTTGCCGAGACGTAGCCGATTGTCGTGTTTGTTTTCGCTGACTCGCCAGTCGACTGACCGGCCGCGTGTCCGCATTTTCCGTTGTAATCTCGTCGTTCTGTAATCTGCAGTGGGAGAGGTGGTGGAAAAAAAAAAAACATTACTTGCCGCAGACGCCGTTCTACGATCCACTCTCTAAACATCTCAACTTGCCTACACCGTGTAGTTAAAAGTTAATTTTGTCGTCAAGTTCCCGTTTTGCCTACAAGTCGATCGTCACACTGTATCAACGAAAATGTCTAACGATTCCATTAAATCGGTGAGTCTTGTTCCTAGCAGAGAACGACTTTTTACAGAGACCCCTCGGCGTGCGCACTTCTCGTGCACATATGGCTTTGTTCCACAGAAATAGTGGCTATACTTTCATCTCTATGGAACCATTTTTTCAAACACACCTACTTTAAATTATCAAAAATAACCAACAGTAGTGTTTAGTATTTAGTAGGTACCTAATCTACCTTATTAAGAAAACATTTTTATTTCATACAGTATATTTCCAATTAATATAAAATACAACTCTCTTAAATTTACAACAGACACTGGTATTACTGTTGGTGTGATTGATCATTTTTTTTTAACCCCATCCTTCCTAGAAAGATCCTGAATGCACCCCTAGTTTGTTAACCAAGTGTTTTAATTGTTTTAATTTGTCAACAGTTCAATACTCTTGAATCACCAGGATTTGTTGGTTTCGCTAATTTGCCAAATCAAGTACACCGTAAATCTGTGAAAAAAGGCTTTGAATTCACTCTCATGGTAGTTGGAGAGTCGGGTTTAGGAAAGTCAACTCTTGTCAATAGTCTGTTTTTGACGGATTTGTATCCCGAACGTACCATTCCTGATGCCATTGGTACGTCCTATATATAATTTATACCAATTATTATTCATTCATTTATTGTCAAATCATTCTTACTATTGTAGCAAAAACCAAGCAAACAGTAAAATTGGATGCATCAACTGTAGAAATCGAAGAACGAGGTGTAAAACTAAGGCTGACGGTTGTCGACACTCCTGGTTTTGGTGATGCCATAGATAATTCTGATAGGTAGGTATTATAATTTGATTATTTTAACATGGATTAATGATTAATATTTTGAAACTTTATTTATAGTTTTCGAGCTATTATTCAATACATTGATGAACAATATGAACGATTCTTAAAAGATGAAAGTGGATTGAACAGACGTCATATTATTGATAACCGTGTTCATTGTTGTTTCTATTTTGTTTCTCCTTTTGGCCATGGGTAAATCAAATACCATTTACAGTTAAAATTGTTTTATCTAATTTAACCAAAATTATCCAAATAAACCATTATGTAATAAATTACTCTGCTTACTTTTTAAATATTTCAATTCATATTTATCTTTTTAACTATAGATTAAAGCCATTAGATATTGAATTGATGAAAAAATTACACAATAAAGTGAATATAGTTCCTGTAATTGCTAAATCTGATGTTCTTACAAAAAAAGAAGTACAAAAGTTAAAGAAAAGGGTAATTATTTAAATTTTTTTATTTATCATAGCTTAATTCATTTTAAGTATTAAATAACATAGTTACACATACTTCAATAATATTGACTATGTTCAGTGAATCTATTTATGAAAGTTAATTTATTTTTACAGATACTAGAAGAAATTAATGCTAATGGTATTAAAATTTATCCTCTACCTGACTGTGATAGCGATGAAGATGAAGACTACAAAGAACAGGTTTTTATAAAAACACTTGTTATATGATTCTTTTTTTAATCTATAATTATAACTATGTACCATCCATTATTAGGTTAAGCAATTAAAAGAGGCTGTACCATTTGCTGTTTGTGGTGCCAACCAATTATTAGAAGTACGCGGAAAAAAAGTTCGAGGACGATTCTATCCTTGGGGTGTTGTCGAAGTTGAAAATCCTGAACATTGTGATTTTATTAAATTACGTACTATGCTCATGTAAATAAATTTTAATTTATTAATCATTGTTAGGTTTCAAAAGATAACAATTATGTAATTATCCTTTTTTTATTTATTTTTTTTAGTACACACATGCAAGATCTTCAAGAAGTAACGCAAGAAGTGCATTATGAAAACTATCGATCTGAACGTTTAGCAAAAGGAGTACCTGTTCCAAAAAGAACTACGTATGATTATTCAATTTATATTTTTTTAATTAGAATTAATTTTATAAAATTTTTTTGATTTATGAGTAGATCACTCCCAGAACACGAAAAAAATGCTGGTTCAGAAAAAGATAGAATTTTGCTAGAAAAAGAGGCAGAACTTAAACGTATGCAAGATGTTATTGCAAAGATGCAAGCTCAAATTCAACAACAAACACCTTAATTTAGTTTATGTGTCATTTGTGCAAACTTTAATTTTGTTTACAAACAAAAAGGATAATATTATGATGCCATTATTCCAAACTATTTTATTCTACTGATTAGTGTAATTTATATTTAAAATGTTAATACTCATAATTCATAAGTTATACATTTTTTTATATAAGATTTAAATTTATTATTACCAACCTATAAATTAAATGACTATTTTAATCACCTTAAAGGAGATCTTTTTTAATAAATGATATTTTTATTTTTTCCCAAATATAAGGGAGCATGTATCAACATAATACAATTAATATATTTTACACATTTTAGTGTGTAATTCAGAATTTTGTAATCAGAATAGCATTTTATTTTTGTACAGAATCATATATTTTAAATATTTTTATATTTATACAGTAATAAATCTGAAAATTTATCAATTGATATCTTTTAGAAGTATACATAATTTATTATTTATTTAATAAAATATATTTAACTTTTCATTTAAACATTGTTACAGATTATATTTATGTAACATTAAATTATTTAAATTTGCTAATAAACTAAAATTATTTATTTATCCTATTATTATGAAATAATTATTTTATTATTCTTTTTGTGAATTTATACTGAACATTTTGTATCATATAACTTGATTATAGATGGCTTTATTGTGTATACTATTATGAGAATATTAATTATTGTGTTTAATATACAATTATTTTAAATACGACTATTATTTTCCAATGTTATATGCCATATTGATCATGTTTTATTAGAGTTAAGTGGATTCTCAAATAATTAAATAGTGATTTATGAATTTAAATGAGACATTATGTGCAACTTTGCGTAAAAGTAATCAATTAAATGATGATTTATTTATTTGTTTACTATTGAAAAATTTATTATATAAAAGAAAATTTTTTTTTAATTGCTAAAATATATTTTTGTAATACAGTGTACCAATAAATGTATAACACGATTCCACCATTGTGATTTGTCTATTATTATAATTAATTTGTTAAGTAATTTGTTTTTTGCGAAAAATATAGTTTCTACGACAATAATTGTAAGTTATAATTTATTGTATTGAATGTTTCATTTTGATTCGACCAACCGAAAATTATGTTTACCTACACGGCTACACAGTTCATAAATTCTAAAAACAAATTGAAATAGTAATTATTTTAAAATAAACAAGCAACTATACTCAAAAAATGATCAACATAACATGAAAAAATGGTGTACTTAAATATGGGTGGTTAAAATGCATATACATCTAACGAATGCTATGAAATTTCAATTAATATAAGTATTTAGTTTTTAAGTGATGAAATGTTGGATACAATGTATACAAATTGGCCTAGTGCCGAGTATAAAAGGAATAGAATATACCTACCTTCTGGTGACTCGGTTCCATTGAGATGGCTTACGACTGAAAGATGAAAACATTGTTACGGTTTTTCGAGTTCAACGATTGAACACGTTTTCTGATTTCTGAAATACCCACTATAATAGAGATCTGCTCGAATGTTGATGATATTTAATTTCAACGAATGTGAACCAAATTCCTGTCCCTACAAATAACTTTCCCAACGCTGCAATTTGTAATAACGGAGCAATGCTTACCTAGGTCGTGTACACCTACACGATCGTTCCGGATCAGGAGGGGTCCTAAAAAAGAGAATATTGTGTGGCATTTTAGCGAACATCGAAACCGAACAATTCAAACACTCGTGGTACACGGTACAAACGAGAGATATCAAAGTAGTTATTCTTTTTCCGATCGGCCGTACCTGGTTAGTGTCTCAGTCAAGTAACCGGGGACTCGGGAGTACCTATTCAACTATAGAGATTAGAGGTGTTCAATGTTTTGCTCGGTGGGCCCCGGACGAGAATGTCTTCATCGTACTGCGTAACACGAACCACCTGGGCGGAGTGAGTTGGATAATTCCATAGGCCCTTAGAAGATAGGTCTGCGGACTAAAAGGTCGATCAATGGTTTTCGGTTCGACGAAGAGACACGCAGGTTGCCCAGACGTCAGTAGCGTCGGGTAAAGGTAAAAAATATGAATATGGCTCTATCTAGGGGTTTCTTAACCGGTGGTCCACGGATCCGTAGACAGTGACTCGGAGGGTCCGCGAAATGGCTCGGACATTCTTATTCAAATAACATGAAAATTACATTTTACAAGTAATTATTTGGCTGCAAACAATCTGTAATTCGTGTAATACATAGTTAGATAATGCATAGATTAAATATACTTAATCTATGGATAATGACAGTAACGCTGTTTGAAATAAAAACGTTAAAATTATATCCGAAGTTCAAGGTTTTTCTCTTTGAAGGGTTGAGGGCATTATATCTATTCTGTGTTGAGGGGGTCATCGGTCATGGGTTATACTTTATACCTTAAAAGTTAAAGGATCCATGACCAAAGAACCACCGCAGTCTACATTTAATGTCTACGATACAGATTTGATAATGTCATGTCGTTCGTGCGCTTATCGTTTGCTCGGTGTTATCACGAGCCCTCCGTTATCGTTCCGCGGAGGCGAAATTGATAACATTTCAAACAGTGTTCTTCCACGTGCTTTATAGTTTATACTCGTACGTTTTGTTTATATAGTCGAGCAGACTCACGGACCAAGAGTGAACATCTCGATAATTCGCTGTCATCGTTTAACAATAAATTGTTTCACATTTGCCGTCGTGTTTTTGAATTCATGCATTTAGTTGTCGTACAATGAGATTCAATTACAAGGTATGACTTTTGATAAATTTCACCAAAACATTTTCCTGTTGAGCCGTCACTAATGTCGTTTTTATTGCCGCGTAGTTTTCCAACGTACTCGGAACGATTTATCGCAAAGGAAATTTGGTGTTCACACCCGATGGGAATTCTGTCATCAGTCCGGTGGGCAATCGAATATCGATTTATGATTTGAAAAAGTAAACGAATCTTCATCACAACATTATTGTGTTTCGCAAGCGATACATATTATGATTTCAATCTTATTTCAGCAATACGTCAAAAACACTTCCAGTGGAAAGTTCGCATAATTATGAACGAATAGCTTTGTCACCAGACGGAACTCTCTTGTTCGCCGTGAATGAAGGTACAGTAAATAGGTGTTCGTGAAATAACCTTCGCATATTCATTTTAATTATTTTACCTAGTCGGGGAAGCACATCTGATCAGTTTAATAAGTAACAGAGTTTTACATAAATACCTTTTCAATGAAAAAGTACTTCATTTGAGCTTCAGCCCTGATGGAAAACACATTGCTGCTTGTAAACTCAATAAAAGTAAGTACTTTGATGTTGAACAAAGTTAATTTGTAGACTTTCTTACTGCATCATTTTTTATATTATATACTTTGAAATGTAATTGTACGATATATATTTTTAGTTTTTATTTTGCAAACTCCTGGTCACTTTATCGGACAATTTAATCAGTTTGCATTAGAACGAGTTTTTAGTGATATCTTAGGAGATACCACATATGTTGCATGGACTGATGATTCTAGGTATATCAAAAAGCGTACATTTCTATATTATTTGTGTATGTTTACCTTACTCAACCTTATAATCTACCAATTATTTTTTTTAGTATTTTAGCCGTAGGTAGTAAAGATGCTACTGTGAGGTTGTATACGATAAAGAATTACTCAAACTTTCGACCTTATTCACTAATTGGACATTCTGATGTTATTATTGGCATATTTTTTGAAGAAAATTCTTTAGATCTAATGACCATCAGCCGGTATGTTATGCATTTCAACTCATTTATTAAGCTAATTCCCTGTATTACTGTAGGAATGGTCATTTAACTGTTTGGGAATGTTCACTGGGCTTAAATCAATTAGCTACTGTTGAATCAACCGATACAAAACGGTTGAAATTAAATGATGATGATGAAGATGACATTGATTTATCCAAAGGAGAAGATAGAGAACTTTATGTAATTAACAAAAAAGGTAATCAGTAAAATCAATTTATAATTATATTGTGTTAATTTTATTGATGATTTTAGAACAAAATAAACAAAAAATATTACCTAATGATAAAAAAGATGTATTGAGGTACAATAAATTATCAAAACATTTTCTGAATGACCATATAAAAGATGAACATAACAATTTGAAAACAACTACTGCTGATTATCATAAAAAGGTCAAAATCCTTGTTATTGGTTTCTCTAATGGATCATTTTTAATCTTTGAGACTGTTGGATTATCTCTTATTCACTCTTTAAAGTTAGTATATAATATACTTAATCTACCTACAAAATATGTTTTTATCTTATTTGTATTTCAGTATTTCAGATACCAGTATAAGTTCAATAGTATTAAATAATGCTGGTGATTGGATTGCGTTAGGCTGTGAGGGACATGGTCAATTGTTGGTTTGGGAATGGCAGAGTGAAACTTATGTTATGAAACAACAAGCACATGGTTCTGAGATATCTTGTTTAACATACTCTGCCGATTCTGTTTATATTGCTACTGGAGGTGAAGATGGAAAAGTATGTAACTGTTAAACTAATAACATTTTTTATGTGCATATTATGTAGTTCATATTCAATAATTTTTAATTTCAGGTGAAATTATGGAATACCCAATCAGGATTTTGCTTTGTTACATTCTCTGAACATACAAGTACTGTTACCGACGTAGTATTTGGTCCCAACAAAAAATTTGTCATATCTGCATCTCTGGATGGTACTGTCCGAGCTTTTGATTTAATTAGGTAAGAATTTGTTTATCAACAACTTTTCTTGTATAATATTCAATTCTCTTTGTAGATACCGTAACTTCAAAACATTTGTATCACCTCGACCAGTACAGTTCAGTTGTGTAGCTATTGACTCGACTGGGGAATTTATAGCTGCTGGCGGACAAGATGTTTTTGAAGCATACCTATGGTCTATGAAAATTGGTAAACTTTTGGAGGTAAGAATGAAAAACAACTACTTAATACTGGACATTATTTTATTTGTTTAACATTACATTAAATTAGGTCTTGTCTGGGCATGAAGGACCAATAGTGAGCTTAGCATTTAGTCCAATAATTTCTAGTACTACATTAGTAACTGCTAGTTGGGATAAGACATTACGTATTTGGAATGCAGTAGAAAATGCTTCGGATCATGAAACCATTCAATTGTTTGCTGATGGTAAGTAAAAATGATTGAATATAATATTCCATGATACACACGTCATTAATTACTGATTTGTTTTATTAAGGTTTGTGTGTTGCATTTCGCCCTGATGGAAAAGAAGTAGTTGTTGCTACATTGGATGGTCAATTATTGTTTTTTGATGTTCGTACTTCGACTCAAGTAGCGAGTATTGAAGGCAGAAATGATCTTGGTAGTGGCCGAAAAGATACAGATCTTATCACTGCCAAAAAAAATCTCCAATCAAAGTATTAAATTTGTCATTCATATAATATTAAATATTGATTTGTGCTATATTTAATGGTTTTATTGTAATACATCAAAATTTCAATTTTTTTCACAGGGCTTTTAACTCTGTTTGTTATTCAGCTGATGGGCAGTTTGTAATTGCAGGAGGCCAGTCCAAAAACGTTTGTATTTATAATGTTGCTGAGGGTATTTTGTTGAAAAAATTTGAAATCACCCAAAATCAATCATTTGATGCTGTTCTTGTAAGTAGCTTAAATTTAAAATTCATATGAAATGACCTATGATAAATGTTGATTGTTTATACTTAAAATAGGATGTTATAAACCGGCGTAAAATGACAGAATTTGGTAACATAGACCTGGTTGAAGAACGGGAAACAAGAGAAGGAGGAAATGTTAGACTTAAATTACCTGGAGTTCATAAGGGTGATTTAGCTGCAAGAACATTTAAACCTGAAGTTAATGTTTTTGATGTCAAGTTCTCTCCAACAGGTAAATATTTTTGTATACTTTTTTTATAACATTTTATTTAACACAATAAAAATTAGGTTTATCGTGGACTGCTGCAACTACAGAAGGTGTCTTAGTATATTCACTCAACAGTGGATTCATATTTGATCCCTTCCTTTTAGAAATCGGTATTACACCAGTGACGACTAGAGAAACCTTGTTCAAGAAAGAGTATGCGTCAGGTGAGTGAAATTTAAAATTTAATTTTTATTCTTATATTTAATTTTAAATGTTAATAACTTTTAGCTTTAATGATGGCTTTACGTCTCAATGAACCAAAACTCATTACTGAAATATTAGAGTCCATTCCATCAAAAGATAGTGAGTACATAATATTTAAGTTTTAAAATTAAACATAATATATTAATATTGTAATATTGTTTTTATTATAGTTGAATTGACAGTAGTATCATTACCCAACATTTATGCAGAAAAAATTTTTAAGCATATCTCAATTCTCTTAGGATCTACTAGACACATAGAATTTTATGTGCAGTGGATAACGTCACTATTAAATTCTTATCAACCTCATCAAACCGTAATTTTAACCCTGTTAAAAAATTTATCAAAAAAATATACAGATCTATCTAAGGTGTAAGTATTTATTTCAATGCACAGTGCAATTATATTATAAATTTTTATTAAAAACATGAATAAAAGCTCTTATTGTTTTAAATCTGCAATAATTATTAAACAAAACAAAAGAATTTTTGTTAAGTGAAATTAATTTTTCTCATTTTGCAGTTGTGATTACAACAAATATACACTGTCAGTTGTAAAGAGAATAGCCAGTTTACGAATAACAGAATTGAAAGAAGAAGTAAAAACAGAAAATGAATCAATGGATGTGGACGAAAACAATGTTATTTCTGTTTAATACCGATGTAATTGATAACAATTATAACTAATGTAAATAAATATTAATAGATTTCAAATGTATTATTTAATTTATTATACTTATTTGATAGGGTTTTAATTTATTGTTGTACATCCGTTGTGGGTAGTGGCGCAACAACAACCTGGGGCGGATGGTAATGCCAAACATTGGGGGCCCTTTAGTGATCATCCCCAATATGTCTAAACCTTCCAAGGCTTCCTAATGTGTAAGGAGAGTAATGATATTTTTAAACAAAAAACAATATAAAAACACTCATAGGTCGTGTGAGATGTTTGGGTCTTTTAAACTTATTACCATTAGTTGCATTGCTCTTGAAAAAACGATTCATTTTAAATTTCTAAAGTTTTTATGGATTTTTTTTTATTGTTTTAAATATTTTTATTTATGATGATAGTAAAATACATTTTTGTAATTATAATAACCTTCATAATTGCATTATAGCTATTATGAAAAAAATTATGAATAAAAACATTTTACTCATCTTGTGACGTCTTGAAGAATACATGGCGAGAGTCGTGTGACGGACCAATGGATCAAGGGTCGCCGACCCCCGGCCGAAGTATTTACCGGAGCACGCGGGATTTCGCGTACTGGGTGTTGTGAGATTTATAATCATAATTTATAATAATTAAAATAATAAAAAAAATACAAAGCTCTTATTATGGTATATACTATATACTCGTATGTATAACTTTATTTTTTAAGTTGGTGCCGAGAAAGCCGACGGGCTAATAGAACGAATCAAAGATGATAATAATGCACAAAATAGAATAACCACGGCTCTTATAAGATGTTACCGGGAGCATAATAATAATAATAATCAGATACCAACTGAGTGACCCCGGCTCCAAAAAAAGATTACCGGGAGGATTACACGTCTCGTTACAAGACGGATGGTTCAGTGCTCGAAATGGACCGGAACGCACCGAAACGGCGCTCCGGTTCGCAATATTAGCTTATAATAATAGATTATTTTTAATATTATTATTATATGCTCTAAAAATATTCAAATATGCTCTAAAATTTTTTTATTTTTCATTAAAAAATCAAAAATTACAAATTTAATAATTATTATAATAATTTATTATTTTAATTTCTTCTTTAAGCTTGCCTTTAAACAAAACAAAAACAAAAAAAAATTTTAATTAATTGTGTTTACGAATTAATAACTTTATACTTACTCAATTTAATCTTTTTTTTTATTTCCAATTTCTAGAAAATTCATATTAAATATTGTACTATACGGGTAAAATATGTTTAATATGTACTAAAAACACAAATATAGCAAAATATGCACTTATTGGAAAAAAAGTGCTAAATGCGCAAAATATGTAAGTTGTACAATAAAATATAAGTTGTGCAACCGTTGTCGATAAGCCTGCAATAACCGACTATAGAAGCAATACATTGCTTGTGTGCATTGTGTGAATTAAACCGGAAAAGACTACCTAATGAGAAGTTAAATGACGTGCTCGTAAAAGCATAATCTTAAATATCTAATCGAAAACCGCGGGTTTTTTCGACTGATCGCTATTTGCCCATTAACCGATCAACCCAATAAACCAGTGGTTCCCAACTGATGGTCCGTGGACTCGTCTCCAGTGGTCCGCGAATGAAAAAATTTGAATTTCAAAAAATAAGAGAAATTATACTTAGCACCTAACAGCCAGATAATACACTTTCGCGACCGATGACAATTTATGTACGGATATAAATAATATTCGCTCCATGCGGGTATCGCTGAATCGTGATAAATATTTATCTGCGTTTTTCCACTTATATTACTATACCTACTTCATCTATTATTCTTTTACTCGTATTATATTTAAGAGTCCTCAAAGAGGAATTTACCAGAAACTTTCCAGAATATGGTGTAGTTTATTCGTAATCCTTTCACTGTCGAAGTCAACAACTTTCAAGAAGAAATGCAAGAAGAATTAATAGATCTTCAGAACGACAGCAACTTGAAGAGTTTGTTTGAATATAATACAAACTTAGAAGAGTTTTGGTGTAAAAAGGCCATGGATATCCAAACATTCGGCAGACAGCATTACGTTTCCTCATGTTTTTTTCAACCACATATTTATGTGAGCAAGGATTTTCTTCATTATTATCTATAAAAAAATTAACAACGAAATCGTCTGAATCCAAGTGATGATATCCGACTGGCACTAAGCAACAACATCTTTCCAAGAATTCCACAAAATATGGTAAAAGAAGCACTCCCTAATAAGTCACATTAATTAAGTAAAGTACTCAATAATATAAATTTGTTATATTATTTTCTCATAGAATAAGTTAATTAATATATATTCATAAAATGTAACATTTGAATTTGTATCACCTTTTTTTATTAAATTAAACATTTTTCCCCAACATAAACTGCAGTCAGTAATTCTTATTTTATTTGGTACTTAGAAATTATAAACTATAAAACTTTAAAACTAAAAAAGTTTATAAAAAGGTGGGAATTGAAATCAGGTCCGTGCCTATTGTTGAGTTGGGAACCACTGCAATAAACGATCCAATTTTACACTTGACTATCGACTCGTCATTTCATCGACAATACGTGGCGTATGATAAATTAAATTGTGATTTTACTCATATCCATGTACCCCTAAATGGCTAAATATATTTTTCCCTAATCATTACCAACTTGCTATAATTGAATATATTTTTAAAAGTGTCTATATAGCGATGAGAACACTTTTTCACTGTTCTTTTTCTACTTTTTGCCACCGAGAATAAAATATTACATTAAAATAATAATGCTAATACACACGATTAAAAATATCTTTAAATATATCTTAAATCGTATAAATGCCTAATTGTGTCGATACAGAGCAGATGGATAAAGTAATAATGATAAACCTTGGGTTAATATTATTATTGTAGAGCGATCTCATAAGTCAATAAAGTTATCTACGGTTTTAGTCGTATTCATAGCGAATGTTGGAAATTTTAGATGTATCAAAGGTTTCATTATTGAATCTTAATTGAATCACTTAATAGTTAATATACAGCGTGATCGTTGTTAAAGTTTAAAAAGAATAATGCCTCTATTAATGACTTTTGTAGATAGATTATAGTTTATGTGATTGTATAGTAGTACATATTATGTAGGAGTCTTAACCTCTAAGACGACTAGACGAGCCTTGTAAATTGTTAAGTTAGATATTACTGAATAATACTGATTATCTTGAGTAAATTATTATAAAAATAGAAATTAAAATTGAAATTACCTGGTAATACAACTATTCTTTAATATTTCACCGCCATTCGTCCAAAATATATTTAATTTAGGCACATTTAACTATTTATTGATTTATATTTATATATTATTTATTTATTTGTACTATACATTGTTAGATATCTAGTTGGGGCAAGTTGCCTGCGGTGGACTGCGTAGTCTGAAGTGTAAATTACATGCTATTCAGAGCGAAGTTCAATGATTTAAAACTACAATTTAATTTCAGTTTTTCGATCATTATGTAATATGTATAAAGAATAAATGTATATTTTGAACTTATAGTCTTATACTCTTATAGATAACCCTGAACGTCTGAACGTTTATGTATAGCGCTGAAAATGATTAAATGACTATTATTTTTATCTTTTTTTAAATATAATTTGAAAACTACGACCCATTTTACATTTTTGTGTAACTACCGAGTTCTAAATGTATTTAATATTTATTAGTGTGCCAGTATCAAAATTCAGGTTGAATAGTAGGTTCTCTTATTTGTTAGGGTGGATAAGAATATTTCGAAGTAAAAGCAAAGAGTAATATTAATTATATTAATTATTAACGTACACGATTACGGACTCGTTTAATTAAAATGCAATATAGTGTATTAACATTTTCTCGGGATCCCGAATCAGATATACCTTTGTAAAAAGTATGCATGCCGCGTAAGAAAACGCTCAAATTCTCTACGAAAAGTGCACATTTACTACTCAAAAATAATATAAAGATCAATAGCCAAACTAAAACTCCGACAGTCAACCGAGTACCCAGTACCGACAAATGACTCAATGTGGTAAATGCACGCAATTCGCAAAACAGTAGTATAAATTCAGTGTATTGCATCAGATACGGAGAAATGTACAATAAATTATTATCAAAACTAATGTGTTGATATTGTGGGAATGGGAGAACGTGCTTCATATTCCATCTGGATTAGCCTTCCAATCGGTATATAGGCGTCGGAAGCTACATATGAAATTCGTCGTTTCAAATGTTTTAAGGCTTAACAATTAAGCGATACTTATTTATCACATCTGCGGCGATCGCAGTCGGTATTAATCCTTGACCGTTGATCTTGTAATAAATCTCAAGTTTAATAATAGTTAGTATACAATCAACACTATCCGACCGTGTATAAACCATGGTTTAAAATTTTCAAATTTTCGTAGGTGCTGCACACCAAATTTGAAATTAATGTTAGTAAATTGTAGCCTTTATGACATACAGATGTTATCAAGAATTTTTGAAAACTTATTTATATAGGCTGAGATTTAACTGAATTTAAGGGGGGGAAGTTTAAGTCTTGCCTTACAGTATTACCTACAATACGCACTAAATAAAAAAACTACTAAATATTACCTACACGGGCACTTTAAAAATCATTAATTCGGAATACGTTATATTAAATGTTTCATTGTGATTTTTATCAGTCAGCCAACTGTCGGGAATTTTTCGTTTTGGTTATAAATAATCTCGCCCGGGCTGATGAGAATCGCGAGTGCTTGAATGAAGCGAGGACGGCGTAATAAACACCTATTTTATACTTGGAAAAGTTGTCAATAATTTTGGATTTCAATGTTTTTGAGCCCCCTTTGGCCCTCTAATCTCCGCCTTCGGTAACTACACAAAGTGCGTTGTGGACTCGCAGGTCGAACAACAAGTCCATGATTATCAAGTTAAACGACGGAGCTGCCGTACAGTCGTTTCGTGCGTTCGTCGCTAACCAGTGACCATCTCCACCGGCGACCCGCGCTCGACCGTCCCCACCGCGTCGCCGTCTGCCGAGTGTTCTGACGCCACTGCTGCTGCTGTCGTCTGCTTACAGTCGGTCGTCGTGCGGCCCTGGAGGTGGAGGAATGTCGCGCTGACGTCATCGTCTCGCCTCCTCCCCACCGCGTCGCGTTCATGTCGTTTGATTTCCCTCCAACCCCCCGCCCACGATCTTATCGCATCAACTCCGCTACGTCATTCGCGGGCGGGTCGGTCCCCAGGTGACTCATCGTTAAGTTCTCCCGTCTCCGCGACCAGTAAGCGTTGAGCAGCGGAAGGAGTGTGACGACGAGTACCTGGTACCCGGACCGCGCAACTGTTCGTCCACCGCCCAGAGTGACCGTTGCAACGAAAACTCATTCGCCATGGCCATGGAACCGGAAGAACACTTCAAGACGCCCGAATGGGTCTCGCGGCTGGAGAACAAGCACAAAAAAGTACGTACACGCCTTATGTACAACATCTGTGCGGACCACAGGTGTCCCTCCGTACGCACGCTCAAGATTACGTTCGTGCTTTATACGTCCAAAGCCCCTGACTTAAGGTTCGCTACGATTGCTTTTGTTCAAACCGTTTCTTACCGATAGTAAATCCGTGTTCAAGCGAACAATGAATTATTATTAATCCTTGATGTCGAGGATTATAGATCACCAAGTATCGACGGTTTCATATTCATCACGGTGCTGGAAATTGGAATTCAGATCGTTGCCAACCGCCAGTTGATACACGTTTCTCTTATTTTTCAATCTCTATATGCGTTAATACAAAATACATACCCACCCAATACACATATTTGAGTGATGATGTCACCTTGCCGGTGAGGATATAGTTGTAATCTAGACCTTTTACGTCATAGAACATGATTGCTTGTTTTACAAATATTATCATTATTTTTTGTGTTCTTATATTATGGAGTCTTTGAATACAAATCTTTATTCAACAACTGTGAAACATATCTAACATTATTCATCTTGAATTCTTATTAGATTTCATACATGAACATAATATTTTTTACTGAAAATTATCTTTTTTAAAAACGGATATTAGAGATAGTTTTCACTTCAAGTATTGCCTAAAGATTGTTTTATATATTCGCTATATAAAAATATCAAACCAATTTGTTAAAGCAATTATATTAAATTGTTAATATTGTTACAGTTATTAACAATTTTCTATGTCTATATTTTATTAACTGACTGTGGCAGTTAGTTAATTTGTAAAGCAGTGGTTCCCAAACTATTTTCACCGGACCTTATCATTGAAATATTAATTACATGCAACCCAGTCACCCAGTCATACTTGCTTACCAATACCAGTAAAAGAAAATAAAGAAATACCATTCTGCATTGATATAAGCTATGAATATTTACATGTATTAAATTGGTAAACGAGTTTATAAAAAAAATGAATCATTACTATTAACTATTAACTTACATTTTTAAATGGAGTAAAATTATTCTTTAATTAATGAATTAATAGCTATTTTCTTAAAATTGTTTTGTAAAAATTAAATTTTACACAATTGAAGCAAATGAATGATGAAAAATGAGATAAATCTTTGTAAATTTATTTATTTTTCTCTGACCCACTATAAAAACATCCGCCACCCCAAGTTTGGGAATCGCTGTTGTAGAGGATTAAATAATAGTATCATTACTTATTGTAATAATGCATTATATTTTTAGTTTCATAAATTAGCCCATGAAATTGGATCCGGTTCAAGTTGTTTAAAATGTGGAGATGCTTGTCCTGGCTTGGATTTACATTTTTGGCGAAAGGTTTGTAAAAACTGTAAGTGTAAAAGAGAAGAACACAGTATTGCAGATGATGATCAATATAAACAGTTGGATATCTTATTTAATGATTCTAAATCAAATTACCAACCAGTCAAAGCAGGTATTGTTATTTGTTATTCATTAAATATATTAATATGTGTGTAAATTAATTAAATGTTGGTTTAATATTTTGATTTCAGTGTTGAATATGATTATTAAACCTGATGGTGGTCAATTTGTTAAAAAACTAGAAACTGAACAAAACCAAAATGCATATAAATTTGATTGGGTTCCGCCAAATGTTCATAAAGATCTTGCTTCAGAATACATGCAGTTGTTACCATCTGATAAGCTACCGATTAGTGGCAGTGAAGGAGCTATGTACAGACGACAGCAGCTTGAAAAACAAGTTCCTCTGCATGATTTTAATGCAAACGTTTGTCATAATCTCACTGCTGAAGAAGCTGATGCAATGACTTCTTATTTGGAAAATTTAAAAGAGAACGCTGTTGGTCAGGGATTGGTCAAGAAACTAACAGATAACACTAATAATCCACTTCCATTGTTCAAAAATATGAACCTCACTCCAAAACCGTTCAAAAAGATTAATAATCAGCAGTTTCATGAAGAAGTTGAAGAAGAATTTCCACCACCTCCTCCAGAGCTTCTGTACCCATCTAGCACGGAATTAAAAACACCAGGCTCATTTTTTGGTAGTAAAAACTATTCTAGAAATAATACATCAGAAGTCAATATGCTAGACAATGCTAATAACAATCCAGCTGTATGTGAAGTGATTTCGCAAAGACCAACTTCAAACTTAGCCAGGTCTGAAGGTTTACCTCAGCAACATACAAACTTCTCTTCGAACATACAAAATGACAATTACAAACCTATGCTGTATGATCAGAATGCTGATGTATCATTAAAAAATCCAATTTTGGCGGGTACAAGAGAATGTATTCCATCTAATGCTGATACATGTGTTCTGACTGATGACAAAAAATTATTTTGTAAACAATGTAAGAAAAATGTATTACCCGGTCAAATTGCTGTTATGACTGAAAGAACTGGCAAAGAAGTTTTCTGGCATCCATCATGTTTTGTTTGTACTACCTGTGAGGTAATGTTTATAACTTATCTATGATTACTATTGGACTTTTATTGTTATTATAATTTTATTTTTATAGGAACTGTTGGTTGATCTTGTATACTTTTTCAATAACTGGAACGTTTACTGTGGTAGACATTATGCAGAAATTTTGAATATACCCAGATGCAATGCTTGTGATGAGGTAAGTCAATAAGCAACATAACTATGTGAAATTAATTATTGAAAAATATTTTTGTTTGCTCCAGTTGATATTTTTGAAAGAGTATACAATTGCTGAGGAACAAACGTACCATGTTCGTCATTTTTGTTGTTTTGAATGTGATAAACCATTAGCTGGATTGGAGTATGTAGCGATTGAACATCAGCCAGTTTGTTTAGATTGTTATGAAAGTAAATACGGAAAAGTATGTGTAGTTATTTAGATAATTATCTGTCTATGAATGTAATGAAATATTAAAAACCTAATTTTAATGTTTTTATTTAGAAATGTGAAACCTGTCATAATAGTATAGTGGCTACTGAAACCCGGATCGGTTGGAAAGAGTTAAGCTGGCACCAGTCTCCAGCTTGCTTTAAATGTTATCAGTGTTATACGTCACTCTTAGGTAAAAGTTTTACTGTTAAAAGTGATAAGCCCTTGTGTAGTAAAGAGTGCGTAAAATCTTTTCTCAATTCCACGGAAATTTAATTTTTTTTATTCACTATACACAAGGTGATTCGTTAATCTATTCTGATATTTAGTGATGAAATAGTGAAAATCTATTTTATTATATTATCACTAAATACCCATTGTACTTAATGATTCAATTAGTGTATATTGAATTGAAAACATTTCTATTTTCTATTTTTAAGAAAGATATATTAAATTAAGAAGGCAATACAGATTGGAAATCAAATCAAATTTGTGTCTGTGATAATTATTAAACTTTCATTTTTGTAAATAAATATTGTCACTATTTTCTTATGGTACATGTATTTCAAACTATTTGTTTTCAGTTTTAAGACAGGATAATATTTATACTGAAAATACATAGAAAACTAATAGTTGGAAATATCAAACCTTTTCACCATTAATTAATTTTTAACTATGTATTGTCTTCATTTGATTGTTCAAGTACCTTAATTAAATTATTTATTGTAAAGAAATATTTTTGCATTCCAATAATGTTCCTAACGAGATATTTTTTAAAAATTACATATTAAACTTAACACAATTAAACAAATTATTTTGAAGTCTGTAGATTATAGTTATCATTTTACAGGGTACATGCTTTTCATTTGCCATTATTAAAAAAAACTATTGTGATTTTTATATTTCCGCCATTTTATACTAGTAGCTAAAACTATATTTTTATTTAAGTATTAGAAATTATATTTTTGTGTTATTAAATTATTGGATAAAAATATATGTTATTTATTAATAAAATAAATTTTAATGTATCAAAAAAAAATTTTTATTTATTTACTTACAACAATTATTAAATATATAAAAAGAAATTATTAGGATTGAGCATGTAAATTAATTTGTTTCATTTTTCTTTCAAAATACCTTTGACGCGCTGCTTCATAAACATCACCAATTGTTCTCTTTTCCCAAATATTTATTTTTGGTATAATTTCTTTTGGTTTACTTTCGTTTTTCTTTATTTTTTTGTCTTCTGATATATCTTTTGTATTTTCTTCTCTTAATTCTGGTTTATCATTTGATACTTCCTCTTCTTGTTTAACTTTTGATTCTTCTACACCTGTTTTCTCTTCTAATTTTCCCTTAGGTTTCTCTGCTATTTCTCCTTTCACGTCTTTTTCACTACAACTTTCACTCTTTTTGCGTTTTGAGGAGTCTACCGAAGAATCAGAATCAGAATCTGAGATGTCTGTGTCTTTATCATCGTTATCTTTATCTTTATCATCTGAACTATTTGATGAAGCTCGTTTCCTGTATTGACGATTTGCATCAGATTTTTTTGTTTTTTTCTGATCATTGTCATCGTCATTTTTATTATCATTTTCGTTTTTACACAGTTCTGACTTGAATAAATGTCTGTAAAAGCTACCCATGTTTCTCTGTTTGGTGACATCGTTTATATCTTCAATCAAAGAAAGTTTTAAATCCTCTTCATCCATTTTTTTTAACTCTTCCAGTTTCTTTTTATATGAAGAAGTGACAAATGCTTCTTTGTCACTAAATTCATTTCCTTCAGTCTCTCTCTCTTTCTGAATTAATCTTTCATTCCTACGTTCATATTCAATTTTACGTTTCTCAGCTTGAACCAACAAACTTTGTATATAACGTGGCTAAAAAAAATGTAATGTATATAATTAATATCTATTTAATATACTTTAACAGTAATATATTCATACTTTTTTGTCAACTTGTTTTTTTTTTTCATCAAGATTTTCTTTTTTCTTTTCCATTTCATCATATACTTCATCATATTGAAATACAGTAGCATCTTCTTCAAGAGCCATTTCATGAATCAACTTGGCACTTCTTTGTTGAGCTTTAGTTTGGTTGCTAGTCTGAAAATAAAGCAAGTGTCATATTAAAAATAAAACTACTATAACAATTACAAACAATACAAGTATAAAATATAATAAAGACAAAAACATTCTATATTATATAATATTATAATAACTAATAAGAATCGGAAAATGGAAGGATGACATTAAATGTAATAAATAAATATTTATGTATAACTACTTGAATTGGTTTGTTTTTCGATTCATTTTCTGAATCACTATCATTGCCAAAGACATTGGATGCCTTTACACCACCTAATTTCTTTTTCGGAACAAGCAAACCATATCTGAAAAATAAAATAAAATACCATAATTTATTTAATACGAAATAAATTATCATTACACAATATATAAACACACTAATCAATTTCTGCCACAACTCACAAGGAACTTACGCTGGCGAAGCTACTATTGAGACAAAGAAATGTGGTATACTGAATTTATGATCACTGTTTGTTAGTTGGCGTGTACTAAGTATTAACAATATTTTAGTAATATCACATGATCATTTTTGCTACGAATTTTCTGTTTATTAACGCTCACCCCAATGACTGTTACTGTTCATATAATTGCATAATAATTGCATGCCTAATCAAGGACCCAAGCCTCAAACACACTATATGCGTTTTATTAAGTTAAGGACCACAAGGAATATTCGGTAAGTTGCAATGAACATAAGCGGCAAAATAGTATTCTGTAGTTGAAGACCAACGACTGTGTTGCCGCAAATAAACAGTAACTATTTGTGATCATATTTCATCGGTCCAAAAGAGTATATCCTATATTCCTATGATTCGACTAGCGACAGTCCGACGATTTAAATCAGAACAGCTTGTTTCTTACTTTTTTGAACCAGATTCCATGTTTATTGTTTTTTCGATTTTTTGTCGACGTGTAGTGGGCGTCCGATATGAAAATTTCTCCTACTCGGCTGTATATCGAAGTATTAACACTAAACAGCAAACACGACAAAATTCTTTATTTAATAATTGTTTATCGGTTCACATGATAAGACCACGGAATAGAACAATGATAAGACGGTTAAGTGATAACTGATGATATTAGCAACATTGATAATGGAATAAAATGCATAGCCACGATTATGGAAATCCTGTCTATGATCGTGATCCTACCACGACTCGTAGAGCAAGATAATATGGCATTGCTTCTGATATATAGGTAGTATCTAGTATCTAGGCTATATTATAAGCAGTGGCTTACAAACTTTTACAGGTGATACCTCAGTTCTCCCTCCGAGATAAGAATTTCAAAAATTTTATGAGAATTTCAAAAATTACATCTGCCAACGTCGAAAAAAACATCCCACCATTCCGGCCGCCGCGCCGCTTTGTTACCAACATTATAAAAGAAAATTCCTGAATTTCCAACTCATTTATTTTCAAATTCACATTTAATTATTCTCCAATTAAAATTAAAAAATCAATATTTTTGAATAATTGAAAACGGTTCCTGCTACATAATTCCAAGTAGACCAATTCGACATCGGTGGAATATGGTCTTAGGGTCAATAGGTGATCGACAAAACGTGAATGAAAATGGAAAATGTCGAATTTCCAATTTTCGGTTGGAGTAAGGGTGAGCTTAGTATGTCAGGAGATTTTCAATGATTATTAACATATATTACATTTACAGTACATATTTTCTACTGTCCGTTCTGTATAAAAAAATATAATGATACTGGCTACGTAAAAATAAAAACATCAAAAACCGATTTCGGTAACTATAAAAACGGGATATAGTGTTTCATTGACTAGACATTAACATAACGATTGCATTTGTTATTGTGTCTTGTCATTTAACAATTTATACTAGCTCTACTCTACGGTACCACGTTAATTGTAGCGTAAAACTATCATCATGTTCAGATGTTTGGCCCGAGGTGTCAACGCCCTCAGACGTTTACCCCGAGCCGTGAACAGGAGAGCGCGGGCCCTCATCAGAGAGTTGCGATCGCCGCGTGCCAACAAGGGAAACGAAGTGCCGGTCACCACGACCGAAATGAACCGAAGCGGAAGGGACGGTGACGCCGTCGAAAGTGACGCCACGTCGGTGACGAGCGGGTCGTCCTGTGCCACCATCCCTTCGCGGCAGTACTCGTACCGGCACCATTGGTATCCGACGGAATCGGAAACATCGAGTGAACACGACGAGGACGACGACGACGACTCGGAATGTTCGTTTCTTAGCCGTGGACCGGAGGAGATCGCGCACCACGATGATGTCCGACCTGAGTCGGAAAGGGCAGACGAATCGGACGGCAGTGACAGTGACTCGGACCTCGGTAGCGTGCACTCCTGGCGCACCGAATCGTCGGGGGTCACCATTCCCTTGCACCGTACGAAAATGTTCGACCCGTCGAACAGGTGGTTCGACCCGGCGTACTCGGGTCGCAATTACTTTACCCGCGGCGGCCACGAGACGGTCGCCAGAGCGGAGTATTCGTACGCGCACCGGTATTACCGAACGTTTTCCGAAACGTCACTGGACAACGACGAGGATTGAAACGGTTTTGCACGAATTCCTGGACCGGCCATCCCGTTGATGGTGGACAATGGAACCGTTGATGGAACCCATGAGTTCACCCGCTACACCCCTTTGCCCTAGTACAGCCCTAGTACGTTCGATAATCACCCGGGATAACCCGAACGATAATCGAACCAGTTTTGGAGACGGTGATCTGCCACGAAGCGCCTGCGGACGGTGAGCCGACGGCCGCGAGCGCACGGCACGCTGTCTGCTTTCAGCTGTCTCCGTGACTGTGTTTTTTTTCGAGCCGTCTCCGTTTCATTTTTGGTTATACTTGTTCTTATATTTTATATATTTAAGTGGTGTAAATATAAAATATATAATATAATATAATATGTAATATATTCAATTATAGTGTTACATCATATTATTGCAGTAATTGTTTTTTTTTAAATTAACATTAAATAATAATTAATTGGCCCAATTTGTCACAGGAACGCTTGTTAAGCACTCACACACACACACTTTTATTGAAGTAGAGGTGTTTGATTAATTATTATTTAATGTTAATTTAAAAAAAAAACAATTATTGCAATAATATAATGTAACACTATAATTGAATATATTACATATTATATTATATATTTTATATTTACACCACTTAAATAGATAAAATATAAAAAAAACAAGTATAACCAAAAATGAAACGGAGACGGCTCAAAAAAAAATACAATCACGGAGACAGCTGAAAGCAGACTCATGAATTCGTCAACTCGACTGTCGAGAGTCAATAGCCCCCAGACCGTTTTCCCACCGTTTTACACTCTAAACCGTGGTGCACATGTACAATTCGTACGAGGTGTGTTCCTCTTACAGTTAAGTCATTTGTCGAGGAAGCTGTATTCCATCAACTACCCGTTGCTGTCGAAAGTCATCTGTTGTCATTTTGTCAAAAAGATTAAAGAAAACGTATTTACAATTGGTCGTATTGCATACAGGATTAAATACATAACAAGTTTAGGAAAACACATTATGTATTTCATTCAAGCCAATAAATATTGTATTATGATTGGTTCTATTAAATGAGGTCCATACTGTCAGTGTTGAAAATACTGTCGATATTCATATTGTCAATAATATTGATGGTGTGAGAGTCGCTATTAATAGAAGATATTATTAATAGAAAATTAATTATTAATAGAAGACAACCAATTCTTTATAATGTATATAATATTATTATTATAATATAAATATAATTACTAATATTATTATACTATTATTGCACAAATTATTCGAAACAGGCTTCACGTGGAGCCATATTTATTTTCCTAATAATATTACACATATCAGTCGTCGAACGAAAAACAATCAAAAAATTGCTTGAAGCCTAAATATTTAAATATTCATAAATAACCATATTCATCAATGACGATTGACGATATTTTATAGTAATTATTCATATATCAATACATCAAATAATACTTGGTTTTGTAAAATAGTTAGCTTAGTCCCAAAGGGGGGGGGGGCTATTGCCCCCTTAGCCACCCTCTTACCAACCCCTGCATCAACCTTGATTATGCATGTTTTTCACGTGGAAAATTGTATGTCACCTGTTTCCGTGTCGGAATACCAACAAATTAATTAATATACGCACCAGAAAATAAAATAAAACTAGGAATTTTGAGCATCATGAAGTTTTAGAATAATAAACACTATGTTTTTTGAGTAAATTTTATTTTTTTATTTTACCAATTCAAATTCAATATTCACAGTTAAGACGGGACAATGTCTGTCGGAGTAGCTAGTTAGAAATATTTTAATATTTTAATTTTGTTTTCAAGAATACAACATAAAATTTAATTGAAGATAGAGAACATTTATGGAATAAGATGATTGTTATGCAAGAACAAGCTAATGACCTAGGTATATTATAGCAAAACAGAGGAGGGTAGTTATTAAAAGAAGAAAAGGAAAGAAAAGTTATACAAGAGTAATTTTACATTAAGTCTTTTAAACATAAAAGATTATTTTTTATAATAATAATAAATAAATATTTAATATGCTGCTAAATCGTAAGACTGTCCAATTTGATCAGCAATAACTACTCTTATTTGACAGTATCAGGTTTTTCTAAAACAAAACAATAAGAACAATGTTACTCGCATGCAATTGTTAATTAAGACAAATTACTTGTTTTTACTTGTACCAAATATAATTTTAGTACACTAAAACATATACTTATGTTACTTATTACAATTTGGTGCCTATTTACAATTTATAATTATGTTGTTGTATAGCATTGTATAGCAACAGCTTATAGTATAATAGGTGGTATAACCTATAATTTATTAAGGTACATTTAATGTATAAACGCCATCATAGAACATAAAAAGCACCATATCGTGAGACTTCAAATTTCAACATTTTTTTTTTCATACTTACAGGCCCTTACAGCGTATAAGGTGGTGTCTTGGTGCAAAAAAAAAATTATAATCACAACATTCAAATTTATCCAATGTTTCAAAAGCTCTTTGATTGACCATTTCTTGCATTTCTTTTTTCTTTTTGCTTTTATTAATTTGGTCCAACAGTAAATTTTGCTATTATTTATCCGCCTTCTTCTTTTTCAGACACATCTAAAATATTAATGACTCATGGTTAAAAAAAGTTTATTTTAATATTTTAAGGTCTTACTGCTGATAAGTATAATAAGTTGTATAATAATCAACAATTATTGTTAAGCCTAATAACTAATTTTAAAATTTAAACATTATAATATGTAATGTTACTAGTACATCCAACCAATCAAAGTTAAATACTACTAAATATTCAAGATAATAGTGGTATTTAGATTATAATGTTATCATAATTTCTACTGCGTTTGAGTACATCGTACATACAGTTCTTTATTTTCATATTGAAATATAAGTATAGACTATTTATTTCTTCGGTTAAATAAAAATGTCTGTGCTTAAAATATTGGTTTGTGATGGATTAATGTTATAAGGTCTTAGTACCCATAAGAGCGAAAGGCAGAAATATATATATATATATTATAAATTGAAAGATGTGTTTGGAATCGCAATTCAATTATGGGATTTGTGTTGTATTTAGAAAAGAAGTTAAGTTGTTAAGATTAAGTTTGTAGGAGGAGAAGAAAATTGTGATCTAGCCCAAGGTGGGAGAAAGAAACTTTGTACTTTCTTGGAAAATCAAGCTCTGAAACCAGAAATGAGTTTGTAGTCAGGACTTAAATGAAGGGAACTTGGTAGGACTTAGCCTAATAAAAGAATTTATTTTGGGATTGTTTAGAAATGTATCATAGATAAAGTTATATGTATATAGCACAGAAGATAAAGTCTCCTACTCTTTTGGTTCTTGAAACATTTTGTGATGAACTTATCGGGACACATAGTTTGCAAGTGGAAAGTCCTAGTTACCATTTTTATAATGTACTTTACGTTTCGTTTAAAATTTTTTTTCTTGAAAACAGTAGTAGCTCATTATTGTACAATTATATAGTAACCTGCCATGGCTGATTTTATCTTTAGTTTATTTGTAAATCATCACCAAAATTAACAAGTAACCGAAAACAATTAAATTTACATAGTATACTATGATATAAACAAGGTAGGTATGTGTTAGTTAAATTTGAGAATATCGTTATCACGTCAAACCATTTTTACTTCATTAATAGTTCCAGCATCTATCGTGGAAAATGCAATCAATATTGAAAAACACGGAACGTTTGAAGCGCAACGGAATGGTAGTAAGTGCGAAGAGTAAATAACAATATTTACATAATGAGTAGTAAACAATTTCGTACCGAACCCACAAGAGTATTTATATAGGACGTAGCAGTGACACAGAATAGATGAAATATAGAATTTAAATTACTTCTCCAAGCGACCGTATTGCTCTCCATCATCTAAGACCGTCCTCCCAAGTACGTTATGGGAAGTGTCCCGAACTCCCGACCTCATCTTTTAAGATTGCGGTTCCTATTAGCACGTACATGGTACATAAGATATCTTGATTCCTGTTCCATTGGATTTGTAAACATAATAGACTATATGACCTCGGTTTGTTGTTCTTTTACTGTTATCGCTTATCATACTTTTGCTCAGTGCCCGCATATCTTACGGTATTCAATATTTCGACATCCAACGTAACAAATTATAAATACGATTATATTGATCGTATAGCGATAATTTGTTGCGATATGTCGTTGCTTGAGATTAATTGTGGTTGCGAAGTGCGATTCGAATTTTCTTACGACTTTTTTCGTTTTTGATACATTCGATGATAATTAAGGCATCTTCGATGTGATACCAGGTTTTTCCTCACGCATTAGGTAGTTTATGTTAATTTCGAAACAAATGTTTTTTTTTTTGTTCTTAAAAGTGAGTTTGCACGCATAATTTTAACCTGATTGTTGTATCGTCGAAATTTGTTCGACAGTTGTATAATTGTATTGATGACAAGCCTTAGCCGGTTCAGTTGTACTCAACTCTTTTAAGGACTTGTAAGAAATATGATGGATATTTTTAGTTTAAAAATGATTGGAAAAGTAATGCACTTTTGATTTCAGATTTAAATAATTGGTATAATGTTGCGAAGATCAAAACGATTGTGTAAGCCAAAAGTGGCTGAAGAAAGTACAATTATTGAACCCCCAAACAAACGTAAACGTGGTCATTATTCAGAAGTTGATGAAGATGATTCATTTGAAGATAACAGTTCCGGAGATGAATTTTTGCCAACACAGGTATCGGAATCTAAAGAACCGTGTTCATTAAATTTGTCAGAATCCGAGAGTGACAATGATGCTCAAGGTTATGACAAGGTAAAATCAAAACCATCGCAAGAGTCTGATTGTGAAAGTGAAGATGATGTCCGTCAAACAAATTTTGATTTCACCACTCTTTTAAACCCCCAAGGTGCCTCAAAAGTTCCTGAAAAAGATGTGGAATCTAAGGATATTGACACTGCGGAGGAAAATGGTCCTTATGATAGTATGGATGTTGCTAAAATCTTATCTGTCGGTGAAGGAGTTAACTTAGGATCGGTTTTAAATGATACTGATGACACTCCAGAAGAAGAGTTGAAACGAGATGATAACTATACTATTCCTGATATGGTTGAAATCACCGTCAAACTTCCAAATGATATGAAATGTAAAAAAGGCCAAGATGTACAAAATTTACTTAGGAGACGTATAAATACTATATGTAAAGATACCCAAGTTTTAATTCACAAAGTTAATTTGCTCTTATGGATCTCATATGGTAATCGTTTGAATAATGTTCTTAATTCACCGGAAGTAATGGGATCAGCATTGTCACTAGTACCTTCTAAAAAAGCATATCCACCAAAACAATGTGACTTGAATTATTTAGAAAATTATATTCAATGGTTTTCTAAAAAAATTAAAATTTCATCAAAAACCGATCCACTAAGTGAAATAAACACAATATCATTAGTAGAGCGATTTTCTATGCGTGAAGCTAAAACTAGATACGAACTTATTGCAATGTTTATTTCTATGTTGAGATCATTAGGATTGAATGTACGGTTAGTGATCAATTTAAATGCTGTTTCTATTAAACCAAACTCTGATCAATTGCTGGGTCCATTAGTAGAAGAGGATCATATGAAACCATCCAGTAGTAAATCTAAAATAGAACCAAAACAAAAAACACCAGCAAAATCTGAATATTTCAATAAAAAATCAAATAATTCTGAAAATAAAAAAGCTTTAAAAAATTCTAAAAAAGGAGTAAATAAAAAGTCTAAAGTTTGTGAAAAAACTGAAGAAAATATTTCTTCGTCCGATGAAGATGAAATTTTTGTAAAAAATAAAAGTGCAAAATCAGAATATTTTAATAAAAAGTCTACCAAGTTACAGACTAGTTCAAATTCCATCACAAAAAATTCTAAATCGGTGGGTGACAGTAAAAAAAGTACACGTAAGAAACCTGTGAAAACAAGTGAAAAAATTGATCGTCGTGTTCTTTCAACTGATGAAGAAGATAGTGCTTTAATTGAAAATAGTGAAATTCTTATTAAAAAAAAAGTAAAAAATGACTTTTGGGCTGAAGTATTTCTTGAAATGGAAGAAAAGTGGTTTTGTGTGGATGTAATTGGCCGGCGTTTACATTGCATTAAGGAAATATATGTTAGTTGTATAGTATAATAAATAAATTACTAGTATTTTACATTTTGTTTTTATAAAATATGAAATATTTCAGCGTACATTTAACATTTTTTTTTTACATACTGTATATTTATAATGGTAAATTTTGTTATAGAATGGTACGTCTCATCCTATGCGGTATGTTTTGGCTTGGAACAATAATAACAGCATCAAAGACTTAACAAAACGCTATGATCCATACTTTCATACACTTACTCGAAAAATCCGTGTGGATCCCAATTGGTGGAAAGCTACTCTAGAACCTTATACTCCTCCACGGACTGCTAGAGAACGGGAGGAAGATGAAGAGCTAGATAAACAATTAGAAGAAACACCATTGCCTAAAACTGTGGCTGAGTGAGTTGAATGTTAACTCTGGATGTTCATTACTTTAATCATATTATTTCTATTTTTTGTAAAAGGTTTAAAGATCATCCATTGTATGCCTTATCAAGACACTTGCTAAAATTTCAAGCCATATATCCTCCAGAGCCGCCCGTTGTTGGATATGTTAGAAAAGAACCAGTGTATTTACGAGAATATGTGCACGAGCTCAATGGTAGAGATAACTGGCTTAAAGAAGCTCGTGTTGTTAAAATGGGTGAAATATCATATAAACAAGTTAAAGCTCGTCCTAAATTTGATCGGGTTAGTTATTGATATCCAGTATAAACAATTTGAACATTTAGATATTATAGATATGTGTTACAGAATGGTGTTCGAACTGATCCTCCACCTTTAGAACTGTTTGGTTTTTGGCAAACTGAACCCTATGACCCTCCAACTGCTATTGATGGTAAAGTTCCTAGAAATTGTTATGGCAATGTTGATTTATTTAAGCCTTGTATGTTACCCAAAGCAACAGTTCATCTAAAACGTAAGCATATTTGTTTTATCTATTATTCTGTATCATAATTTGTTATTGTATTTGATTTTAGTTCCTGGTTTACTCCGCATTGCGAAAAAACTAAATATTGATTGTGCTCCTGCAACTGTTGGCTTTGATTTTCATGGTGGTAGTTCACACCCAGTTTATGATGGTTTTGTGGTATGTAAAGAGTATAAAGATACTTTGGAAGATGCATGGAATCAAGAAATTGAAGAAAGTCGTAAGCGAGAGCAAAAAAGATATAAAGATAGAGTTTATGGTAATTGGAGACGGTTAGTCAAAGGTCTTTTAATTCGTGAACGATTAAAGATCAAATATAATTACTTTGGAGGAGATAGTAAAGGGCCATCTACATCAAATGCCAGCAATTAGAAAAATTAAAATTGTCTAGTTTGTACATCAATATGTTATAAATTTAATCTTGTTACTTCTTTTATGTTATTTGTATTTAATTCTTACAGTATTATTATAATATAATATAATATTCTTACAGTATTATTATAATATACCTTATTTGTTTGTTTTGTACAAAACAAAATTTTTTTTAGTGCACCTGTATTGAATTATTTTTAATATTTTGCTATTAATAATGTATTTTTAATTTCTAAGAATAATAATATACAATATAATAATATACAGAAATTAAAATTAAATCATACATTTTTTGTTTAAGATGCCTAGTCACTAGTCCTAGTGTTGTATTTTATTTTACGTTATAATCTATGTATACATTTTTATACGTACATTTTCACTGGCATCACCAGCAATACGTGTGTCGCAAGTGACACATGCCAAGAATATCTTCCTATAGTCCCAATAAATTATACCTACTTCCGAGGATATTTTGTTGTCCACTTAATCTTTAACCTAATATATCTTGTGTTTGCACAAGGACACACATTATATTATACACCTTCACAGTTCACAACACAATTCATCATTAACAAATAACAGCGGTAAGTCAACTTCTGCAGAAGCAAGAAAACGTAATAATATTAAATATTTAATTATATTTTATATATTTGTTATAATTTTGAGTTTGTGTTCGGACGCGTTAAGAACCATCGTATACAGTTTTGTCGTTCTTTGGTTTGAGATGTTATCAAGTATATTATTAATATGTACGTACAATAATCAATTTCACCTACATTAACGGACTTTAGTGTTATTTTTTAGAACCATGAAAACGAAAACAAAAAATAACCGGCGAAAAACAACAAATAGGCGATCAGATGTGCGAGGAAATTTAATTTAATATTGCGTTGAAACTATGTAGTATTAACATGGTCTTATCAGATCCATTTAAATACAAGTTAACTTCGCGATCGTCCTGCAGCAGTTCTAACACGTCTCTAGTCTTTTGCCTACTAATACGAGCGGTACTGTTACTGTGTAGAAATAAACAAATGCAAAACAGTCTCGCCTGCGCTCATGGTAGGTATACGTCGTGTGACACGAAATTACTAAAAATAAAACTGCGTGGCTATTTTCGATTCACGTTTAAATATTTCAAGCATAGTTTATGGACTACAGAGTCTTGATATTAAAAAAAAAACTATGTACACTTAATAAATACCAAGTATAAAACGATTATTATTTGTTCAATTAGAATTTATTTTTACCGCCACAGGGGAGTCAATAAATCTCCGCGCGCTCCCTTAACGCATCGCGACCCACAGTAAAAAAAAAAATTTCCATCGAACATGACCATGCGAAACACTCCTTATCGCACAAATCGCACAAGCCCAACGTAAAATAGAAATAAAAGTTTCTGTAGGGTGGCAATTTTTTAATAAATTTTATGTATAATATACTTATCATTGATTGTACAAAATACAAAAAAAATAAATTATCAACTAGTATGTAAAATATTGATACTAAGTATATTACTGGTTCATTAATTCGATCTAATATTATTACATTATAGACGTAGAGATTATATTCTATAGGTTATAGCCATGATTACGGAGCATTTTTTGGATTTTTGGAATGAAAAAAAAGATTACAAAAATAATAAATGAATAACTAGTTGTTTTTGTTTTTAACGAGTTATATTATGACTATTTTACATATTTAATTCAACTCGTTAAGTTGGAAAGATACTTAAAAAGTTACTTTCTAACTAGTTACTGCCCAGCTTTGGCCTTTGCGTACCTATATACGTCATGTAGTGTTATCAATAGAAAAATTAATTTATAATTCATAACTAAAAAAAATTACAATCATTATTCTTTATAGGGCGTGAAATTTCGCTCTCTTGCACCCCTTAATGAGCGCCCTTGTCTAATAATGTGCAACGACAGTAAAGTAATTTATATGTAATGCAAATGCGGTGTGGCGTGTAAGGAAATAATAATTAACATTTGTTATGAATTATAATAATGGTATAATGTAGTGAAGATGTGAGATACAGTTTTACACACTATAGGTACACGTCTGACTACACTGTTGACTGTTGTTATGACAAGCATGGGCGTAATGTCATATTTTTTTATGGGACGCAAACTAATCAACATCAAAATAGATCGATTATGAATACGCTATTTTGGCTGATGAATAACAAAATTGTATTAAAAGAAGTTATGGGATGCAAATGCACAACCTTCAACCCTTATTGGGTTTCCAAAAAATGGTGCCACTGATTATAATATGAACCTAACAAGTAAACTTAACATTTGTTAGAGGGGAGAAATTCGTCCAATACGGTGGATTGGATATTGTTAACCCCACTTATGTGATTCTGTAATTCTATAATACAAGTATAAGTAAATATATACGACTAAATAATTAAGGTTTGAAATTGTAGATAGTTAAAGTAATTTCATCTTATAACATTTATGATTCTAGAGGCCGAAAAAAATGTAACAGCCGGTTCTCTAATACGCTACTGAATAATATAATACTGGTAACGCTACCAACTCAAAATATGGACGATTTTTGGAAATACGAAGCATATTCAATTCAAATACTGTTAAGTGATTTTTTATTTTGTATTTTGATACAAGCTATAAGATGAAATAGTATACTATAACAATTAATTAACAATAATTTACAACCGGGACATTATATATAGGTACATTTTTTTTGTTGTAATATTCGCTCCTTTTAAATTATAGCCAATCATGTGTACTGTGTTTAAAGTGTACTACGAGAAAAAAGATTTATAAGATCCCGATGATAGATCTGCCGACGCCGACCATATTATACTTCAACTGCAGCCCCCGTGAGTACAGCATTGCCAAGAAATGTATGTTCTACATCAATATATGTTGAATATACTGATTCTCATCGTAACCCATTTAGCTCTATAACTATGTGGATTAAAATACTCGTAAATACCTACTGGATATTTATACGATTATACGATCCACTTATTCACAATTTACATATCTCTAAATAAAAAAATAAAAATTAGTCAACTAATTTGAAATGGTGTTGATTAATGAAATGTATTAGAAATTAGAATAACAATTTACTATATCTACAGTCTCTAATTTCAAAATAACTTATTGATCTTCCAGTCGAAATGATTAGAATAACGCTGTAATAAATGTGACATATAATTTTACCTATACATTGACGAATTTACCACTATTTAAAATGTATCAATACATTGCGAACAATTTTTTAAAAATTTAAAATAAAACTGCGCGTTTCCTGTTCATCTTTTGGAAATTTATTATTGTTGGGAATGTTAGGATGCGGCAAATACGTGTTTTTCAACTTGATAATGCTGTTTTGTAGTTGTAGTATTGCATATTATGCAATTATAAAATAATGTTTTAAATTGGCGAACCCGATATTATACAGGATTTCAGCTGCTCGGTTTCCGATAAGATTTTCAGGTGTTCAGGTTCCTCGTGTTACGTTACAGATCCACGTAGGTTCGTAAGCATACGTGAGTAGCGAGTACTGCAGAGCGTCTGAGTATTACCGTATAATCTGGTCACTAATATAGAAGTCAGTTCATAATTTCAGAAATGTGTGGTAAACCGGTTGATTTATGTCTAATAGTAGTTCGAACGCGCACCGGTAGATTTAGGCACGTATACGTTTTCGATCCTCCCTAACTAGAAATATTTTTTAAAATGCATGTTTTTTTTTTAAATTTCAACATTATACATACTTCAATGACTCAATGCATATTTTATTATATTTACTTTAATTATTTTAAGTATCCCCAGTGGCGTCGTATTTAGCTTTTTGATGCCCACAGGGTAATTTATTCTGGCGCCCCTCCCCACCTCACAGTACCAAGGAATCTTCAGTATTCGGTATGAAACTTTCCCAATACATTTTTCGATGCACATTTTTATCAAAAAAATTAATTCTATAATACTATACTACTATACTATACTTAATACTATTATTTTTTTTATAAATCCTTGTATAGTCCCATAATGAAATTATAAATAGTAAGAAATAAACATAGAACCATAGTAAACATAAATAATATCAGTAACAAATTCATACAAAAAAAAACCTAAAAATATATTAAAACAAAACTTTTTTTTACTGTTACAAATATTTGTAAAAACACATTTTTTTTTAAATACCTAATTTAAAATATTATAACATAATTTTTCTTCTGATTTTTTGTTTCAAGAAGGCTTCTATGAGTTCTATGATGTCTTCATGATCCATTTCTGCTTTTATTTGATTTTCAATACACAATATTGCTAAAGCATATAATAATTTTAAGGCTCGATGGAACCTAAAATTAGATTAACTTGATGTAAAAAAAAACTGCCAAAAACAATTATAACGCCTAACGATAATGCAGAAACCAGTAATGCATTATTATATACAGTATTTATTAAATTCACAATTAACTCGTAAATGTTTCCTTGTGTCCATTTCAGTTGTATTTTCAGAATTTCGATCTTATTTTAGATTCGTGAAAAATATTGATACAGCATATACATTATAGGCAATGCAAGGTAGGTATTAATTCCATACATTTTACTCGATTTGTCAACTGTACACCTACTGTCGTCTAAGAACGTAAGAAACTTTGCCATAAACTCATAAATAACACTAACCTAAGACTTATAACTTAAACTGTTTGTATGCTTTTATTCGATTTAATTTGCATTTGTTCACATGCACTTAAAAAAAAAAAAAAAATTGTTATATACAACATAAGCTACATAAAACTTACCCTTTTACTCTTTTTCTAAATATCTAGGTACCGACTTCATTTTCGACCGTAGCGTATATGTCATAATCGTAAATAAAAACCATAATAAAATGCCAAATGCACCGTTGACTGCGTTTGTTGCACCATGTTCAAGTGTTCAACTTATAAGTCTTTTTTAATTATTCATAAAATAGTAAATTTGTATTCTGTCGATATTCTTATTCAAATAAATTGAAAAATAGTTGTTCGTAACAATCAGCCCTACTTGTTGTACGGAAGATTGTTAACTCCATAGTTAATTTGTTATGTTAGCTATTTCGAGCATTGTAACAAAATATTTTTTAGAAAAACATTTTGAGTTTATAGTCACTAAAATTATAAACAAATTAGATGGATGAAGTCATTCGATATAGTAATAAAATAAAAAGTTGGATTAAAACAAAAATGTTTAAAACCGTATACGATGTTAATCACTCTGTATAATATCTATACCACCTACACCTATATATATATATATATATATATATATATATATATATACAAACAATTATAAGGTCACTAAGTCAGAACCGACTAATTTTCTAAATATATTATAATAAACTAAGTTAAAACTAAAAACAAATGGCTTATCATAATTTATTGTTATAATTCCTATTTAATAATCTGGTCGGAATGTAGTTCGTGATTTTTCGTGAAAGAAATAAATAATAAAACGCTCAGATTATAAATAATCGTCGTGTGCAAAACCGAGCGTTCGTCTTTTTGTGTATACGATTTCTACACCACGGCACTTAATTTTCTCGTTATATTTTATTATTTTAGATTAAAAAAAAAAATCATACTTCAAATAAACTATGTATGACTCTCTTCGTCTCTTCTAATATAATGTGATTAACTCGACAGCTGGCAAATTAATGACATTGTTCTTAAGTAAATTCTATACTCGTTTATGGTGTTCATACATTGTCCGTTAATAAGTATTGTTTACGATACTGAAAAACTTATCGTTGTAAGTAGGTACTTTTATACGCAGTACAGTAGTACATTGTGAACGCTTTACGATTGGGTGGGTTCAACTTTAGCATGAAATGCGAACACATAAATCGACAAATAAAATAATTTTCCAACTAATGTCGTTGTGACAATATTGGCAGGCTAAAATAAGGTGTAAAATACAATGGGCGTTTTAAAAAAAAAGAAAAAAAAAACTATACGTGAATTATTTATAACTATAAATAACTAATCTATTAAAACTATTGCTTTGCTTCTTATTTAAGAATCTTGGAAAGCTAGTATACACGAGAAGCCGGCAGTACGAGTGCCGGGAAAGGGTTTTGAAGACATGCCCCTCTCAGAACGTAGTTTTTATTTTTTAAACTCACAAACGCGTACTGATATAAATATAATATGATTCATATTCCATACGTACACATAATATTTATATGTATAGTGGTACAATTTTAGTGTCTCTTCTCGCGAAAACAAAAACCCGACTATTATGGTAATATCTCTGTACGCCTTTGTAGTGAAACCTATAATAAGATTTCAACCATTTATCATACCGTAACGCAGAGGTTCTCAAACTGTGATCCGCGGAGCCCTAGGGCTCCACGAGGGTAGTCTAGGAGGTCCGTGGCTCCCTGGGCACATCTGTATTAATTAAATTCAAATTGTTACTATATTACATTTTTTAATTTTTATATTTATATTCAATATTAGTTGGACCATTCTTCCATACCAATGTATTATTTTAAACGTTTAAAACCTTAAACTATTTACAAATCCACATAATATTTTATGTCATAGTCAAAATGAGATTAGATAAAAGTCGGATTTTTCGTTCATTTTACATGTACGATAATTTTGTTTACTTATCTACAAACTTCGAAGTTCTGATAATCTAATAATTTCTTCAGTCCTGTGTATTATTGTTGTCTCAAATAGACATTTCTGATTTTTGGGACTCCGTAATTTTTTTTAGGAACATAAGGGCTCCGCGAACAAAAAAGTTTGAGAACCGCTGCCGTAACGTATGCATATTGTCAACACAATAAAAATAAATTTATTTTTTTTTTTCAAATTTACATTTTCTCACTCACCTACCGGCTGGGATTGAACATCACGTTCCCGCTCGACTGTGAACGCATCTGCGAAAACATTTTTAATCACGCACAGATGTTCGAAACACCGTGCACATTATTTTAGGTTGCCGTGGCACCGTAACGGGATCGGTGTTCATAGAAATCGCCGCGAAGGAGACGATACGCTCGAGTTAAATATAATATGACGTCCTTAAGTCCTTTCGTGGCGACTGTTGAAAGCGGTGATGGTAAATGCACGCGCTGTTCCGGCCATCGTCCACACGCAATACGTACTCGTAGGGCACACGACCACGAGTCAGTGTGGTGGTACCTGGGCTCTACGACCTAAACCAAATGATTTTCATCGTTTTCGTAACGATTAGCAATCATAGTTATTACCGTACGTCATGTGTTCGAATGTAATATAGTATAGCGCAGGGGTCGGCAATAGGCGGCCCGCGGGCCAAGTCGGGCCCTCGGAGCGGAAATAACTGGACCGCCAAAAATATTTTTTAATTTTATCATTCTCCAAAGTGACGTTTTTAAAATAGAAATATCGTTCAAGATTAACTGCTCTCCGCCTTGAAAACACTCAGCACATTAGTTCTTCACCAAAAGAAGCAAATTTAAAAAAACTGACTCAAGGCAAAAAATGTAATTTTTCTCATTGAACTTTTAATAATAAAATTGTGAAATTATTAGTATAGTATTACATTTTTTGTAGCCCCCGAACATTTTTTTTCAAATTATCTGGACCGCCATAGAAATTAATTGCCGACCCTTGGTATAGCCAATACATGACGGTAAATGTATTCATAATGTTTACACCGTGTGTATTCAATACTAAACGTGCACAAATGAACAATATTATATTAAACTGTACGTGTTGCGTACGATTCCAAATGGTTTGACAAGATAGCGTTATTCGAACAGCTATCGATCATAACAACGTCTGCGTTATGTACACAGCATACCGAACGGTTAAAAACCCACAAATTCGTACGGGCATTTATTTTTTATTTTTTCCACACCAACACAGGAGACCAATGTTTGCGGTTATATTATATTATATACCTGTAGTCGATTTAGTTTGCACAATTTATATTTGGTACAATCGCATCGGTTAGGATGTTTACAATTCTTGTTTTTTTAGGTGGTCCTATATATTATGTCGTGTTGGCTCGAGTCGAAAGTCGATACGTTAAAAATATCAAAGTTATATTTTGCATATTATCCAATTTACAACAAATAATTGCACAATTTTACATATTACTTATTTTTGGGCCATATTTAACTTGGGATACAAATAATTAAATCTTTTTTTTTTTTGATTCACTGCTGGCCTTGCGAACGCATTTTTTTTACCTCAACATTTCCGTTCGTTTATTTTATACAAATTATATTTATGAACACGAACGATACAATAAGATAATTAGAAAACCCGAGTATGCTTACACAACATATTTCATTTTTCACGTTTTCATTTCGATGCATGCATATTGCTATTTCTAGGTGCGTAAACGTCTTAACCGTGGTACCTATACCATCCTTGGTATAACCTCGACTACATTAAGTCCGAATTAGTTTCGTTTACAAAGTCAATACATCCGTTTAGGTACACTGTACAGGGTGTCCCACCGGGATTTATACAGAGCGATATTTCCCGTGTTATTGCAAATCATCAAATTTCGTTTTTTTTTCATGAGCATCTCCAGGCAAAGGAAATTTTGTTGAAGAGAGTTTGGTTCATATGAGTGTATCATTAAAGAAGTTCAAATACTAACTATTTATTTTATAATTTTTGTGCCATTTTAAAATAACCATTTTATAGAGCTTATTTTTCTGAAAATTTCGACTGTTCAATTTTCATCGAATTTGTGGTTTTTAATATTTTTTGGGGGTTTACAAAGAAATAATGTAAATTATTATGACCTATCATCATTTTCCCGATAAGGAAAAGCTGATAATGTTATTGTGATTTAAAATTATGCAAACAGTACGCTATTTTCTTCGTAAACTAGAAAAGTTATGAAATATCAAGAAGTTAACGAAAGTTGAAAGTTAAACCGTTCATTTTCGAAAAAAATATAAAATGGCCATCTTCAAAATGTATAAAAGTTATAAAACAAAAAGTTCATTTTTTAAATGTTTTAATAAAAGAATACAACTTGCAATACAAAATTATTGACTGAATATATTCAGCTCCATGAGTCTTATGAAAAAAAAACAGAATTTGATTGTCTCTATTAACAATCGCTCTGTGTAAATCCCGGTGGGACACCCTTTACACCTAAATACACCTACACGGTACATATTATTATAACGTATAGCAATTATTTTTATTCAAACGATCTTATAACATGTTCCTATACGTTTATATCCATAGGTTGTTTCCAGTTTTTGTTACCTAATTCTATTTCATTTCGTCCGGACGTCCGGGATGTGATTAGGTAGGAATATCGGTAGGTTTGATGAGCTTACATTCGTATAAGCAGATGTGACCATAAGTTCGTCTTACCCACAGAGTAAAATATTATCATAAAATATGCCGATCATTTATACCACGTTAGTTATTTTATGTTTCAGTCCATATTAATGCGTTCTTATGAGACCAAAGTCTAGCTGGGCATACGCGATACTTCAACTACGGAACCTATAGGCCAGTGGTCACCAAATGGCGGACGCGGGCCGAGTATGGATACTCGGGATAATACTGTATGTATTAATGTATGTACACTAATGTGTATACTACGAGAGAATACACTTTATCCGGCCCGCAGACAAGGAAAAAAATGTAAAGACCAATAATAAAATACGAATAAGCTTCGATGGCAAACTTACTTGCCATTTTTCCCATTCATTTTACCCTGACTTTATATTTATATTGTAATATTGCTGTTAATTTGTATTTTATTTTATTTTTTTCCATTTATTATTTTTTATTCGTGTTATACTTTTGCTTCATTACATAATATGTTAAAAATATTTGTTCGGATATTTTGACGGCCCCCGAAAATTTTCAAAATTCCCGATTCGGCCCTCCAAAAATATTAATTGGTGACCTAACTTGCTATAGGCGGACGCTTGACATTCGTTGGTTACTCGTCAATACCAAAAACACGTTGGGGGTAGAGAATATAGCGGGATATATAAACGTACATCGCGGTGTGGTAATTAGTCTCACCGATTTCGGAAGTTTTCATCGAACTATATATGTTTACGACAATTCTATCAGCATTTACTGACGGGCAATGGTCCAACCCAAATAATCAAATCCGATCGGTATTTAAAAATGATGTCGGTTCGGTCGGCCGCCAGGTTCAACGAGAGTGCACTGCTGTGACATTTTGCTCATGCGACTCATGGTGCAATATATTTTATTCTATAATTTTGTTGTATCTTGCACAATACGCGCATACCGGTACTTTGCGTACAATCGCCGGAATACAGAGCCATAGAACATAGGAAGGATCAACAGGGAGCTGTTATTGTCCTGGGCGCATGCATTTTTTTTCTAACATACATGATTACTTACTTGATATTCCCTACGTTTAATATTTAAATTTAAATCTCTTATGGTAATTTCATATTCATGGCTTACATTAATCATTTTCATTAAACATTTTTTTAAATCCCAACATATTTATTTTTTAATTTTGTTTTTAAACGAGAGTTTTTTTTTTGTTGCTGCCTCTCATGACGGTAAATTCCTATGCACAACCCTGGGTGAAAATGTCACCAACATGAGAATTTGTTTAATTTTATTTCGCCCCGCGCTCGAGCCTTTGGTTAGAAGTCTGCAGTTGTAGGAGATACTATACGATATGTAAAATAGATTTATGAGTGTAGTACTTGCAACAATTGTTTCATTATGATGTGATTATATGTCGTGTTGAAACTCGAGGAGCTTATCATTTAATATAGTTACTCACTGCGAGACCAAAAACAATTTGGCACAGCTGTAAATAATACATGTATTAATTTATTTAAATTCTATTAGTTCTGGATATCCCATTATGCATCTATTCTAAATTGTTTCCCCTTTTTTTATAATAGTGTTGCTAACTCGAATATGACGAATTGGTGGTCAACGATCCTAATAACAATTATTCTATCCATTTACATTTAGTCTTAGATTAAATTTTCCCGTGGAATAAATATAATTCCACCCTAGCACAGTATTTATTGAACAGAGGGTTGTTATACCTTTTAGGTTAGCACAAAATCATCTCCCGAAGTCAAGATAAAACTTTTCGCACATCAATATTCGGTCAACGATAGTAATAATTAAAAGTTTAGTTTGGTATAGAAACCCTTCACGTCATGCGGATGTAATTACCAAACAAAATCACAAAACAACTAAAAATGTATTAGTATAGAATCGGGTTTTTTAACACGCAAAACATCTCTCCTCGCTATACCACCTGTACCACTATTACGATACAACTGCAAAAAGTAAAAAGGATAGCATGATATTATTAAGTAGTTACATATTTATTTATAGAAGATGAACACACGGACATAAAGCAAAACGCATTGTAAATACTTATATTATACAATCGTATTCATATAAGATAATATATAACTATTATTTTTTCTTACACGTTTGTTTTTTAAGCTTAACTATAAACTATCACTAATATTACACTGAAAATAGACCTGTGGGCTGTGAGTGAACACTATCTTATTGAATTTGTTCACCGTCGTTTTGGCCAGGTTGGGCACGTGGCCTATTTTAGTCGTTTACACAAGGAGGCCATTTTATTTTGGCATATAATATTATGAACTATCTATAACTACGTTTTCTCCTTTTTCTTCTCGTCCCTCTCTATAGCGAGATATCTGTCCTTGGGCCACCCACGCGTATATCTAAGGTATGATCGGACGAAAATAGCTTTACAAATTTCTTCCCATACCTTATAATATGTATGCCAAGAATTCGGAAAATCAAAAAAATCCGTACAGGTGATTTTTCACCAACATGTCAACGCCCTGTTTACTCATTATTTCTTAATATTAGACTGCGGTAGCCAATCTTACATACTTTGGATTGATCTATTTTAATGATAAATCTAGAGCATTAAATACTTACTTGTTTTTTTTTTTTTTAGACACAAGAATAATATTTATCTACTTTTAATATTTATCCAATAATTTCCACCTACATTCTACCTATGAGAGTTGTAATTTATATTCAAAGGGTCTTATAATTAAGAAATATTGATAATTACCAATAAGAAAAGAAAATAAGATTTCTTAATTTAGAATACATACATGCTGCATGGAAAACAATTTGTGCAAGACGGAAACGTCTGGAAGAAACAAAATATTCCGTTTCAATTGTAATAAACTATATGAATAGAAAAAAACATGAAACATTGAGTATTTACTTTATTAAAAGTAATACATCACATTATTCTTTAAAAAATTAATAACTTAATAGTAAATGTACAACTGTACAAGCAGTTTATAGGTGCTTAATACCCACAATATTTTTATATGTAATATTATCCCTATTAATTATTTTAGACTCGTGAGATGTAGAATGTAGCTAGTACTAGTTATACTTATAACTTATAAGTTATAAGGTTATTCGAACAGTTAGATTAAGTTATCTTAAGAATGTAAACATAGGAATATAGGATATAGTAAATTAAATTGAACAAATTAAAATAATTTACTTAACTTTGCAATATGATTTTATTCACGATTGTTATGTAAAAATATCAATATTTAAACGAAAAACTTATATATTTAGTAAGCAGTCCAATAGATTTATGGTGTACTAAAATTAAACCAAAACAAAAGAAACGCGTGTGTGTGTATCAATTAAAAGTTTAAAATTTAGATCTAGAAAGTTTTAAAATAATTTTTAAGGATCCTATGCCAAGTACCGTGTTCTTCGCCCCCACATTATTTACGTTTTTAAATGGAATACTAATGGTTCTAGGTACAACAATTTTGTAAATATTCATATTACACATATTTCCAAAATATTCGTAACAATACAATTTTTTTTCTGTTTTTATTGGCAAAAGTACCTAAATGAATCTTACATGTAATTTTACATTTTAATATAATCTTTGCATTTGTGTATATTTTTTATCCTGAAACTTTACTATTGTATATCAAGTGGATACTAGATTTGCGTAGGAGTATATAGCTTAAAGGGCGGAGCAAATGTGCCGTGTGCAATCTTGTAGTAGGGATAAAAGCAATACATATACAGCACTTATATTCAAGTTTGAGCATATTTACAGAAACGAAGCTGAAGACGACAGTGCACATTCGCTGTTTACTGAGGTGAGTACAGATTTTAACTCGACACTTGTTATCATTACATATAACTCGTACTGAAATTTAAGTTCATATAATGTTATAAATGTGATGTAATCATATTTTATAAAACTTGACGACAGTTCAATTAATAATATTTTTAAATTTAATAAATAATTCTAATAAATTGAACAACATTTCAACATTACAATATTGCAAATATATATATAATACCTATATTTATATATTACTTCAACTTAATTCTCTACCGTCTATCTATTATTAAACCTATAAAAGACATTATTTTTATTTTATTAATTTATTAGTAACTCGGTTAGTTTAACTGTATTGCTAAGGTATTTTAGTTTAATAATTTGACCATTTAATTACATTATTTTGAAACTAATTATAAACAAATCATTTTGAACTATAATTGTATTCTAAAACTAAATTTACATTAAATATATATTTAATTAAGGATAATACGAGCTTCACTACTATTCACTACTATAGGTTTATTTTGCATAATGTTATTATACTTAAAATATTAGAAATTAAAATTATTATCGTAAAATATTTTTATTTTACTTATTTTTAAAATACATATTACATATTATATCCATTTCAAATTATTTTTATACCTAAATATTTAATTTATTTTCAGTACTACCGACTGTTTCTATTTAGTAGATACTCAAAAATTATTTATAAATTAAAAATGTTGTTTATTTATAATATAATGAATAAGTAGTAATATATTGCGCAATACGTAATTAAATAAAAACTAAAAATTTCTTATTTTACAAATTTAAACTTACATTTTAATTTTCCTACACATAAGGCATTATTTTCACTATAGACCGATAGACACCACTGTAGGCCATTTTAATTATAGATTCGTCCTGAGTCAGTAACAGGTATATGTATAAAAATTGTACATATGTGTATTTTTAATTATATGTATTATATTCGTAAAGTCGTAACAGTCATAACAAACCACGACTTGTTGAAGTGTTTACCTCACGTGCTTGAGTAATTTTGTCTTCTAAAATGTGCATAGATTGTGGATCAATGTTAAGGTCATTAAACACTTTTTCTTTCTTTATAAGGATATGTTTTACGATTACAAACTTTTAACGGTCCTTATTCAGTAATACATTGATATATTGCCATGATATAGACCTAGACCTACATTTTATACTCCCCAGTTATTTATACATTTATAGATTTTTGTCGGTCGAAAACAAACAAATAATTAAATTTACCATTTGGTATGTAAATAACTTCAAAAACGATTAATAACAAATACTCATTATTATTTTAAATTTCAATTATATTTATTTACATCTATAAATATAATACTGTTTATTATACTGTATTTCTCTCGGACATCACTTTTACGCATCTTCTCCGTCAACAATCTATGGTTTTAGTTGTTTTTTTTTCCGTAGATCGGACATAAATATATAGGTCAGAGTGTCCAGGAACAAATCATGGCTCATAGCCAATCCTACTTGTCAAGTATCGCCAAATGCTATAAATATAGTAAAGTCATTTATAAATGTTTGTCATTTTACTTCTCCCTCTATATTAGTCCTCAATTTATATAGTAAATGACTAATCTAAATTAAGCTGACATTTAAAATGTTCTATAAGACTGCCGACAGTGGCGATTTCTTACGATTTCAGAGAAGATGGATTATAGTCATTGTTCTCTTTCTTGCATAACAACAGTAAAGAAAACCTAGTGGTAGTCGGTCGATCAATACGTATTGCATCCCTTAAGATAATCGCTGCTACTGTGTTCATCAACTAATTTACAATGAAAACCATGCCACGTAATGATAGAAATAAACTCTAATGAATTTTACGTTTTAATAATAATTGTTAATTATTCGGCTTTTGAATTTAATTTTTCTATTTGTTATAAACAGTAACGTTTCATTATGCCAGTAAAATATTTTTATTTTGTTTTTCAGTTTTATTTGTAAAATCGTCTGATTCAATACCCAAAATGCCTTTCGTCGCTATCGAACACCCAAAATGCCCCAAATGCACTAAATCAGTGTATGCCGCCGAGGAGCGAATTGCCGGAGGATACAAATGGCATAAGATGTGCTTCAAATGCGGTAAGTAATTTTTTTTTTTCTTCGTTTTCTTAGTAACATTTTTTCTAAAACTATTGTTGCGGCATAATGCTATAGGATTGTGTGGCAAGTTTTTGGACTCCACAAATTGTGCAGAGCACGAAAAAGAGTTGTACTGTAAAAACTGTCATGGAAGGAAATACGGACCAAAGGGATACGGTTTCGGTGGTGGAGCAGGATGTTTGAGCACAGACAGCGGTGAACATCTCGAAAATAGGTAACCGAAGAATACATTTCACAAAAAATAACTACATATCCAATTAATTCTTTATTAATGAGTAAATTTTACTGATGATTTTTCTGGGAGATAAAGAGACATTTATCATAGTAGAAATATATTATTTATATAAAAACGATTTTTTTATTTACCATACATAAAAAAGGTATTAAGTTATATCCTTTTGATATTTTAGATCACCTGTCACAATATTAAAACACAATTATTTAAAATATTAATACAAAATACATTCTTCCTTTCACTCGGAATCAAAAAGTAAATGTACACATTTGTTTTGAATATAAATATTATACGTATCATGTTACTTAAAATAATTCGTATTTCCACTGACTTCCTGTGGACACGACATTTCTAAATTTCATTTATTTTCTACTATTGATTTAAAATGTATTATTATATTTTTGGCTATATTATGATGTACGTTGATCCCAACAGAGTACAGGATTACCATTGTTAGAGATGATTTTCTTACGAGCATGTTTTCAAATAGATAATATAGTTAATAAAGTTTGTTTTTTTTAACAGCCGTTAATGAAGAACCAACCCAATTAAATACCTGACCATCCAAAGGACCTATCCATCAACCTAAATTTATTTTTGCATGCAAGAGTAAAACCCTTTTAATATTTGCTTACACATACAAATTCACCTCTCATTTCTGTTTACGTTTTGGAAGATATTTTCTAAATTTAATAATAATTATATGTTAAGTATCCAAGCTTGTACCTATTTACCACACATATTAGTCGTATGTACAGTGAACAAGCAACATGTATAGAAATGTTTTGTTAATTTTTCATTAAATTAATATTATTTCCAACAAAAACAACCGTTTTTATTTTATTTTTTCGTCTATATCTGGCAGATTAAGCGATGTTTTCGGCTAATCATAACAATGTATCTTACTATTTTTATCATTTAATGTTTAATTTTCGTACATATATAACTGTGTTTGCTTTGGGTTATATATGTATATATATGAAATGTATATAATAATATGTTTTTTTTATCGGACATATCTAAAGCTTTTCGATTTTAAAATCTATTAATAATGCTATTGATACACATTTTAAAAGATCAGCTCTATAATTAAGTTTAGACTGCGGATCATGCCTGAAGCACGCTTAATATACCAACTATTATATAAGTTATTTTATTTAGAATTATCATGTTAGACATGAAAATTATTTAAAATACCAAGCATAATATTACAAAACATATTGACGTAAAGAATCGAGTTTAAGAGAGTTCATGGAATGCTATTGTTTCACTTCTAGAGTCCGAATGGCTTTAAATGGTGAGATTAATTTTTTTTTTTAATTAGTATCATATATATTTGCTCGTATAGGTCTTATACCTACAAATATGTATAATTTAAAATATTTATGCTTCGCTTGTTTTGCTTCCACTAATACGTACTCGTGTACCTTTTATTAATATATTCATAATATATTATAAATATTTTCTTCAAATACTCTTTTTTAAATTTTCGCTTTGCCCAGTGATTCCCAGATGTATTTTCCTCGTATCACACTACTGTGCAATTTTATGCTATAGACGTCGTAGTACCTACACTTTCATAAAACACGTATACTTCACTACTCAATTAACAAATAATTTTAAACCCCGGATAACAGTTTTCGCGGCACATCATTTGGGAAACACTGGCTTTTAGTAGTCAATATAGTTAGTAGTAATACATTATTTTAATAAAAGTACTTATAAAATAACAATAATACATACGGAGAGGTGAACTTATATGATTTGTAAATATTATTTTGACTTTTGTACTTGCCTGAAAAGGTACAAACAGTTATATAATTATTGTTTTGTTTTGTTTTACTTCAGCAAGCTGCAACTTTCGGATTGGAGTCATTATTGGTTATGAATATGTGTACTTTTTCTTGTTGCATTTCGCATTATAATACAGCATTTAGTTTTAAATTTCTAGGGAAATCATGCTCAACACAATTATTTATCAATAACCATACACGTTTAAACTAAGATTTTTTCTGAACCTTATAGCAATACTTTACTATATTTAATTGGATTTTTTTGTATATTCGTACAATACGACGTATGTTTAACGTAGGTATTACCTACTCTTGTCTCATAGAAATATATATTTAAAAATTTGCATACCAATCAAAATAACACAATTTGTTTTTTTCGATGTACGTATTACACATAAATGAAATATTTATATAGAAATATAATAAACATTATGATCTTATCCATCTATACCAACAGTTATTCTAATATATTCGATCAGTACAACATATTTATACATATATTCAATTTATTTATTTATTTATTTATTTATGTATACCACAGTATGCTATGTTCAATAAAAAATTTGGTTCGTGAACAAATCTATAATTGTATATTAAAACATCATATATTCAATTTTTGATACGTGAAAATGAGTAGTCTAGATTTTATACACTAAGTTTAGAATAGTTAATACCTAATCATAATATATTCTTATTTTAATCTTAAATTAATTATATTATTCAAAATAATTTTACACACTTATTATTAGTTTTTTTTATCGATTAAGATAAGCAAATATTATTACTTGATATTGTTTTATATTTTATGTTTTATTCAATGAATTTGTCTCTTTTTATGCACGACTATTTTAATAACACACTATTTAAACACACAACTATTTTTATGGTCAATATCACTAAAAATACTAATAAATTACTATATATTTTTGATTATTTTATTACACATACTTAGTTCACCATGGTTAACATTTATTAATTTTATTTAGGAAAATGCATTTTATGTTTCGAGTTTTAATATAAAGTTAAATTTTAGATCATACTATCATAATTCTAACGCTGCTTTGGAATCGAGATCTGTTTCCAAAGCTCCCGAAGGAGAAGGATGTCCACGCTGCGGTGGATTTGTGTATATGGCTGAGCAAATGTTAGCCAAAGGAAGAGTGAGTATAAATTAATTTTTAACCATCGATACAAACAAATCGCAATTTTAACTAGATCTATGTAGGATGTGTCACTTGATCGGTATGGTATTCTAGGGATACCACAGGGAATGTTTCAATTGTGTTACGTGTCACAAAACTCTGAATTCGGTATTACATTGTGACGGGCCTGATAATGAAGTGCATTGTAGAGGTGAATGAGAATGAACATTTGTGTGATAGCGTATGAATCCCGGTTTGAGTGAAAAATGTTTTTTGTTGACATACCTATTTTATAAAACTTGAATATTTTTATTGTACCTAACTATATATTACCTTCTTTGCGTCTCACTTAACTACAAAATTCAAGCACTGCATGATCTTTATTTATATCTATTTAGTCTTGGCATAGAGAGTGTTTCAAGTGTTCTACTTGCAAGAAACGTTTGGACTCAGTAAACTGTTGTGAAGGTTCTGATAAAGACATTTACTGTAAAGGTATGTATCATTATTCAATATGGATGTATTTGTTTGCATGTTCTAACTTTTGAAATCAATGTTTTAAAATCAGTATGTTACGGAAAGAAATTTGGGCCAAAGGGTTACGGTTATGGTCAAGGAGCAGGAGCTCTTCAAAGCGATCCCTCTTATAATGGGTACGTATAATTTTTTTCTTACCTATTGTTAAGAGTTAAGTTTAAGTTTAAAGGAAGCGACATCCACAGTGACACATTTATAATAACGATAATATAAGTATAACTGTACGTATTAATTAAATTTATAATACTTCCATTGTCGTATAGGACTATACAATGTTGTCTTTGACGTTTTTGTTTTTTTGGTGGTGGAAAAATAAAAATCCGTATGGTCTCCATCATATGAAAAAAGTCCATAAAACAATTAAATATTCGGTTTATTAAAAAAAAAAACTAATTTGTATGGGTCATGTATTGCAAATACATTTATAATATTATGCACTATACCGTTTTTATTCCCGTCTGTTTCCCGGAGTCTGAAACATAATGCTTTATGTTAGAAAAATAATAGAATTATTAGAAAACAGTTAGCTACCGAGACAAGTAATCTTAGGAAAAAATTTATCAACAAAGCATTATTTGCTTTACTGTCGAGAGAGCATTCAACCGGAATTATCAAGTAGACAATCAATGTATTTTACGCATGGCACGTTATGAAAATCTAATACAGATTATTTCCATTTTGCATGAATTGGTTTTTACTCATCATAAGATAATAGTATAATTTGTTTTATTTTTTAATGATCCAAAACATAATAATAAGGTAAAAAGAATTATAAATATGATAAAAATGTCCAAATCTATAGTATTCAACTCGATGTTTTTTGTATAGTTTGTTATTCGAAGCGTTTCGGCCCCAGAGGTATAGGTCATAGAGGCGCTGGAGGTCAGTCAATTGGTTTAACATGCGACCTAACCGACGAAACCGAAAGGTATTTAATGATACCCAAAGGTCTGACCAAATAAATCTTCTTCATAGCATGCGATTACCAATTTCCTTAGACAATTCGTAATAGGCATATGGTTCTATACTCGTTTCCCTATTTTGTCGTGACATTTTTCCCAACTTGCATTCACTACACCAGTCATACCAAAGTCCAAAACAATGAATTTATAACCATAAAAATATATTTATACTACGTAAATCATAAATTAAATTACGTTTTATTCGTTTCATTTCGTTTAGGGATGTCAGTACATCTCGTGCTCCAGTTATTGACTCGAGTACTACTTCAATTAAGGCGAAACCGGGAGAAGGGTGCCCTCGTTGTGGAGGTGTAGTATTTGCTGCTGAACAAGTATTGGCTAAAGGAAGTGTAAGTATCATTATTTTGTAATAAGCACATACTTAAATATAATAAAGGTTTTTATTAAGATTATTATTTTCAAAGGTATTAAATTATTGAAATTGTAATTTTAAGATAAGTGAATCGGATGATTGTATTTGTAATATAATTTATGTTGTTTTTAAAGGAATGGCATAGAAAATGTTTCAAATGCAAAGATTGCAATAAGACTTTGGATTCGATAATTGCTTGCGACGGCCCAGATCGTGATGTGTACTGTAAGACTTGCTATGGTAAAAAATGGGGTCCCCATGGTTATGGATTTGCTTGCGGATCAGGATTCCTCCAGACAGATGGCTTGACGTTAGTAATTTTTATTGAATTTATTGTAATTACATAATTTATGTTATGCGGTTGAAATTAATAACTTATATACAATTTAATAGCGACGAACAAATATCAGCTTCGCGACCGTTTTATAATCCCGATACTACGTCGATTAAAGCAGTTAATGGAGAAGGATGTCCGAGATGTGGAGGAAAAGTATTTGCAGCTGAACAACAGTTGGCCAAAGGAACGGTGAGTTACTTTAACGGTAGAACTCAAATTGTTGTCTTATATTGACTTCTTGGAATAAAGTTAAGAATATAATTTTTCTTCTTCATGCAAAAAAATTGATTTTGTCAATGTATATAATCAAACTATTTTAACTATTATACACAAATAAATCAATAAATATGATTATTATAGATGTGGCACAAGATATGCTTCAATTGCTCAACTTGCCATCGGCCATTAGACTCTACATTAGCTTGTGATGGACCCAACAAGGAAATTTACTGCCGGCCGTGCTATGGAAAACAATTTGGACCCAAAGGATTTGGATATGGACATTCACCAACTTTGGTCTCCACAAAAGGAGAATCTACAACTTTATTGTAAGTAACACCTACTGTATTTTAAAAACAGGTGAATTATTATTAGGTAAAACTGTATGAGTATGATCATAAGAATCAATTATTTAAAATACCAAATTTTAATTATATTTTGTTAAATAAAAAACTTCTTAAAATAAATTATACATTCGTTAAAAAGGATGTTTTTAATTCATTCCAAAATGTACGGTTAACTTTAGTATCTGTATCAAGTTATATATTGTCAGTATCATTTGTATAGATTAGAATGTTTATAATTTAAAAATAAATAAAGAGGAAATAAGTTGCTTATACATTTCTTAGTTGGAGTGTTTTAGTAGAAGTATTTAACTAAGATAATTAGATAAACTTAATAAACCAGATACAAAGTTAAGGGTGTATTTCCCACATTCTTGCACTTACAATATGCTTGGTCTATTTATTAAATTATGCAGTTTTCCAATCCTCTGGAAACGTCTTTTTGTTTTTATGATTTATTTGGGAAAATAGAGTTTAGTTAGAAAACATCAATGTTTCCAAACTACTTAGTTTCTTTGTAATAATGAACAATATCTGTAGAAATAAAAGTTATTATTCGAAATGTTTTTTTTTTTAGCACGGAAGCGAGACCGACATCTGGAAACAAGAGTAGAAATGGCGGTGGGTGCTTGAGGTGTGGCTACGAAGTTTATGCTGCTGAACAGATGATTAGTAAAAATAAGGTAATACAATTTTACAATTTACCTTAATTTGATTAATTTGTTTTTGTTAAATGTAGTCGACACTTAATAAAAAACTGAACAGGATGTATCTTAGTAATACAATATATTTTATTCATAGGTTAATATATTAATAAATGGTAATTTATTTTATTTTCTAAGGTGTGGCACAAGAGATGTTTCACTTGCGCCGATTGCAGCAAATCTTTAGATTCTACAAACTTGAACGATGGCCCCGATGGCGACATTCATTGCAGACCTTGTTACGCTAAATTTTTCGGGCCAAGAGGATGCGGCTTCGGTTTGGGTGCTGGTGCTCTATCAAGAGCATAAATATTATTATAACACCAAATGTATTCAAGCTAAAAGCCAAAGAACATAACTTTTTAAAAAAATTTTCTTTGGACGTTTGTTTTATGCTTTTTTCTTGTAATATCAACCCAACCACACTAATAAATTATTAAATAAAACTTAAAAAATATTTTTCGTGTCTTGTTATTTTTCAATTTGTATTAGACTAGTGTACGTATATTCAATCCCCAATTTATATTATTGTTACCAAGTTAATTTCTACAAAAGGTGGAAACCGATAAAAACCGAATCCGTTTACAATAAATGTCAAAGTATACTCTCATTCACGTATATTACTAATTTTATACATTTCTTTAGTTAGCTCGGGTAGTTTGACGTTAACTTGGGTTTTGCTTTATTATGTTCAATCGAAATAGCTTTTCCCTATTTTAAAGAACCAACCTATGACCTAACTTGGAACGAAAGTATGTATCGTGTAAACGCAATCAACTCACAGTTAGCGTCCACCAACTAGCCGTACATACAAATTACATCGCCGTAAAGGTGGAAAACTAGCCGGATTTTATCGTTAAAATTGAGTGGTTTTATTTAATACCCACACATCGTTCCGTCAAATGTCAATTCAAATACACGTGGCCCATGGGGTAGGTTTAATGCATATAATTTTTTTTGTATAAGCTCCCTGCATTTTAGCTAATTGATTTTAATCGATTTTCAAACATACTGTTTGTGTACATTTTTTTTTTTAAAAAAAAAAATACAATACCGTCTGTACAACGCACGCAAGTAGCGCAGACATTATACAATAGTGCAACGTGCAAACCACACTATACAATCTTTTGAACTACGAAACAAACATATAACGTCTTCCATGAAGTTATGGATGATCGTGGTTATGGTCTTACTACGGAGGGCCGTTCTAATCTAACGCGTATGCCACGCCGCTGCCAGGCTGCCTATCGGCATTCGGCTTATTTCGGTCGTCGTCGTTCGCCACGCGACATCACGAAACACCTGAATAACAAACACACACAACCGACATAACCTCAACTTGGAGGGTAGTCAATAGTTACCTGTCAGTGATTTCCTCCCTTAGTCGATTTAGTACATTTTATCATGTTTGTTACGACAGTAGAAAACAAAATAATTTGTGAATAATTATTCACATCAATCCGTGACAATAATTAATTTATTCTATAGCTCTATAATCATAAAAATTGGTGAGGGATAAGAAAAATTATCTCTATATTAGGGGTGGCCAAACGGTTGATCGTGCGTACGATGTGAAATTCGATTTTTGTTGAAATTTGTTAGAGTACTTATAATGTTTCTACTGATTTGAACCGTCACCATTCACCAGTAGTATTTTTATTGATAAATGTCCATATAAAAGTATTTTTTCCCGTTAATTTTACCGTCAATACAATTTGGTCATCCCTCTTCTCCGTTTGCACCACCATCGGAGTTCAAGCGGCAAGTGTGCGTGAAAACTATAACATGATAATATACAGAAAATACATTTTTATTCAAAAAACACAAAACACCTCAATACTCAACATCAACTGACAACTGGTACCTATACTCAATACTGACGTCGATCGATCATAAATAAATGCGAAATTAAAATCGTTAAATTAAAAACGAACATCACATTCGTGTTCTCGGTAATGTGAAATAATTTTTCTTTATCGGATTCTCCGCATAGACGGTATACGAGTACGTTGGATTTGCGTGGATTTAATTATATCTGTTTTCGTCGTGGCCGAATTCACGTATTTCTACAACTGTAAGGACACAAGATTATAAAACAGCCGATCGCATGAAATAGACAAGGAATATCTCGCTCTCACACATTTACTGTCAAAAATTATGCAATGAAATTAGAATTTTACGTTGGTATTATTTTTTTGAGTGGTTTAATTATATTATTATAAGAAAGGATGATTAATAATGTTAATGAGTTGTACAAATATTAAAAATATGAATAATTAAACACAACAATACGTATTATAGTAATATACTTATAACCTATATAATAATAATAATATTGGCTGGATAATATGGTCGCTGCCAATTATCGTAATTATTAACCGGTACTTTTGCATTCAATGTAAATTTTTTGCGAAATTTCTTATACAGAAAATAATTATTTTTTATACCATCGTTGGCTTTTATTGAACTACCCATTTGACAATAAAATTTAAAGATCCGAATTAAATGTTAACAAACTCGCATTCATAATTTCTCACCGCATTTTGCAGATAGCTTACAAATACGTACTATAAATACGTCGGTAGCGAAATAATTTTCGCATATTGTCCTTAATCCTTACATACAGACGGTCCATACTCAATAAGACTGCACCAGGGGTCTCCAACTAACGGCCCACCAAGCTTTTCGGACCTGCCTGCCAAGCTAACTGATGTTTGAAAGTATACCTAATATTGTGGTTTACAATTTTATCTCCTACTTAAAAGAGAAATAATAAAACATAAAGTATTTCTTTTGCTGTTGTTCTTAACGACTAATAATTGTATAATGAAAAATAATAAAATCGTACGAAAAGAGTTCTCATATCATTTAATAATATATAGATATATATTGTCTCATGCATGTTCCTCTCTAAGCAATTTTGGCGCGAGATTTCGAAGCACATCTCAAATTAGACCGGCCGTAAAAAAAGATTGGAGACCACTAGTCTATACCATAGGCCCTGTTGGGCTAGGGCATAGAGTAATATGCTGAATATCTTACAATGTAAGTACCCGTATATCGCCTCTCCACAAACGTTGGCATAAGTATTTCTCCGCGCCATCGAATAATATATTATCCGCCTAATCGATAGCCCGCGAATATTGTCGAATTCTGCACTCGTGCGGATTTCCTGAAATCGGCAACTTTACGAATTCGACATTACAATATAATAAAATAGTACGCATGCGCCACGAGCAGACGCGGTAGTTTTGTTGTCCCATTCGTTCGAGAACGGTTTCTCCACGGAAAAAAAAAAAAAAAACTGAATCGGAAGAAATGTCCCCCGCGAACGGAGATCCACATTTGCGGCGAGTGGAGTTGAGATAATGCTAAACGAAGTACCGACCCGCACGCTCGTGAAACGCGTTTGACGGGCGGCTTTTGAACAGGGTAAGAAGATCCGACCGAATGAAAAAGTAACACGTAACCGCACCGCGCAGGACGCCACAGGGCGGTTGTCTCCGCGTAAGACGCGCATCGCGAAGGGGGAGGTGGTCGCGGCGTGCTACCCTGTTAATAGGCGCTCCTCACACCCCACACGTCCCCAACCACAATACTATATAGTAGCCGTGTGCCCGTTTCGTGGAATAAACGGTACACGGCAACGGGCAAATTATACCGTCTCCACGTCGTCGTCCCGCGGACGGTACGCGGGAAGTGATGGTACATTATTATTTTTTTTTTTTTCAATTTTCATCCCGAAACGAATGATTTCGAATCATATCGAACTGTCGGCGTGATTATTTTAGTACGTTCTATACATCAAGTGTGTTAGACACCTGCAGTGGCGTATCCTGCAGGGATGGCTGAGAGAGCACCCCCTCCTCAAGAAATATCAGTAAATCTTCAATGATTATCTAAATAATCTCAAATAAAATACTACATCTGAGTCACGGCTTATGGTACTTGCTCTATTATTATATATTCATAAGTTTAGCTATGTAGACGACTAAAATTAACAATCTAATTTAATTGTGTAGTTTATGGTTTTAACATTTAAAAAAAGGTTTTTTTAATTTAAATTGTTCTGCTATTATAGGTTTTTTTATGTGATATGTAAATGATCAGCCCCCTCCACCCAACAAAAAATTCCTGCAAAAATACCGCAATAAAGTACATAACAGTTACAATTTAAATTATTCGAAAATAGATCTAGGAGCATAAACGAGCAATACTTTCACACGTCTTGCCTGTGAATATTATTTCCTTATTCGTTCCCAACTTTCGAAGCACCGCTTTCAAAATGTGAAATGGCAAATCAATGTTTAAAGAAAAGCCAAAGTAAGTTGTTTTGTCATATCTATGCTGAAAAACAGAGAATACCTACCTTTATTTTCATACCTTTTTTCTCTTATTACAATTTATTATGTACTTATTTTTGTACAGATATTATTTGCTACTAAACATGTATGTAATGTATTTCACTTTTTTTTAACGTATACTGATCCTAAAACAAAGTGCGTTCGAAAAAAGTTAAGAAAAATATCATAAAAACATTAAGAATTTAATTTTTCAAAAATTTCAAAACAAATCAAATAACATTTTAAGCTAATTTAGAGTTCTGTTGTGACTTGTTAGATTTTAAAACAAGCGAATTAATGAGGGAGGTACTAAATCGTCTAAATCAGTATTTGTATTTTATTTTACATTTTTACCACATACGAGTATTCAAGGGATTTTTTTCAATAAATCGAATCATTTTTTAGTGGGTTCTTAAATATTTTGGTTATTGAAAAAATGTCTATGAAACATTAGGAACTTTAGTATTTAGAAAGTTCAGTAAAATATCTCGAAAAACACTAATTTTTCATATTAACGTATATATCAATTTAACCAAATTATTCTACTTAAAAGAATTTATTTAAATATCTTTTTTTTCAATTCGGCTTAAAAAACGACGAGAGGTGGTTCCAACTGCACTTATATAAATACGTGTATATCATCAAAATACCGAAAATTTGTTGGTGCATTAAATTTTAATACGTGAATTACACGAAAGCAGTCGGTTTAGTAGGTGTCCAGTAGTCTTCTAGGCAAAACAAATTATGTGCCCTTCATGGTTAAAAGAGAAATATTATTATTAATCAGTAGTGTTCAGTTTTCAGTTTTTCAATCAAATCAACAAAATGTTTTTATATTGTCGTAAATCTTATAACTTGGTGGTTTGCTCAGAACATAATATCATAATGCCACGTTTCCATTAAAAATGTTAACATATATTCAATTACGTCGTTACGAGAATAATATTGTACTTCTTATCTCAGTATAACATTATTAGGGCTTAAAATGAATACATAAATATAAATATAGATAAATTATCACATGAAATTCCAAGTTAACTGAAACCCACAGAATTCACTAGTACCCACACAACATTAATATGTACAATTAGTTTGTAAATATCATTCGATACAATATTCACGTTCATAAAAAATAAGGTGTTTTAAGATTTTTATACGAAAAAATTACAAGTAAATAGTGAAGGTTTTACTTTCTAAACGCCGTTAAGTTGAACATGAATAAATGACAAAATTGCAAAAAGTTTCGGGAAACTAGAAAGAGCGCAGAGCTCTTTGCTGTAAAGTATAAATTAATAAGTTATGTAATGGTCACATATGACAGGGGTTACTATACTTATACAGCCTTACCGGTCACGAGTTCACAATTATTGCTAACGTTGTATTACAATTTCTTTGGCCCGAACACATGTGTTTTTACTGATAAACAATTTTCTCTTCCATATCTTTTGCGTTGCGCAGTAAAGTAGAAACGTGCCGGGTTACCGAACACGCAGTTCGTGTAGTTTTTGCATTTCCAAAGTCACATGGTTTTTCGACAAATACAATATTAGTTATTACAGACATCAGTTAAAATTTTTTTATAAAAGTCTTGGGGTTTTCTGTGGCTTCAGTGTTGGAGTGCATTTAAACATAAATAATTTCCGTCCGTCCGTCCGTCATAAGTGGTGTGTTCATTACAAGTCGATGGCCGCCAGTCGCGTCGCAATCTAACTCCAAGCCAGTCGAAAGAAAATAATTCGCAATAGTTGCCGATATACGAAGTATGTTCTTTTTGCTCTCGTTTTTCTGGTAACGCAGTCGCTCGATAACCATTCGGACATTCGGTTGTTACCATGTCATGCTGAGAGATGTCCGAGTGAAGTCGTCATTACGAATCGATTAGATTTTTTTAAATGACTAGCATGGATACGGTGATTGTACCATCGTCGACTGCACCGTCAGTTGTCGTGTCCACAAAGAATGTGTGCAATAAAGAGAATATACGTACGAAAAAATATGCTCCGGCATCAGACGAAATTGATGCTGCGGTAAACAAAATTGCACAATGTCAATCACCTGTGCCAGGCGAAGACAAACAACTGCTAGATCTGAACAAGTGTGACGAAGGCAGTGAAAACGAATCTAGTAGTAATGAAAAACAAAAATTTGTTGAAGCCCCATTACCCAAAACCAACCCATGGACAGCAAACAAAAACGCTGCTCACATTGTTCGCCCAAAAGAGTCTGTCAAAGAAAAGGATCCTATTGTGGGGGAAAAAAGAATTTTACTACCTCAGCAACAAACTAGTTGTGAGTATTTATATTATCATCTTGGTATTTTCTTATATCTAAAATTAGATAGCTTATAGTTATATAATAATGATTTAATATATAATGAAACCTTGTTGACATACCTAAGCTCCTATAACCTATTTCTTAAGTATATACTGCTTAGCATTTATTATTTGCTTGGGTATGTATTATTGATTACTTGTCATCACTTCTATGAGTACCTTGTCATTTTTATTAGTTCAGTTTGAATTTACCTACATTAAAATGTATTTTTCCTCTGTTGGTTTGATCATTATAATTGTATCATAATAATAATAACTAAATATTTCATATTTGTTATTTAATTTAAATATATTATTAACCTTTTTCTAATTATTATTAAGTTATAAATAATAATTTATCTAGGTTATAATGTAAATTTTTTTTGCAAGATCTGAATATTTAGTAATTAAATTAATTAATTTAATTGCTCCTAGATTTATGCTATATTAATTGTATGGTTTCGCTAACACTGCTCCAAGGCTTTTAGTCTAAATGAGTTGAGTTTGATAGTAGCCTTTCAACAATAAAAAAACAAAAAAATGGTATCATTTTATTTTAACCACCAATATATATTGGGTACATTCTTATTGTTTAAAATAGCAACTTACCTTTAGACTGAAAGCAATTTTCATTCTTGTTTATTAATTTCAACTAGGTAGTACTTGATTTATTGTTGATTTCTTCTTGTAAATCAAACATTCAACAGGTCTAAGTGTATAATTATTCCTGCAGGTTCTTGATTACTTATCTTATGAGTTAGTTTGCTTACTAGTTCTTAAAATACTTATGATAAATATTCCTGTTGATTTTATATATATGATTTCTAATTAAGTTTTCATATTGAACTATTTACTTAAGTATTAAGTATTAATGGGTGAACCATAACAAATTTTATTGTCTTATTAGTACCAACAAAATATATGTTGAGAATTTATTAATGAACATTATATTATACTAAGTAGTTTATACATTTTCAACTTAAATAGTTTTGTATCATATGGTAATATAATTTGAAAATAAAATATTTAAAATGAGTTTTATTATTTTACAATAATTGTTTTAGATGAAATTTGCAAAAATAATGAAACTTAATTGTTGGTTCATATTTTGATAATGTTTTACTTATTAGTTTTATGATTACTGATTATTCTACAGTTATTAAAGTATATTAATATTTTTAATGGGTATCTACAAAAAAAAATAATAATTTATGAAGTATTAGGTGTGTGGATACTACCTGTATATACTCCTACATCCAAAAACATTATAATTTTATATTTAAGTTTAAAATTATTGTTGGTATTGAAAATGATTTTATGTAAACTATCTAAGGATACGATAATTAAAGGTTCAATTAAGGCATGGTATGGCACATTGGTAAGCTATATTTGTAGATAAATGTTGGGATTAAATACAGACTAGTAAGCTCCCATATGGGGTAGATCATTTAAGTTTTATTGACGACACTATGTTATCAAATCACATGGTCCAAAAACTAACACCATTGTCACCACTGTAGCTAAAGGCCATAGTTGCCAAGGCTGATCACTAATAGTAATAATAAAATTAAAAAAGTTTCGTTTTTCGTATTTGAAATGTTATTGACAGTTGATTACATATTGTGTTAAATTTAAAATTAAAAATTTCTGGAATATTAAATTATTTCTTTTAAACAAAAAATGTTATAAGATACATAATTAATTGATGCATAGTGTATAAAAAATATTTACATTTTTATGTTCATTAAAATATGAATGTTTTTTTTTCCTATTACTGCCCACATACCATAAAGTAATATAAAGTAGGTATTCACAATTTTATATTTAGTTGTATTTTTAATTGAATATTAAATTTAATTATTATGATTTAGATACATATTTTTTTATATAACAAAAATATTTATTTTTAGACATTATTATATGTATTTTCATAAAAAAGTGTTTTAAATGCAAGTATTGCAAAAATGAACAATTTTATAGATAAACAAAAAATTTATCAAGCCACGCTAATTTAGCCAATGATATAGTAGTTACAATGGTTCGATATAATAGTGTGATGATTCAATGTTCAAATACCTGATTAGTATTGTACGTGAGATAAACACTTGGATAAATGTTATGTACGTCAACTATTATGGCCTATCTAAATCACGTTTATACACATGTAATACGTATTAATGTTATTGATTTATATTATAAGTATAAAATAATCATTGAAATGATCAAAAGCATCAAATATTTATTTTTTGATCTACTATATATTTTAAAAAATAATTTTAGTTTTTATTTTTTTTTTAATAATATTTGTGGTTGTTTACTGTGGTCTCTTTATAACTTAAATGTATTTATTGACTTATGTTTTAAACTTAAATAAAATTTAAAAAAATTGGATTGGTAAATACCATTTTATTATTTTGTACTTGTGTCATATCTTTTTTGATATTATTTGATATAAAAATATGTATAATACTAAAAATTCTTAAAAGTTAAAATGATAATATGTAGGTTTTTATTTATAGTTGGTTTGAACCTTGAATTTAAAAATAGTCAAAGCATTTTGTTGATGTTCAGTACTTTATAAACAAAAAAGATACACATTTTTCTATTTTATCAACAAAAGTTGGTACTTAAAATTTGAGTTAGATAATTTTGCAAACTAATATGTAGTCCTTTTATTTAAGTTGTATTTAAGTAATCAAATTAAGAACTGATGGATAAATAAAGTATTGTCAATATTTTATACAGCTAAAAGTAACTAAGATTTTACATTTTATAAATATTATATTTGGAGAAATGAAAAATTGGCTAATCAATAAAAACCGTAATGTCTATTTCATTATATAATTTATTAATTGTGATCTAGAATACTAGGGCATTATTTTATTTACATTTTTGTAATATTGATAATTGATGTTTGCATTTTGATTTTATAGGTGATATGTCAACAAGTGGTAAAGCCTTAAGTAGCAGTTCTAATAAATTCAATAAAATCAAAAAGGTACAATATGTATATGTTTGGTTATTCACTTTGAATTGTTTATTATAAGATAAATAGGCTAGTAAAAAAAAAAAATTGGAAAAAAATGCAATATTCTTACTTACTGGTACATAAATAAGGTTAATAATAAGAATTTTTAAATTGTTGAGTATTTTATAAATAGAATATTATATTTTATTATTAATATTTATAGCCAATCTTATGTGTGGTAATTATAGTAAATGAATATTTGTAAACAAGCAGTTTACATCCTTAGCGGTCATTGTGATTAAATAGAAGTGGCCAAACTATAGCCATAATTTTTTTTTATCAAGGCTATAGAAGTGTTCTACATTTTAACACTTAAGTATATTTTAAATATTTTACATTGAAAAAATTTATTTATTCCCTTCTTTTTTTCTTTATACTCTGATCCTTGATTTAAGATGTTAATTTTTATTTTTGTACATTTGAGAGAAAAAATAACCATTAAAAATTAATAGTAGAACCGTGAATATTTATTTTAACCAATAAATGTTTAGAACTTCTTGCTTTTATTGTAATATTTTGTTACATCTTACTAGGTGATTTTTTTTTATTAAAATCCAATGTTTCTATTAACTTTGATTTTTACTTATTAGATGACACTACTTGTGATAACAATTTCTAAATTTATATAATACACATGAATGAATGTCCGTGATAAAATTGAAATAATAATGAAAGTATGATTTGATAATTTCCAGTTTTTATAATATTTATTTATTTTTTAAGCATATTTATGTTATTGGTATGATATATATGTATATAATATTACATATTATATATGTATTAATTAATATACATAATGTGCATATTTTAAATTTTAGAATAAAGAGTTAAATGGTATTGAAGCCTGGCCCTCTCTAGGAAACGCCCAGAATTCAGATGTAAGTTCAATTATTTTAAATATTTAATTTGATACATCTTTTTTAATGTTAATTTTATTTTATTTTTTCCATAGAAAAAGTATTTAATAAATCAGAGTGAAAATGGTTCACCAAATATCCAATCTACTTTGATAAAAATTAATAATGGAACATCTATTGTAAAAGATATTCAAACATCTACTCGAGAAGTAAATCCTGCTCAAAAGTCTTGTCATAAAATGAATGGTCTTGAAAAAAATAAAACAAATAATGACCATCCAAATACTAATGAACAGGAAAATGGAACAAATTCTGGTCATTCATCATCTAACGAATCGAACAATATTGATAAACGAAAAAAAGGTACATATACAATTTTAAATTAATTATTTTCTTTAAATGTTATTGTTTTATATTTCTAATGTTGATTTAAAATTAAAATAACCAAAAATAATTAGTTTATAATTGTTATTTAATTTTTTTAAAGTATTTTGAGTGTATAATAGAAAAAAAATATCAAATTAATTTTGCTTTATGAAAAATATTTACATTTTGCTTGTTAAGTTAATGTTTTATTGTTAAATCATCATAAATTTAATCATGTTGTACATTTGTCCATTCTGCTAAAATTAACTATCAATAGTATGCTATTGTTGTGATTCCAAATTATATCAAATACAACCATTTGCCTTTAGAATTAAAGATGCTAAAACCTTGTTTAACTATAAAGTTGATTAATTTAAATCTTCAGAAATTAAATTCATACTGCTCAGGCAGTTAAAACAGCCAAAACCTCCTCCCCTGCTGTGACAACTTGAAACTAATAAGTTATTATGAAGTAGTGAAACATTGACTCATTGAAGTAATTTCAATATTAAGACTTAAAGGAGGATTGGATGGAGCTAGCATTGACGATAAACTTCGATAGAAAATTACGCTACCTTACACATGCTTGGTATGATATTTCTCACCAATGAATGATTGATGCCACACATCAATTGAATGTGATCTGGAAATTCAAGATGCAGTGATGTGCTCTCTAAATGTATGATGTATGAATATCCATAAAGATACTTTTATGAACAATGAAGTAATGTTATTTATGCCACTCTTCGGAGTGATTAAATGGCTGTTAAATAATAATTATAAAATTATAATATCTGTTCTGATATTTAAATTTCTCCAAATCCAATGGATCATAGTAATAACATTGTAGATTTTTATTGTTTTAAATAATAAAATAATTAGTAATTACTAATAAAAATATAAAAAATATATCACTAGTAATTATTAAGTACTATTTATACATTAATTTTATTATTTATGATAACAATATTCTTAATATTTATGTTATCAAATTTTAATAATTTATTGTTTTTAATTTTTAATAATAAACCTATTTAGTATATGACTTATTGGTCTTTGTTTTATTCAATAATTTTGAAAATTGGCTAATGTGTTGTACAAAGTAAATAAAAACATTGAAATCTTATAAATTATTCTACATTTTAGATAGTATAAATAACTTGCTCAATGTGAGAATATTGCAACCAATATGACAATCTATTGTCGAAAGCTTACATTAATTGTTATTTAAACTGGAATTGTTTTGTTTTGAAAATACTTTTTTTATACATATTTTTTTCCACAGTTAAACATTCTAAATGGACACCTCTTGATATTGAAATATCCAAGGAAAACAGTTATAGGAGTAGGTTATCAAAATATCGTAGGGATCGATCAGGTAATAAATGAACAAATGTAAATTTTTAAGTAAACCAAATAAACATGCTCATATTTCTTTTCAGGTGGTCGAGACAAAAGTAATAATCAAATAAAAAATAAAAATAGTCGAAGGGTTCCAGATTTACCAGATCCAACTATGACCGATTCTGATAAACGTGATGGAGGTCCCATGCGTTATCTTCGACACCAACGGTCTCGCAATAGGCTTCAAGACGAAGAGCCTAAAACCAACTCTCAAAAGACATCAGCAGATGGAAAAAGTGTAAGTTTGCCTTCTAATTATATTTTTGGTTTCTTTAAATAACAAAATTGAAGTATTGCATGTCTAGTTTTTAATTTAACTGATTGAGTTAATGTTATTAACATTATAATATAAATAAACTCTTAAAGTTTTTAAAAATTCTGTTTATTTTTCAGGCTAGTTATAATTTTAAAGGAAACGATGTTTTATATTCGGCACCATCCCGTTTGAATTACACCCAACCTTATTGTGAACTAGTTCCATTTATGACTTATCCAGTGATAAATGAACAGACTGTGATTAATCTTCTTAAACAACAGATGTGCGTTAATAAATATTAATATTTTTTTATTTTTGTGCAATTAAAGTATAATTTAATTCTAATAATCATTAATTTTTCAGATCTTACTATTTTTCAACAGATAATCTTTGCAAAGATACTTTCTTCAGGTTTCATATGGATGAACAGGGTTATGTACCTGTAACATTTATTGCTTCTTTTAAACGTGTTAGAGAACTAAGTCAAGATATTAGCCTTGTTATGAAAGCCATGATTGACATGGAAGAATTAGAACTCAATAGTCATATGGTACTTACATTTATAAGTTATAACATAATATTATTTTATGTAAAGTATTTAATCCTAAAAATATAATAGTGACCAAAGTATTTAAATGTATTTAGGTAAGATGTCGTAATGATCCAACCAAGTGGCCACTTAAAGAAATACCTCAACAATTTTTGTTTAAAAATAATTTAACTGCACAAAACCCATTATTTGCTCATCCCATGGGTTTACCTTCTATTGTTCCACTTATCTCTCCTGACTTAATGGTTAAAAATTTACCTGCTCCTCCTCCTCCTCCAAGTATACACGTTGTTTCTGATCCCCAAGCTGCTATGAATCTTAATCCTGATGTCCCTGAATTCGTTCCAAGGAGTGGCCCCATAGAATCGAAGACTGAAGACAACTGTGATACAATTGACTGTGAACAAATAAAAAACGATAATGAAAAAAGCACTATAAGCAGTAGTGAACATATTGAGAAATCTAATAAAATGAATGGTCAACATTTAAAATATGGTAAGAATATTAATTCTTACTTTAAAATGACTTAAAATATTTTCATGATAAAAGATTCATAAGTAGTGCCCAGATATCAACACAAAGTGGATATTTTATTAGGTGATTTTAGACAATGCTCCAAGTACATCATTTGTTTCATTTAACAAAAAGGTGAAACTTTTATTTTGAATTTTTGGTCATTTTATTAATTATAAACTAAAATGCATATTTATACATTATAGGGATTAATAATTTAAAGATAATTTTAGTCAACACCATCGCTCTTATTTTTTTTGTAAATTATGAATTGGGTACCCACTTATAAAAGTGAACTGGTAATTTTTTGGGGGGATTTTTGGCTATTTTCTTTAAGCATTTTTCAATAGTCTTTTGGGAATTTGAATCCAGACCCTGTTTATAAGTTTTATGAAAATGTTATTTGAACATCAAATATATGTATTAACTAGTTAAGTGTTTTTAATTGAAAATAGATAATAATAAAATGCTTCTAATACAATTTGGAATTAGCCTTATACTTTGCAGATTAGGTTTTTATGCTAGAAAGACTTTTTGTCAACATGCTTCAACTATGTTAATAAGCTGTATTAAAGATATATTTCACTCGAAAACTTATAAATCTTGCTCCTATGAAACTTTTACTAATTAAAATATTTTGTTCTAATTTGAATAGCTAGTTTAAAGTCTGATACAATTCAAGAAGAAGAATATGATAATGATACTCATAAATCAGTAGCTGTTGAAAATGTGGACGATATTGAATCATGGAAAGAAGTATGTTATAATAATTTTTTATAATAGCTTGATATTTGTTTTTGTACAAGATATAATTTAATTATATTTTAATTTGTAATTAAATTAATTATTAAATCTGCTATTTATGTTTGTGCTGAAATATATTAATTACATTATAGGTTAAAAGACGTTCCAAGACCAAGAACACTACTTCCATATCTTCTGACTCACTAAATATGTCATCAAATTTATCAAAACGTAATATACCTGAGAATGGTATTCCTAGTAAAGTAGATTGGGATCTTGGATTTCAGTTTGATGAAGACCTGGCTTCTGTTCCATGTGGAAAGATGAATAAATTTAATGAAGATCCAATTGGGTTAATATTATATTATTTTTAAATTGAGACTTAATAATATTCATATTTATATTACTTACAATTAAATTTTTAAAATCTGTGTTTATTATTTGTTAGTTCGGATAGCGATGAATCTGATTATGGTGACAAAGATGATTTTGATGATAAAGATATTGATAAACTCATGATAATTACTCAAAAAATGATAAGTCGTCCTCAAAAAATTGAAGATCGATCTCATGATAAAACAACTCGAGTTAAAATGACGCAAGATCTAGAGCATGCTATTGACTTGGGCTTAAGGTTATATGAAGAAGATCTGTGGCATACAAATTCTGTGGTATAAATCTAAATTTCTTATTTAATTATATATATATATTACTTATCATTTTTAATTTAGAATCAACCATCTTACAAGACTGTTAATGTTGTTACTCAAGAGGTTTTTGAAAGGCTAGTACCGAAAGCTCCGAAAAAAGTCAATCAAGTCCCTCCACCTCCACCACCCTCTCTAGCTGTTGATAATTTAACTGAAGTTATGGAATCTATTGATAGAAAAGTAATTAATTTTATAATTTACATAATATATGAATAATAATTTAAATATTTTTACTCTGCAGGAAAATGAAATAGTTCAAGAAAAAGCTCATACTGCAACACAGACTAAAACTAAAGTTAAATTTGACTTACAAAAGCCGAATCGCCGTCATTTCTATGGTGACATTGATGAATCGTCTGGGCATAGAAAACGAAGTCGTTTTAACGTAGATAGGGACCATCATGTTGGATGGGTGTTAGACTCTCGTGCACATACTAGACCTCGTACGACATCTTTTGGGTAATATTTTATTATGCATTTTTAACTTAATTAAATTTAAATTTTAAACTAATTTAATTTGCAGTAGTGGAACTTTAGGAACCAGCCCCAACTTGAGTGAAGGATATCTTTCTAGCACACCCCAATCGTTACCTACTTTTCACCATCCTTCTCATGCACTACTCATGGAAAATAATTTTACTCAACAAGCATATCACAAGTATCATTTGCGTTGTTTAAAAGGTATAAAATTACACATATAAATTATTGTTAAAATGAATCTGTTAGACGTTTAATCATATCGTTTTTTTTTTTTATTATTTTTAAATTTTATATGTATTTTTCTTTAGAGAGATCAAGACTTGGGCCTGGGATGTCTCAAGAAATGAATACATTATATAGATTTTGGTCATTTTTTTTGCGTGACAATTTTAATAAAAACATGTACAAAGAATTTCAATCTATGGCTGTAGAAGATGCAAATAGTGGTTTTAGGTTTGTTAAAATTGTTTTTCATAAGTAGTATGTTCAATTATTTATCATGCTTGTTGTTTCTTAGGTATGGGTTAGAATGTTTGTTCCGATACTTTAGTTACGGTCTTGAAAGAAAATTTAGACCAGAATTATATAAAGATTTCCAAGCGGAAACTATAAGAGATCATGAGAATGGTAAAATGTTTTTGTATGATATAAAAATTTGTATGTATTAATTTGAAACTATTTTTTGGTTTATATTTAGGTCAACTTTATGGACTAGAAAAATTTTGGGCTTTTTTGGCATATTACAAATATAGTAAAACTCTTCAAGTAGATCCTAAATTAAAGCAATTTTTAAATAAGTTTAAAACTATTGAAGATTTTCGTAAAGCAGAAGAGGTAACTATTTTATAAAAAAAATTAATAAAAAAATTATTCTGAATTAATTTATAATTTTAGCAACTGCCTAAAAGTGAAGGCTATTTAGACGCATCCATGCGCAAAATGGCACGTATGAAACGCCATCGTAGTTACTCTGAAAATTCTACTCTTGATACTTTAAAAATGGCAACAGACTTGGGATCAAAGCCATTAAATATTATTTCTAATGTTTCTTCAACTAATGATGATAATTGGCGTAAAAACTCTGTTTTACCCAGGAGAAGATATTTATCTGTTGGTAAGATTGCTTTAATGTTGCCAAGTGGTGAAAAAAATTATTTAATTTAATTATATGACTTGTTGCAATTTTCATAATTTAGGTTTGATTTGATATTTTTTTATAATTAATTGTTCATTGCAAGGTCAGTGAGTCCTTAAATTTAATCAATACCTAATTTCAAAATGCTCATTTCATCCATAAAACTGAAAAATACTTTTTCAAACCAAAGTTGTGAACTCCATAAGGTCATTTTGAATTTTACAGTAATGTAAAATGTTGTAACCGATTAATTTAGGTGAGAAGTCAGGTGAATCAAAAGGATCTAGAACACTAACAAAGGTAACATTTGAAATTAATAAAAAAGGATCGTCTACAATTGAAGAAAACTCGACAGAGTCCCCCAAAAAAAGTAATATTTCAGAAAATCGTTGAGTTAGTTTTTAAAACATGATATATATATATTATAAAGATAATAATATAATAATGGACATTTGAGAAAAAAAATTTCACATTGAATTTATGTTTTATTTTTTTAATCAATATTGTAGACTTTATTATACATTTTTAAACAAATATTTACTTGATTAGCTATTATATAAGCACTAAGCTCCTTGGCATTTTAATATTTTACATATATTAGAGTGTATTCATATTGATAATTTCAAATTTTAAAAAAGCTTCATATATTTAATATCAATAATTGTAAATAATAAACTTGCAACTGTTACATTTACTTTCTGCATATTATTTAATATTTAACAATCTTTTACTTTTTCAATTTAACTGATTTGAATTTATTAACTATCTTCATTAGTAATTAAAATTGGAAGTACTATATTTTAATTACTAGAAGAAAAATGTATCTACAAGGCTAGTCACAGAATGAATTTGATTATTAATATAGACACATAATTTTTGTATCTGATATAAAATATATGCTTTAAATCTTTGATATATAACTCAACAATCATTTAAAAATTAAAAAAAAAATTGTGTATCACATTAAAGTTAAGTTTTAATAGGGTTATTAATATCATTAACACCAATTTTACTGTGTATAAATGTGTTGATTGATTTAATTATTTTGTTAATACTTTTATTTTAGTTTTTATGTTAGCATTGTAATTTGAGAACATTGTCTTAGCACTATATTATTAGTTAATGGGAATGGGATTAGATATCTTGTATTAATTTTATTGCTCCAAATATGGATTTTAAATAACAAATCTAATAGTTCGTATCTATTGCCATATAGTTTTTTAAATAAATATTTATGTTTTAATTGTATAAGGTAAGTCTTTCATTAAGATTTATGTGCTCACAGGGTTTCCTTTTATTTATTAATGAAATATAAGACAATTCAAAAGATAGAAATAATGTTTATTACAATGTTTTATATCTGTAAAAATCTAGTTACATGCTAGTGATTTAATATAAACGTATTATTTAAAATATTTTCTTGTATCTAAATAAAAGTATTCAATTATTTTAAAATATTGGAGTTCTTATTTTATTAGCTATCCTTGACATGATGGGTGTGTATGATTTAAGAAATGAAACTTTAACTGATTGACTATTTGAAAATTACTCTAATAATAATTAAGCCATGATGATCATTATTTTCTATATCTTTTGAATTGCCCAGTGGTCTTATGTTAAAATGTGTCAAGCCAAATTTATGATTATTGTGTTCATCTTATAATTTTAGCAATAATGTTAGAATAATCAAATTAACTCGAATTTTAAAGAGTATAAATAATGTGACCAACTTAACCTATCCAATATGACATTTATTTTTTAAAAATGCGTAATATTTTTAAGTATTTTTAAGTTAGAATACATTTATTTTTTTTTTTAATTTTAATATGATGATATTGATTTAATAATATAATGGTGTAAACATTTGATGACATCGACTGATGTTTCAATCCAACATTTAACTGCTTTTTTAAAATATTTTTACTGAATTTTGAAAATAATGTTTTGGTACTTATCTATTTTTATAAGACATATTATAAAAATAATGGTTATCAAACCACCCAAACTTTTTTGTGTTTAAATAATCATTTATTAAATATATTATTAGGGTGAATATTATACATATATATATTATATAAATATATATTTAGTGCGTATCATTTTTTTTATTGTTTAAGTTTGTTGATTGCTACATTGCTATTAGTAACCGTATACATATATATATATATATATATATATATTTCTATATTATAATAATTATTTTTAACTTGTTCAACTACATAAAATAAAACCTTTATTGTTCTGTGTATAATAATCTTATTGAAATAAAATAGTTTTATTTTGAATATTATAATTTTTTATCATGTCATACCTACCTTGACCAGAGATTCCCTCCTAATTATTTACGGAAAATGTATTTATTATGATAAATATCTTATAATAGTTCTATTCAGGGCCACAGTTTTTTAAAAATTTAACCCATTCCAATTGTATTGCTTTTAAAGTTTAATCATACTCTCAGTTACTCTGTAATTAACATAGTAATTAATAAATAATCCAATACTTATATAATTTGTATAAAAAAATGTAAATATAACTTTCATTATTAAATGTATGTTAGTTAAAATAATGTAAGAGTGGAGAATTTTGGAAAATAGTTATAGCTGAATGTAATAACTAATAAGAATTCTAGTATCGTCACTTGTAAGCCCTTCCATGTCATTATACTAGGGTTGTCTAGGAGCGAGAGACATGTATTTTATGCATGTGTGGTATGAAATAATGTAAATCGCTTGATGAGCGATATGGATAGTAAAAATGGTTTTGATACATTTGATTTTATTAGAATATTACGTTTTAACCTTTTGCTCTATTAGACACTATCAGAAAACATTTTTAACTGCATGAATTTATTTTAGTTCTGTTTCTGACATACTTTTTTATTATTGTTCATTATTTTTTGTTCAGATATGTTTTCTGATAATTATACATATAATTAAATTATTTATGATATTGGATAAATATAATTCCTTAAAATTTTATGTAAATTTATATACATCCATCTTTTAAAGTTAAATGCCATTTAATCCACAGAGTAGTTTTTGGTTTTTTCCCTTTGCCGTTCAACTATTAATATGTTTTTTTTTATCATGAATTGGAAAATTCAGTTTTTTATACATCAACCGGGAAACAAAAAAAAATCTGAAATTAATTTGTTTGTTTGTGGTTTGGTCGCATATAGAATTGTTGTAATAAATATGAGTTTAAACTTTAAAGGTATCAAATGTGGTACCTACCTACCTATATCGTTTATGGATAAATCATACACATTTAATCATAATTTATATTATAAATTAGATTATTTTATTGGGTATTGCACTTCAATGTCCGGTATTTTATGAGTTTGAAGCATAGGTATTTTTATATTTATATATATATATATAAGTTACCTATTTAATTCCTAGTCTCTTAGTTACCGTGTTACTCCCTCACCTTCACTATAATTTTTTTATTCAATAGTATTTTTGTAATTTGATCCTTTCATAATATTTATTTTAACTGTTGTTTAATTATTTTTCATTATTCGTTGTATCTATTGAATTATATTACATTTTTTATAATAATTGAATTCCTCAATCTAGGTAGGTACCTAGACTAAAAGTGAAGTTATTACTCTATATCACTGATTAAGACTTAAGTGAAATTTATTCGAGTAATATAAATAAATTACCTTACAATAGAATTATATATTATTATTATTGCCCACATCAAAGATAGAGTAGAAAATCGTGACTGTGATAAACAATACTGATAATCGATTATGCTACTTTAACAAAACTACTGGAGGGATCAAGAGCTTTTATTGATATTGATTTATCAGTAGCCAGTAGGAGAAAAATCAATTATTTCGATAGCCTGTCGAAAAAAGTGTTTACTTCAGTTCAAGAGATTACCTATTAGCGTTTGGCAGACTGGCGACTGTTGAGTGTATACACACTACCACCCACCCTGTACGTACTGTTGGGAACCAGTCTGCTAATTCGTCAATACAAACAAATGTAATCTGCAGATACGGACCGTGGGTAATAAGTGTGGTATAGTGTATACTCTCACTACTGAAGGAACCACTTCTGTTTTAACAGACAAATAAGAAATTATCGACCGGTAACATGAAGTAGTAGTGCGACCACTGGAGTGAGTGTTTCATAGAGTAAGATGTTATTCCATAGGTAGTCTATGGTGTGTTTAAAAACTTAGCCCCAGCAGTGGAACACTGGGTTGTTGCCTTGTTGGTATATTATAAATTTGATGACATGAAATAGTAATAAGTTTACAATATTGAGTCATTTTTCACCAGAAAATTCCTCCGACAAAAAATATGTAAGTACCTATGTCATTTTAAAACAAACATAGAAGAAACAAATGGGATTTTCACGTTTTCTATCTCCAACCATCGATGAATTAATGCAATAAGGATTTTGAAAACTGATATGACTTCGTCGTTGAGTCGATCTTTTTTTATTGTTAAGTAAATATCTACAATCTAAACAACATTTTAGTGCAATCGGCAGGTTTCATAAGCAGTGAACACAATACGAACGGTGATTATTTTTTTTATAATAATATGAATGGCAAAAGTACCTAGTAGTAGCGTTGATTATAGTATATTGTAAAATCAATGGTAGTAGTAACACCCATGACCCGGCACGTGTGTGAATTATTGTTGGATGCAAGGTGGATATATAGGTCCACCTTGGTTAGACGCTAAAGCATGTCGGATAGTGTGTTCGTTGATAGTTTAGCGATTAGAGATTACTGTGAAATCTAGAGTAGGTAATACATTTTGGAGATTTGATTCAAAGTTTGTACTATGAGGTATTTGTGAAGGTTATTGTTTATTATTAACCAAGGTGTAGAGGAAAATTGGAGGATTGGAAGGCTTGTGTTTTTCATGGTATTGGAGGGTTTTGTGGCTTCCCATACTTGGATGCCGTTTGTCCGCAATGGTTTAAGTAAGAACTTACAAATTAGGTAATAATTTGTTAATAAATAATAATGTTCATTTTAGACTGCAAGAGGGTCTTGGTTAATGGATACTGGCGTTTATCTTTTAGATAAGGATTCCAGATTAGTTTTTCGAATAGTCCAAGTCGTAGGAGTTCTGAGCTTCTGAGCCAACTGGAATTAGAATATTGGTCATTGTAATTTGTGGACATGTTTCTCTTTAAATGTTCAGTTACGTGCCATCCGCCAAGCACGCATGTCCGTCATGTCAATCGTCAAATCACAAGATTCGTCCAAGTTGAATTTGGCGTCCTACTCGTCCTGCTCTTCGATCGAACCAGATGCTAATTTAAGGAAAATCAAGATTTTTGTATCGCCAAACCGTTTTTCTTCCCTTCCCGTTGACGTCGATCTCGTTTTTTTAGTCAATAGAATGCGTTCTTTGCAGTTTTTCTGAACTCTACGATGTGATGGTATTGTTCTAAATTGTTAATATATAAAGTGTTCGCGTGATCGCTGATTTGTAGGTCAAGCTGTCTAGGTTCTGTGAGTTAGTTCATGACAAAATGTTGTCATGGGTTGGACCACAGATTTCAATAAATTGAGTCTGAGACTTGAGAGTATCAGATAATCTATTCCGGAAAACGCTATTGAAGCGTATTTAATCTATTCTGCGATAAAAGTTATACGTAGTCGTAACAGTAGGCATTCATAAGTTTTTTAAAGCGCATTTTATTAGCATAGAATCTATGGAAAAATGTTAAAACTACTTCCGTAATGAGATAACAATCTATGTCTTGTTCATATTTGATAAGTGACTAGTCGCTTTAAAAGTTCAATACTTGTTACTCCTCAACTGTAGTCACAAGTCACTGTAGCCTGTCAGATAACACTTATTTATTTATTATAATATTTTACCGACTTGAGGCATTACGGACAAACTAGAAAATAAATGGAAACGGATCAAAGTCGGGTGTATGACTTGCGGATCCGTCCTTGATGACGACTACCGCCAAAAACACGGGCATACTATCCATGATGATAAACGCGTCAAGGTGAAACATTTTTGGGCTCCAGAAAACGCTTACCTGTGTGAATTACAATACTAAACGTATAAGACACTTAGACACGGATTTACTGTGAGGCGGTTTTATTCTTGATACTTTTGAGTAGAACATCTAAACAATATGCTATACAGGTGTGGTATTCTGGTTATATAAGTGGCGTAGCGTGAAACTTGGTGACCCTAGGGCTAATATAAGAGACAGAGTCCCGCTTTCATACACAAATTTAATGCGATAATAATACTAATATTAACTGTCGGATGATAATGATTCTGGGAGTTGAAAAGAAACTCCACCAACTGTTAAAATGTCGGTTGACATTTTCCAGCGTTGACCACTTAACGGAAGATAAACGTATAATTTTTGTATATTGGCAAAACAGTTATGAAGATATGAAGTTCAATTGAAGCAGTCCATGTTATATCATTTAAATGCAAAACTTATGTATTAAAATTAAGAGTTTTATACATTTTCAACCACGAAAATGATGTTGATTTTCGTGATTTTTGTCGAGTTTCGTCAAAATTCTCAAAGTTTATACAATTTTTTTTTTCTAAATAACGTTTAATTTGTTTTCCACCATCCAGCATGAATTATGTAAGACGAACATTGTATTTATCGAGCTGAGTGAGTAAACAATTTTCTAGTCGGCAAATAATTATCTACTCGATCTATCACGATGAAGTATGAAGGTGCCTCTTAATACATGGTGCAGGTCATTGGTGATGTCTAAAAAATTACGATGTCGTTGATTTTTGAAGAATCTTATACGTTGATTAAATACTTCTCAGTGCAACGGATATTTGGTTTCCATTGCATATAATAATTTAATAACATGCAATGTTTCATATCGTATTTTTTTTATTTTTTTTTTCGATTTCAGTTTACAAGTCATCATTTATATTTTATACAATGGAAAATACGATTTCTCAAAATTTATTAATTTGTACATTGTACGTCTACATTTCGTGAAATCACTAAAACCAAAATCCGTACGTCAACTTAAAAATAGTATTAAATGAACTGTTTTAAATATATCATACATCATAGTTTATGATTCATAAAAATTTTAGTTTAAAAAAAAATGCAAGATAAAAAGCCTTCTCCGATTAAATGTTTCGCCGCATAACTTCTTCGAACACTATTCCGGGGCCTCTACCGATAATTTTTCTTAGATTTTTAGAAATTTAAAATTCCAAGTCATGAAACACAGAAATACCTATGCGGAATGTGTTAATATCGTTATTAACACATTCCACATTTCCCATGTAATTCAAACTTTTAATTATAAAAAACTGCAATCTTTGTCTCTCTATATGAAAAAAAAAGTATTTACTGTCTTTAGTAAATAATAAAACACGTCAATACGTCACAATAACACCGTTTATAATAATTGATAGGTACATTGTTTTAGATATTGTCGTATACCCGGTTTGATTGGAAAATAAATTAGAATACATTCATTATTAGTTATAACGAATATAATACAAAATAATAAAACATTTTATCATGGGGTGTGGATTTTTATTATTGTCCTTGGTAATTAATAATAATCAACACATTGAATTATGCCACACCTATTTTTAACAACATTAATAGAACGTGCATTACATGTAATTATTATTAGCTAAATTTAAAAATCGAAAAATCTACACTTACTATTTTTAAGTGTATAGAATTTAACTGTTTTTTTTTTTTTTTGCATTAATAATAATTAAAAAAAACGTATTGTCTGTTAGAAATATAGCTCGACAATTACAAACAATCTCAACAGTGGATTATTTCAATTTTTTCAATATCATTTAAAGTTTTAAGTATGAAGGCTTGAATTAATTATTAATAATTATAAATTTATATATATTATCATATGGAAAATTATCTGTAGACTGCTATTAAGAATTATTAATTACTATTAACTATTAGTAGTGACTCAATAGCAGTATACTAAATCTATACGCAGTGTAATGGCCATAATCCAAACGTGATAAGTGGATGCATTTCTAATTGTCTAGGCAAATGATTCAAAATATCCATTTTCTTACACTTCTTACTTCAATCGTCCTAAAATGTATAACAATAAATACTAAAAATGCAGTTGAGTATTTTTTCATCGCGAAAGCCAATTAATAGGTATAATTATATCAATAGTAAAATAATAGCTCCATTAGTCTTACTGAAGTTGAAACGAAAATCATTCGACTGTAACTCTTCAATTTCAAATTCGTGAAATGGAGGGATTTAGTCATTCAGAGTATTTGGGTCGAATATTTTGATTTTTGAATGTTGGCTAATCAGAAACACCTATACTCCATAAAGTATAATTGAAATAATACGTATAGTCATTAATATTTCGGGCGCTGGCTATAAATTATTTATTGCTGTTCTATTAACTAACAGTATCGAATACAGAATATAAATGTGTGATGTGCAACGAATGTAAATACGCAAAGGAACAAGTATATTTCAGTCTCGAATTATCATATAAGAGGTTATAACATACGTTAGGTAACGAATTTGGCAATTTTATTAAATCGGTTGTTAACAACTTATTCAGAAACGAATCCAAATAATTTTGCCATTCAATTGCTAAATTCGTTTATTAACATAATATATTAAAATATGATACATTGATACATACTCACAATTGTTAATAGTTTTATGTTGTTAAATAATGACGCAGTTTAAATTTTTTCTAGTGTAGTGCAGTCGGCATGATCTTATTTTTTTGCCGACCCATAGTTAGTTTTACGTAAACTGTCATACGCTTCCGGGTCATTTTTAAAATTTTGATTTTTTCTATTTCATAATGTCAATGGCTTTAACATAGACGTATTTATTATATTTTAATGATGTACTGACTTTGGTACATCTAAACTCTAGACTGTGGCAAATGCATGAGTCCCTCTTCCCCAAATTACGCCATTTTTGTTAAATGTGTCGGTATATAGTATATACTATATATTATGTTCGTCTTAGTATATTATAAGTCTGTTGCATATTTAAGGGTGTTGCTTGGGGGTTGTGACATCCTTCTCGGGTCATGTTATATCAAATTAATTTACCTATATTAATCATAGGTATATTAAATATATTTTTTATCGTAACTTATAAAAATATCAATGTGTGATCAATTTTTATGTTCACATTAGAGAATTAAACCATCAAAATATACCAATTTATTAATATCATCAGTAATCAGATTTGCTAAAGCCGTGATATCACACGTACTCAAAGACAACTGACTCCTGACTTGGAACAAACGTCACCTGTCGACTAAAATTACTTGACCCAATCGCCACGTTTATGGCATCATTGCTATAGTTAGTTGGCCCTTTTATTTTTGACACTGATAAAGTCGTCTAGTTCATGATATCTTCAATTTAACACGTAAGGATAGGGAATTATATTATTTAACTCTTAGCATTTAAACTGTGAATTTCTCTGCGAATCTGATGCGAATAAAACTTTTTTGCTGTATACCTAATACCTATGTACTATGGATTGGTCAACCAGTATGAGAAGAGATATAATTAATAGTCAAACAATATTTCATAAGAACAAGTGCTATAATGTCACTAGGTCATCTTCCCATTTAAGAATTGAAGCATGCGTATTATTATATGATTGCATTATTAATTATCATACCTGTATCTGATACAGTGATACTGTTATTTCTTAATCAAACACCGAGAGTAATTTTGACGTAAATTACAGAGTAAACATAGACATGCATTTACGCACCGTGAATTATGATAGTGAAATGTTTGTTAAATTAATTACTAATGTTATGAATTAAAATGATGAATATTTTGACATTACCTACACCATTTTGATTTATTCAGAATTCAAACGAAAGCCTTGATGTACATAGATCAACGGATTTGAGGTTAATACGGACAAGGCGACAACTATCAATTACGGAAATGTACACGCCCACGCTTTACATAAATTCATGAAGTTGTTTATTTCTACTACCTATATAGAAGCTTTAAAGTATCGAAAACTCGTATGTAAAACGTGCCATATAGTTATATGGCTTATAAATAAATGAAAACGGCAAGGTCGTTCCTGTACCTTTCTAAGCCTTTCATTTATCCACTGCGTATACTGTATGGAAGTAATAACTATTAGATAACTCAGGGACAAATTGGTTAAATATCGTGTGTATAAATTATCGTACGATTGTTTCATATTTTGTGTTGGTACTTAAGTATACACAATATGCATAAAATGTATATGGAACACGAAATAAATAATACGAAAAATGTATCTTCGTAAAATATTAATACAATTGAAATTACCTGTTTCATTTTAATGATGAAATTAAATTAAAATTAATAAATGAAATTCGCATTTAGGTAGACGTATATGTGTACATTTAACAGGCAATAATTTCAACATTTTTAGCATCAATAGTGGCGACAAAAATTACGTTTAAAAATACACAGAAACAGATGTAAGTATAAATTATATGTGCTTTTACTATAATTTACTATAATTCAAAGTGAGCATATTACGCCGTTACGGTACGAGTTCTAGCTGAGAATAGTTGAAAATTACCGATAGTACATTATAAATTTAATGTAACTATAGCTAACTCGTTTTACTTATGGATTGCATGGGGCAGGGTAGTCTGAAAACTATGAAGACAAAAAATCTCAGAAAAATTCAGCTATATTAAATAATATGTAGTGTAAGTGCATCGAAAATTAGGGCTCGGATTTAAATGCGCTTAATACGTACAATTAAGCATTAATTAACATTAAACACGCATCCCTTCGCATCTGAACTGTCCCAATAAATTCCATATGTGTCCGTTTCACACGATATTTTTTTTGATAGACGTTTTATTTTCAGTTTGAAATTGTATAATTTAATTTCCAGAGTAGGTACCCGTCTATATTCTGCTGAATGCTACTATAATAATACATACTATTTGGATAAATTCAACTTATTTATACGTGTTTTGGTTGAACTAAATAACTGGTTAACCTGCTGATTTTCGTATTGACAGCAAAGGTAATATATGTTTGTGAAAAAATGAATATTCAACTCTCGGGTGAAGTACATCGGGAAAAGTAAATTAATAACTATGTATAACGACGGAAAAAGTTTCTTTGACAGCGAAGTCGATCTATTTCGAACAGCAGAGAGAGAGAGGGATGAGGAGGATATATGAAATAGTAACGATAATCGAAAGTGTATCGTAGAAAGGTACACATCGTGGAAAAATAAAAGGAAATAAACAGATACTTCATGTTTGCAACTGTTGCAACAGTACAGTAAACATCATGTGCAAGGTTTTTTTTTTTGTACTTGGTCGTAATTCACGTAAGTAGTTGTAAAAATCAAACGGTCGGAAAGGTACTCAGACTAATGATTGTCCTTCGTCGCTTCGCTTTTCGGATGTAATACTAGGACAGGGTGTTCATTAAATACATGTCGTAGAATAGCTGGTACTTATAACATTGTGTAATTCAATGTAATATATATAATGGTCAATAGTTGTGTTTTGATTGTACTAAATAAATTTGAAGTTTGCACATCATAAATAAATCATTACATTCCATGAAACGGAGAGCAGAATTCGGTTATTTCTATAAACTACCTTCAAATTGTCCTATTCTGATGCAAAAAATATAAGTACCTAGTTATCTTGAAATTATATTTCGAACAAAAACACTTATTTAAATAAAATACATTTTTGAAATTTAAATTGTACATAGGTCGTAAAAACTATCTTGATCTAGAACTACCGATCTTGCAGTATAGATTACTAATATTTTCAGTAAACGTATTAACTGTACATTATGTAGTATTTAGTATACTATGTACAGTCAATGGCAGATGTCAGATTATGCAAATGTAAATTACGTTACCGAGCAAAAGATAGATTACATTTGGTTTTTTTTTTTTTTTAAATTAGATATGAATAATTTATAGATTTTGTTATATTTGCTATACTATAACTTTGTGCACCTGTATTTACGGTTAAAAATATTCACTAGGTATTTAATCATTTTATCTAAGCCTCTAACTAATTTGATCGAATCAGAAACAAAATGTTTTTCTTGTGATGGGACGGAATTATAACACTAGTAAATATGATCAATAAAAATGCGGTCATGGCGGCGTTGTTCGATGAAAAATATATCAAAAACTGAACAATAATATGTTTGGCGGGTGTGACCCCCTATTAGTATAACTTTCCCTTAGGTGTGTCCCTTAAACCAATGACGGACTTATGCCGGTGACCTGGAAATCGTTAGACAACTGTGGAAGACTGTCTTTCAGTTTCATTGAATTCAACATCGGTACGTGCAGACCGTCGAATAAGGACATCAATTCACGTAGAAATTTAACCAGAAAATGTTTGGTATAACACTTATAATCCGAGGAGAACAAGACGTGTTAAAAATGCAATTATTATATAACAGTGACGAATATTTGGAAAAAAAAACAGTTTGTGGTATACGCCATAATGTTCAGAACTCTTTTCGACCAGCACAGTGTAAGTAATTGGAGACGACGAAGACTTGAAACTCGACAAAATAATAAATATTATAATACCTATAGCGAACAATCGTGATGTAGTACATACCTAACGACGTAACGTCGTAATACTGTACGTAGTCGATTCCCAGCGAGTCGCATCCTCGTCACGTATACAGGTACAGCAAATAGTATTTAGAAGTGCGCGGTACGCAAAGACACGGTCGACAGCCTTGGAGGAGGACTATTATTACAAAATAGTCGGTACGTATCCTTTAATTATCGATGGTGTACATGGCGGCATAATTTATTGTCCGCGTTGATACACGTAACTGCGCAAGCCAGATAAACTGGAATCGTGCGATGAGCAAATCATTTGTTCGAAATGCACTTCGTTCGTGAAAACGTATACGTATATTTGGTAAAACGATACGTACCGTTCTGCGCACGTTAACTCCTCGAGCTGTGGTTAAAGCAAAATATATTATATTTTTACCGAGTACCCATGTTATAGGTGTACGTGACATAACTCTGCTATGTAATAGTATTTTGTCATCGTACGGCAAACTCTTGAAATATTCCATCTCATTTCTACGCGGTTATATGCGCATAAATTATCTACCTATACGTACTCGCATATGTGTGTTATAAGATATATTCTTTATATTTTTCCACCGCTGTACTCGACGCGTTCCGGAGTACAGACGTACAGCTATTTCCGAATCGGCGGTCTGAGTTGTTCAGTCGCATCTAATGTGTTCCAAATCATGGTGAATATTTAAGCATTACGCACCGGTAGAATCTGTTTCTTTCTCGGTACGCCATTATACCGAAAACGATGCCTGTATATCGGTAGCTAGGTACCTATACACGATAAATATCTATATATGTACGTACCTGTAAACGGGGGGGAAAAAAAAACGACCGTACAAGATCGGCTGCTCGTTTACTATCTATACATTCCCGGAGTCTTGTGTTTTGGATGTTACATAATTTAGTTTTCCGGATTGTTAACGTTACGGACAAATAAGTATCAATGCTTCAGCGCTTTCCGGCACAATTAGTTTCGAGTAAAAATTATGAATATTAAAAAAAATAAAATAAAATACAAATCAGTATCGCTATGATTTATCGTGGTGTATAGTATATTATATTCTGATTTCGTTAGCCGTATTTTATTTTAGCGAATTTGTTAGAAACGTATTACAAAATATTTAAAATTATAACAACTGTACAGTTAGTACAGTTTTGTTGAGCACTGCGCTCACTAAATATGTATTATAATTTATACTCTAAGCCGAACGTAAAATATATGGTGTTTTTTTCATACAGAGCGAAGTTGATGTTTTTTTTCTAAATTCTTTTACGTGGTATATTTTTTAATGATTAAAATACTATTGCATGCGCGGTGTATTTTAAGACGCAAAAAGAACAGGTGAAAAACAATATTTTTATTTACCAAATTCTAACTATAATCCCATTATTTATCACAACCTGACCGGAATTACGTCGTTCAGGAGTTTCGTTAACCAATGAAAAAAATGGTAGAGGTACTCAAGTTGTAATAGCTTGTTCGTAACTAATAAGTAGGTTACATTGAAGATTAAAAAAATTAAAAAACTGCGCGGGATTATGAGATTCTATGAGATACGTCATCGACCTACTCGATCTGCTTAAATTATTCAAGTATGGCAAATTCATAATTAATAGGAGAAATATGTATGTGTGAAAAAATATATGTGTTGCGATTTTTAAAAATATTTCTTGTCTTCATTTGCAGTTAGCCTTACAGCATCGACACGCGAATATGTTCACTATAATGTAATAAATATAGCCGAAAGGCCATCGCAGACCTATAGGTTAATTCTTAAAATTTGGCCCTGATCTCCACAACATATTAATTTTGTAACAATGAAGCTGGAGCCGATGGGGGAAAAAAATAAAATAACAGTCGCAGTTGAAACGGTCCAAGCTATATATTTTAAAGTATCACTAATTATAACCTTACTAGGTATGTATTGTATTATTATATAGCATTAGCGTCCACAGCAACGTTTCTCGCAAATCCACAAGTATTGCACAAATACAAGTATTTTATTATTACAGGCGTTTTTTATGAGTTCAACATATGATTCAATAGTTTAACATCTTTTAATTAAACAACATTTTTTTTTTCTTCAACAAACACCATTCTGTGATGTCACCGTGTCGATTGCGCACCAATTGTTATTTATTATTATTTATCTTTTCTTTTATGCTGCGCACAATTATTTTATAATATTGTCAATTATGATCTATTCTATTGTCTATACTATACGTCATGTACATATCTTATTGACATACTCGGAATCGAACGTATAGCCAATACAGAACATAATGACTTGTATGTATTTCCATTTCAAAACCGAATTTTCAACATTTTTAGCCGTGACAGTTTCCTCGGTGAATATTTTAATTATAAAATCCAATATGTTCGTGTATAGCCGTATAGGTGTACTACAGCTACATTATGTAGGTATAACGTGTGCAAATTATTTTCGCATAGACGATGTTGAGATTTATTATTTATAATATATTTATAAAAGTGCCTAAAGGTTTATTATCCATTATTATTCTTTGACGGAGAAAGTGGTTGAATGTATACCGTACATACCTTTGCTACCTAAAACCTATACATACTGAACGTGTACGCCCAAGGTTCTAATCACGAATTTTTCATCAGGTTTTTTGATGCAGTATGTATTATTAGTCGTTATTAAATCCATAGCAAATATTTAATAAGACTTAATTATAATAATGTATTTTTTTCTTACGATCGCTATTAATTACGTAAAGGGAAATCGCGAATTTCTATCAATTTTATTAAATATTTATTGCTTTATGGTATTTATTGTAATCAGTATTATGTATACTAATATACTTGTGTACATTATTGTGTACTCGTATGCAACATCGATATGACAATATTACTCGTATCACGGCTGTATAGATTATACGTGCAATTCGAAAACGTCATGATATGAATTAAATTTACATAATACGTATCCGAAATAGCGTTTAAGTAAATATTTTATTTTCCTATTATGTGCTTATAGTTTAGGTTTGTTTTTTACGGTCATGATTAAACACTGTTGATGATTCTCAAAATATTTGAATTGATAGAGCTGTCTAGCAATCTTGAATTTATATAATCATATTTAAAATTCGAAGACCGTTGTCTTATAAATTATGTAGGTACTGTAAGCAAATACGTTGGTCCTAAGGAAATATCTTTCAAACTTTATTTATTAAATCATACACTCATTAATTTAATAAAAATCGTAGTGAGATATAATCGTTACGTCTGCTATGTTATCGTTATGTTTATTATTTTCAGCTGCCATATAACTTACAATTTTTAAATTTATAATAATTAAATTGACCAGTAGGTTACAGTTATCTGTATATACCTTAAGCATTCGCATTTCATTTTCAAAAAATTTATGTTAATTTCTGGATTTCTGTCATATGAATCGTAAAAATGTAAATCACGTATACTGGACAAAAATAGTACACCGATAATTTGAATACCAAACAGAATATTAGTTAAGCCAACCGCAGTTATGTGCCCAGGGTAGGATAATTTTATCAACCCTTCCCTCCCTATCGAGTTATGGAAATTAATGTTTTTACCCAAACTTGGTTTATAAGAATAATTATCATTCCACGGGCATAGTTACATGCCCATGGAATGATTGATATGTTACTACATTTTTAGGTAAACCTTCCTAAAAACCATGGTAATAATTGATAAGTTATAACTTATAAATAATATATTTGATTAGTTGAAGTGTTCAATACATTAATAACTAACTAATGCAGACTGAATTAGGAAAGCTGGTGCATAGCGCCAATCGCTTTTAATTTAAAAAATGTCAAATTTTATAGACCCGAGAATAAAAAACAAAAATTGTTCTAATATGCTCTGTTAAGCCACACTGGACGTATTATCCTGCATTTTATAGTTTCAATCAATAAATACGGGTGTTTAAAAGGAAAAACAGAGACGAATATGGGACATCTTTACTGTTGGTTTGCTGCACGTAGCTTAGAACGCCCCGCGCCCATTATAAGATTATCATGGGCACGTCGCTGGCCTATAGCATGAAATTACGTGAGTTATTTTCTTTTGTTCGTTTAAGGTACAGTCCCGCCGATAGTAGATGTTATATTTCAAGTAGTTTTAAAGCGTTTAACGCGAGTTTAATTGGTTTACGGGCGGATAATGACAGCTATATACGTATACCTATAGCTGTTCGGAATTCGACAACGCCCTTTCGATTTTTGTCCTAGAACTTGTCGTTGAGCATTTTCTTACGCTTACATTATGTACTGCCGTCACTTGACGTAGTTACACACACACACATATATATATATAGTAATTGAATAAAATCCGTCACGGAGTCAAACAATCAAGGTCGTTTTATTTGTTAGCCAACCTCTGTATTATAAACACACGAATGTAGGTTATAAGCCACGATCGCGCGAGCGTCTCGATCGTACATTATAATATTATTAATATTTCGTCGATACAGTGTCGTGCAGTATAGCTTGTTTCGATGGAAAAATATCGAAAAAAAAAATCGAACAACCCGCGGAAACCGCGCGTGGTACACCGATGGCGGATGCTGAAATGCTTGATAATAATTATATTCTCCTCGGTCCTCGTCGTCTGGTGATGTACGCATAGGCGTTTTTCTGCCGTCATAGCCGGTCGACCAAAAACTATCAAGTGAATGTCATAATAACTATTAGAGAAAGATTACACCGGTATTAACATAGTGCAGTCTATACAAGTACACGCACACACACACACACACACACACTCGATCTGTGCGGTTCCCAACCTTTTTCATTCCACGCCCCCCTCGTAAATTCACTAAAATCTCATCCTCCCCTCGAAATAGAGTTTAGGCGATTTTTTTTCCGTCAGTGGTACAAATAAAACGCACAAAGCAGAAGAGAAAAAATTATAATAAATCGTCTCCGAATAGGTCACACAAGGCTGACTCACAAACACCTAATGGCCAAAGAAGAACCCGCTCAATGCACAGTCTGTGGGGTCACACTAACAGTGAAGCATATAATAACAGAGTGTTATCAATATTCTGAAGATTTAAAAAAATACAACATTTCACCCAGCTTATATGAAGCTCTAGGACCGAATAGCGAAAACACATTGAACATGCTAGCCTTCCTCAAATGATTTATACACCAAAATTTAAACCTACTGTTAAAGAAAATTGTAATATAAATTCAAATAGCAACTATATATAACTAACACCATATAAATATTGTAATTTTTAATCAACACTATGTAATTTAACAAAAAACTAATAACCTTTGTTGTTGATGATTTTTAAGTTCAATAAAAAAAAAAAAAACGCACAAAATAGTTATACGAGTATATTATACAACATACGACTATTTGCTTTTATTATTTTCATCATTTTAAAAATGTATTACAAATCAACTTACGAAGTAATAGTATTAAGTATAAGAAAAAAATATTGAACGTAAAAAAAGGTCTATCGACTTTATCGTTACACCGAACGTACAATTATTGTTATCGATTCCCGATAATCTGAAAACCAACGTGGTAGGATTTCAATTTTACACATTATAAAATAACATAATTGAAGACCTGAGGGCAACAACAAGACATCTCCATATTTTGGCCAAAATCAGTTTTTGATTGCACATTATCAAGAAAAAAAACTGCGTCGTTTAGTGCAAAAACCATACAAATCCGACTGTTAAATACAAATATATCATATAAATGGAGATGTCTGGTTTTTATTTTAGTGCAACAACAAGACATCTCAGGAGATGCACACTTGCACTAAAATAAATAATGGGAGATATCTTGTTGTTGCATTGGAACTGTTAATTCGCACATGGTTCTCTAGTTATGATTGTGTTAACGTTATCATTGTATTAATTGTGGCGGGCTGCTCACTACAATCACACTCGATATTCGATAATAGCAAAATATTATTAATATTTCTAGTATTAAAATATATTGCAAGTTAATCCTACGTTTATACTTTTAAATCAAATTTAAAATGAGTGATATTAGTGACTTAAGCTCTTTTGATGACACTATGAGTGATCCGGATTATGGTAATCCGAATTCACCAATAGAAGTATTTTTTAATTTTTATTTTATAACAAAAAAGCTGTTTATATTTTGTTTTATTTTATATTATTATGTTATATTAATGACAAAAAATAGTGAAGTATGTATTGTAAAAAATACATAAAGTTAAAAATAATTTGTCAAGTTCTAAAATATATTAAAAATAAATAAAATTTCAGTTGTGTTGAATATTTATAAGTATAGCCATATGTTTCAAAAAAAAATATTATTTCCTTTGAAAATAAGTGATTTTTAACAATGATGTAGGTAAGTATACATTTTTTTAATATTAATAACATTATTCTTACTCATACTTATATGTATGTAATTTCTTAGTGCAACAACAAGACATCTCCAAGTTTTGTTTTTTATTTTTTAGAACAAAAAAACTTGAATTTGTCAACTTGTCACTGGCTACTACTTAAACGTTCTGAAGTTGTATCTAAATATTATTTTTTGTTAATTTTTAAAACAGTTTAAATTGATTCCTGAAAAATTGTATAAATTGGAGAAGTCTTGTTGTTGCCCTCAGGTCTTCAACTATTGTGTTCGCAATCCTATCATCCATATATCCCCCCGGTCGGGGACCGCTGGTGCAGATTTAACACTCGAAGGTCGAGAAAACTCGACAGCTACGTGTGCGGAATGACGAGACGATGATTATAATACAACGTGTATGGGTACCGTACGGCTGCGGATCGGATGGGCAATTACGTGCGTGTACTGCGACGGTTGCAGCGGGCCGAGAGGAGCAAAAACCGTGTAAAAGTGTGTAACACGCGAGACTACGACGCGAGACGACGACCGTTTGCGCGTTTTGTCGTTGACCGCGTCCGAGGCGATCGCGTCGCGCAGAGCGGACACCACGAGAAATCTACGCGGTCGCGTGAAACGGTCCGCACGAAAGAATCGTTTCAATCGGGGCTCGGGGAAGTTCATTCTAGCAAATGCGTATTTTTTTTTTATTTTTTTTTTTGGTTCGTCCTAGAACGTCCAAAGTTAAGTACAAATATGTTTCACATTTATCCGATGTCGTACGCGAAATTTTATTTTGCTATTTTTTTTGCATGTTTACGGTTTTTATTGTTCTTCTGCTAATTTCGGGTACATTTTCAAATGATACAGGATCCAATCACTGTTTCTTGAAAATAATGATTTGACTTGGTCACATTATTAAAAATATTTAAAATATTGGAAATAAATAGGCACCAGCGAATAATATTTCATGTTTGTTAACAGTTTCTAATTCAACCAGTCCAGCCAGTCCCTGAGCCGTTAATGAGATTAAACATTTCATAAAATTGTATAATTAGTAATTAGTAAATGTAATTGTTAATTACATTTAATTTTTCTTATGATAAATTTATGATTACAATTTTTCCAAGTTAAACGCATATTTTTTGATTTTTCGTGCTATTTATAGCGCATATTCTGGAGATTTTAACTGCATATTTAAGAGCGAAAAAGTAATATTTTTAGTGCTACAACTTCCGAGCACGTGGGTTGAGCGTTGTGCGCATGTGTGTACACCACGGTCGTCGCGAAGACGTCGCTGTTGCAGACTCAGGGGCGTATCCAGTAGGTAGCCTGGTAGTCCCGGGCCTACCCAGATATTCTTTAAAAAGAGAAAAGAGCGGAAAGAAGCTTTTCAACGACGAGAAGAATGTAAAACGTACCTCAGGTCAACTATGAAAAGTCCTAGGCTAAACGGTTTGACGTTAATTTCTGTAGAGAAAAAACAATCGGCTGTTGTTGACAAGTTTGTTATCACAGAGAAAAGAAGATGGAATTTTCACTTTGAAAATATGTTACGAATGGACAATACGTATGTATTATTAGTTACGAGTATAGTAATTAATAATTATAAAACAATTATCTTGTAAGACACTCTTGTGTTCAGGTGAATATAAATTGCAAATTTTGTCCTAAGTTATGATGATTACGTTAGTTGATTACTTTAAAATTATTGGAGGTCAATACCAAAATTGGGATTAGTCCCCATTTTCGTTCGATAGTGTATGGTTTATGTGGGCCTACCCAAAAAAAAATTCATAGCTACGCCCCTGGACTTGCAGTGTGAAGATGACGGTTTACGTAACGGGATGTGCGAAATTGTACCAGGTGAAAACGGTGGAAAAAAAATCACCCGCACGTCGAACGGTTGAAAATTGCACTCGATTGACGTGCACTGCGGCCGCGACATGCACAGGTGCAATAATATATACGTTTGTACGTGTACATGCGGCGCACGCGGGGTGCACTAATTATATATTGATATTTACACTGTACACGCGTGCTCAATTATACTCGTATAATTAACTACGTGTAATTTTTGAAGATTTTCCCGACTCTTATCTGTACGGTTTCATCTGTACGAAAGAGGATAACGGTGTACGGAAAAAATTTAAAAAAATATATTCAATTATGCTGTTCACCGTTTTAAATAATATGCGTGATCATTTTTATTTGTTTCTTACCGATTTAAACGTAACAGGAATTACAATTAAGACTATATTAAGTTATTTTACTAAGATTATATTACTATAATTAAGACCTATAGGTAGTGGGGACGTATCATTCGCTGACAGTGAGAACACAAAAAATGTACAAATTATACAGAGGAGTCATTTTATTTTTCAACAGGAAGACATTTGTACACAATTTTAAAGTTTATTTAAGTATAATATTATCTAGTCGCGTCCTGCCTACTCAAAAACTCATCGGAACACAGTCAAAACAACTCGAATAATATTTTAGAATTTTAGATACCTTCAAATTTATTTTGATATAATATAAAAGTCAGTATTGACACCTCAAATATTACACAATTTTATTGGTTGACTACAGATTTACATTCGAGCTATTGCATGTTGTAGTTTTTGAGATTATACAATATAGCCCTAAAAAAATATAAAAGATAATTTCGTAATACTACATAATTATTAATTAATCATACTTTATAGAGTACCTACGAATAAAATGTGTACATCATTATTGTAACTAATTATATTATCGTTCTCGCTTCTTATTAAAAAAAATATAGCGATCTATGTACCAACTCGTTATTGGTTTATATGAAAGAAAAAAAGAAAAATAGAGAAATTGTTCTTCTCCAATTTAAAAAGTTAATGGTTTTACGTCTGAGATATATATTGAATTAATTAATAATGTATTTTTAACAAAAGACGTAAAATAATTTCAACAATAATTTGTAGCGAAGAGCAGCTGAAATCCATTATACGAATTTTATATAGGTATGTAGGACGCAATATCCGGATAGGAGTTGTTGGGTTGTGGTTAAAACTTTCAATTACGTTTTGCATTTTTACATATTTTTTCACGCAACATCAAACACTGAAACACCTACGAAATTATCAAAATATAATAGTTGTTTTCTACACACCTAATTATGTATCATCTTCAACTTTGTTTTTTAAAGTCTAATTCTATTTTTGTTATGCTTTAATTTTATATTTACATTTCCAAACATCTTTATTTCTATAATTAATTCTAATTGGTTGGTGTAAACTTTTGATTTTTTTTTTTTTAGTTCATATTTTATTTCAAAACAATGCTTTGTTGAAACACTGAAACACTAAATTATTTATTTACTTCTTGTTTTAAGAGTAATTGTTTTAGGAGTAATTAAATTGTTAAATATACATATAGGAATAATCTACATATTTATATAAAAGTAAAATTATTTAAGAAGAATTAAAAAAAATACGTAAGAAGTTATGGGCCTTTAAAAATAAACTGTTTCCTATTACTTTATAGTTTATATTATAGACTCTATAGTGTTCCTAAGAGAAATATTTTCGGACAAACAAGATTTTTTTATTAAGTTTTAAACCAATTTTTAAACATGCTGCATGAATGTAATACTCAGTTAATTTCAAAATTCGCTAGACATTAAAATATATACTGCATTGTACAATAATTAAAATTGCATCGCCCTACATTGTATCAAATATGAATATGGTATTCATAACAAACATCAGTTTTTTTTTCATAAAACTATATTATTATTATTAGTTTTATGTTTATCGTGTTATTAATTTATTATTAGACATATAAATGCTATTGTATACGCACCATTTTAATTTATAATACATTTTTAGTACTAACGATTAAAAGCTCTAAGGATTATGAACTGTGAATGAACATAATTTTTAATAATAATATGCATCGAGGACAATATCTCGTTTTCGCTTGGCAGCGCTGCCTGGTTTATGTTCCTTTCAAATACCTACCATATGAACCGGTACCACCTCCACTTCCACAATTTCTGTTGCTCGCACCTGGAACTTCTACCATCAGTTATTCTTCAATCGTCTACTTGTTGTGTCTTTTTTCGTGTACAGTGTAGTTGGTTTTTTTTTTTTTTTAATATAGTATTTAGTATATACATAAATGTTTTTGTTTTAGTGATTAACTAAGTAATATACTTACATGTGTAGCAAGAGAACAATTTCAATATGAAAAAAGACGTGAAAAAAAGTTCGTACTATGTGTGGTTTCTCGGAGCTCAAGAATGCAAGAATGTGAGAGACGTAGAAAGCATCATTCCGGTCATTTCAACTTTGGCAGAAAGGGAAAAGAAAGTGACTCCGTATAAGTTTACACTTCAAGTTAGTCACAGAGGATTAAAAATCGTCCACAACGTCTCAGCTTTGACATCGTTGCCCGGAGGTAAAAGCTCGAAAAGTGATTTAGTGAAGCACTTGATCCCTGACCACGCAGTCACATGTGTCCATCAAGACGAAGACCTCGTAGCCGTGATTCTACTCCTTTACAACCCTGTTACCAAATGGCCCGTACACGTGCACGTCTACCGCTGTGATTCCGTGGAAACGGCGACTTTACTTTCCGGGCAGTTGCAAATGCTCATTGACCGACCTGAAAACAAAAAGAAACTTAATGAGCTAGAGTTAAGACTGACGAAAACCGAATCGCCGAGTAGCAGTAGAAATGAAAGGAAAAGAGAGTCACCTCCGTCGTCGTCGTCCGAAAGTGGTGTTCCGGGAGCGGGAAACATGACGACCCTGTACGATTCTCTAGCGGCTGAACTGAAAAAAAAGTTGGGCACTGGTGGAAAGACTGGCGGAGCCCCGATATTGTTGCCGCCTAGGGACTATGACACTGTTCACAGGCACCGAGGCAATTTGAACGGTATTGATTTTAGACGGTGTATGAGCTCTAATATTGTTGGTGTGAACGGCACAAAGCAAGAGATCCGGAGGTCCGGCACGAAAATGGGGTCTAGCGGTGGCTCTAGTGGAATAGGATCAGATCACGCGCCCAGCCCGGAACAATACGAACCAGAAAACAGATATGCGGATAATAACTCTTCTTCGGGTAAGATTTGACTTATGATACAATAAATCGCAGCAGTACAGATATACCAATATATAGATATAATTTACAAATTGTATATGATACAATTACCTACGCGCATATAGTTAGTCCGAGTCGTCGGAATTTCATAAAATATGCAAACAACTAAAGTGCACTTACCATTAAATGTCTGACGTACGCCTAATTAACAAATTCCTTAGGACTATATCCTGGAACCCGTTTTAATGATCCGTTACGATCCGTTATAATCAAATGATTTCCATAAAAATTTATTATTATATTTCACAAGTATCCAGTAAAACATCAAAGCATATAATAATTTTACGATCTTACTATAATTCAAGTTTTTTTATTCATAAAAAACGTGTAATAAACTGTCTGCAGGTGTTTATTGGTCACTGTTTAATTTAAGAATATTTGGTTCTACTATTATTGTGTGTAATATTATATTTGCCCCGGATCTATTGGTATAAGTAGTAATAGTTTATGAAATTGTACACTGCACACTGCACAAACATTCATATGCGGGCGTATATAGACACAGAAGTCCAATCATTTTGGCCGCACAGATATCATTAAATACCATGAGATATGTATGGTTTGGTTGAAGAAGCGAGTGGGTACCTATAATTTATAACAATATATAATATGAAGTATGCGTTTTTATTCAATACTTCTGGTATTTCTATACGATAGTCGCTCTTTGAACTCCATTACATTTAACCGTGAAGATTAGGCGTCTGGTCTTCGCCGCTATCCATTATAGAAATATGTACACAAGGACGTAAAGAACCTTTCTCAAGGTTGACAATGTGTGGCTACCTGCATTGTACGGGAACCTTATTGACTTTAATTGTGTCTAGTTCCCGTCTGCGCACTGTACACTCTCATCTTTATCCTTATAAATACAGTAACGACCGTTAGAGTCTTTTATTCAATTTGAATATTTCTTTCGTTCATCATTTCTTATTTCTATTTAAACTATGTTGCTTTGGCCTTAGACCACATCCAACAGTATCTGCGTTATTAGTAATTAAAAATAATAAACAAATAATATGATAATATATATTAGGATTACATTTTATAATTTTTACGAAGCAGGATACTATGATGTTTTATATTCGATTGTTTATTCCTCAGATTGTGAGTATATATTGATTACGCGCATTTCAAATTTGAATTAGCACATACATTTGAACTTGTTAACTTTTACTGAACATTAGCTATTATTCTTTTTTAATACGTATTAGATTATTGAAACATTATTAATCTAGTTCAACGTTTGTTTTTTTTGTCATACGTTTATTGGTAACTCATAAAAAATAACACAAATTAATTTTGAAAAATTATTGCATAGGTGTTAAATTCAAAAATATATCATTTAAACATCTTATTCATAAAGGAGCGTTCGTAAAAAAAATGTATAAATTAAAAATAACGTTAAATGATACGTTTGGTAAACGTATGTGGGTCAAACGATTGTTGTCCTGTTTCAAGTCACCCAACCAGCTTTAGCACATGCCACATACGCTCATAAAACATCAGTTGAAAATAATGGATATAGCATGCAGCGACTTTCTAATGACGTTTAATTGACTATTAAAAATGTGTACCTATAGTCAAATTCAACTACTTGCTATCTTTTTTTTTTTTTGATTTAAGGCTCTTAGCAAAAGGGAAATCAATTTATTTCTTATTAATTTGATTATTTTAATAAACGTATGTTTCTAATCGTGTAGAACAATACGAAAATTGTGTAACAACAATACAACCCATACGGCTTTACCCAATATATTTATGTTCATTATACACACATCCGCTGGGTTAAACAATGAAAACACAAAATAGAAACATAGCTTAAGGTTTGTTATTATTGTGTCCATTGGGTATGTGGGTCGCCGTGGGCGTTACTCCTCCTTTGGTTGATGGTACTCTTTCTCCTTTAATTGTAGATATGACTTCCATTATATAGTTTATACCACATGAAAGGATTAAAAATTGTAACAATGATACGAAATCACAAGAATTTCATTACCATTAGCTAAACATTGTTAGTTTCACCGTACATACGTACATGTAACCAAAACTATCGTGTGGTTTGTTGAAAATTGAAAGAACGTGAAATCAGCAGACATACAGCATGTCCGAAAATAAATATTACGTTTTTAATGTTAAATCGAAATCAATATAGTAACGTAAACAATAAGAAATATTTTAAAAACACCTACTTATTCCAATATACCACGAAACGATATTATTAAATCGCCGCCGTAACGAACTCGACTATACTACGCGACGAAAACAGTTATAACTAATGTATCCCATTTCTTAATATTCTTATAATGCGCGAATTTAATGTTCTGATTTCCTCATTTACTTCACTTCGATTTCGGTTGTCGGTTCGTCCGACGAATCTCATGAATAAATCATAAGTAGGTACTTCCGTAGTGATCGTTCTCAATTTCTCATAGACTATATAGTTTATAATAAACCATCTTCTACACTTCTATAGATAATTCAGCGACGACAATAGTCAACCAACTGTGACAGAATATTTCCTTTGAAGTTAGCGCTGAAAATAAAATACCATCCTTGTTAACCTTGAACGTTCATTCACTTCTTGTCCGTCTTAATTTGGTAAAACTGCTGTACCTACATTCCACAAGACCGTCCCGGAATAATATATCCCATAAACATACTATAAATGCGTATGTATAAGTGTTAGCTATACCCACTCAAAGAATTTTTCTCTTTGCATCTCGATAACGTATTTGTATAATATTATATTATAACGTACACGCAGTATAGAATAAGTAAAATAATATTATTAGTGCCTCGACGCAGTTGTTGCGATACAATGTATGACGTTTTGTAATCGACACGGCGACACGTCTTGTCTCGCATATTATTACTATTATGTAGTGAGAGTGAGTTTGTCTTCTATAAAAAAAAAATAATAATAATAAAAATAATAAATAACGCACGGAATACAGCCCGTGTCGGGCAGAGGTACATGATGCTCGTACGGTAACGGTGCTGCACATACCACCGACGAGTGGGTGTAACAGGATGACAAATAGGAAACCGGTTTTTGGTTTTACATCGTGTGTAGTAGCACGGTGCACGCAGGACCTTATCCTAGATGGGCAGCTATACACAGCCGTGCGTTGCATTCATTGTGCTGCACACGTACACACGTGATATTTAATATTCTTCACGAATTGCGTCGTTCATAAATATATAGGTATATATTTTTACAGACGCTTGATGGGAACGAATATAAATAAATGTTCGCGTCTTGAAACGCAAATCGCAATACGTATAGTTCAGCAGCTCTCAAACTATTCTCCGGGGAGCCCTAGGGCAAGGCCAAAGTGATCTAGACGCCCCACGCACGTATATGAATTAAATAAGATTAAGAAATTCAGTTAATTGTTACATTTACGTATATTGTACATCATTTGGACCGTACCGTCCGAAAGTGACTGTTTGAGAGGTACATATACCTTTTTTTTATGTAGTGTTGATATAATATCAATAAACAAAAACATATATTATAAAGACGTGCGCATTATATGAACAAACAAATTTAAAAGAACACATAATTTATTATGAGTTTTAGTTTAAAAAATTTGTATTCCTGGTTTTTGGGACGACTGTGCATTTGGTGTTTAGCTTCTTAAAAGCTTCTCTAACGAAAACAATTTGAGAACCGCTGATCTAACTTCGCTGTGAATCACACGCTGATTGTTGATCGGAGGAATTCGAGTAAACTGCGCCATGCGCACAACACGGCGCATATATACCTGTACATAATATTATATACAATATAAAACACCACTCGGCGGGCTCTCTGTTTATACGCGCGCGTGTTTTCGTAATTTTACAATTGGATAGGTAGTAATTTATTAAATCGTGAGGTAAATTCCCGAAGTATTCTGTGCACTTCGTAACTCGAAGATAATGAATTAGCAATGGTTGAGTTGCGCAAGATGCACAAATCTTGAAAACCAATGACCTATAGCGACAGGAATTTCATTAAGTAACAATGTAAGATTTTCCTCAGAAATAAGTCAATAATGTACAATTTTTTTTTCCAATACATATCTATCAATTGTTATACACCATGAAGTTTAATTTTGTACATATAGCTACGCATTGTTTACCAATACAAAGAAATCGAAAAAAAAATATTACTCGGCAACGCTGTTAAGACTATAGTTTAAAATCCGTAGGAGATTATTTGCCTATAATTACCATACTGCAAGGTGAAAATTATTCATAATTCACTGGTGGATGGCTGTGCTAAATCAATCCTTACACTTGAATGACTTTCAAGTACATTCTAATGGATCTTTAAATCTTTAAATTACAATGAGATAAAAATCGTTTCTATTCAAAAATTTTGCGATACTAATCAGTAATCACTAATCACAATACGAATAGTGACTATTATTTTCCGTTGTTGCACAATCAAAACAAAATATATATACAGGTGTATATGCCACACAGAAATATCGGTTAAACCATAGACCTACATTATTAATTCATTTATAAACATAATTTTCTACTTGAAAAGAAATTATACTACTCGAGTCGTATGCAAGTTACCGTTGTACATGTATATATTAAGAAATATACCAAAGACCACGTGAACATTTGTTGGACATTCATTTCAAACATACATTTTCTCTGAAAGTAAAAGGTTTACTTTATAAATTCATAATTGATCCAAACAAACGTAATATTCACCCTATAATAATAATATATAGTGTCACTCGTATAAAATATATGTATCCATTTATATATATATATATGTATATAATGAGCTTGTTTTTTTTTCTCGGCGTAGAAAATTACACAGCACTTCTAAATTTCACCATTTAAAATAAGATTGTATTGTATGCGCTGTACCAGAGGTCATTTTCGTGTCCATATAATAAAACATGAATATCAACACGATGAGAAGTAGTTATGCTTTACTGTCCATGATATATATATATATATATCTCATGGTTCGTGTACATAATATAATACTGTTAACCCGAGGGGGGTTCCCAATAGATACGGACGATATAATATAGTAGATGACCTATTTGGTTATGTTCGCGTATGCAATATATACATACAGGTTGTAGTGTTATACGCATGGAGTATTCGAACGCTGGCTTATTGGTTCACATATGAATAATATCTGATTCACTGGGATTTAAATTATGCGAACGTGTATGTCAGGCGTGGTATTTTTTATTTATTTTTTCTTAAATAATAGGGTTTACGAAATTGCGCCAACTGCTGCGGGATTGTGCAAGCCGAGCGTTATTGTTTCTTACCGCATAAAATTGCTGAGCTTTATAATGCCACGCGTAAATAGTCCAAGTGCGCATACATCATGACGCCTGTACTCGCGGTGTTGTGCGAGAGACGTTGCACGCTTATGCGGTGTTCGGAAATTGCCGAGAGAAAATTCGTATACATCATCATACGTGCATTACACGCATTTAATTTGTAAACATTAGAAAATCGTAAATTAGGCGTGTCTCCCCCACGTCGCGGTTTAGGTGCGTTATGCTATATATCCACCGCGGCAGTACAATAGAACGTAGAATATGTGTCAATTAACCGAGTATTAAAACGACGATATACATACTGGCTTTATTCGGCATAAAGTAGCGTGCGCAACGGTACTATAAGAATAACATACACTATTTACGAATAATATATATTGTACGTATAACGTGTACACAATGTTATCGAGGAATAACACGATATGGTAATACAAATTGTTTCCTACCCCCCCCCCCGCCCAATCATCCTTGTTCGCTACAATTATAGACGGTCGTACGTTAAACGGAGTGAAATAGGTACACCATATCGACGAAAAGAAAGAAAAAATATGTGACGCATTTGACGTACGCGCCGCTTCCGTTGGGAAGAAGAGGGGAAAAAAAATCGTTGAAATTTAGAAAGTATAAAAAAAAATCGAGATTGAATCCGCACGCCGCACGTCTTTCGACTTCAAAGGCCACAACGGACACGGTTATAGGTACGCACTACACACGTCGTACTCGACGTATTATCCTCGGATTGGCCGTACACGCACGCACACGCGCACACGGATTATTTTAATTCCGTCCGCGTCCGTTGGCGAGGAGAACCTGGGCGTAATGTACGCGCGAAAGAGACTTTCACACCGCACGATTGCACACGCTGCAGACGCGCGCACGGCCGGTCCCGAGTCAGAGGTCGTCGATTCGTTGAAAAGACGCATTTCAACAATCGGAAATGACGGCCGAGTGAAGACCATAGTACAATAATAATGATGATAGTAATAATATATTGTACAGCATTCGTATTATTCGCGTGCGCGTGTACAGTGCACCGCCTACGTACCTTAGCGCGATCGAACGGAACATAATAATATAATACTTATATTTCTCGATCTCCCGTACGCATTACAGGACGTATGTCACGCGCGATTTTAATGCGCGCTCAACCCCCCGGGCGAGACGTAGCCACGAGCCGAGTGAAGAATGTACATGTAACAGGTGCGCGCGGATTGATCACCGCGCGTAATTAATTTTCGTTCGATTTTAACGTAAACCGCACGTTTCACTTCCACGCGTTGTGTATTATGATAATGTACGACACATGGTGGAATAATCGCACTCGGCGTGTATCGATTGTTCGATGGAACACGAGTACGCGTTCTACTGCGTGCCAAGTCGGATAACGGTTTGTGGCCCGAAGCACTCGTGTAAAAACTCATCTGGTGCACTTTCTCCGTGCAAATTTTTAGTTGTCTCGGATACAAAACCATTTAAATTATTTATAATTAGGTACCTAAATATATAGTACAGCACACAGTGTTTGCAGCGCGACAACCGCAAATGTTGTTGGCGTTCGTTCGAACGCTGCCAAGTGACATTATTTTAAAAGTTTTATCGTTGACAATTGCATTACTGTTACTGCAGCAGTCTATTACTATATATTGTGTACCCAATACCCTTGTAGGCGTATTGTTTATAGATCGTTCATTTTACTATGTTAAAAGTCAAATTGTGGGTCCACTTGAAAAGCTCCAAAAAAACAAATATCACTTGCGGCACCCTAAACAGAACATTCACGCCTTGATTTGTAATCAAACTATGTACCGCGGTTGAGAAGTGTTGAAAAATCGATTTTTTTTCATTTTAATACGTAATTTAAACGCAACACGCGAATGAAATTGATTTAAAACAAAATTTCACGCTTCACCGCATCAGTATCGAAAACTTTAAGTTAGTGTTCAAGCTTAAAATTAATTTTGCATATTTACTGCAGAGTTTTTCTACTTTGAGAATAATATTAAAATACAAAACCTAAGGTGTTATAGTTCGGTTACGAAGTCGCATCTTTACGGTGAAGATATATTTTCACACGTCCGATCCCCCACCCTCATGGAAAAAAATTTGTTCACTACACAGTTCCGCGGCTTTTAGTGTTCGATTCGTCTGTTTCGTGGCGAACCGCCAATTCGTACGTAATAATATGACCTCTTTCTCATGCCCTCTTGTGGCTGTATAAAAAAAACCGTGCGAATTGTGCCGTATAGCCGATTAAAATAATAAACTACCATTGTTTTGCTACTATTCACGAGTGTATACGGCAGCAGGTAAGACTATTTTTACGGTATCGATCCGTACACCGATTTTCAATTTGCATATAGGTATATACTAGGTACCTAGTCAAGTTTAACCAATACATCCGTATAATTATGTTTGTGGTCATCTTCTACGTGCACGTATTTTTTTTGTATGTGACGACCAATATATTATCTATGTAAGCCGGTTTATTATTGCGGTCATTATATTTTGGGCGACAGCTTCAGGAGAAAGGATTCTTGAGGTCGAAATATAGGATTTTAGATTTCTAGGCAAAGTGTACGAAACCGGTTAATCAAAACGACACCAATACCTTGTATTATTTCGATTACAACAAACCAGCAAGTCGATTTGGTTGCTTACATTTTTCGTTCGGAATTTGACGAAAAATTTAGGTTTTTGTTTATATAATAAATATATTTAATGTGCAGTATATACAGTGTATATACATGTAGCTTATATTTATATAGTGGTCGGAAACATGTTTAAGTTGTCCTCAATTATCTCTATCGACTATTATGCACTCGAAAGTTGAAACCAATTAATTTCAATTTACGAGTGAATACTATTGCGATTTTTTTTTTTTAGATTCCAGTTATGTTGAGAATCGATTAAAGCTATACGTATAATATGTTTACAACCATATTCAGCTGGAAGGTGCAGGTTTTATTGGCCATTTATTATAATTTATAGACATAAATTTTATTTGAAAATATAGTTATAAAAGTCTCGTAACTTCAGATAAATACTATTTTCATTGGCAATACCTAACCTACATAATATATTTATATATTTATATTTTAGGTAACTGATGGTTGCAAAAAAAATAAACCGGTCTCAATTTAATAATAATTAGAAATCATACCTGTTGTCCTTAAATGGTTTCGTAAACTATAGTAATTATTGCTTCGTGATGAATTGATGGTGACGACTATGACCATAATTAAATAAACATATTTTGAATTAAAATTTTATATGTATTTAATTTTAATAGTGTGACTTACATAACTGTATTTGTTTTAGATGAAGACTGGAATACAAATCCATTAGAAGAACCCTTGTTTGTAAAATCCATGAACGATCATCCACTTCCCAGAATACGGAGGCAGGACAGTGGCGTTGATAGTAGCAGTAGTCCAGTGACCTCACCCGAAAAAGATTATTATGGAAAGCAGGAGCATATGAATCCAATTAATTTTAAGCGCCAAAACCAAAACATTGCACCAAACTTGAGAGAAAAATATTCAGATCGTAACGTTGCACTAGTCCAACCGAGGCCGAGGAACTGCGAAGTGGCCAAGAACCCTATAACACCCACATCATCAGAATTTAGACGAAAGCCCGTGGAAATTCGTCAAAGAACTCCGTCTCCAAATAATTCTATAATCAATGAATCTCCTAGAGAGCGATTCAAGGATGCTAAGGAGAAGTTCCTTATGCTAGAAAAAGAACGGATCGATGAGCAACGGTCTGCTCTAAAAAAATGTTTAGAACGACAAAGAAAAGAAAACGCTATGCCTATGATAAGAGCAGCAGTAAGAGGCTCGTGTGATTGGTCGAGAGATCAGGATTCTGATGACGAAATGGACAGGAACCGATATAATAACGAAGATTTCGATGATAAAGGGTTGAGAAATGTCAGAAGAAATAACCGATCGAGAGAAAGTTTAGATAATGATTACAATGCTGGTTATTCAAAACCTACTTCATCCAATAGACGATCTAGGAACTTGCAGGTAAACTAATTAAGTTTGATAGAAAATAATAGTATGTTGACAAAAATCAAAAGTGTTTATACTCATACAGAGTGTACGACTTTTTTCTTTTTATTTCCATTTTTTATTTATATAATCACGCATCTATTAATTAATGTAGAATATGCAATTAATAAGTGTCAATTTCGGTATTAAAGAATAATTAATTAATTACACTAACGATAAAAAGCTGCAATTTCAATTTTAATCTGAAAAATAACAACTAATTATAAAATAATTATTTAATACTTCTATATTTTTTAATTGTGAAATAAGTAAATCATAATAATAGTAGGTATCCGAGTGAAATACGAAACCGTTGAAATGCATAATATGATTTTCTCTTAAACGTGTGACCATTTCCGGAAAACAAATTAACGATTACTATGTCTTAAAAAATTTCACATTGTTATAAACACGCATGACTCGTGGTTTCCAACTTTTATTTTTCTTCAAATGATATAATGAGATGAAAAAAATCAGCCAATACGACAATGCTGTTATTTTTTTTTATGAAAGGACTGCTCAGCGTCTATATATGATATAAAAAGTAATTAATATTAATATTTTAAATTATAACTATATCCTTCGTGCAGAAAAAATTAATTTAATATTTATATTGAATAAAAATCGTGGTCGCAGAGACAGCAGACTATATAGCTGTTACAGACCGTACACTTATTGTGTTTACTCTCACGGAATAGGTAATTTATGGTAATCGAAATGCATATTAATACGTTATAGTATTTGTGAAATACTGTGGGGACCGAGCATTGGACACTCTTCTCTCTTCACTCAATTCGACACAAACAATAATTAAATATTATTTTTAATTTGAAAATTGAAAGTAAAGGTCACATTCATATAATCGGGAAGTAAAAAGTGGTAAACATTTTGTGAAAACTCTTTGCATTTTTTCAAACATGTTATTTTTTTAAACTACTAAGAAAATCAACAAGTGATCTCTCTAATAAAGGTTAAATAATTTTCAATTTATAATCTGCATGACCACTTTTGCTACCTTAGAAAATGTGTTGAAAAACATGTTACAGATTCTGGTTGGATTTCGTCTCTTACATTCTCTAGTCTCTATACTCTCACCGACCAATTATTTATTATTTCAGTTCACTAAAAATAATTTCATCACGTCCATTTTTGTAAGTGAATTTTTTATGGCAAAAATATAAATCCATATCATATCTTATATTATTAGAGATTTTTTTTTTATCAAAAATAACTTACTATAGTGAGTCATTATTGCCATTCGTAGAACTTAAGTAAAAAAATAAAATGTAAAAAAACTAAGAGCGAATCGAGTGCTAGTGTACCATTCTACCGGAGGAGAGCATTATTTCAACAGATTTTCGCGTATCGCGTAATAGCAAAAATAATAATATTTTACAGAGTGGGAGGGGGATTATTGGTTCATAAGATTTATCTATACATAGTCTATATAGCACTGCGCATGATAATTATATCATTGAATAATATTCGTAGAGCGCATTTCTTGTACGCTGCAATCCCTTTTTGCATCATTCTTGTAATTTTTGCGAACTATGAATATAACTGCTTTCATTTTGAAATCGTGAAAAAGTAATGGTATTCTGAGAAAGTATGTTTTTGTGGACTAAAATTAGCTTTAGTGATTTACTTGATAAACTAAACGCGACAGGCTCACATGACACCACCATTGCACTGTAAAGCGACACAAATGGTTTTATTCGAAATGCACGTATTATACGTGAACACGTTAATTTCAAAAACAAGAAATAGTGAACGGGAATCAACTTTTGCTTTAAGGAATGCGAATGAGAACGCCCCGTGTTCTTATGTGATACGTAAAAGGAATCGCGTCCCGAGCACCGATAAAACAGCTGCAGTAACATATTATACCATTACGTGATCGGTGCGAATTAAAATAATTGTATAAATAAATAATATTATAACGTATAGATAGAGTCTAGGGCTCGGAGCCTCGAAGTTTATAACAATCATCAAATATGCTACATATTGTACAAAGTTGTAAAATTAAGAAATACGATTTAAACTTTAAAGACTAACAAAAGACAAAATATGCAAAAATATATGCACTTTAAATCTTTAGATATTCCCATAGTGTCTTGAAACCGATTTTTAGATATTAAGGTGCCCATTACACTATTAGGTTTGGACTATGGATTTGGACGCTCACGGCACACTAACGGTCCAAAATGTTTGAATTTCTGTACGCTAATTTTAATTGCATGTATTCAATAGTTTTATCACTAAATACACATCGGTATCCGGTATTACCGCAGAATATATTTATTGTTATGTTCCCAATATGCGTTAATCATAAATTAGATTAATTATACCTTAAAAACGTATTTGATTCAAAAAGTGTACAAACTAAGAGGCAGCTGCTGCTCGCTTTGTAACATTGCACTTGCACAGATGTTCAAATAATCGAATTCGTATTTGGATGCACTGCCTATATATAATATATACTATATTGCATATTATATTGGACCGTTGAGCCCTCATATAAATATCCATGGTCCAGTCCAATCTGGTTCAAAATTTTCCATACCCGACTATTACGGCCAGCGGAAGCACCTACCCGCGTGGCTTAAGCCCGATAATGATGGGCTCCTTTACTTAACGCGATAAGTCTAACAGCCATAATGTACAATAATATAGGGGTCGGTGGCTTCATACACTAATCCCGAATCAATGCGATATAATAGTATAATATTCTAATAATATACAGGTTTCAATATACAAGTTACCATAAAAACTGTCTTTTCCACAATTTTTTTTCATGCAATCTTAAATGTCCCGTGGTGATACAAAATTTTGGTTTTCAAATGGAAACACCCCATTATTTCATTAGGTGTTTTTTCTGTGGATTTTGATACACTGAAGTCAAAATTCGAACGAGTAGTTTTTGAATTATTCCAATATTTAAGTAAATAGTATTATAATACCGAATATTATGAAATCATTTGTAATTACACTCAAGCTAATTGCTGATAACTCGAGATAACGCGAATTTTACACTTTTCATACGCAATTTTAGATTTTAATAGTCCTATGAGTTCAAATGTTGACTTCGTTACATAAATAATTTTAGAACAATGAATCGAATAATATTTTGCGTAAAAAATAAGGTGTACTCATTTGAAAAACAAAAGTTTGTATCGCCACAGGACATACTGAAGGTGGTATGAAAAAAAAAAGTGAAAACAAAATTGTTACGGTAACTTGAACGTTGAAAATAAAAAATTTCAAATCAAATCAATTTTACGGCCAAAAAATGGGGTTGAGCAAGTCTAAAAAATCATCCTGCAACCCCATCATATGTGTATAATACAATATCGTGCGACACGTGCTTATATATATATATAATATTATAGATTACTAATATCCCGTTTGTTGTCTCACAGCACGAGGACGACGAGCCGAGACCGGCGCCCAGGAGCTACTCGGCCGAGGATTATCTGGAACACAAGACGAGACGGCCGCCGCCGGAGGACCGGTACAAGAGTCCGCAGCGCCGGGCCGCGGTGGCGGAAGCGGCGCCCAGGGCCGCGCCGAGACGGAACCATTTGAGCGACGCGCCGCCGCGGCCCACGTCGTCGTCGTCGTCGTCGCGCGCCAACGATTACAAGCGGCGCTCCGCGGCGTACGCTTACGACGACTGTGGCGGCGGCGGCGGCTGCTGTCCGCCCAGCTACGGCGGCTGCAGACACGACGCGCCGCCGGACGAGGACGGCCTGTCGCTGCCGCCGCCGCCGATGGCGGGACGCGAGTACAAGCGCCGGTCGGCGGCGGCGGCGTACGCTTACGAGCAGGACCACCATCAGCAGCAAGAGTTCGGCGGCACCGGCGGTTACGGCAGACCGCCGCGGGACATGATGATGGCGGCCGTCGACAAGCGGGCCGCGGTGCACGAGGACAGCGGGGCCGCGCCCGTCTCGCCCAGGTACCGGCACAGTTACGCGGAGGCGTACCACCGGCACGGCCACGGCGGCGGCCACCACAACCACAACCACAACCACAGCAACCAGCACCACCAGCACCACCAGCAGCCCGCGCTGCCGCCGACGCCACCGCAAGACCCGGTGTACCGCCACAACGGTTCGCTGCAGCCGTCCGGCCGTATCGGTATCGCGGCGATACACCCCTACTGATGATAACACGCGTTGATGCGACAACGCGTGATGTGCGCGGGGCGAATACAAGATTAACCCTCGCCCCCTCCCCTACCACTCGGCGTGTCGCGATGAACGTGTCGATGAAAATCGGATTTTTTCATACGACCGCGCGTACAACACGTCGTACAACGAACTGCGTGTCATCTGTTCTGTTGTTTTTTTTTTTTACTTTTTTTCCACCAATATTTTCTGCTAACACCGCGCGTCAAAGGCTCTGCTATTACGTGTACGCACGTTTACGGAAGTCGGAAAACTCTTTAGCACGACGCACTTGTAACAAATAATCACGACGTTAACGCGCCCACGACCCGCCAACACCTCGGCGATGAAGGGCTTTTGCGTGCGAATACATACGATACAATAATGTCATCAACATCGTCCTTGGCGTATTACGCGCATTTTTGCTCAGTTACTTATTTTTGAACTATACGCGTCCGCACCGACGACGGTCGCATAGACGTGTTGTACATATACCGTTTACATGACAATGTACGTATTATTTCAATGATTGTCGCGCATTATATATATATATGCGGTTTCATCGTTTGGTTCTTCGTCACTCGAGAAATTCACGCTCGCGCCCGCGTTCCGGAAATTCGGAATCTCGCGACACAGTCGACCCGTGCTCGCATTACGGCCATTAGCGATTACATGTTATCTAGAAGATACCTCTACCTACGTACGCGTAAATCAAAAAAAAAAAATAGTATAAAAAATTAATATAAACACCGTTTAACGAGACGGGACGGCGTGCCGGTTCGAGTGATGCTCGGGGGTGCGTGCGCGAGACGGTTCGGTGCGCTGAAATTCGCGACAATTTCCGACGCTCGTAAACGGAGAGCGGTCATCAAGACACGGGAGAAACTGTACATAATTTACCTATAGCATATTATTTACCTATTGTTTGTGAAATTAACACAACCTTTTGACTGTATCTGTCTTTATAATTTTTTTTTTTTTTTCTTATAACGAAAACATTTTATTTTCCGTTAAATTTTACACAATTGTTTATTTTTATTAAAACCTAAGAATAGAATTGTTTTAAATTCATGAAAGCGTTTTTTTTTTTTGTTTTTTTTTTAACTTACTAATTTACATATATTGAGTTGGCGAAAATCGGCCACGGTATACTCAACAGAGTGTTTTGTTATAACTGTGACTAGGATACACGGAACAGATAAAACGCTAATTTAACTCAATTGGATAATCAGCAACCAACCATCAACTACAACATACATATAAGTATCGTATAATAGCAGTATGCCACATTTAATACACGTATATACACGTTATAACGTTTGATAGTTGCAAAGAAATGTGAACAGTCATAATCAGCTTTTTTTTTAAGCCTATACCTAATTTTAACATTGTTACTGGTTCACATGTAATAAAAACCTCATTTAAAATACTTTTAAATTTAGACTATAGCAATTACAGTACATAAACATTTATACATAGGTAACTGAACCGCACAAAACTTCAAAAACTTTGTAAAATCTTTAAGACATATTCAATTATAGAGTAAGTATTTACGAGTAGTTAGCAGTCGCATTATTATCATAATTCTCATAAAAAATCGTCTTGTAGGGAACAAATAAACAAAAGTTGAGGTGCGTACTAGACATATTAAATCACATCTCCTTCAAGTTGTGATGTATATTTTCAAATTATTTGTTTGTTCTGAACAATAAATTAATATATATTAGCTGGTGTCAATAAATACAAATATATGTCTATCACATCTCCAAACGACCTTATAATTTCATAAATATTTATAGAGTTAATAAGATCTAATTTTCTATGTATTTTCATAAATTTATCTATGTATTTTAATAATATGTTCATGTATAATATATTGAAGCACATATTGAGTTTGAGAGGGTGTGGGAGTTGAAAAACAATATCGTACTTGTCACTGTTAACAATAATAATACCTACTTAGTACAGTATTGTTAAATAATTTTCCTGATTATGTGAATGTACAGAAGCTATATTTAAAAATCATATTTTTAATTGTAAGAAAACATCTTCACTATAAAGAATTTGTCCAGTTTGTGCAGGTCTTTAAAAACCACTCGGCGATCAATACACTGACTACCTATCATTAATCATTATACCCTAGATATTATTTGGACGTCAGCATAAATTATTTAGTCTTAATGATTAAACATTATTCCCGTTCCCCCCTCTAAAAAAGGCTCTATAATAATGACTAATACGAATAACTATAGTAATTATACTAACTGGAAATAACATTTGACGGAGAACTAATTAGCTAGGATTTTTTACCAAAATGTCGTAACGTTGTTTTTAAAGGCCTCCGAGAAAACATCAGTTTCAGGATATTTACATCGTTCTATGCCAACACTGATTTATAATGACATCCAAAAGCATGTTGGAAATTTGGAAAAGTTTTGCATGAAATGTATAAACTATTGGTAAGTAATTATAAATAATCGTTAACATTTGAATGAATGTGAAGCGTTTAAATAGTATAGTTAAATAAGAAACATATATTTCATAAATATAAATGTAAGTTTTAAATATGAAATATATAGTATCGAATCAAAAATAAGAGGATCCCCACTGCAATTAATCATGACATTAATTTCTTGTAAAAAATCTAGAGAGTATTATCATAATTGACATCAGATACATATATAATTTTATTTTATTATTTTTAAGTAATCATATTTATTAGTACATTGTAAATATACCATTTTTTAAATTACAGTTAAAAATTATTATGTATATTTTTTAATAAGCAAAGCTGGAGTTAGAGATAGAAAGTAATTAAATTAAATTAAAATAATAAAAACGACAAAATGTATAACTCATATAACCATAAAAGTAAAGAAAAAAAGGAAAAAAGAGAAAATAAAATAATGGATTATTTAAACATTATTAAATTTTAGAAAATTACAATAATAACATGGAAATTATTTTAATTCAAAAAATAAACTTTACTTTGATTACAATGTATTTTTTTAAACTGAAATGACAAATAATTAAAATAATTAGGCAGATCCTAATCAGTCAATGCAAGGTTACACATCTACAAAATCAAAACACATACTTAGTTTAAGAGTTGGTAGTTGATATCAGATACATACATTTGTATAACCCTACTATTTACTAATAACCTCCCTGCTACAAAAATCAGTTTTATAATAGGTTTAAATGTTTAACTACAAAATACCTACATCCTATGGCAATCATTCAAACAATACGCCATTGATGAGTTAATACAGTGTTACAGCTGTATGCAGCCATTTTGTATTTTAATCTCCATTCTAAAAGTATTTTATTATTTCCAGATGGTACAAATGGTTTTTTTTTTCATTTGAATATAAAGCAGTATCATATAATCGCATGTGCATCCAATATATAACGGCCAATAATTTATATGTACGTAAGTTTCTTTACCTTAAATAGCTCGAAGATATATGATAAACCTAATATTATAGCGCCTGGTGCATAAAGTTGAATTATTACTCTCACTATTTTTTTAATCCTTTGAGTTGAGTTTTTAAATTGATAACCAATTATTGATCTTTATTAATACGAGTATATAGGCTTATATTGTGTATTACTCATCACAATTTAATTCAATGCAAATCTATGAATTTATTACACAAGGTATAAATATAAATCGTTCGCAAATGACCATATACCTTAGCAATACAATCCTGTGAGTTAAAAAAAAAAAAATATGTAAATAATGAAAAACCAACAAAATATTATCGAATTCTTGCAGTACAGTAGTAACTATTAACTGCATACAATTATTCATACACAACACTAATTTGGCTTTTCTAGTAGGATTTATTATTTCCTAAGAAAGCAAAACTATTGATGCTTCGATGTTGGTGTTCTTTCATTTTTCTAAACAATTTAAGAGTTAAGTTAGTTAAATATTATTATTGAATATTGTTAATGTTATAATTAACAAAGTTGTTAAAAAAATAATAAACAATGACCAATTTTTATTAAATTCTAGACTATTTTTGAGTAAAATGTTGTTGAGTCCACCTACAATTATCTTTCGTAATCAATGAAAATATATAATATATTGCTTCTTATTTTTTTTTTCAATTATATTTTCAAAACTAATTCAGCTATTGAAATTACAAACGAAAAACAGATATAATGTTTGCGCCTAGTATTCAATATCCGCAAAATACATTACATTCAAGCACAATATTTAGGCTATGTATTTCTTTCTTTCAATAAAATAATTATTAAAAATTAAATTCCAAAAGCAATATTCAAAATGTCATGAAAATAAAAATGATCTAACAACTAACTTTATTTGAAATTTAAATAAAGTTATTTAACTATCTATACAGTGGTGAAAATAAGTATTCAGAAAAATGTCAAGTCTCTACGATGGTTATTTTTCCGTCGTCGCTAAAAAAATAATTGATAATAATAGATATAAAGATTTAGACATCAATACGTCTCCATTACGTAATCAATAGTTAGATATTTAAATATTTTATTAAAATTAATTACATCTTTGATGTTTTCAGTTTTAATGTATATTATGGCATTACGGCGTGTAGGAGTGGCCATGTGGTATTGTGGTGTGTTTCGGGATAAGACGGATTCCATTACAGATTGCTCAAGGCTTCTGGAAATAATATTTGCTTAGTGTTTGTGTTTACATATAGAATGTTCTACAAGGATTTACTGATATTTTAATGTGCATTTTTTAGTACACTCATCAATTTAAAATAGCAAATTATTGTGGGACAGCCTGTGATTATACCATTATATATATACGCATATGTGTATCATTTTAATTACATGGAATTCTGTAACTACGTAGATTTATTCGTTCGCAGTTCGCACTATCGACATTTAAACTTTATACATGTAGTGGGATGCTGGAGGGTATCACTCATCAGAGCTCTGTATAAGCGTAAAATACCTAATATTATTATCATTATTTTATTAAACAGTAAAACGGCAGTAAAAATGCGTCAATGATAATTTGATAAATTAATAATTTCGATGTTCGATCGACCACGTTGCGAGCAGACTAAGTATATGTAAATCATTGATTATACATGAGTATATTATACGTAATTAACGTGTACGTATTATTATATTAGTTTTTATCTTACGATATCACAGCTTCGTGGTTGAATAATATTATTTTCGATAGGGTTGTTTAAATGGGAATAAATTAAGAAAATCGACTTTGATAGTATAAGGAATATGGTGGTAGTATAATGGAATTTAGGAGGATATAAACATCGGGGGAAGAAATTTTTAACAGACGTTTAAAAGATTGATACATTTTTAGTGGATGTGGCCGACGAATCATTACTCATTATTTAGGATATCAACGTGTCTTGGAGTTCTGGCCCCGAGGAAGTCAATAGCTCCGTGGGATAAGAATAGTTAGTGAGTATGAGATTGAATTTTAAGAGAGAGTAATGAGCGCAGAATTAGAAGAGTTAAAGCGGTTACACTACAAATATAATGAGAGTCAGAAATTATATAAATATCAGTTGACTATTATATTTATTGTGTAATTCATTAACAGTGTTAACTATACTAATCATATGCATGCTATATAGTAGTATTTGTATACATGGGTGTTCATAGGGAAAACAAGAGTTAAACCACGGTGTAGACTGTATAAATTCTTCTCTGCACTAAATAAATAAAAGTTTAAAAGACGTTTGTCCTGAAAAAACGAAATTTACAATTTTTTATTTTCAGATTAATATACGATTTTTAAAATAAAATAAATATATAATTCGGATACTTATTGATTTACCCTTTCGTAAATCGTAATGGATCTATTATGCTTCAATAATATTTTACAGATACTGTATTTATGATCTATCTACTTAAAAGTCTTTAGATGCTTGGTTGAATGCTTAGTTCCAGTTTGTTCCTAACTTGAAAATTAACTTAAAGGCGCCCATGGTTGTATATACACACACTGACATACAAACCACATACACATTACACATTACCAATTCAAAATATTCTCATTGATAATTCATTGTCCATGTTTATACAGCTAAATATCAATATACCATTAAGTCATTAAGAAATTAACTCTATAGCGTTATAGCATTGATTATTGAATTTATTCTATAATCAATGGTCATAATATGAGCATGTGCATGTGACCGCAGTGGTGCCAGAAGAGAATCGTTTCCTCGGATGCAAAATATAATCTGATTAGCTCTAGCATTGATCATAAAATACAAATATAATTTATAAATTTATAATCAACGGCAGCAGTCTTCGTTGATTCCATCGCGGCCCACAGGCTTTTCATCAACGTATAGTTACAATGTTATAAGCAATTTTACGTTCTTATAAATAATTATTTAACAAAACATTAATAAAATATTATGCCTCCAATATTTTAATTATGACGACCGTACAGAAAAAAATGAACGTTGACTCAACTTTTTGTGAGTAAACTAATTCAAGATAATTGTAGTAGAAATTGTTATCTCTTTCTTTACGCCAGTTAGACATAAACCTTATCCCGAGTATATAATAAGGTCCCTCGTGGTCTATGTGTTAGTCATATTATATGCGTTGGCACAGTATACGTATGGTATGTCCTAGCAGTTTCAATGTACTTAAACTTTAAAGTGTGTACACGGACTGTTATTACATTTAATACGCATTAATACATTTTGAGGCGTTTCTAACTCGCCTTTGGTTCCTCGCGGGCAATACGGCCGCTGACAGCGAACGCGAAGCGCCACAACATTGTAAGTACGCGTACCTATGCGGATAAGACAATGAACTCTCCGGAGTCATGATGCTGCTGCTGCACAGTGAACTGGTGCAATGACTACGATATGCCCGTAAACATGGACGTGCTGCGTTCCTTATTTTTTCCCCGTTAACCTTACGCGCCGGCACGCGGTGTCCGCACACGACGCGTTACATGATCCACGTATATTTTTCCATGCCATTACGGCGCAATTGTACGCATTTTATGTTATCCATCACGTGTTGTCGTGCAGTCCAGCCTATGGAGTAGCGGTAATAATAATGACAATAGTAATAGTAATAATAATAATATTAATATATTATTATTTATTTCGAACGAGATTCGCGTGTGCACACGTACACCGAGTGTAATAGTAATAACGATAACTGCCTATGTAACACGGTGCGTGCGCGTTCGTGCGCCGAAGGTCGTTCACCCGGCGGCGCGGCGTTCGTGTGGCGATCGGCGCACCAGTTCAGGGTGGGGCGGGGGTGGTCGCGAGCGCCGGGTGCGGCAAGGGCGCGCGCGGTGGAGGCCGTCGACGTCGGCCGCGGGTCAACGCCGCCGCCGTCATCGTTTTCACCACCCCTCGTGCCGTGAGCCGCCGCCGCCTAACCGTTCGAACGACCGTGCTTCTCGTTTTCCCCGTTCGCCGTGCCCGGGTGGAACGGAGACCAAAAAGCAAAAACATACACGAAACGACGTTTTGCGCGTATCGAACATCTGGGCTACGGGGTCCGGGGGGGGGGGGGTAGGTACAAGCGTCCGTCGCGGTGCACGCGCTACGACTTGTAAAATAAAAACGGGAAAGTACGGTACCGCCGGGGAGCTCGATCACATAACGCAATCTTCGTTCGGGGAAATAATGTTTACGTATTGTTTCCGCCGGCCGATGTACCCACGTCGTATTTTTACGCGCACAGGTGCTACTGCAGGCACATGAGCGTTGAACCGTGAACGGTTATTATTATATTATTATTATTATTATTATTATTATTATTATTATTACATGGCGTGCGAGTGCCCCGAGAATTCCAAAATCGAGTCGATAAAACGGAAAATAAACGGCGTCCGGCATCAGCGGCACAAAAATTCCCGTCGGCGAGAAAATCCCCGGCCGCGCCGGCACTGCGGTCGCGTTCGAGAACCGAGATTGTAGGCGTGGCGGGCGAGCGGCACAACGCAAAAATGTGGTGAATGAAGGTTCCCAATACTAAAGACGCCATTTTGTGTTTTCGATGTGATGTTTGATAAAAAAGTCGACTATTTCGCTTTGGTTTTCGCGTCTTGTTAGTTTTTCGTCTGCACCAGTTAACTGTAAATAAATTTGTTCAAGTGATATTATTCAATTGTCACACGTGCACCCATTCGAACGGACCTAAGTGAGTACAGTTTTCGTATAATTCGACCCGCCGATGAGGTACATTTGTGACCTGCCGTCCCCGAGAAATGCCATTGTTTTCGAGACATCATCTCCATGGCTGCTCGGGCGGCCGGTTGCAACGTCCGCGGACGCTCCCGAGGCGTTTGTCGCCTTAGCCTCGATCTCTCCGGTCCGTCCTGTCAGTGCCTCTTTGTATCCATTAATCGTCGCTACACCCTTTGTTTCCGCGTCCCCGGATTATGTGTGATAATCAACCTCTGTGTCCTCGGACTTAGATTCCACGCATACATCACTGTAATATGGCGATTTGAAATTCCTTTGAAGACACACAACACATATCTTTCATCTCGAGTGTCCTCTGCGCAATCCTAATGTTCGAGTGTGTCCCTTCTATTGCCTGATAGTGTAAAAGTGTCTTGTTAGAAGATGAAAAGGCTTCGGCAATGAATTCTGGGTTTTTGCAAATACATATCATGACCTGTGGTCCTATTTAATAGCTTATATGTAGACTGTGTACTGCACACTTTGTTTTTATGCTTGGTTTTCATTTATTTTCAGTATCCTTATTTAAAAGTAATATCATTTTTTACTCGTAAGAAATTGTTTCTCAGGCTTTAAACCTATAGAGTAAATTTGTATAAATATCAAGAGTTGTCGTTGTTAAATACTTTTCAATACCTCATTCATATTTGTGCACCTAATCAATATACTGTGTGTCAATAGGTTATAAATCAGTAATCAATTGAGCATAGTTTTATCCATCCTCAAGCTGAATTAATGATTAGAAATACTGACTCTAGACCATATTAATTATTAGATAAATTTGCAAATTCATCCATATTTAACTATAACTTGTGTCTTTATCGAAATTGTCCCTTATTTTTTTATCATTAATTCTCAGCTAAGTATACAATTATTAATTAATGAAGTATACTATTCTGTACTACTGATTTGTGTTTACTGTAATCATCAATGTCCGGTTACATTTTTGATAAATGACATAATTTGTTTTGATAACTAAAATTTTATTGATCAATTGAATAATTTTAAAATTATTATCACTTCATAAGATGTAAAAGTTAAATGTTCGAAGATAAATTTACTTAACTTTTTTTTATTTCAGAATAGTCATGATATCTTTAAAATAATTTTTTTAAAAGAATAACGTTTCATATTTCATAAGTGGTGTTTTTTTAGTAAACAACTATTAATTAATTATCAATATTCATCTCGTATAAATATCCCTACATTCTTAGCATGGACACATACATTTAATTACCTTGATACTACTTAAGATGGCTATGAAAATACATAAAAAATATCTATTTGGAATTTATTCCGTTGGTTTGGACCATATAAAAATTGAAAGGTCAAGGACTCTATAAAATGTTAATGACATTGTCTATTGGTATATTTTTATTTGTGTAAGTTTTAGAATAGAATGAGGGCAATTAATTAAATATCTATTTTATATTGATTTTTATACATAATACATTTTTGTTTTACACAACTAATTATTTATTTTATAATTATTGTTTCTTATTTGTTTTATTTAACTGACTTAGTAGGTTTATCATTTTTCATAATATGTTGTTAATTGTACTAGTTATATTGTTATATTATCCTTGTTTTTAACATGGTTGTATTCAAAACAAGCTCTCTCATTGGATTTATATTTCTTATTAGTTATTATTAGACTAAGGGAGGTTAGTCTATACAAAGTCAAATAAATTTCTCAGTACCTGAACAGTTCTAATTTATTTAAAATTTAAAATTCATCACAATATTTAAACAAATGTGATAAATTTAAAGTTAATGACTTTATGGGTAGTATTAATTTGTATAATTTTTGTGCAATTTTATATTATTTTAGTACCTATTAAATGTTGTGTATAACCTGTTAACAACTATTAATAATAAATAAAATATTGATTGCCAAATGTTTCGGAATATTTTGTAGAATATTTAATTTTGAGAGATAACAGTATTTACAGAATCTAGTGTTAGGAGATAGGCTATTAGTAAAACAAGATGTAGTGTAAATAAGATATGTTATAAAATATTCATATTTCTAATTTTATATGTACATTTTTACGTAATTGTTAATTGTTTTGTTATTTCCCATTTGAAATAGATTTTTATCCGTAATGCTGTTATAAATTATTTCTATTATTCATTAAAATTATAATATCTATATGACAAATTTGAGTTTGAATTACATGTATGAATTGTACAGAATACATATTATTTTGGCTTAACTTAAAAAAAAAAATGAAATATTTTAAATTTATTACATTATTATAATTATAATAAATATAAAAAATTTATTTGTTTTTCAGATCAAAGGTACGTTCTACGGGCGAGTGTATAATCTAAATGGTGCCTTGCAGACAGTATGTCTACATTGTCAGGGGTCAGTTTGAAGGGGGAGAAAAGCAAAGGAAAGATCGCATATCAGTCATTCAAAATAAATAATCTGTATAAGGTAAATTAAATGTCTAATTTTTTATTAATAATAATTTAGTGTTGTTGTAGCTAAGCTAAAAACTGACTTTTGTATTTTAGGGAGAGTCTGCGGAAGGTAATCAACATAAAAACATAGCCACACGTAAAAATGGATTACAACCTATCGGAAAGGTTATCCGAAATATTCGTAACCCTGTTAATTTGCCAAGTGAAAAATCCGAATCAAGCCATGAGTCTTCAATTAATTTAGTCCCTATTGGTGGTGCAGGATGGGGAAACAAACAAACTACAGAGAAATCAACTGTGGTAATATTTCCATATGCAAAATCCATCAAACAGATTAAATAATGGATTTGGTTTAAATATTTTTCAGGCTGCGGGCAAAGAGGTACCGCCAACATCAACTGCCACGACAACATCTCAACTGTCCCAAAGTGGGCCTGTACCGGGACAACAACATGTTTCGTCCCATCCTACTTCCGTACAAGTGACTACTGCCACAACAAGAGTAAGTTTATTTATTTTTTACTTTTCACCGATAACATTTTGAATTGTGTGTATTTTGTGTATTAGCCTTCTCATGCCGACGGCAAGACATGGGCGAAAAAAATTGTAGATGTTCCAGTTGCTCCCACTTATTTAGCGCATCGTACAATGCAATTCCAACAAGAATTTCCAAGTCTTACTTCAAATGGAGAACCCAAAAATATAATCGTAATGAATGCACCTACACTGGCCAACACAGAACAGAGACCTTCTCTTCGTCCACAAAGTAGGATTGTTAAGATATTTTTTTAAGAATGTAAAAATAGACTCAATTTAATTTTTTTATAGCCGAAACAAGTTGGATGCAAGGTGGCAGTCGTCCCCAAATGCCTCTAGGTGCCGGCGGTGTTACTGGAGTACCAGGTCAAACCCTTCATTCTCAAATACCTTCCGGTAAGTACATTTTAGACATTTAGTTACATATTTTTTTATAAGTATAATATTTATTATTTATTATTGTAAGGACTGGGCACTTTTTAACATAAAATATTTGAGATAATGATTTATATACAATCACTAAGAATAAACTTATAACAGAAATTTTATATCAAATTCTTAACAACTCGTTTATGGCAGGATCTGCATTGGCATATTTGAAAATATAAAACACTTGTTTTACTTAATGCTTATGTATTAATATTCATATTATGCGATTGAAACTTGAAATGTGGCATATGTTTTATCTTGTTTTACCTTCTCAAGTTAAAGTATGTAACATAAAATTCAATGAAATATGTATCATTTCTTGATTAATATCGTATAAAAATTAGTTTTTACACATCCTATATATTTAACATCATAGAATTAAAATATTATTAACAATGTAATATTTTTATTTTATAAGAAATAAGGTATAAGCATGGTTTTAAATATTCGTTATATTAAAATAGGATTAATAACTAATATACTATGTACTTAGCATTGTTTAAATACTTATATACTATTTGTAATATAATGGTGTGATTAATGTATTTTTCCTATTAAAACATAAATTTTAAGGGACAGAAAATGTGAATGGCGTACGGAACAGTTTGGTCCAAAATGGGGTGGCCGGGGCCCCGGCCGGCCTGAATCCTTATCACATGCCGTATAACATGACCAAGAATCCAATTATGAGAAACATGTTGCCCACATTTGTAAGATTTTTTAATCTAATTTTCAAAGTAGAATATTTTTACTGATTTTGAAAATTTTAGATGGTTTCAAATCAATCTGACAATGTTGTACATCATCACAAACAACATATTTATCAATCAGAAAAGATGTTGCATCATATTTCGGCTTCATCAATGATCAATGATGGTGCTCTTATAAAACCTTCAGCAGATATTAAGGAACTTATACCTCCTCCAATTATACGTGAGGAAGATTTAAAAAGAATGAATGAACTTTCTAAAGAAGCTGGTTGGTCTATACAAGGGGAAATTGATTATAAGTAATGATTTTATTTTAAAAATAATTATAAGATTTGTTATTATTTTTAAATGTTTGATTTTTGTATAGTAAAAAATTAGACTTCAGTGATGATGAAGACCAACTGAATGAAAAATTAAAAAAACAATCATTAAATGGAGATATAAGAATTAAATCTGATAATGCAAAAGGTTACTTAAATAAAATTGTGAATTGTGATCCAAGTTTAGTTCAGAACTTAAAGGTAAGGTATTATAAGTTGAAGATAGAAGAAGAAAAATGTATGGTAATTTGTTTTTTTAGGAGGGTATGTTTATTCCAATGAACATCAATGGAATTCCTTTTAATTCAGATTACATGCAATACTATAGAACACCATTACATCAAGTTAGATTTTTGATATTTAAAAAGTTATTTTGTTATAATGGTACTTATATAAATTTTAAATTTAGGAGGAACGACAAATTGAGGATGATTATGATGATGAGTCTTTGGGTAGAGCGCGTGTAAATGAAGAGTTAACTACTGCCCTACAACGTGCTAAAGATCGAAAATTAGAAGAAATGAAACGTTTTGAAATGCAGCAACAATTAGAAGCAACCAAATTCAAAAAATTGGATGGAGAAAATAATGATTATAAAGTAAGAATTGCATTTAATTTCCCTTAAATTTGTTTTCTTGATAGTCAATAAGGATTGAGTAAAACTACCATATCCATCTGTAAATTTTAATAGTAGAATATTTTAAATCATAATGGTTTCATGTTATTATTGCAGAATAAGGATTTCATGGATGATTCTTCCAAAGCCCGATCTGAATTATCAAAGGATTTAAGTGATGAGTGTAATGACAATAAAGAAATGAACAAATATGTGTCTTCAAGACTGCAAAAACAATTTGAACCAAATAGTGACATAGCTAATAAAGTTCAAAATATTTCTTCAAGTATATTACATTTTATATTAGGTTTTAATTTTAAAATTGCAATTGATTCATGTATTATTTTATAGAAGGTATTAAAACATTAAGTCGCACAGATAGTGATATGAGTAGTAGTGGATATTCAGAGTATAGAAGTGATTCATGGGTTGAAGATGATCATACAAATAAATCATCAAACCAAAAGCGTGATAAGCGTTCAGAATTTGATAGGTATATACTGAATTTAAAAAAATTAATTGTTTGTAAATCATTACTTAAATTGCTTTTTCATGGTATAGTAACTGTGTGGTTTTAAAATACTACAGGTATATTTTAAATACAAAAAAAATTTTATTTGAAATTAACTTTTAACAGATATAGGAGAGAAAAACCTCGTTCAGATCCAAAAGATAAAAATGAAAAATATGCACACATTGATTATTCTTCTAGAACTGATGATAATAGAAAAATGTTTGACCACAAACGTGATTTCAAAAGAAATGTTAGTATTCTCATTAAGAATTAAATTCATTGTGTTGTATTAATATTAATTTTTTATAGGATTCTGGAAGTAATGTAAAAAAATCAACCGATGATAGTTATGATACTGATAAAAAAGTGTCTAAATATCATTCTCGAGATTCATTAGAAAATCCCGAAGAAATTGAAAAAGACAACTCGTAAGTATTAGGCATTGCGTGATGTTATATTAATTAGGCAGTTGAACTTAATTAACTGACATTAACACATTGGATGTTATTGTATTTATTATATTTATATAGTTGGATTTTGTTCCAAAACTGAGCCACAACACGACTAATGTGGCCAACAGGTTCCTTATGCTACTTTGTTTTTATTTATGTAAAACCAATGAAAAACAAACACCCTTTATCCCTATTCTTCGATTAATTATGTGATTTACTAATAATTGGCAGTTATATTAATAATGTTGTCTTTGAAAAATGAGTATCTAAATAAATATGTAATGGACCTTTTTTTTAAATTAGTATTTGGGATCTACAACGAACTTAAATACAGGGTCCGGCACTGAAGCGGAATGATTTCAATACTTAATTACTATTTAAGGAATGAATAAATTTTAATTTTAATAAATAAAAATATAAAGTATAAGAGTTACAATTTTAGGTTCAATACAAAATGTGTGTACTACGTTTGCCAAATGACCTCCATTGTTATTTATGCATTTTTGTAGGCGGAACTTTAAGTTTTGCATGACCTCTCGCAGCATATTAATGAAAATTGATTCAATCTCGTCCCGAATGCGTTGTTTGAGTGTTTGGATAGTTCTTGATTGATTGGCCTCAAACACTTGATTTAAGGTATCCTCATAAAAAAAAAATCACAAGCCATTAAATCGGGAGATTGGAAGAGGCTGGTTGCGCGATATTTTAAAATGACGTCAAAAAAGCTACGTGTTTGAACAAAACTCTCACCATTTTAAAAATACGTTTTAACAGCAAAGCCGCCTATCACCTGTCCAATGATTCATTGTTACTAAATGGTAGACCCTGGTGATAACGATGATTGGCATACAACATATCACCCCCCACATTACAACTGTCTGTCCCCCATCTCAAATCATCCGGTTTCACTGCCGGACCCTGTATATTCTTATTGTTATTATATTCAGAGAAAAATACATCCCGTACTTAATAAAATTGAACTTTTGAAATAATATATTAATATCTTATGAGCTGTAGCTGCCCCATCACTCTCATTGGGAAAATCATAAATACTCACTGAAAATACCATTGAAATCACTAAATCCTACTGAATAACCAATATTATTAAAATTGCTTCGGTGAATAATAGATCCATAAAGACATGTATAATATTTGTCAATGGGACAATGTAGCCATTGAGAGTGTGGCACAGTTGTTAACTGCAACACTTATCATGTAAAACAAATGCAACATTTCATTTTATAATTATTTTAGGCAAGTTGATGATGAATCTTACTCTTGGGGACAGAAATCTCTTAGCAAAGATTACTATAAAGATGATTTAAGCTTATCAGGCCAATATGTAAGTATATTCAGTACTTTATTTAATTTTTTTTTATTTACATTAATATTAAACATTTATAATTTGTTTTTTAACTGTAGAGTAAAAAATATATCCCGGGTCCTATAACTCAAGAAAAACTTGAAGCTTGTGAATTAACTAACGAACCCAAACGCAATTTAAACCAATTGGTTAAAAGTGAAAGAAAAGATTCAAAGAAAAATGATCAAGTATGTGCATCAATTATTTGTATTCTAAATTTCAAATTGATTATAGTTATAAATAATAAATATGTATAATTTAAGAAACTGTATGAACAGTTTTATGTTTGAATATTTTTTTAATTATATTATATATTGTGTGATAACCATTTATTAATATTATAGGGTGATGATTTGTCAACTAAAGCTAAATCTGGCGTTTGGGATTTGGCTCCAACAAACAAAAATAAAATGTTACAAGATCATAATCAATCAAAACTCGAACAGGAATCTAAAAGTGGTAAAAATGGTCAAAAAAATGAAGAAGACAACAAATCATCAGGTACGCTCATATTGATTAAAAGATTGTATTTTAAAAATTTTTTTTAGTTGTATCAAGAAACAGGAGCGCAGAAGTTATTGTTGAAATTATTTGTTAAATATTTCAAATAGTTTCAACAATAATCAGCTGAATTGGTGAAGTAGTTGTTTTCTATTTAGTTAAATAATGGAACTTAATAGTACATATATTAGCGCTTTTTAAGTTAAAATTTATCCTAAAATATATAATAGGAATCTGAAGACATGCGCTTTATCAAATCCAGAACATTTAGATTTTAATTGATTTAATGTTTTTATGTGGTTCCATCAAAGTTTTCGTATTGGGAAGGGGGTATAATGAGGTGCTCCTGTTACTTGGAGAAAGTAGAAACATGCATAGTAGAAGCAACTAATATTAAGTAAACATATTTTTAGAACCAAAATCTTCATTAGAAAATTCTGGTACTTCTACATTATCTCATCATAAAGGAATGAGATCTGACCGCAATGTTGGATTACGTTCATATCATCAGAGTATCATTTCTCGAACAGTTTCCAGGTCTGGGTCAAATAGAAAAAATGCATGGCCAGAGTCTTATGAAGAAAGTCAACGAACCAGAGGTCCACCTCGACGTGATGACAGAAATCGAGGCGAAGACAGAAATAGGAATGAAGATAGGAATCGTGGCGAAGATCGTAACAGAAATGATGACAGAAATCGTGGAGATGACAGAAATCGTGGAGATGACAGAAATCGTGGAGATGATAGAAATAGAAATGATGATCGTAATAGAGGCAGTAGCCGACAAAATGATCGATATTCTGAAAAATCTTCATTACGTTATGGTCAAAGATCTGAACAAAGGGGAAGAGGACGTTTAAGCACTATAGAATCATCCCGCATTTTAAATGGACGCAGTGGTCAAAAAAATAGCATTGATGAAAGTATTGAAAAAAACAAATTAAATTCAAATTCTGGTTCCATTCGAAGTAAAAATTCTTCATCTAAATCACAGTCTAAAATGGATACATATGGAATGTCGGGAGATACAAACCGCAGAAGTGGTGAAAATCGATTCAGTTCAAGGCCAAGCAATCGACCTATTAATAGTCAAAAACAAGAAGACAATAACTGGGAATCTGTTAGTGAACCTAGTGATTATGAAGCTCAACAGAAAAGTAGCAACCGTCGACAAATCAGTCGTACATATTTGTCAACTTCGAGGTAATTTTGTAATTTTGTATTATTAAAAAAAAAATAATAATCATATTTTATTTTAGGGGAGAAAAAAGACCAAATTATGATAAAAAAGATCAGCTTAAAGAATCTAGTAGTAATGAAAAGTCTGGACAGAAGTTAGGTTCAATTACTTCTATAAATGATTCTAAAAATAACTATGGAGGTATATTCAATAATAAATATAAAAAAATAAGTTACATTATTACTTTTTAAAATTATTATTTTAGGTAGTTCTTCTCAGGATGGACGATCCATTAAAAAAGATGATCAGAGAAAATTGAGTGATGCACAACAAAAAAATCTACGCCTAACTAATCAAAGTAATCGTAAAGACCTTTCTAAAGCATTGTCCCGTTCCAATCCTAATAGTAATGTGGCTAAGCCTGGTCAAACTAATCAGAGATATGAGAGACAAAAAAGCCAGCCTCTAATTGGTCAAGATGATTCAAATGCGACCATTATTAAAGGTATGTTTTAAATAAAGTTAAACTCTTATATCAATTTTAAATTCTTACTAATAAGAAATTGTTGTTACAGATGCTGTGGTAATGGTTAGCAACAACCCTCCACCTCCTCCTCAAACAAATGCTTGGGACAAACCAATAACTCATGCTCTCAGAGCGCAGTCTCCTAATGTAAACAAATCAATTGCTCCTCAATCTAATAACCGAGCCAACAGGTATTATATTATTTGTTGATTGTATATTTTATTAAAAGTATTATTCACATCCAATTATTTAATTAATATACTATTATTATTTTTTAGTTTAACTGAAATTAAAGAAATTCCTGGACAAACGACTCAAAGATTAAATTCAAATAAAGAAAAAGGAGCACCTAATGTATGTATTAGAATTAATTAAATTATATATTATTTAAAATAACTTAATTATGTTTAAAATTAAACTGATGTAGGGCCTTGAAGTTATTTACTAGAAACCATTTTAATGATTATTCAAATTATTACAATATTACAATAATACAATGTTCTTTATTTGAAAAAGAAATAATGTTTAAGATTTGACAAAATAAAAAAAGTGTATGAAGCTCTTAAATTGAATTATGATTTTTTTTTAATTTTATATTTTGTATATATGTTCAACCTATATACAGCAAAACTCGCTTAAGACGCTCTTCAAAGGACCCAGTCTCTTGAGCGTCTTATGCGAGAATTATAAAATTAATTTAAACCTTGTAACACAATTAATTGAACATAATTTTAACTGTGTATTTTTATTTTTAATTTTTGTTATTAAAAGAATCTTATTCTGTAGCTTGAGATTCTGATAATCAGCAAACTGATGTTGAAACCACTCAAACCATTTCTTCAAGCTCTTTAAACTTCCCATTTTTCACTTTTTGTTGTTTGCTCCCACCTACCTATCTGCTTTGTTGTTTTCTATATCATTTATATTTTTTCTACAATTTTTTTTAAAGTAAAAGGCGCCAGGTGTCCCAAGTTTAATTACTGTTATCCTATTTTTTCAAAATGTTTAGTTAATTTGAAATCTATAGCACTTTACGTTTCATAACACTAGAACTAGCCATAACGATTGCTAACAAACTACACTTTACTCAATCTTTTAATACAATATGAAATATGAAATCACGATGAAATAGTGGTGCTATAAAATAAAGTAATAAATACGTTGAGTACATTTCAACGAGTCAAATTTTTATCATCTCACAATTTAAAACAAGAGGGTCTTATTCGATTAGATAGAAAAAACCAAGTGTTTTAACAAGTGGTTTTTATATTGACTAGTATAGAAAATGTCTGGGAACTGACGAGAAACATAAGACTGAGCTCCTCATGTGGGAGAATAGTATTAAGCAAGTTTTACTGTATTTAATAAATTAACTTCCAGGCCCTCTATGTATTTTTGCTATTACATTAGTTAAATTATATTATTTTTTCAAAAGGTTATGGAAAATGGTATTCTTGATTCTTCTCAACGAATGAAAACAATCATATTTGAAAATACCACTTATAAATCAAAACCTTGTGGAGAATCAAAAAATAAATATGGTTCAAACATAAAACAACGCAATGATAAAGGTATAACTTATTTATTTTTTGTTTGTTAATTATTGAAATAATTATTAAATAATACTTTTTTAGAAACATGTAACTTTAATGAAGAGAATCAAGAAACTTGTTTTAGAGCATTCAAGTCTTCAAATAATGATAATAAAGATGCTAAATTGAATGAAGCTGTACAAATGTCCATGAGCTATAAGGTATTTTTCAAGGATTTAAAAAATATAAATTTATTTTGCTTTGCTTATTTCTGCTCTGATACTCCTTGGAATTAGTATTTACTATTTTCTATTTATTTAATAATGGAATATCAAATGTATAATGCTATAAATATAAATGATCAAAAATCTCGTATCGGAAATCCTATTATAAAAACTTATTTGCGTGTTAAATATTCTGTAATTCTAAATGTATCTATACCCCGACAATTGTTTATTGTTCAATATTTTTTAATTTCATTCTTTTTATTAAACTATTAAGTTTTTATTTGGTATACGCATAATATATTTATTATTTTAGAATGATGAAAATTCTGATTTGAATCTTGGATTTGGTGACTTTGAGTCTGATTTTACTCGTAGTGGTGGTCATTTATCTGCTGAAAACAAAGATGTGATGGCCATGACATCACATTCTAGATCAATGCATACTGGACCATCATCATTAGCAGCAAGTGATTTAAAAACTATGATTGCTGGCACTAAAAAGGTTATTATATGTCTTTTCGTATATTTGTATGTATATTCGTATATTCTATCAATTGTTAGTCATTTATAAAACTCTTAGGTTCTTAATTAATTTTAAATATTATTTACCTTATTTATATTTCTTAATATATCTTATTTATATTAGTATGCAAAGCATAGTTATAGTTAAATACATTTTGGTTAATATTATGAATGTAAAATAGAAACAAGAATTTTAGGATTTGGTTCTAATGGAGAACTATTATAGCTATTTTTAGTGATTGTTTTATACATTCCTTTGGGTTCTGCATTTATAAATCTGTCTTTTCCAGACAATTTTCTTGGACATTTGCAATTCCAATTTCATTTTATCATTTTTTTTTAATAAACATTTAATGAAAATTATTATAGTAAAATAAAAAAAAAATGTATTTTCCATTGAAGGTGTGGGATGATAAACCAGAATCTAATCAACAAGTCCAACAAAATATTGCTGAAAGTGCTTTTAATACAGTTTATAGCACTGCAAGTAGTGGACAACATGATAAATCTGAGATATCTGTTATTGATGAACAAAGAGTTCATAACCAGCAAGTGTACAGGTATGTACTTTGGTACGTGACACTTTTTGTTGTAATTAACACGTAGATTTTAATATTTGTTCATAGCTGCTTTTTAACATCAGTTATATGGTATAACCCTGTTAAAAAGAATGTAAACTTGTCTATATTATGCTAATCATATATTTGTAAATTATAAAATTTTAGTCCTGCACCTCAATTACAAAATGTTGCTGGTTCATACATTCCAGTATCAATGGCTGCTGCTGGTCAACTAAAACAAGACCCAAATGCTGCTACCACAAACGTATGCAAGGTAAAATCTTGGCTGTCAATGAGGTAATATGTCATTTATAATATTTTGATATTTCTGAAGGTTAAACCTCAACCACAGGGTACATTGTCGCCCCCATTGAGTCAACAACAACAGCAACAACCACAACAACAGCAGCAGCAGCAGCAGCAACAGCAGTCTACTAGTACCCATGTATTCAGTTCTACAACACCTCAACCCCATACTTCAACTACACCTCTTGCGAATACTATGCCAACACAAGCAACGCATATGAATTTACAAGTAAATAATAACAATTAATTATAATGTACATTTTAGTCTTTTAATTCACCCAACTATATTTGATAATTTAATTTTACAAAACACAATTTACTTCTAAGAAGCTGCTAGCAAAACTTTTTATATTTTAAGAAATTGGATACCTTGAGGCTTTTAAAAATATTTTCACTTATTATATTCAAATTTATGTTTTATGTATTTGTGTTGATTATATTTTTGTGTCATTATTTAAATATGTTGCTCATAAGATATAAAAAACACATTTGCATATAATTTTTTTTGAAATATGACTGCTACTAAGAACTCCTAATAGCTTCTTAATATTTTTTAATTAAAATAATTAATACGTTTAAAAAATAATGAATATTAAGTTATAAATATTTAATAATATATATTATATATCAGAGATTTCCATACTTTATGGAACGACCCGTTTTGGACATTTTTTAAATTTTGACGAAACAATAATCAATGAACTTTTTTTTTTGCTCTTTTTCGTATGATAATATATTTTTTTTTTTCACATTTATTTTTACACATACAATCTATAATACATTTTTACAATAAGCATGTTGGATGACATTAAATATATGGCGTGAAAGGCTTGACCAAGCAATCACCCAGCGGCAACACTTGTGACTAGAGGGAGTTTAATTTAGATCGCGGTTCCAAAAAAATATAAAAAATAAAAACACTACCGGCAATACTACGGACATTTTTACTTAAGATATTTTATTTTTTATTTTTTTTATTGATGTGTATTTTATAGTTATCTTATATTAAATATTTAATAATTATATTTTAAAATTTAACGTGACCCACCAATAATATAATCACAACCCACAGTTAGGGAACCTTTATTATATATATTAGTCATATATTTAATAGTAAGCATTCTAATATTTGTGTAATTATTTTTTAGATAAGGATGGAAAATAGTGATGGTTTGCCTGATATGTACGGTGCTCATATGATGAAACAACAACAAACACATTTAATACTAAACACTAATAATAAAACTGGAGTTGAGATGTTGACTAAACAATATGTATCTGCTGCTCCTGGACCTTCTCCATCATCAGCTATTTTATTTAATTCAGGTCAACAACATTTAATGCCGCCTCCTTCACCATCAGCACCACAAGTTTATCAAACCATGTTAGAACCTTCTCAAACCGTAAGTTAATACAAATATTCAACATTTATGCAATGTTTTGTGTTTAGGAATCTTTATAGTAGGACTAATGATGAGTGTCAAATAAAACTGTTAAATCATTTTATTTCCTAAAATATTTAATTATTTAAGAATGTGACTTATGTATATAAAATTACACATTTAAAAAATATATGAAAATCATTAGTTACTTTCATTAAAATCATTAGTACTTAACATATCTTGGAAGTAGTTGTACATTATGGTAATCCATTTAATTCTTCAATAATACTATTTAAAACACGTTATTTTATTTCACAAAGTTTAAAGAAGTTCATTCAAAGTATTTTCTTTTTTGTATCTTTATGTAATTAAGAAATAAATAAAAGTTATTTTTTATCCTATAATATGTGAATCTCAAATGTTGGACGTACATTTAGAGATTGGTTAGATACATTTATATTTGTTTACTAAAATTGAAATAAGATAAGTGGTCTATACAAGTATTATGAAAATATATATTTATAACTTTTTATTAATTAAAATGTTATATTTTATGTGTACTTAAGTTATGTATGCTCATTCATTTTATTAATATTTAATACATTTTTACTACATTTTTCAGTCCCATAAAAGTACTTTGAATTAAAAAAAAGTTCATTAACTAAAATGTATTTATTAGTTGTTCTACACCTTAATAATAAGAATGGAAATATATTGTTTTAATTATTAATAAATTCACTATTAAATACTATTCATTACCATCGTTAAAACACTTAGTTACATTAAATAAAATTATATGTAATATAATATTTAAAAAAAAATAAATATATATATTTATATATATTTTGTTCCGAAATTTTAGGTTATAAGCAATACCTCACGGTCTCAATATAATCAATTTCCTTATGGTCTTCAATCTAATGGTTTAAATCAAAATTCACCTCAATATAATCCATCAATGTTCATTCATGCCTCTACACCTGGTGGTCAAGGTGGTTCAGAAGTATTTCAATCTTCTATATCTCCATTTCGAATAGGGCCGGTATGTAAAACATATAAAATAAAATTGCATAATATAATCGTTTAATAAAAAATATAATTGTTTATTGATAGCCTTATAACAATGGTCAGCAAATAAATACAAATTTAAACCCTGTATTATTACCAAGCAGTACTAATTCTTCATCCTCGCAAGTAAAACAGTCCTCACAGCAAATTGGAACAATTGGCAATAAAACTGCATATAATGCAACAACACCTCAACCTTCATCTGTAAAATTGTTAAAAATATTTTTTTCTTAAGTTTTTCTTTAAATTATGTTTTTTATTTTAGTATATGGTCCAGTATGATCCAGCTACTATATTCAATCAACCATATAATTCTTTAAATAATGCAAGACCAACACCATTGCAGTCTTCGTCATCACTATATTCTACTAATTCAGCAAGTAAGTGTTAAAATGCAAAAACAAGTATAATATTTATTTATTTATTTATATATTTAAATATATTATATTTAGCTGGACCAACAAATCCTGGTTATATTCCAAATGTTGCGTCTGCATTTCAAGCACAAGTGGTTGCCGGCGCATCAGGTGGTAACACATTTGGAATTCCAACCGCTTTTGGTTCCCAAAATGCACCACCACCAAACATGCAAAATTACTCATCCCAGGTAATTTTAACCTCATTTGACAACTTCATTCAAATACTTTTATGATATTTTTTAAATTACTTTTGTTGTTTTTCATTAAAATTTTAACAAAAATCATTATATAATTTATGTTTTAACTTCTGGAATAATTCAGCTGTAAATTATGACTTAAAATTATTATTTGATTTATTAATAATAATTAATTATAAAGATTGTATATTTCTGAAATTCAGTCAACCAATTTGATATAGTTAGAGAGGTATACTAAATAGAAACTGTAAAACTATATGTTAACTTTATTGATAGTATTCCAAACTATTTTAATTATGGTATTACATTTTTCATTTTTTTTTTTTTTTTATGTGTATGTTAATGTACATAATAATAATGTAATATAGAAATAGTGAGCTCTTAACTATTTTTTTTAAGTTGATTAAATAATTATTGTACTTCTTAAAAGTAGTTATTTATACATTTTAAAATAATGAAACTACAAGAACAAATATACTTTATTTTTAAAAACTGAGCTTCACTTCCAATTTTTTTTTATATATAATTGTATTCTCATTATTTCCTAATTTTTAGAGTAGTTTGTATCTGTTCTACACATTAAAACAGAAATAGTGCATAAGCACACTTTTTATATCACTTTAAAAATCATATTGTATTGTATGAAAGTTTTTTTATTCTTAACCTTATATAATAATTTGTAAATTGTTGATTTTATTAGTATCGACAAATCTCATACATGAAGGGTAATTTGGCAGCTGGAAATGGTACTAATGACCTTCAAAAATCTGGTATCTCTAACCAACAAGATTTAGGAAATCCTATGTTTTCTTCAAATATATTCAGACAACAGCAATTTTTTGAAAGTAAGCCATTACTTGATTCTCTTAATAAAAAAGATTTCAGTTATAATTTGTTTTCTTTACATTTTAGCTAATAAACCTTTGATGAATTCAAATCAACAAACTCATCAGGCTATGCAAGGAAAATACAGTAGCTATCAAGTGTCTGCGTCTCAAAATAATCAGATGGTAAGTGTTTTAGATTTATGAATTTTTAATAATAGTACTTAACTAACTGTTGTTGTGTATTTTTAGCCTCTGATGCAACAACCTAGAATGAATATGAATAATAGTAACAGTGGATCAATGGCTGGAAATATTGCACCTCAATACCCATCTCCTATCCAAAGGCCAGTATCGACGTTCCAACATTTACAGCGAATGCCTCCTCCACAAAACATGCGAATGCAACCTAATTGTGCACCTATACAACATTTAATGAACCAAAGTCAAACCTCCAATAACTATTTTGTATCTAATACAGGTACATAGTTTTTACTATTTATTTTTATAGTTTGTAGTTGTATTAATTTTTTTATTTTACCTAATTTTTTGTTTCTAGGTTTGATTGTTGAACCACAATTGCCTTTACCCAATAAAATTGATAATGCTAATGTAAACGTTGATTCGAAAGCTGAAGAAAAAATAGATAGTAGCTCCAAACCACAAAGCACAGAATGTAAAGATGACAAACCCTTGGCGGCTAATGAATAATTTTAAATTTTATACTCAAATGAATATGCGTGTAGACTATGCATTGTATGTTTTGTGAACTCATTTGTACTATGCAAGTTGCTAAATTAGTCGTGTTCTTTAGATAACAATTCATTTATATTATATATATTAAAAAAAAAAAAAAAATGTCATAAATTGTTTATGTCATAATCTATCCCAAACAATGATTTGAGAGTTCTTGTATGCTATTTATTTGTATTAAGCAAGTTTTTTCTGTGTCAATTTTTTTATCATTATCATTTAAATGAATATTATATAATAATTAACAACTAAATAAAAAAAAGTTGTGCTATTTAATTGTAGGTGTTTCAATTGTATGTGGGTTGATCATTTTTTCTTAAAATAGTACAAATATACATGTATGTAATCGGAATGTAATAGAATCAATTAATAAAAAAAACCTTCCTCTGTTGGTGTGAGATAATTACTATCCAACAGATGGATAAGAACAAAATGATTAATTTTATTTGTAATATTGTAATTGAAAATAGTGATTGTGCGAAAATAATGCCAATATGAAATGTATGCTTGTTATTATTAGAATGTTAACAATTTAATATTAAATTTTTTATTTATTCATTTTATTCAACTTAAATATTAGATTTTTTATAATTTTCATTTATAACTATTAACTTTAAGTCTTTGTTTACTTTATACATTTCCCCCCTCCACTCCTGCCCATAAATTATAGATAATTTCATTTTTTGTAATAAAAATCTTAAAGCTAACTCAGAAAGAACATACTAATCCTTAAATGTAATTTATGAAATTTTTTTCCCCAAGTGAAGTGTAAGTCCAATTTTTAAAAGCGTTTCATAATAGAAATATAAAAAGAAAAAAAAAGGAAGAAATAAAAAAAAATTTATTCCCAATGTATGTTTTATTTTTTTGTGAAATTCCTAATATCATTGAATTCTTAATTCTCTATCATATAGACATATATCTTCAAATCAATGCTAATTATTTCTTTGTGGATAGTGTACATTTCTTATTTATACAGACCACTTCCACAGAGAAAAAATAACAAGTATTGATTTATTTTACATATCATTATCTGGGTACTTCTGGATCATCTCTACTGCCTGTGTACTTCTCTCTAACACGTGTAAGGTGAAGGTTGTCTAATTCCACAGTGATCGAGGCAATCCGTAAGAGAAAAAATAGTTACTTTAGAACTAATAGCAATTATGATTCATAAATTGTTCACATGGAACTGGTTGTGGGATGTAGTTGATTAATTATACCTTTTATACTGGACAATTGGTTTAATTATGAATGAAACATTCTGATTTTTTATTTAACATACAGACTGAGTACAATCAAAAAGAAATAACTGTAACAATAAATATGCATTTTGATGGCATTTCCTTTTTTTCTGCCCGATCAAACAAAGGTCCAACAGCTATTAATGTGATTCATATAATGTTGAATAAATGCACAACATTTTATGTTGCTTATTTTGGTTAAATTTGGAGTTGTGCTTTTAGTTACTTTTAAGCCAATACCTATTATTTATAAGCTATCTTTTTTTTTTATTATTATTATTATTATTATTATATTTATTTTTAAAAACAATCTATACAGCATGCACATTAGAGTATTTTTGATATTTATATATATACATAGCATTAGTAAACATGGCTTTTGGGGAAGACACCCATTGGTGTCACCTCCGAACATTTATTTATTTATTTTTTTTTATTTTTTTTTATTGAATTTGGTCATCGAAGCAAGTCGCGATTCCAATTTCTTTTTAACCTTCGAATGGGGTTTCCCGGGATGAATGATAAGCTATCTAAAATTCAAATTGAATAATACTTGAAAGTTGAAGTCTATACTTAAGATTTGACAAATGATGATTTAGATTATTACAAATTTGCCTATACTTCATCTGTAGATTTCGAACATAGCTTTTAAAAATCAACCGATGTAGGTCATCCAGCAACAAAAGCAGTCGGAGTAAGAATTTATACATAGGATAAAGTTCATGTAATCACCAGCAAAGGAAAGTAATTTAGCTTCGTGAAGGACTGAAGAAACAGAATTCATAAAAATCTTAAAAGAAAATGTGAAGTACATTGGAAGGAGAAAAAATATATCAGTGCTTAGAGGAGGAGCCAAGGATAGAGACAATGGGTCCACTATTTCGTAAGACAGGAACGTAGCTAAGAAAGTAATCGATTTCCTATGCCCAGCAGGTCAAGTAAATATAATCAATGAGTGATCTAAGTAAAAACTGTGTCAACTTGGGTATATAACAACCAACAAGTCATAACCTTGTTAAAACTGTGATCGCATGTGGCTGGGTCAAAATCTGTGCTGCTAATTAAATTAAGATAAAAATGTTCTATCATTCATATATTTCTTTTGTAGTACATTATTTTAAAAACTTAATAATTCTAGGAAATGGTACTGATTTAATTGTTTTAAAATTGAGCAAAATATGTTATTTTCAACTAAAGGAAAACCAAATGTTAGAAGTAGATAGATTCCTATTAAATCATTTATTCTGTTACCAAGTAACTATAGTAACTTACCAGTTTTTGACAGTTTATAAATCTTTTCCACATGTTTAACAAAACTATTAAAATTAATATATTATTTTTATTAATATTTATATATTAAATTCACTGGGCTTTTTCTTATTATGATCGTAATACATTACAATAATTACTGAAATAATGAATGTATAATATAGTCATATTAGTTAAACATACATAGTTTGTAATGTTAATACAGAGCAAATACTAATTATTACATGGATCATGTAATTCCACATTTTGCATTTTCCTGGATTAAGTAGTCAAATGTCACTCATAATAATCGTGTATTACACAATATATAACACCACTAAGATTTAAAGAGATTTGTTAATAAATAATAGTACAAACTTTTAAATGATTGCCACTAGTTTTTAATCCATACCTTAATAAAAATAAATTGTACAGTAGAGTTATTATAAAAATCAGTTACATATAGAAATTTTTCATAAATGTTGTAATTTGCATATAATTAAATAAAAACATAGGAATAATTAGGATGTTGGAAGTTCAGAAATTGGAGTTACAAATTTGAAGTCTTCTGGAAATAGTAAAGTAGCATTAGCTAATATCAATTTGTATGATTGCTTAATTGTTACTTCTGCAACACCGGCAATGTCCCCGATATCTTTTTGAGAACGCTTTTCATCAGATGCTTGAGAAGCCATGAATATTGCAGCAGCTGCTACAGATATAGGTGACCGACCAGGTACAATATCAAATTCAACCGCTTTTTTAGCAATATGAGTCGCTGCTCTCTGAACCATGTTTGGTAATCCCAAGTTGCAACAGAATCTCGACATGAAATCCCCAGTTGTTATTAAATCAACACTAGTCTCTAAAGCCTTTAGTATTAGCTTGAAAACTCTTCCAATTTCTTTTTTACTGACTTTACTCACAGCGCATATTTCTTTGAATGTACGTGGCACACCTTCTTGTCTACAGGCAATGTATAAGCTAGCCGATGCAATAGCATCATTTGAACGACCTTTAAGATTTTTGCCATCGTGCACTTGTTTGAACAATACGTTAGCTCTGTCCACAATATTTCTTGGTAGATTTATACGGTCAGCCATCAGCCCAATTTCTCTATATGCATTGAGCAGCGAACGATTTGTCGAGCACACCATACCTTTATTTTTGTATTTCATGCCACCAAACTCATCAAATGATGCATCTCCTCTGGATGGGCCAACAAGTGTTGACAAATCTGAACCATTGAGTAGTGGATTTTCTGCACCTCCCACACGAGATGGATCAGCGCTATTGCCACCCTTGTCATTACTGAATGTTCTCCATTCAGAACCAACGTCTATCACTCGATCGCCGACCACAAGGCCGCATTCAGAGCATATCTGATCGCCTGCTCTGTAATCCTCAATCAACGGAGCATCAGGGTGCTGCTGACATTGCACTAGAGGGAAAGTGGAAATCATTATAGTTATTTCCATAAAAGTACGATAAATAAATGAATTTGACACACTCACCTAAATTTTTCGACATTATCCTTTAACTATTTAAATGAGGAATCACAAAATAGTTTAATGATTCTGCGATTGAAAATTGAAATCAGATCAATCAGTTTCTATTTGAAAATTGAAATTACGAAAATATTTTCCGCATCGAAATCGAACCAATTAACATTCATCATTTTCGTTATTACTGAACACTTGCCCGACGTGACTGACCAATCTGTGTTTACCTTACGGTAGATAAAAATTTTTTAACCGTGGTTCACACGGTATAGTTTGGTGATAGTGGAGTTCTCTCGAATATTGATAAGGGCATTATCACCAGCACGGTCTTGGAAGTTAGAACTTGGAAGCACAGATCCGGTGGTAATATGTATTATGTTAAGATGTTACATCGCAAATTCCTGAAAGATGAACGGTTTATTATTTTCGAGAAATAACGGTGTATCCCAGGGGCGAACGCAGGAAAACATTTCCGGGGGGGGGGGGGGTTTGAAAAAATCTAAAGTTTCATAAAAATTCTACTGTATTTGTGTATTGCACTTTTGTCTTTTACTATTTATTTTAGGCACTTAAAGTATATACATAATATACATATTACAATTATCACATAATATAGATTAATTAATTATTACAATTTGTCAATTTACATTATAAAACAAAATCTATACGTCTTGGAACTTTTGCTATTATATCAATGACCTCTTTGCAAGTCATTTCCACGACTCAGTATAAGTTTAATAGCATCAATCCATTTAATCGATTAATGTCTTAATGTTAATGACAATTTTATATCATGTTAAAAACGAGTCTGTATCAAACATAACTTGCAATCCAGCTTGTTTTATTTTATAACATAAAACATATTATAGATAGTTTATAGTTTATTATATAGAATATAGATAATTTATTTTATTTTAATTTTTTTGAAATGTTATTACTTTATTAGTAATACATTTTGTAAGTCAGATAATTTATTTTTTGTTCCTGATATTTCGGTGGGGGGTTAAACCCCCCCCTGAGTTCGCCCCTGGTGTATCCGGTTGAAAAACAAGTTCATACAGCCACGGGATACTCATCTTTGGGAAGTACAGAAAATCCAAGTGTATTAGTAAATATTATAGGTATTCTTAAAGACTATGAAAAACATACATTTCTCGTAAATCAGAATTTAAGTTAAAGGTGCCGGGTGAACATATATGCCTGAAAAATCTGACGCATAAAAAATTGCACTCATTAATTGTCCAAACTGCGTACCTACCCATACAATTTTCGGGTTCGGATTTGTACCGATTTCAACATTTTAAACCCAGATGTGCACCGTTCTGATATTTTCAATCCGCATTTGTACAGTTCAGGTTTGTACCGTCGAGATTTTAACATAACAACATTTTCTGAAGTTCGATTTTTCACGTTTTGAAATGTATTGAGCTCATAAACAGTGATTAAATTAAGATTTCCTATAAGATTTGCGTAGAAGAAAACGATTAATTTTATGGTTTTATAACTTGATTGAGTAAGAGTACTGATATGTTTTAGGTCAGAGGGTCAGACAAAATCAAATAGGGGGATGGTGCGTAACGTAATTTTTTTTTACTATCATCTCGTCTGGCCACGAGTTGTATTACATTATTAGTTATATACATATACATATATTTAATCAATGATATTAGTTATTATTAGAGTCCGGATTTGTATGCATTTACATATTTGTAATGACTAGAGCCCGAATTTATATGCATTTGAATGTTTGTACTAAGTGTATGCACGTCTATGGAGGTTTAAAATGTCTACGATTCATATCACACCGAATTTAAACACCAAATTATATATTGCATATTTAATGGTTATTGCATATCTGTTAATAAATTTATATAACATGCATATTTTATTGGTTTTTAATAAATTAAATATTTTAGTTTACAATAAATGTTGTAATGGCCTCACTATATGAGATCGGAGCACGAATAGATATGATAAGTACAAAAAGGGTTACAAAAAATCACATACACTTGCGTCCCGGCATGTTATGTCGTAAACATTTTATAAATAATCACATCGTGTATTCGTTATATTTCAAAATTTGATTTATTTTATAGTATTCACTAGCTGACCCGGCAATGCTTCGTTGTAGCAAGATTTCTCAGATATTAAATTGCTATTTATTTTCTGGATGTTAAATAATTATTTTTATTTTAGACCACTTTTAGTCACGTCTTCGTGGTAATGTAGCCATATAAATTTAGCGTCGCCACCGTGGATTCTTCATAAATTCATAATGTTTAAAAACAATTATTTTGTATGTAGTGGTAAATGTATATGTATGTAAATTGTGTATGTATTATCATTTTTTTTGTTTTTGATAAAGTATTTAGAATTTTCCTTGGTGTAAAAGTGTGGTTTTTAAAAAATAAACACATTTTATAAAGTGTAACATAATGCATATAATTGCATATTTAACCATTTTTTCTTTGCATATTTGCATCATATTTGACACTTTTTAAGTGCATATAAATCCGGGCTCTAGTAATGACTAATGAGTGTATGCATTTCGATGGGAGTAAGAAATGTGGACGATTTGTGTGACAGATAATGCATAGAAAAAAGTTTATTTTGCATATAAATGCATATTTTAGAGAGACTGCATATTTGAAAATTTTTGCATATTCAAGCATATTTTGTATAAATTGTGCCAATTATTTTGTTTCAATTTCATCATAGAAATTATTATAGTTCATTACGTATTGTTGGGAAATAAATGTTATTCTCCGTATGTTATATTTTTGGACAATTTATGTTCAAATTATATCTCGCTTATCTCAAATCGCAACACGGTCATCGGCAACAATGCTGACTGGTTTTATAATTAGACATATATTTTGTAAACACGCCGCTATTATATCATTTCGTGATCCGCGTTCCCTAAATTTATAAATTAAAATTTTCATTTCATCACAATTTATAAATTTTAAAATGCCAAAAAGTCGAAGCACTATTCCAACTTTAATAAAAACATGGATTGCTTTTTATAATACAACAGATGAAACCATTTCTACCACGGACGGCGCTGTAGTGTTTTGTCAATTGTGTGACAAAAAAATTGTGTGCTCAAAAATATTTCAATTACAACAACACGTTGATACCGCTTTACATAATAGTGCTCTAAAACGCAGAGGAAATGAAAAAAAAACAACTATTTGTATTGGATGCAAATCCGAAATCTGGTAACGTTTTTAATGAGGATCTTTGTGCAGCTTTGGTAGTATCTAATATATTTACCTTGGAATAAACTTCAAATTCCCGAATTTGGATTTAATGCATTTTTATTTTTTATTATTCTTAATTAAAGTATTTGTTTTATTTGTTGAATATATTTTTAAATATTTACTGTTCTTTAATGAATGTTTAAAGTCGATGTCTATAATTAAAAAATTAAGTTTATCTAATTTTGTTGAATTATTATTTATGGAAGAAATTTAAAAAAAATATTAAAATGCATATATTTTGGGTATAATAGGATATTTTTGCATATTATTAAAAAAAATAAGAGCATATCAAGTGCATATTTTGAAGTTTTTTGATGCATAAATGCATACTATTTTGGTCTTTTTGAGTGCATACAAATCCGGACTCTAGTTATTATAGTTGTCGGTCACTGGAACGATCTTAAAGTAAATTTTTAGGGGAGTTTGGAGTGAATAATATTGCCGACTTCCAAGGATACGACTTAGCTGCTTAACTTAACTGCTGACTGTGTATACTATTTATATACAAATTACTATAAATCCAATAGTAATAACTAATAATTATTTACTATACATTTACACCTATGTAATATAATCTGCAAAAGACAAGTCTATTGCTATCGCAGTATAGCATTGTGAAAAACGCGAGTAAAAAAATACAATAGCCAATATTGATAAATATCAATTTTTTGAACATACATATACGAGTACAGAATGCATTTCTTATGACATCGAAACGTACAGCGAGAATCACGAATAAAGAATATAACATATTGTATTGTTGAATATCATTTAATATTGTATAATTGATACATCATATTCAGCTATTCAGCATAACTATTTACAAATGAAAGCAACACACGTGTGATTGGCATATAATATTGTCTATTTTATATTTATGAATAAGAAGCACGCTTGTAGAATAACCACAACAGGGTCGATACCCAGGTCACGTGTATATAAGACGTACTCATCACACTGGTCACTACTCAGTACTCACTATATACATAATGGTATTAACTATGTGTAAGTCATTTATTAGTAAAATATTACTTATTGTTACCATATAATCAGTGTAGTTCATTTAATTCATGACCGATCTACAACATAATCCTTTGATTCAACATATATTATTATCTTAAATATAAATAATAATCATAACTCATTAGGCTCGGATTTCAACAGGGGCAGGTTTTATCACTCACCAAGGGGGTGCTTAATGGATGTACAAGAATTTAGTTAGTTGTTTTTTAAATCTATATAAAATCTATCTTGAAAATCCATGTTTTTCACATGGCCAGTTATATGTCGCCTGTTCCCGTGCCGGAATACCAACAAAACTATATACACGCAAGAAAAAAACACCAAGGGCCGTTCTTACAATGTCCGATTGAGTGTCCGTTAACGCTTGTCGGTATATAATAAATAATAAACACATTTTTTTTTTAAATATTTTTTTTTATTAATTATACCAATTCGAATTCAATGTTCATAGACAGGACAACGTCTGTGGGGTCAGCTATATAGTAAATAATAATAATAACAATAATAACGCACTTCCTTATTCCTATCACTGAATAATATGTAATCACAAGTCGTCACAAACACGTTGTTGCCTGACGATAAGAACCAAATCATAAAATATTTACTATTCAGTATTATGATAAATGATAATAGCCACGGAGTAAAGCAGTTGTACTATTATAGTTTTTAATTTTTTATAGTTGTGGTATATTGGCGTATTGCTACTATATTATTGGAGTGAAATACTATAATGTAAAAAAAAAAATTATATTAATTTTCACCCTATTATTATTCTTCGATAAACAACAATAACAATTTTGCTCTATGAAATGCATTTCCTAACTGTATTTTAGGATTTGTTGATTGTTTTTTCTTTTTCAATCATTATTGATCTAACTTTTGCATACATAATATTTTATTTTCTGTTTCGTCATTATGTCGTTTAATTTTCAATCACATACAATTAGCCAAAGAAAAAATTTAAAGCTAAAAGGTACAAAAACATCAGTGGCTAAAAACCAAATTTTAATTTCTACCGGAATTGTTTCTTTGGATGCTGTTCTGGGTAAGGACATACAATATCAACATTATTCCTTTAAGTTGACTTACATTGGCTATAATCTCATTAATATTTTCAGATGGAGGTATTCCGATTGGCACAGTTGCTCTTGTTGGTAAGGACATAAGGTTAGCTAACAGGTACTTCTAACTAAACAGTAGTATCAATTTCTACCATTTTCAAATTGCTTTTCACTTGTCACTGAACTGTTTGTTTTATTTTTCTATCTGTAACCTATAGATCTGTAAATTTTTTTTATAATTTTGGAAACTAGTTATTTGTTTTTCTATTATTTACTAATCATATTTAAAAGTATATATTTTCTCATAAGTTACATCTATAATCGGTAGTAATTCTTTATAATTATTCTTTTGCAACTATTAAATTTTATTGTTACAAATATATATAGGAAAAAAATCTAGTATGTTTCTTATGAAAGTATAAACATGAACATATTAGATTAATAACAATAATAATTATTATATCTAACAACAGTTGATATATTAGGTAATATGAAAACAATTATTAAAAAAATATGGAAATGGTTCATAACTTTAAAATGATAGTTATATTAGGTTGGTATTTAAATAGCATGTATGTATGTATGTAATATAACAGACTAATTTTTTTCTTTCATAAATGGCTAAATCCTATTGGTGTTGAATTAACTTCATTATTTGTAGAAGAAGAAAATTATGGTCGAAATGCTGATTTGATTACAAAGCATTTCATAGCTGAAGGAGTTGTATGTGACCATTCTATATTAATTGCTGATATTGAAAAGAAACCTGAAACAATAGTAAATTTTTTGTTTGAATACATTGTAGACATTTTAAAAGTTAATAATTATTATTAGTTAATTATATTATATTATATTTATTAATATTTATAATTATTATTAGTTAATTATATTATATTATATTTATTAACTAATTATTTTAGGGTTTAAATATTTTTGTAAAACTTTTATTCAATATTAGTTTTGGTATAGAATAAAATATTTACTGTACAATTCTTATAATTTAAATAAATAATAATAGACATAAGAAATTTATTATTTAAAATTAAAACTAATTGTATTAAATTATTCAGTAAAAATTAAATTAAATTAATAAGTATATTTGTTTTAATTTTTTAATTGATGTATTTAATTTGTGTTAAGGCAAACAATTTACCAAAACCCACCCAAGAAGAAAGTTTCCAACCTACAGATGTTGTTGAAGATTTTAAAATAGCATGGCGGTACAGCCAAAATCCAATATATGATTCTAAACCACATCAGACATCCATATCTTTTGGACATACATTCGATATGTCAGCAAAAATTCCTATTGATGAATTACAAAACATTAAATATTGGCCAACTGAAAAATCACAGGGTATTTACTTGAATATATATTATAACTAACTTACTTAGATATTATTAGTACAGTTATACACTTATATGACTTAGTGTTTATTATTTTTCATTTTGCCTTCAGGTACTAGTTATTCTCAGTTGTTGGAATGCATAAATAAAATTGTAACTACTGATGGTTTTAGTACCAAGATTCCTGTTGAACAAAGACGTATATTAAGAATAACAATAAGTAATTTGTTTTCGCCGATTTGGGATTCAAATGATATGGACATTGTTACATTTTTGCACAAACTTCGAATTCTAATACGTTCTTCATATGCTACTTGTCTTATAACAACTCGAGCTCAAATTATAAATGATGTAAGCATTTATTTTATATTCAATACTTAATTATTAAAAGCAACTAATTTAAATATATTCAGTATAATATAAAATTTTTATTTTTATTAGGTAGTTAAATGTCGAATAGAACATTTTGTTGATACAGTACTAATTCTTAAACCCATGGAATTAAGTTCTTGTGCCGATTATAATGGAAAGCTTATCATTGGTAAATTAGCGTCATTTAATACCTTTTTATATGAACCACTATGTGTAGATTGGGCTACAAAACTCACAAGAAAAAAATTATGCATTGAGGTATTATTAATAATTTATTAATTTGTTTAGTAATATTTTTGTTTATTAAGTTATATTCTTTCCAAGGTAACACACTTAACTAAATTTAATTTAGAACAATTTTGCTTAAAATACTGTTATGACACCAAATGCTCATTTTAATAGTTATTGGGTGGAATATTCTGGGTTACTAATACATATTATTAAGATTATTACATATTATTTGGTAAAATATTAGGTCTTATTATAATAAAATCAATCTTTTTTAATTTATTTAAATATAATTATATTATATGTATGCCATGTATTTATTTTTGAACAATGAATTCTTAAAATTTAGTGTTATATAGGAAGTTATATATCATATAGGAAGCTTATACCCATCCAGATACTATATAAATTCTAATGAATAATATGTTTTTATTTTTGTAGAAATTGCATCTTCCACCTTGCCTAAATGATGATGAGAATAATGAAAATGTTCAGAGCATGCAGTTATCATGTGCTTCAACTACTTCTAAATTAGATTTTTAATTTGTTAAAATTTTATTAAGTATTTATACAGGTATACAATTTTCATCATTAAAGTGCTATTTTTATTCATTACACTTTATTTGTTTTGTTTATTATCATTATTTTTTTCTTAAAAATTGTAAATTGGCGTGTTTATTTACCAGTTGATTTTATACTACCGTAATTGTCTGTTTAAAAAAAATATGATTCTCATGAATTAAAGAAAATTGAAAATGATAAGCCTCAATAAAATCCTAACCGTGACAAAAAGGCTGTTCCAAACCATCCACCTTAGTGAAGCTGTCACATCTATATTGTAGCCAAATCACCAAGTACAAAACAAATAAGTCAAGGTGAAACTACAAAGATAGAAATAGGATCTATTTACTGAAACTATCTGGCATAATAATTGATAATTTATTATTAAATTATGTCCATATATAATTTTAGTTTAGATTGATTTCTCTGTTCAACTTGACTAGCAGTCTTTAACCATTAATAATTCAAATATTGAACTAAATTAAATATGTCTCAGTCATATTTCGATGTGTATTATGTAAATTGTAAACCATCTGCATATAATGTGAACAGGGTTTTATATAAATATTATAATATAGTACATACAGTCTTTGGTATTAATCGCTTTCTGTTTTAACTTAACATACTTACAATGTAATAATGGCATAGGTATCAAGTCTATACATTGAGTAGAATCAGGCATAAAGAAAACTATGAGAATTATATAATGTTTTATTCATTCGAGGATCACTCATCTGATTCTACTCCAGCAACATTTGAACCACTATAGTTTAATTAATTTAACCCTTTTTGTGCTGCTATTATGTGATAGATCACCACTGTAAAAAATAGTCAAATAAATTCATGTGTCCAACATGTTTGTCTGTGTAAATTCAATGTTTAATGAACATTTACATTAAATATTTAACATTAAAGAACAATAACAATTATTTTTAGTATGCAAATACATAATTTAATTAGATGTTTTTTTTAAATACATGGATGCATGACAAAATAATTAGCTGTTTTGACAATAAAAGCAAACTATTTACTTATCAATACAGTGAGAACTGTCCAAGAAGTATTCTCATATAGGTAAGTTTTTGGCATATTTATCGATATTCCATTACATATTTATATTCATATAGGATCAAAAAATGCATCATCCTAGACAGATTCTCATATTCATTTACTCTTATTTTCTAATCCAAAATAAATTTTGTTCTAACATTTTCACAAACAATACATTCAATTAAAATAATAAAAAATGTTGGAAGTACAAATTTGTATTCAATAAAACATTACATTAAAAAGCATTGGGCATGGTTGTACAATTGTAAACATAATAATCAAGAATTACTATTAAAAGTTAATTAAATATTCAGTTTAAAAATCTCTATAAAAATATACTTTTATTTGGAAGTACATACACAAAACATTAGTATAAATATTAAATAATAATAAATAAATAACACCAAATTCTTATGATTCATGACTCGACTAGATGAGTTACCATAATAAATGAAAAGCAAAAAAAGCCTTAAATAAATACTATTGTACATTGTGTATATAATAGTCAATAAAAATTTACGAGCACTTTATAACTATAAGGTAATACAAAAGTTAATCAACCAAAGCGATAACACATAGTTAAAATAAAATTTATGTATCCGAGAAATATTTGTGATAGTAGATATCACTGTCTTATTATTTGAAATACGAGTTTATTTGTTTGATTTATATTATGGCATGTTCTCAAATCCCATATTTTTAGCAACAAATTTAATCAACTAATTATGACACTTAATTTTAACACAAAAAAAAATACATATAAGAGTATAATTTTGATTAAAAAATAATAGATTGGTTTTAAAATAAAAATAGTTAAATACATGAGCTAGGCATTTGCCGATTTAGGTTATAATAAAATACAATAAAAATTAAAAATGTTTGTAAATAATAAATAAAAAATTGAAATTATAATTATAATAAAAATACTAATTTGATTTGTAGTTATTTCAATTAATTTACTGATCCCTCATAATTTAACAAAGCATATGCATTATGATAATACTTTTTAAAAATTACAATAATTCAATTTGAGATCAATGTTTTACTTATCACACTTCAGATGGTCCCAAAATAGATGAATTACCAATGGATACAGCCATTTTGGGTAACGATAACTTAGGATGTTTAGGACTAGTCTTAGAAAATAATACATTGTTAGTTTCCCCAAACATTTTACGAAAACTGCAAACAGAACAAAATGATTAAATAGCTATCATATTATGAAACTATTATAACTTAAATGAAATATAATATTATGTACTTACAGTTTACGAATACCAGATTCTGATCGTTTCCATGGTGCATCATCAGGTTCTAGAGGTAAAGGTCCTTGAACAGGGCCTTCTTCCTGTTCGTCATCAGATCTAAATAAAATACAAATATTACATTAATACATGGATTCAATAAAAAAATTTGAAAAAAATCTTAAAATTCAATCTAACTAGCATACTTGATATTATGAAACAATTTTTATGTAAGCAAAAGCTTACTTTTGGAGGTTGAAACGTTTTTTCAGTTTATATACAGTCAATAAGTCTCGTTTTTATGGTAGTTGGGTTTGTTGTAGTTGATTTAGTCTTTAAGAAAAGAAAATTATTTAATGATCTACCACCGTGCATTAAATGCGAAATGAAAATATTTTACAACAGCAATAATTGTAATAGAGCAACTCATAAAAGACCAAGTAAGCGTTTTATGGCTTATAAGTCATTACCAATATGTCATCAACTGTATTCAACCATGTGTAGTAATTTTTGAGACTTACCTGCATGGGGATGTAACATCTGGTGAGCTTTCTGAGGTGATGGCAGACACTTGCGTGTTTTTCGTATCGATCGGAGTGGTGTTAGGAGTTTTTCTGCAACTGTCTGTTCTGGTGCATTGTCGTAAGATAATTCTTCGTATCCTCGTTTCTTGCATTTCATCCCGTGCCTGGCTAATGTACAAGTTTACATGCACAAAGTGGTAGATTTGTGGTAAACCAAGCAAATTGTAAGCATACAATGTACCAAGCGTGCAAATGGAAAATAAAAATGTGCTTATTTAGTAGGATAATACTTAATTTACTTTTAAGATGAATTTATTGGTAGGTAGTTAGTTAAAAATAAAGAGTTTAAGTATAATATATCTTTCAGTATAAAATGTTGTTAAAGCGGAATATTTTAAAAGCAATTTAGTCAAAAAATTTATATTTAATTGTACGTACGATTCAGTCAATAATTGTTCTACTGGTCTATATTGTGAGAGTTCATCTTCAAGATCATTCACACGAGTTTTTAAGTCATTACGTTCAGTCAAAATATCTTTCAATTCATTAGTTGTAAACTTTGGTCTATCTGGATCATCTAAATCATATATGGCTTTATTTTTTAAATCTGGTATATCATCCTAAATAAACAATAAACCATAATTAGATATGCATATAACATTTTTTATTGATAAGAAGTATAATGTTACTAACCCTATACTTGGAGAGATCTTCGTTTTCTTTTTGAGCCATACCAAACCTTTGTCTAAGCGAAATAAATTCTTTTTGTTGCTTTTGTAGTTGAGAAAGAATATCAGCTCTTTCTTCAACCAAGGAACGACATTGTGTCTGAACAAAACGATGCTTACGCCGTAAATCTTTTAAAGTTGTTTGCAGTCTTTCCATTTGAACAGTCAACTGTAAATTATAGTAATATGTATAGATTTATTAAACAGTACACACACAAATTATTACAATGTTAACTTACAGAATCAACTTCATTGCTTTTTGAATTTAATTGATGTTCATAGCTTCTAATACTATCACGCATATGATCAACACTATGGCGCAAACGTTGAAGAGCTACAGTATCAACATCAGGACTTAAAACTTGCGCTAAAACATAATTAATTATTTATTAGTTTAAAATTAATATTATTACTACTTATATTCTAAATAATACATTTTGAGTCAACAATCCTATCCTTTTCAGCAGCTTGTAAGGAATCTGTCAATTTGCGGTTATCATCTTGAAGTCTAGAAACTGTAGTCAACAATTCATTATAGTCTTCACGCCATTTATCTTCAACTTGTTCCATTTCCTGAAAGGTAAAATAATAAGTAAATAATATAATGAGTATACAGTTTGATTACAGATTTCCATACTAAATATATATATATAATAAAAAACTGAAGCCTTCTATCAAATTGTTTGTAAACGTAAAGTCATTGATATAAATAAAAATAAACCCACGAGTGTTCTTATACTTTTAAATTCTTATAAACATAATATATTAATATGTAACGTTTTGAAATATGAACCATTTAACATTTTTTACACTGCCCATTATATTTAGTTTACCTAACAAAACATAGAACTACTTTATGTACCCAGTTAAATAGTCCAAGACCATACTCATTCAGAACACAAAATAACTTTTAATTACCTATTTTATCAGGAATCATAAAGTTGATTTGATGGATTAAGCCACTATAAATGACCTAATTATATAATTTATACATTATAAATAACATTTATAAACATAATAACTATAAATACCTTTTCGTACTTGATCCTATCTTCAGATCGTTCCTGCTTGTCCATTTCAAGTTGTTGTATTGTTGCTCGCAAGTCGTCCACAGTAGTGTTCTCGCGTTCGTTCTTCATAGCCAACATTTCCATCTGTTCTAGGGCAGTGACCACCTTAGGCATCAGACCTGTTATGGCATCGGTACCATAAGTATCGATGATCGACTCAAACTCGCGGCCGATGTCTTGCGCGATGTCATAGACGTCGATTACGGACAGTGAACACTTGTAGTTTTCCATTTTCGATGAGTCGACGACGTGCAAGAGCATTAGAGTAACCAATTAGTTAAGTACTAGCGTTATAAACGTCTAACACTGACGAACGACGGTCACTGACCACTGTTCAATGTTCACTGTGATCACTGCTATTTCGGTATGCGGACAAACCCGCGGGCAATAAAATCGGTTCCAAAATAGAAGTGTAATAAAATGCGAAGAATGTTTTGATGCGGGTTGAGCAGAGAAGTTGGTATTGACTTTTTACGTGATTGCTCGGGCGTCTAATCAATGGACCTGTTGACCTTTAAAAAGGCTCGAAATGCCAAACGTCTGATAACGACGAGAAGTCTTCTTAGGCGGTCCACAGATCTGCGGTCGGCCACGGATTTCTGTTCGAAATGTTCCGAACACAGCACACCTTCCCAAGGCGATTGCCAAACGGGCGCGATCAAACGATTATCATTTATCATTATCAATTATCATTTATCTCGTCGTTTATTATTGTTAAATAGTGGTCGCGCGCAATCAGTGCGAAACGATTATTCCCACTTTCCCACTTTTCCAGCGACAATAATAAATAAATAAATACATGGAATACTCGAAACGGACGTAACCTCGAAAGAGCGGTACGTTTGCCATACTCCTTGGGTGCTAGGGTTGGCAACACTCCGTAGTGACGTGGCAACGCCGCCACCGATCACTGGACGACAATAGCGAAGTGCCGTAGGTCGATGCTATTGCTCCGTTCGCCATCAACCATCGTTCATTTCGTTAGACGTCGTCGTCTGCTGGTCGTCTCTCCGACCAATATCGTTTCTTCTAGTGTTTTTTAACTTTAAATTTTTTTTATCCGGTTCGATCCTTCGACTACTTCATCATGGTAAGTATTTGTCCCTCTCAACTAACTCTTCGATCCGTCCTCCGGCGTTATTTACTTCGATAAATGTTAAATTAATTCCTAGTGCTTTATGCCATCGTGTGTATGTCACTCGTTCTGTATATTTTTTGCACACGTCACACATGTATCTACTTTTTAATAACTTCATTTTTCACATTTTTAAAACTTGTAATATAGCATTTTATATACCATTTAGTATGTATGTCAAAAAACAATTCCAGCCATGTAAAGAAAAATACACGATAGTTCCACGTGACTTATTATCTTATTCCTATTATGATACAAATATTGACGTTCAACACGTCTGTTAACTATTGTACCGTACTGCAAATTTTTCAGTATAATATTTCTTTTTTATTATTTCTATACTTTCGAAATGCAATTCATTTAGTGAACGTTTGATTAAATTTCTTTTTAATATGGTATCGGAAAATTAAATTAAGTTGGCTCTGATGTTTTATGTAATAAATTTGGTTAAAAATGTTTGCCTCCGGTGTTAGATAATCAATACTATGGTAATTTATTCCTTAAGTTTTACCAGTCCGTGTATTTATTCTTTGTAATGACCGTTAAGTCTGGTTCACAGTTTCCACTTCAATTTTTAATAACACGTGGTCTCACATTTCTCAATAGTTTTATTTAACCTCTTTTGAACGGCTATTCATTTCTTCATGTGGTTATGTTCATAGTCTCATCGTAAATTCAGTGCGCCTCGTCATGGTTCCATGGGTTTCTACCCAAAGAAGCGTGCACGTCGTCATCGTGGTAGAGTAAAGTCTTTCCCCAAGGATGACCCAAGCAAACCTATTCATTTAACTGCTTTTATTGCCTACAAAGCTGGTATGACCCATGTTGTCCGTGAAGCTGATCGTCCTGGATCAAGTAAGTTCACTGGCCTTTTCCCTTAGTTGAGTTAAATTTTTATTCTATGTAATCTTATAGAACTCAACAAGAAGGAAATTGTGGAGCCTGTTACCGTTTTGGAAACTCCACCAATGATCATTGTTGGTGTTGTCGGTTATGTTGAAACTCCATATGGTCTTAAACCATTGAAGTCTGTGTTTGCTGAACATCTGTCTGAAGATTGTCGCAGACGTTTCTACAAGAACTGGTATGTTTAAATTTATATTCCTTATTAAATAGCCAGTGATGATTTAGTTAAAAAAATGTTTACAGTTAGATACACTGAATACTATGATGCCACTTTACTAGGGCGGTCTGAGGCTTTATTTATGATTATTTTATTTTTTGTATACACCTAGATTGATATTTCTTTAATCTCTTTGTATAAATTTTAACTATTTATCTCTCCTCTCCGCTAGCGGACGAGAGTAAAACTTATTGCCGAGAGTTTCAATATTATTGAAATGCGGCTAGAAGAGATAGTTGCGTCTCCTCTCTAGACTTGTCTATGATGAGACCACTCTTCATTTATGTGTTTTACGTTAAGGTACAAATCCAAGAAGAAGGCCTTTGTCAAGTACTCCAGGAAGTGGCAAGATGAAAACGGCAAAAGACAAATTGCCAAAGATCTTAATAAAATTGCTAAATATTCCAAAGTTGTCCGTGTTGTTGCTCACACACAGGTAATACTTTTAATAATTTTTTTTTTTAAAAGTTTTCTACCGATGATGAATCTAGTTATACAGTTAGACCCTGAAATTATTAATTTGATGTCAATCTCTAGGGCGGTCTGAGGTTTTTAAATCGCTCTTTCTGTTCATATTTTTTAAATTTCTTTTTCTTTTATTAATCTATCTCATCATTTTCCAGATGAAATTGTTGAAGAAACGCCAGAAGAAGGCCCATATCATGGAAATTCAAATCAATGGTGGAACTATTGCTGAAAAGGTTCAATGGGCTAAAGAACATTTTGAAAAGCCTGTACCAGTATCTCACGTTTTCGCTCCCGATGAGATGATTGATTGTATTGGAGTCACAAAGGGTCGTGGATACAAAGGTCTGTATTCATTAACTGAAATATTGAAATTTAAAAAAAAAAAATTATAAAATGTTGTATTTTAGGTGTTACATCTCGTTGGCATACAAAGAAATTGCCCCGTAAGACGCATAAAGGTTTACGTAAAGTAGCTTGTATTGGAGCATGGCATCCATCTCGTGTCCAGTTCACTGTTGCACGTGCTGGTCAAAAAGGTTACCATCACCGTACGGAAATCAACAAGAAGATTTATCGTATTGGACTTGGAATCCATACCAAGGATGGAAAGGTAGAGATTGTTTTGTCATTTAATTTGAAGGATTTTGTTATTATTTCATTGATGGATTATCATTGATAATCAAACGGTGAAAGGGTTGTGTTATCATGACGTATATACCGTTTCATCATAAATTGATTTAGCCTGCCAAACTTTCGAGTTAGGATTGTGGCTAAAGTTGGGCATTATTCCGTAACGTGTAAGAGCCCATCGGGCTGTGACTTGCTAGTAGACCATGCCTGGCACATTTTTTTCCAATATTACTAGTCTTGGATTGAATGACGATAATACATGATGTTTGCATTCTTGATTATTGTGAAGATACCACCATGCTGCCTTCCTACTGACAAACCAAGACTAATAACTATGTTTTATCTAATTTCATTTTGATGAATAGTTTTACTATTTAGATAGGATAAGGATCTTGTTATAAATCGAGATGTATAGGCTATCACATCATAAATCAATTTGACCCTCTGACCTTTGGTTTAGATTGGTGTTAAAAGTAGGCATTATTCCGTAACATGCAAGAGCCCGTCGGGCGGTGACTTGCTAGTAGACCATGCCTGGTACATTTTGTATAAGTCTTGTATTGTATGATGATAATACATGATGTTTGCATTCTTGATATTGATGAAGATACCACCATGCTGCCTTCCTCTGACATACAGACTATACAATTTTCTTTTATTAATATTAGCGATATGTATTTGAAAACCCGTAACTGGACGTTGCCAATATTACTACTAGTCTTGGATTGAATGACGATAATACATGATGTTTGCATTCTTGATTATTGTGAAGATACCACCATGCTGCCTTCCTACTGACAAACCAAGACTAATAACTATGTTTTATCTAATTTCATTTTGATGAATAGTTTTACTATTTAGATAGGATAAGGATCTTGTTATAAATCGAGATGTATAGGCTATCGCATCATAAATCAATTTGACCCTCTGACCTTTGGTTTAGATTGGTGTTAAAAGTAGGCATTATTCCGTAACATGCAAGAGCCTTTCGGGCGGTGACTTGCTAGTAGACCATGTCTGGTACATTTTATTTTAGTCTTAAATTGTATGATTTACATACATGATATTTATGAAGTTATAGATTTGCTAGTTATTATATAATTATTAAGAGATCGTGTTTTTCTGGTATAGATATCATACGAAAAGTTATGATTGACATTTGACAATGATATGTATACCCCATGCTCTATTGACACAAATGATTATTAGAATTAAACAATTTTGCAACTTTATTTTTATTTTTTTAACTTAATTTTAATTGGCTTCATGTTTTTTCTTCTAGGTCATTAAGAACAATGCATCGACTGAGTATGATTTGACAGAAAAGACCATTACTCCAATGGGAGGTTTCCCTCATTATGGTGAAGTCAATAATGACTTCATTATGATTAAGGGATGTTGTGTTGGCCCTAAGAAGAGAGTCATCACTCTTCGTAAAGTAAGTTTTTTTTTCCTGTATTGAATTGATTTTTCTTTTTGAAAAAACCAATGATGAAAAACCAGAGCCAATCCTACGAGTGTCTGTGAATTAAACGCTTTATCCCTTTTTAACTGAGGTTTTTTCAATATCAAATTTGCATTAAAAGGATATATGTTACTTTCTTGCATTTACATTTAATTAACGACCAATGACGATTTTTTTTACTAGAGCCAATATTTTAATGATTATCAAATGAGTTTCTTTTATCGCATTGATAGGACCGAGGTCTCTAAATAGTAAATTGTATTATGTATGAAAGTTATGACCAATGATGTACAACAAACTAGAGCCAATTATTTCATGAAATATACAATGATTGTTATGTTACACGCATTGATAGGACTGAGGTCATATTTGTTTATTTTCAATATATGGTCAAATTTCCCTATTTACATAAATTTAATGTTTTTTCCTAACACATGTATTTTATTTACAGTCCTTGTTGGTTCACACAAAACGTGCTGCTTTGGAGAGCATCAACCTGAAATTCATCGATACCTCATCCAAATTTGGTCATGGACGATTCCAGACTGTTGCTGACAAGGCTGCTTTCATGGGTCCAATGAAGAAAGACAGGATTCGAGAAGAAGAGAAGGCTACAGCAGCTGCGAAATAATTGTAAACTTTATGTTTGGATAATTTTTAATAAAAACATGAAATCTTAACAAAAATAAATGTTTTTTATTTTCATAATTCTTATGGGACAGCTCTGGAGACTACACTTCAATCTTCCCTTGTTTGTATTATATGTATAAATTATATATGTTTATAAATGTACTTAATGTGCATATGTATTGCCATGTTGGTAATTGTAAATATTCTTTTATTAAAGAAGTTAATTTATGAAATCTTGATTTCTCAATGAATGGTTTTTTTTTATTTTTTTACATGTAACATGGTATTATAATTTGTCTAAGTAAGAAACTTGAAGACATTTTGAATGCCTTGAGGATGCCTAACATAATCTTCAATTTATGGTGGTCCTCTTGTTTTCATTTTTCTAAAACCACTATTTTGTGCTCTTCACTGTTGCCATGACAATATATAGATTTATAATACGGTCTGTTAACGAGTCAAAATGAGTTCATAATCAGTGGTGTTTCAGATTACCTGCTGTATTCTCTGGTCAGTGGTCACCTATGCCTGATCGTGACTGTGAGTGTCGTTCGGGACAATACCCATAATGCATTTTAAATTATTTGAACTCTTCAGTAGTATCTATGTGTCAGCCTTTATGCCCATGCAAAGTAGATTACTGGCTGTATCAATCTCATTTTGAACAGACTGAAAACGGCCCAACTGATTCAGAATTACATTTTATTTGAATTATTATTGTAGGATGTTTGATTAAACAAGTTAGTTGCTAGGATACTGTTGCTTAGGTAAACGTTTTAAACCATCTGTTCTGATTCTATAAGGCGATGTGTATGAACGTAACAAAATTATCAAATCGTAGCTGAATACTAGGAATTATATATAATTGAATTCCATCGAAATGCAAGATTCTACGATTAGACCGAAGAAAATGATTAGCATCGAAACAAATTGCGTAAAAGCTGTCTCTACGTATATGCAAGTCAAAGCGGAGGCAAATGATTTCATCAAGTGTGTAAAATTATACATATTGCAATTAGTAGAATTTAAATAGTAACTGTCCTTCTGTACATGGGATTTCTAAACTCTGTTTGAGTGAAAACATCTCCGGTCTTGGCTACGCTACTGAATCTGAACAATTTTCAGGAAATTTCCGGAGTGGGATGCGTTGCCGCAGGCGTTGGACAACCAGTTGATAATGGCCGTTCGGGAACGAGACGCCGCCAAAACTCGATTGGAAGTCAAGCGCAGAGAAAAAAAAACGTTTGACAAGGAGATGAGTGTTAAGTGGAATAATCTGAATCGGAAACTGAAGACACTGCGAGAAGACGAACTAAGGCACGAACAGTTTTCTTTGGTAATCATGTTGTTAAATATTATTGGGTACAAACGGTTTTTCCACAGGCCCGTGCATCTATAACTATGGTCCCCTCTCCTCTGCCTTCATGCATTTTGATCTATATCAGTGGTCGGCAACCGTCGGCCCGCTTTATATTCTAAAACTTTTTTCCCTGAACTTCCTGAATTATTTTCATAAATTAAAAATATAACCGCAAAATACTTCAGTATGTTTGGAACCACTTACGAGTGTGAACAGGATTTTACTCACTTGAAAAAAATTAAAAACCTATACAGATCACCTTTTAACTGATGACCATCTCCACCATGTTCTTAGAGCGGGCACAAGTAATTTGAATGTGGAAATCGAAAAATTAATTAACAATATCCAACAACAAAAATCACATTATGCATTTTACCAGTACATTACATCCATATTTTCATATTATAATTATATAAAAAACTGTAATTTTTATTTTATACATTTTATTATTTTAAGTTTTAGATAGTATTTTTTTTGTATAGTAAATAATTAAAGAATAAAATGTTTTTTATTTGTTTTCTGGCCCGTGAACTTTTTTTAATTTGTAAATGTGGCCCGAGAGTTCAAAAAGGTTGCCGACCACTGATCTATATCATACCGCCCTACCCTCTTGGACTAGCAACGTAGTATTCACTGGGTATAAGGACTTTTTAATGCATAAACGATTTATTCAGTCATAAATTAGATAATATGTTTATTGCCGGGCACCGGTTGGGTAGGCGAACCTTCAAATTAACTAGCAACAGGCGTTAACGGTGTTGTTATAAGATATTAATTCATCTACCGATTGAAAAGGGACGGGTGTTGTGCTACAAAATAGGTCGGTGTTTCGTGTCGTTCGCGCTTGTTATATCTCTCGTATACATTTTTATATTTCACTCGAGTGCAAATTGTGGGTTCCGCGTAGAAAGTATGGTAGGTACCCGCAGAGATTCGCGGGGGTAGTAATAGTAATCTCAACCGATCGGTGCAAATACAGGGTTGTGCTCGTACAGGAAACCGAGATGAAATGCGAAATGCTCTCGAGAAAGACGGACGAGGACGGCGAAGAAAAGAGACGCTACGAAGTCCAAAGCGTGCCGACACAGCAGTCCATACTGCAGCTGGAAGAGGCTGCTGATAAGATGCAACACAGCGTGGACGAGTTGAAGCCGTTCGAGGTATAAACATTTTTTTTGTTTTGTGTTGCATTATAAATTAAAAAACACGAATATTGAATACACAGGACCTATATTACAGAGGTGTATAAAACAATAACAACAATAATGAAATTGTATGTGGCTCATGCGAAAACTCGAACACTTCACCTAATACGTATCATATTAGGTTCATTTTTTCGAGTTGTAATCTGATATTTTATTTATAATGTACCTAATTTTGCTTTTCATAATTACTTACGTACATCATGCAGTATATTTTTATTCGTGTTGGAACTTACAAATGTAACCGTTTACCCGGTGGCGTCATTTTAGTTTTTCCTAGAGTAGGGCAGTCGGCATGCTCGTATTATTTTGCCGACTCGGAGTTAGTCTTACATCAACTATCATACACTTGTGAATCCCCCCCCCCCTCCTAAATGATGCCACTCCGTTTACATGCTATGTTTCGTGTGGGAACTTACCAATTCCTCAATGTGCGATCCGACGGAAGTATAGAAATCTATACAGCTTATACTGTAGCTTGTCGTGTAACTCTCAAGTATATATTATGCACAATAATTATACATTTTAATACAATTTATATATTCCATTCTAATTCTTATATTTTGTGTCAAGGATTATCTCGAAAAAGTAGTGGAGGAGTCCAAAGAGTTTCAAAATATCGATGACGTGATAAAGAGATACGAAAACTTGACGAATATTAGAAAGGAATTGGCGCAGAAACACGAAAAGAAAACTGCGGACTTGAAACGGTTAACAACTGACGTGTTTAGACGTTCAAAGGTAACTATAGAGATACATAATATAGCTGACTTTTATCATTTTATAATAATAACTATAGCAACTCCGCTCCATCCCTAAAACTCCCCTTTCACTCAGGATACATATACCTAGGTGAACTAAGTGGCGACCTCATATGATGATTGATAATTATAATATACCTACGTGTGTTTTAGCATAATAACTAATAACTTAGAATCTAAGTTATTCTGAGATCATAAACAGAGAAAATTACTTTTTAATAAGTGAATGTTGCGGGAAAGTCATTGGGAAGTTATGTAATAAAAGAGATGCGAACTTGTTTGCTATTGTACACAATTAATTAAATTAGAAGATAAATCATAAAAATATTATAATTTATGGAACTACTTAAATTAATAAACAAGGGGTGATAATTAATTTTATTTATATTATACAATGAAGTAAGTAATTACCACCATCAATACCTTAATAATTTTTATACACCTAATTAATAAAAATGGTACTGGTGGGTGAGGAGGTGTAGCCCTCCACGGTTTATCAATTTATAAATATTAAAAAAATTATTGTGAACGATATATTGTGAAACAGAGTCAGTCCACCTGCATTTTTCCAATTTGATCACTGTCTAAAAGTTTACTGTATACATAACAAATATTTCTTTGCATGCACGTTTTAGGTGTTTTAAAGACCTATCATAAGAACGGAATTATGTTAAACATTAATTAAAATTCAAAGCTATTGTTGTTATTAATTGTATCAAACTGGAAACTATGTACAGATACTTGGTGTTTTGGTTGAGAAAAGCGTATTTTAGTTATTTTGAAATAAAACATGCAATTTTTTTAAGTCGTTCGAGGTATTATAATAGCACACGTGTAAATTGTTTGTAGTTTTACTAGTTTTAGACATTTTCATTATGCTTAAATGCTTCAATTTTTAGATTATAGAAATATGTACAGGTACATTCAGTTTTAAGGGTAGAGTTATATTTTACTGGTAACATGATTATTAGCACTGCAAATTTTTTAAATCTTGTTTGTGTGCATTAAAAATACATTTTTCTATTTAACAATACCAACATGGTTTTTTCCCGTGTAGGAAACGAGCGAAGAGGCCGAGCACATTTCCGTGGAAATGGCAGAAGTTGTTGAATCGTTGGGAAAATTGAAGGATGAGATGATAAAAATTGATGTGGCATATCGTAAAATCGAAAACGTGGCCAAGGAAAAGAAAATCGAAGCCGACGTGGTAATATTGATTTCTGAGAGTAACGATTAAAAAAAATTGTAATTCCGTTTTTTTATTTTACCGTCGTCGTACATAATATATGTATAGGTAGCCGCCTCGGTGTGGAATATATACAGGCAGATGTGTAAGCGTGTAAAGAAGTCGGTGCCTAACAAAAGACCAGACATTGAAGTTCAGTTGGCTTTTATTGCTGAGGAGTACCAACAGTTGACCAAAGTACTGAACATGGCAGAAAAAATTAAAGAGAAAACAAAAAAAGGGCGATTTTGAGAAACTAAAAACCGTGTTAAAAACATATATATATTTTTATTTGTCTGCGGTGTATGCAATTTTTTATGAGGTTTAACGCTTGTTCTAACACAGTCATCTTCTGACGATCGAGTCACACGACCGCCAGAGAAGTCACTTTTGTTTTTCAGTCTCCTGTCGATTTATTTTATCGTTTTACCTTTTTAGACTTAATGTTATAGTTCTACTCAAACTTACCATAGATTAAATATACAGTATAATTAATCTATGGTGACAGGCTCTTCCACCGTAAATTTGGGCTAGATTTGACAAAAACATTGATAGGACTACAAATTCTTGCGAATCGTTAGCCATTCAAAGCCGAATAAAAAAATTACAAGTGCCCATCCTACTATATTTTATTTTATGAAGACTTTGAAAAACATTCAGATTTCAGACATTAAACTATGTTAAATTTCAAAGTAATAACCCAAGGAAACTCACGAGCAAACTGGAAAGAAATAACCAATACTTTGAAAATTGTATGACTGAGTACATTTATAAGAAGCTTACGCGAATTGAATATTTAAAGAAAGTTTGCTTCGATTTTAAATTTTATATATTACATTTTTTTTTTTTTGAACGCACATTTTTAACCAAGCCTACTTTAAAGTTGACAATTCTAACTTCTTTAACTTCTTAGCATAAAATGTGCGTAATTAAACGGGATTAGATTAGATATGCTTTTATGGGCAATACGTTATTACTTACAACTATTATATATTTATATATAAATATTATTAGTGTTGATAGTTAACTGAGTGTACCATTATTATCTAATCATGTCGGACGATATATTTAATTTAATAGTTATTGGTTATTACTTATTATGTAGTTATTACTATATCATAGTATTTATAATCAATGTTATAACTTATTAGTTATTACTTATTAGTCATTACTTATCCTAGTATATATTATAGTATTATAGTATGTTATTACTTATTTGGTACTACAATTAATTATAGCATAAATTTATTCTATAATCGATGGTAATATGTTAATCCAGGCTTGCCTATTGCTATGTTAGGCATGTTTTCATTAACGACTCTTTTCTTCTATGAAGCGTATCAAAAATTGGTTACGAACTAGTAGGCTTTAAGACTATTTTTAAAATTTAGCTGTTCAAAATTCTGAAAACGATATATTACTCATTAAAAACTGAAGATATATTAAAAGTGCATTGTGCTGAAGACAGGATATTTTTTTATTAGAATAAAATGTTTATAAGCGAATTTATATGTACTGAAAAAATAGAGTTAAATATATCTGTATATATAAAATAAGATGTCCTGACTGACAAGACTGATTCATAATCAACGCACAGCCTGAACTATAATAACTATTGACTTGAAATTTTCGAGATATGTTTGTATTACGGGCCTAGGTGTGCAATAAGTGAACAATAATAAATACTTTTAGCCCCCCCCCCCCCTTCAAATGTAAGCTTGCAACTATAGTTAATCAGTAAAATCTTTTAATTTTCCTATGTACCTATTATAATCATTTGAATCGACTTTATAAAGCAGAGTGGAGTACCTAATAAAATAAGAGTCTAACTACATGCGTAATGATACATACCTAAAAAAAATGTAAAAAGCATCTATTGTGAGACCGAGAATCTTACTCAAAAATCTTTCAGCGATAGTTAAAGTTAGGATATTACATCTGAATTCCAATCTGTTATTATAGTTACTACTTCCAAATATGATTTTAAAACGGTTAAAATAAATTTGAAGTATTATATAAGAGAACTATTGTGGTCAATGAATAGTTAGGTATATGAGTACTTTTTTTTTAAAATTATTTCTTAAAAATATCTTAAAAAAACTTAAACTCGTTGCTTCGGATTCTGAGAAAATGAATGTATGAAACACGTAAACTGTAAGAAATAAATGCAGTGTTTCACGGTAATAAGAATCACGCGGTTAACATTTTAAAAACACGTGATGTTATACATTTTTACTTATGAGTAGGTATATTTATATTATATTATTTATTACATAATAATACTGTTGTTTATTGATTTTTTGTTGTAGACAGTGAATAATATATACGATACCCCACTGAATGTCAACCACGCAATAATTTGAGTTAATTCAGCGATTATAACGCACAAAACAGCTATTAACGTTAAAACGTGTGGTTCTCAAACGTTTTACACAATATTACACCCATCTACGAAATGTACTTGTTGTGTAATACTGAAATTTATATTTATACATGCTTCGGTTATTCCAGAACAAAAGAATCTTTATTCGTGTAATTTCGTTGTACGTGTATACCTGGTTATACTACCATTATTTGATGAATATCATTATTTAAATTTTAAACGTTTCTGCACCCTTAGAAAATACAAATATGGATATGGACCTATTATAAAATCATTTTTAATTTTGTACCACCCCCACAAGACGTTAAGCTCATGTGGCTTACTTGGTCTGTATCTTCGTAAATATGGCATTGCATTCAGTAGAAATTTTATTTTCAGAGCTTTTAAAACAAAAGTAAAATATAATTTGTTTGAATTCATGAATAGTATAAATTTCACTTTTTAAACACTTTTACTAAGTATAGTTACTCGACAATACGAGAAGACCTATTAACAAGAGACCGCTGGTAAATATTACATTTTTCTATAATAGCCAACAGGGGATACTAACTGGTGTACTGCAAACACTTTTATTACGGTCCCTTAAAGAGTACCTTTAGTTTTTACATTTTATATGATGAAAAAAAAATTAACTGTAGGTAATAGAAAATAATCTATATTACTATAATCAAACTTTGGCGGAAAATAAATAGTGATGACACCAATAATAAATACGATAATAAAGCTGCCCTGCAGATGGAAATGAATGAGTTCCAGTAAAACTTGGGTTTAAAGGGAAAATGTATTCAAGTCCTTAAAACTTAACAGTGCGACCAGTTCAGGATGAAATATGTTTGTTCAAGTAAATCCTAGAACTAAAAAGGTGGTTACAAAATTGTGTACGGTGTTTGGTTTAACTTATGTGTGTGAAACTATGAAGCCGGTGTCAGTCGAAAATTAACTTTATAAATATGAATTATTATTTCAAATCACGGCCCCACTGTATAAAATTATGTTACAGTTACATAAAAAAAAACATTACCTTGAAACACTCCTATGGAACTTCTTAAGTAGTTCCTGACACATCCCATAAACGCTTTATGCCTTGTCCTTTGTGACTTAATAGTTAATTGTACAACGTGTACACGATACTTAACAGTAAAATAGGTATATTATGTTCCCTGAAGCTTTTTTTGAAACATTTCCATAAAGTTCTTAAAAAACATTTCTGGGATAACCGTTTTCAATTTATATTAATAATTTAATTATTAAATGTAACTCCAACACTAGCATAATACATTATGGTACGTTCCAACTATGTTTTGGAAGCGGTAGAGCTGAAATTGATTTAATTTGATCCCCTTTACTATTATTTGAGGATACTTTAACGGATATACTTTGAGGCACTCCATATAATATGATATTGTATATAATATAATATAATATAACATATATTAATTAAAAATATAATACATTATATTATTATAATAATATGATTTCCCTTCTTATTTTTCTCTATTTGCGTAGAGTAATATATAGTAATACACTTCAAGATATTCACCTAAGATGATTCTCAAATTTCGAATAATTAAATTTAAAAATCCGGATTCTCCGTATTCACTAACGTAACTGAGGATCCTTAGATGTCACAAGGGGGAGGGGCACAATAATTTGGGACCTTCTCCAAAGTAAATATTGAAAACTTCCAAATCGATGTACTTTACGAAAATTTAACCATATAAGTTGTACAACTTCGCAAACGTTTTATGGGTGTAAATAATATTTTGATAACAGGTTTTTAAATGTCCCAAGAAGTTTCATAAATCAAATAATTACCTGAATAATTTTTCGAAATAATTTCATGATTCGGAGTAATACGGAAGTAGCCTCAGTTTTAAAAATATTGCTCACTCTATACTGACTTCAGCTACAGCAAAACATTCGTTTAATCAAAATAAATAAAAAAAACTATCTTAGAAATACTATAAGGCACAAGCTCGATTATCAGATTTAAGTGTAGGTACTGAGTATTGAGAACGAGAGAATTTAGTATATATAAATACGATGATTCAAAAGTGTAGGGAAGCACAAATGTTAGTGTTACGCCACGTGATACCACGTTAATAAAAATCATAATTTATTGTTCTCTTTCGGGAGAGTGATCCGTAAAAATTTTGCAATGACGACCGAGTGTCGTAATATAATAAACCAAAGAATAATGAAATACAGAAATATTATCTAATTAAAAGGGACAATAGAGTTTTACTCTACGGAATTGCCATCATAATTATTGCTAGTATCATAAAAACCCAGACTCTAAACCGTTTTGTTTTTTTCGAGTCCGTATAAAATACATTTTGACGTCAGTTGAGGTTATCATCGTATTGTCTAAAATAAAAGTAAATATTATATTTTATATTTTAGAAAATATACTACAATTATTTATAAAATGTATCCAGGCCAACGTATTACATAAAAGAATAACAATCAACAATAGAACCTAGTCGATTACAAGTGAACGCGTGAAATAGCAATTGTTTGCCTTTTGTTTTAATTTGCCTACTTTATCGTAAGCTAAAATAAAACTATTTCACGAGCATCGAGACGATCTCACGTGAATTACCGACATAATATCAAGTGAGAATAGATAAAATGAACGGAAATATGAAATTTGGAAGCCCGGTCGATGGAAAAAAGCGAAAGAAGTACAAGTCGAAACTGTGGTCCGACATAGTGGATGAATACGAAGAGGATATGAGTAAGTTCTTGATATGGATAGTATATGGGGTAGTTTCTCTAGTTGATTATAATAATAACTATCAGAATTTACTCAAATCAGAGCTGGAGTTCCCGAAGGTGCCGTAGCCGCACGACTGCTCTTCAATTTATTCACCTCTGATCAACCTATCACCCCTTTCACTATTACGGCTGAATTATCCGTCGATAAAGCGATAAAAACTCTTCATTGAGATCCCATAACGGCTTCCGATGTAATCCAACAGCACCTACACCTCCAAGAAATCTGGTACAAAGACTGTGGGATCAAAATCAACCAATCCAAATCACAGCACTGCACATTCACGCTCAGACACATAAATACTGGCCCCCTATATAACATGAACAACATTCCACTTCCATATGTCCAAAACGTTCGTTATCTAGGCCTGTAACTAGACCAGCGACTTACGTGGGCAACCCATATCAGCAACAAACGCACCACCCTAAACAACAGATTCCATCAACTTAGACTCACCTCAAAGCACCTCAAATTAAACAACAAAATATTGTTATACAAAACATAACTCAAACCCTATGGTATCCAAATTTGGGGCTTGGCCAAGCCTTCTAATTTAAATCGTTATTCAAACCCTTCAGTCTAAACGCCTTCGACAAATCCCTAAAACTCCATTCTATGTCTCCAACCACTCAATTCATCAAAATCTCTCTATCCCTCTTATCCAAAAAGTCGCTGAAACATCCTATAAAAGATTCCATTCCCATCTACAAAACAATCCAAACCCTCTTATGACCAGTCCATTAGTTCCTATCATTACCGGTGACCCTGGAAGGCGACTTAAGCACAAGTGGTGCGCGAACTACTAGCTGAGTGCTAAAACCAAATAAATACGCTGAAGTATCACCAATGGGTGGGCCCTTCACTCAACAACTTTCAACGACCACATCATCTCAATTCACTTACGCTTATTATAAAATATAAATTATAGATTGTTTAATAAATATATAAATAACGAAAAAAAAATTGATAATACTATCATAGTGGCCGGATACTAACTAAAATGGTATCTTAAGTACACCTAATAAATTGTCACCACTGACCGACCGTTGTGTAAATATGTACTTCTTAACATTGGACATAAAGGATAAGATTTTGGTTGAAATAAATAAAAAATCAGTTTTTTTGGCGCGATATATACGCTTTTTACATTTATACGCAGCGCCAAAATTAGTGTCGATTCGCTTCATTAAATATAATGCTTATTTCAGGTAATATAATAAAAAAAATTGATTTATTTTTTGATAATTCGGCAAGGTTAAAATAATTATTATAAGTTTTGTAAAAATGTTAAATTAAGATTGATTAATAATTGTTGTAATAAGCATTGAAATTCTGTTTAAAATCTGTATAACGATCAAAAACGAAAATCGAAAATGTAATTGAAAAAAAAATTTTACTTTTTATCTCTAGTCAATTTTAGAAGCCACACGTTTCACCGCCTCAGAGGTTGAATTTTTAAATATCCTTTATTAGTGCCCGCCTACGTTGTATACTGTGCAAAATTTCAAGTCTACGACTATACCCAGAGGTTTGGACTGTGCCTTGATCAATGTATCAAACTTTGATTCCCCATTTTACTCCTTTAAGTGATGCATTTTCAAAAATCTTTAGTAAATGGATCTTTATAACATCAGCACAAATGGTGCTGATCCAAATAAAACGAAAATAGTATAGAAATAACTACAATTTTCTTTTTTCAGGAAAAGAAAAAATTTTACAAGACAAATTGTTAGAAAAAGAAATGATCAATAAAAAGGAAATAGTTAAGAAATCATTGGTAGATTTGAATATTCCTATTGAGACACAGACAAGTAATTTTTTGATAAGACCTAATATAGTACAAATCACAATATTATTTATATTTATTCAATAATGCTTTTTGAATTTCAGAAGAATCTATACCATCAGTTGTAAAGAATAACCCTGAATGTAAGACAAAGCAATGTGAAAACCCTGTTCAACCACCTAAGAAGTCTGAGAAAACCTTATCTGATCTTTGGTCCGAAATCGTAGATGAATATGAAGAAAGAAGTAAGTATTTTTATGTGGACAACGATTTTAGGCTATTTTCACCGAAGAACATTTCATTTCTCGGACACTAATTAAAAATGTACCTTTGGTAATAAATTAATACTACTGACTGTCCGACTGTATATGGTATATGCAGGTGTACCTTTTATTTAGAAAAAAATTTTTTTAAAAGTTTATATATTTTATTAGACTTAAAGTTTGATTATTGATAACATACAATTTCGTGATTTTGGATACATTAAGAAATTATAATAAAATATTTATTATTAATTTGCATTTCTACAGTGATGGCAGAAAATGTATCCTACCCCAATGCATATTTATGTTACTAAAACTAAATACATTTTTGAGAATGAATATTTGTACAATCTAAATACAAAAAAAACCGAATCTCCTAACACGGATGTTTGAAACCAGATCCAAGTTAGATATAGGAACGGGTGAATGGTATTTGTCTTTCGTACTTAAAACCAATGTACTACTATATTGTCTATTGATCCCGAAAAAATGATTCCTAGTGAAAGAGGTGGGTTTGATCAGTTTAAATTTTTAAATATCATTGATATAGTCATAAAAACAAATTTCATTCTAAGGTAATTAAAATATACTGCACTAAATTTTGCGTCAAAAAGAAAATAATAATAAAATGTTAATAAATATATAGACATATCAATACGCACGAAAAAAATTATTAATATTGATAGTAGCTTTCAGTACAAATAAATTTAATATCAACCATAAGCGGTATACGGTAATAGGATATAAAGAACATTCAAGTGCCAGTATCTACTTACTATCGGCCGAAACAATAGACTAATCCAACCAAATAAGACAAAAACAGTTGTATTAAAATCAAAAATTATTTTTTTCCAGTAAAATCAATACCTTCTCACGAAAATACAGTAGAAAAAGATTCTTCTACTTCTGTAGACAAATGTATTAAAAGCGACGAAACCGTTATCCGTTCAAAGACTTCTGCGCCGAAAATGAAAATCAATGTTGAAGCTCTGCGGATAAATCCACCGGAGACGGAGAAATTATCTGTAGAACCAACCGCCATTGATAAAACAAAAAGTAAGTTCTTAATATGAACTAAATGGAACTGAAAACGTAGGTTATTGATTTTTATAAACACTTTTTTTTCGAATTTCAGAAAAATCAAAAATAACAAAAGAAAATCAGACAGAAAGGGAATATGTTACTTCTTCTGATAAGGGTGAGAAATCCGCCAAAAACCCTACTGTATTAAAAACCCTTGAAAAAGATACACCTGAACAAAGTTCTGCTATTGTTGACCTCCGGGTAAGCGATGCAAATAATGCGATAAAAAAGAACAAGTGTAAGGAAAAAAATCTGCAAAAGGATCCGACAAATATGTCACAAAAATCGGAAAACATAAGTTTAAAAAGTACAGAATTATGCGAAAATGCCAACGCATTGGATAGTACTACAATTCAAACGTCTATACCGGAAATGAAAACAGGTATTGAAGGTCTAAAAACAAATCCACATTTAAAAAAGGATGATAAAAAAGAAACTTCAAAACATGAAATAGATAATAAGAAACTATTGGTAGATTCTAAACAAACTGAAAAAAATAAGAGTAAGTATTTATTATTGTTTAATGCAATTCAGTATAGCACAAAAATTGTTCATTTACAATATTTTTTTAGAAGAATCAATAATCACACAAGTTAGTATTGAAAGAAAGAAAAAGAGTGGTGTCAGTAATGAGCAAATATGTAAAGACATGAAGTCGCAGAAATTAGGTGATATAACTGGTGTATTGAATTCGCCAAATATTCAGACTTCTACGTCTACAATTGAAAAAAGTGCTAAAACAGTACAAATAGAGTCTCCATTGAAAATTAATGACAAAAAAGCTGGTCCCATAAAAGAAACAGGTGTCAAAAATGCATTAGTAGATTCTAACATCCATATCGTTAAGCCAAAAAGTAAGTTTTTGTTATAGCTCAAATGGTGATCAAATCATACAATAGTATGATATATAATATATAATATATTATTGCTTATCATAAGCTAATTCCTTTCGAATTTCAGAAGAATTGATAACTAAAGTCGAAAGCTTGTTAGAAAAGCAGTCTCCTACACGTGTGGTCCAGACAAAGAAATCTGAAAAAACTATTATCCCTCCTAAGACTTCTACGTTGAAAACAGAAACCAGTGCTGAAGCTGTACGGATAGTTACCCCAGTAAAAGAAAAAAATAAAATAGTGGTGACTAAAAATCAAAAAATTGTTAAGAAGACTTTAGAAAAACTCATTATTTCTGTTGATGAACGAAAAAGTAAGTTTTGATATTGACCAAATTTAGCTCTAATCGAAATAATATTTATATTTTCCAATATTAGTTAAATCGACAAATACACAAGAAAAATCGTTAAAAAATAATTTTATTTCTGTAGATGAGACAAATAATTCAGAAAACACGACTCTGTCACCAAAGAACCTGGAGGTATATACATCCAAAAAAAGCAATGCTACTGTTGATATAATATCTCCAGTTGACACTAATGATGCTAAAAATGCAATAAAACTTAATAAGAATCAAGGAAGTGATGCTAAAATGGATAAAAACACGAAAATACGAAAATCAGGTGGTATGACTGATGTATTAGAATCACCAGTAACCCACCTTTCTACTTCAACAATGGGAACCTCTGCTGAAACTATGCAGAAAGTTCCTTCAGTAATAAAGGTTGATGCAAAAGATATTCCCAAAAATAAAATACGTATTAAGTCGTTTGTAGACTCCATCATTCATATTGTTAAGCCAGAAAGTAAGTTTACGATGTAGACAAAAGAAAAAATCAAATCGTTTTATTATTGCTACTTATTAACCAATTTTTTTGAATTTCAGAAGATTCGATGATTACACAGTCTTCTACTTCTGAGCTCCAGACAGTAAAACCCGAAGAAACAATTATTTGTACAAAGACTTTTACGTCGAAAATATATCCCAGGGATGAAGCTGTAAGTATTGTTCCTTCGGTAAACTTGGATAGTATGAAAGAGGTTGCTAAACATAAAGAAAGTGCTGAAAAACCGAATGTAGAATTGAGTATGCCTATTGCTACACAAAAAAGTAAGTTTCCGATATAGACCAAATTGAACTCTTATCAAAATGTTATTGCTTTTTATACCTATATTAAATTTTATTTTAGTAATATCGAGAAATTCGCAAGAAAGTTCGTTAAAAAAGTATTCCTCTAATACTGATGCTGAGTTAAAGAATGCCGGAAAAATGGTTAATGCATTAAAAGAACTTGGAAAAAGTAGATCCACACAGAGCTCTGATATTTACAACAACTCTTCGGAGAAATCTGCCGTGGCCAAAAATGCAACAAATGATAATAAGAATAAGGAATATGAAGATAAAATAGAGAGAAACTCGAAAATACATAAATCAGGTGATTTGACCGTCGTTTTGGATTCACCAACAACTCATGTTTCTACGTCGACAATAGGAACCGGTGATAAAACTGTACAGAAAGTTCCTCCAATTATACAGAATAAAGCAAAAAAGTTTGCAAAAAATGAAATACGTGCCAAGACGTCTATAGTAGATTCTATCATTCATATTATCAAACCAAAAAGTAAGTATTGGATAGACAAAGAGATCAAATGGTATTATTATAACTACTTGTTTACCAATTTTTTTCGATTTTCAGAAGAATCGATAATTACACAGTCGACCGTTGTAATAAATTCCCCAATAAATCAGCTTTCTACATCGACAACGAGAACTAATGATGAAGCTGTGCAGGTACTTCCACCTGTAATACAGGACGAAACAAAAGAAGATCCCAGAAATGAAATATTTAAAACAACAACTTCATATGAAATGTTATTAGAAAAAGTATCTCCTACTTCAGTTGATATGCCAAATAATTCCGTAAAAACGGTTAAGAAAATAAAATCTACCTTTAAAGAAAATAAGATAACTATAAATGATAATGAAAAGGACACAAATAAGGTGACCCGAATGTCTGCTAAAGAACATAATGAACATACGAAATTATACGATAAATCAGATATAAGGAATTATTTTAGTGTTCAGACCCCTCCTTCAAGAAGACAAAACTTTGTGGACGAATCGTGCAACAATCTGTGTGACAAACCTGTCGAATCTTCTTTAGCAGTTCATGCACATAAAGAAAATAAGACTAGTGTCAATGATAATAAAACGGATACAAATATGCAGTCACAAATATCAGGTGATTTGAGTGTTATAGTAGTCACATCAATGGATCGGACTAATACAAAGACAACGGAAATCAGTCCTGAAACTGTGCAGATAGTTCCTTCGGTAAAGAAGGATGAAACAAAAGAGCTCTGCAGAAATGAAATATTTGCAAAGATAGCGGCACACAAAATGTCACTAGAAAATATGTCTTCTTCTTCAGTTGACAATGCAAATAATTTCGTAGAAACGAATATGAAAATAGAACATTCTATTAAAAAAAATATAATTAAGGAAGATGATAATACGATGACCAGAAAATCGAGTACGATGTGTATAAAATATACCAAAGTATGCGATAAAACAGCTGATACAACAAATTATCTCAGTATTCAGACCCCTACCAGAAAAACTCAAAAAAATGTCGATGAATTATGCCACAGTCCATTTGACAATTCTATTAATGGTCTAGACTATGTGAAAAATAAAAAAGTGCCCATTAAAAAGTTGCCGGTTAGCACTGCTGAGCCATTTGCTTCAGTCTACAAGCAAAATAGTAAGTTTTCGTTAAGAATCAAAGTAAACGCCTATCATTGTATTATTAGAAAATTGTACTATTAATCTATGAATAATATTTTAATTTCAGATGGTGCAATCACTTTTTTAAACAAACCATTGGATGATGAGTATCTTGTTTCTCCTGACTTCTTTAAAGTGTTTTCCTTATGTTTTCCTTCTTTGTCAAAAAAGCATCAATCTCTATTGCCTAATCAAGACCTCTCTAAGGGGAAAATACTTGCGAAACAATAATTTTTCTAACTGCATATGAAACTCTTATGAAATATTGATAGTTTGTGATACGTAACCAATATTATTACATTTTTATGCATTTATAAGACATACATGTCTCAATATTAAATATGACACAATCCCACGTTGATGACTTGAGGGCTTTATACCTATGAACATTTTAAGTGAATAAATATGCAACAGTAGACCCCGTTTGTCGAATTTAGACATATAATCACTGGAACACCACGTCTTATCTTTTCACGCATGATTTTTTCCACATACCTAATGGGGGCTATCCGCGTTACATAGTGCTGAGGAGACATAACTCATTGCATTTTTCTCACCCACCTCACCAAGTCGCACAACGGTAGAACATCTGAATCAGAGGTCAGTAGATTGAGCGATTTTGTGGTTTAGGGGGTGCGTTTTTAACGTGGTGCGTTATCTCTCCTCATCTACACAACGCAGATGGCTTCCACTTCACATGTACCTAAAAAATCGTGAGAGAAAAGATAAGACACCTAGTGATTACCCGATAACATTCAGCGCATGGGGCTCCGGTTCAAAACCGTTACCCTTGAATATTTTTTCATTCGAAATTTTCACATCCATGAAACGCTCACGTCATCAAAGTGTGACCGTGTCAAATAAAAGGTTTGGATTAGCGAGATGTTACTGCAGTCAATCTTGGGATATTTTTGAAAATTAAGGGTTGAATTATGTCCTAAAAATGTAAACAAATGACATACAAATAAATATTATGAAAATATGGTTTTAAGAGCCTATTAAATAGTTTTTGATTTGCCTGACACGGTCTCCATAGAAGTAGTACTTGGAATTTCATGAAGTCATTGAGATGTAAGATGGACGACAGGAGAGCGAAAATTATGCCAAATGTATAACTTTGGGACCTAATCTTCCAAATGAACAGGTAAGCCCTTCCCCTTCAAGTTTAAATATTATGTTGGAACTTTATGTTATTTTTTAAATAATTGTAATATGTAGTAAAACGCTTATTTTTTTTTCTCAAACTTTAAATAACATTTTTAGCAAACTTTATTTTACATTTCGATTTTAGTGGTGGCTATCGGCCTTCAAGAATTCTAACTCTACTCGTGGCTGTATGAAGTGTACCATTATTCAAAATGGAAATTTCCAGCCCTGCATTTGATAGTTGACGAGGACTGGACGACATAAAACTACTTCGGAAAGCTTAAAAGCGTTGTAAAACATATTTAAATTTATACCACTTTAGCCTGTATTAATAAAGACAATTTTTCCTGCCAATAATTTATTATATCATTATTTAATTTATTTTTATGGTCAAACAATCATGATGAGATTTAAATAGGAACGGAATGAGATTAGATTATTTTAGACAACAAATGATTAAACTTTACAATAATATTTTACATACTATTCGGGGGTAGTTAAAACTAGTTTTGACGTATTTCGGGTTTTAACTGTGACAACAACATTGAAATCCTGGTTAATTCTAGTCTTAACTAGTCAAAACTAGTTTTGACGAATTTCGGGTTTTAATGGTAACATATACAATCTATAAATATAATAATAATAATGTATGTTATTTTGGGACAGTAAAAATTCAGGTGGACTTGGTACCGATCTTTAATAGCTAGGTAACATTATTTTTTATTAATAGTCATTATTTTACGTGCACGGTAATACATGAAAAACATTTTTTATTGACATAATATTATATGTTATGCTTAAAATAAATATTTAACTATAATAAACTGTAAGTGCTATTTATGACACTAAAATTAGATAATTCATCCTATGTAATGTAAGACAAATAATTATTAAAGAAAGGTAAGCGTTAAAAATGTTGTTCATACATTTTTAATGCGTTTAGATGGTGAATACTAATCAGTTTGTATAAACAGACAACATTAAAATTGACTCTCGGTGTGACGTATATAATTGTGTTTAGTAGTTAAGGTATATTATGTTAAGGTGTATGACCGCTTAGCGATGAGCGTTGACAGTCACCACGGTTGGGGTTTTGAACTTTACCGATAATTTTGGTGAACGTTGTCTAATATTACAAATACCTCACAATGAGGATATTTACTGGTTTGCGTTGACCTGCACAATGGTTCTTTGGTGAATGTTCATAAAAAGTCGAATAAATCGAATAAAAATCATAAAACTACAGTTAATAATTGATAAGAGATATATGGACTGGCAATCAACTGATACAATAGATTAAGATTGAATGATTATATTTATTTATATTGATACAAGATCGAATGTAATAAACACAGATTACTGTAACAAATATACTGTTATGATGTAATCATATTACATTTATTGCAACACGGTAGACAATCGTGAAATGTACTAGTTGTAGTGTATTCCGCCGTTCTCACTACGGCATTTTTTTTTTTTTTTTGCTATGGCATCTTAAAAAACTCTGGTCACAACTTTTGGAAACGGCTGTCGTAATGAAATCGTTTAATCGGATAGGACGCGAATTACTCGTGGTGCTAACTTTTCTTTGCGCATCTCGTGCGATAACATATTAATAGCCGAACACATCGTGTCTCGGACACGGATTGAAAGTTCCGAAACATATTTCAGCAGGAAATAGCCTATAATATACCTAAATCGCGCGTTCGCGCTTCGAGTGTGGTCAACATTTACCGAACACCATTTTACCGCGGTTGTAAGCGCCAACAATCACCAACAGGCGCGTATACAAGGGGGGGGGGTTCTAGGGGTTCAACCCCCCTCCCCCCGAATTTTTTTTAATAATGACGTTTTTATGAGAAATAAATAGTACTATAATTGAAATGGTGTAAACTTCTTAGTTAGGTTAGATTATATACGAAAATGTATATATCAATATAATATCATGTACGAAAATGTACAACCAAACGTCCAAACCCCTCCCAAAATAATTTTTTGTGTACGCGCCTGATCACCAAATATGGCCGCATAAATGCTATTTCGGCAACATTTACCACGATTTTCGGTGTACCGCGTCGTCATACACTGCTGATGGCCGTCACCGTTTACCGACAGCTGCGATCATGCACCTTAACATATTATCATACGGTAATTAGTAATTGCACTAAGTGCACGATGCCGGTGTGTCGGCCCGGTATATCCGTCGCATACGATGGCCAAACAGGATTTTCGGGATGGGTAGAAAAACCGCCCCTCTTCCGTCGGTGTTCGTGGAGGAGACGTGAATGTACGTGTCCGTGTTCGGGTTGAAATGTATTATGTGGACAATATTATTTATGGGTGCGTCTTCTTCATTATGTCTTCTGAAAAGTTGAAATGTTGGCATTTAAATGTAGGATTCACGAGGAAAAATGTAATCATCACATTTTTGAATCTATTCGTAACCCCACCATAGTGGTTGTGCCACTGCTACTTCAATATAGTCGTACTCGGTGCAGTTGCTTAGAAATATGTGTGTGTGTGTGTGTGTGTGTGTGTGTGTGTGTGTGTGTGTGTGTGTGTGTGCATACGTGTGGGTTGTGTGTGACATAATTTGAGTTCTGTTATCTACACTGATTCCGTATTTATCTGCAGGCTTTTGACAACGTCCGACACCTTTGATTCGATGAGATCAACGTAGAATGTCATGTTGTACACGTTTGCGCGAATGTCGTCTCCTGCAATAGCACACAGAAAGAACAAAACGATATTAATGTAATTATAATAATACAATATTACAATATAGTATATAATTGTTGACACTATCATGAAATAGCTAGCCAACAGTTTGCGTTTTCATCGCTGTGCAAAACAGAGTAACTTTTCGAAAACCATTCGTTCTGTCGTCATTCTCGATCGAAATGCATAATATTTCCATTAATTATTATATCGTTTATATTTATATAATTTATAAGGTCATTTTATCGTGACGCGAATAATTATTTCTTAACAAACACCGAGATGTTTCAAAGATGAAGTTACTGACATATTAGCTTCAATAAAACGCCGCTTAGATTTTTCTTTGTAAAGCGTAAATGAAAAATACAAAAATTTGGTTATGATTTAAATTTGTTAAATTTCAATTGTAATTAATCAAAATCAATTGCTTTGTATTGTTACTTTTCTAAAGTGATTTACGAATATATTCGTGTTACTGTTTAACAAAAGGTTTTTTGTGGATATTTCTATACGATTTTTTTTTTTCAAATGGAATTCATGGGTATTGAATAGTGACATAGTGTTCCATTCTAGTTTCTTCGTTAGTTCAAACATAGTTTCGAGCTCTGAATAATTATCTTGTACAGCGACACTGTGACGGTCGGGCAAACAACCTCCGTAGCGGTCACTCAAAAAGAGTCGCCGAAAAAAAAAAAAACGTTAAATTATTCAATTATATAATATGCGACGTATAATATACCTACTTGCAATATATTATCGCAATACTGAAGACGAGCCTACCGGACTTATTTTTGAAACACGGCGCGCATCCTGCACTGTCTAATGCTCATTTTTTTTTTTTCATAGACTCGCATGTATGCGTACTACATATATTATTGATCTGGACACGTCTCTTTACGTGCGCCAACGTCAATGTCGGCGGATGCGAGTGATAAAAACGCATCACATTATAACTGTTTCACGTCTAATCGAGTCATTTCCGATTTTAAACTTTTATGACGTACCTGTATGGCTAAAGTATATCGTATGGTCACTATTCGAAGGTTACTCAAGCAAGTGTGGAAATGGTTAATGAACGTGTTATCTCATTAATTGGAACGTTGCTAGAATATTACACACCACACACACACACACACACACACCTATTCGTACAATATCGACGAATTGATAATACAGAGATACAATGTTATAGAGGTCTGCCATTAGATTTACATGCATCGCTAATAAGCTTGACCTGTTTCACAGTTTATACCTATATCGAACCCAGTCGTTTGACGGTTTACAACACGATTATGCGCGTTATAAGCGCGTGCATTTCGACAGATTTACGTCAGTTTAACGCAATATATGGCCGTGCGTGAATGAATATATATGTTGTGCGTCCTTGTGGTGTTAGAACTCAATCAATAAAACCAATAAAACATGTATTCGGCGACTAGTGAGTAAACTTTTTCTCCGTTAAGCTCCCTATCGTAAACTCTATGTTATTATTATTATTATTATTATTATTATTATTATTATTTTTTTTTCATTTAAACTTTTTATTACAAGAACTCTCTGTTATATTCTTATAACAATGGTTGTGCCGCACAGCTCGTTCTTAAAAAAAACCGGCAGTTCAATTTTAGAATTTAATTTACTAGCGGACGGCTTAAGTAATTTTAAAACAGAATTTTATTTTTATATTTTCGCTTCAAAAGGAAAATGTTATTGTGTGTAGGGTTTTTTTTTTATTTAAACTTTATTTACAATTTATGCACACGAGCATGATGAGTAAATGAGATGACAACAATATAAATTATAATAAAATAGCTTTATAAACTTGATGGTAGGGAATCCGATCAGCAGCAATACCTCATATTGAATTTGAAAAAGGAAGATAATAATATCATTTTGAACAAGGAGGACTCACCCATTGCGATATTTCCTGAGATGAAAAAAAATATTAAAAATTTATTTTTTATAAGACTCGCAGAAACAAGGACTACAAGTATTTCATATTTTAATTAAATTTAATGTTTTGGTAAAAAGTTAAAAAAAATTATTATTTTATAATTAATTGAAAACTAAAATTAAAACCATGAGGTTAATGAAAATAAAATGTTGAAGCATCAATTATATTTAGAAAAAAAACTCTTTAAAATGGCTGTCTAATTAAAACAAATTTTTCAAAAATAATAAAACCCAAAATTATTTTTTTAACTTTTTTACCAAAACATTAAATCAGTTTATATATGGAATATTTATAGAGCTTGTTCATATGAGTCTTGTAAAAAATCAGAATTTAAATATCTAAATTATCTCAGGAGATACCGCAATGGATAAATCCTGGGTGGGATACCCTGTATATACTTGTAAAAGTAAGAACCATGACTGAATATTGATGCATTGTTTTTATACCAGTTGTCTCTAGCAATATGAATATTGAATTTAGAAAGATTAAAATTTTAATATTATGCTTATACAACAATACAATCACTTTGGTAAATTGCATGGTTTTTAGTTAATATTTTTATTGCTTAGTTTACTAATGGCAACAATAAGTAAAACAAACAATAAACAAAAGAAAACTAAATATTTTCTATAATATACCAGATAATTAGTACCCACTTGAAGTTTCATTAATTAGTAACTGTAGGGTTGCAGCAGTCTCTCTACTACACTGAAGCTAAAACCAAGAACGCTATGTAATAATTGTTAGACTTAAAATAAACATATACAAAATGTATCGTTGACATTATTATTCGGGCCCGGAAGTACACTTGCAATAAAAACTACCAAAATATAAATGCACGCGGTATGCGCTTAAAAACACTGATAGGTGTGTTGAAATACAACTTATACATATCAAATACCTATCAAATACCTATTCGAAATAAAATATATTGATATTTAATATTATATAATATATTATTTGTATGGTAATTAATTAATATTTCTGAATCAAGAAGTAATCTAATCAGCATACCTTTCTAGTATAATATATATTATATTTTACGTCATCGTTATTTTTATCGTTCCCAGCCGTTGAACCGTCGAAACATGTTTTATTCGTTATACTTTTAGTCCACCTATTGAAAAGTCATTTTTTCATTTAAGTATTTCCATGTTTTGTTTTTTTTGTCTACAGAATATCATACATTTGATCATTTCAAAAAATCCGTCAATGAATCATATCACAAAATAAAATTACCTATTTACATTCAATGAGACAAATTATTACTCACAAATTATAATGTTATTTATAAATGCTTTCAATAACATTCTCGGTCATATACTGGTACACCGATTTGCTTATTATGTATAAGCACATGAAGGATCTTAGCTTCTTAGCAACTTGGAATATTTATCTTTCGATCCTATTCATATGTACCAGTGGCGCAACTAGGGCTCAACGTTTGGCGGAAAGGCAAAGTCTCACCTAGTAATTAATGAAAACTGACTTGTGGGGCTTTGCTCCCACACCAACATATGTGTACACTGGACAATTTAAAATTTATTTATAATTATAAATAACAATATTGTGGAAAAAAATGAAAAAAAAATGAAGTATTTATTTTAATCAACTTTATTTTTCTTTTATTTATGTCCGTAAATGTTATTAACACATTATAAACATGTTAAAATATTACTATTAGTATTTTTCTCAATATTTCCAATGATAAAGTAAATAAAATAATAATATTGACCAAATACCAATCGGAAATCATAGACATTAGAAAATAACCACAGATAAAAAATTTAATCAAATAATTTTTTTCTAAAAAAAATGAACAGTCGAGTTTATTTATTTGAACTCTGAAAGGAAACAATGGAATAATTTATTTTTGTGGGCTGAGCACCCTCCCTCCCACCGGCCACTAGTTACGGTTATGGGCTGTATTCATATATACGACGTAGATCTTAATAGTATACCGCTTACCGAGTATCTTATACATCGGAGAGAGATCGCAGTGAACGGACAGAAAGAGGTTTTCGACGGATTCCAAGAGCTTGGTCAATTCTTCGTGCACGGTTGTTATCCGATCGGCTTCCCGGTTCGCGTCGTCCGACAGCTGTTGCAGATGCGCTCTCAATCCGTTCATGTTATCCTCTTGTTTTGATGCTCTTGACTCGTTAATTGTCCGCTGATCGTGTACTCGGTCCTTCAGCGCCAGCACTTCTTTCTGCAAATCGTCCACCTGAAACGTCGAATTCGAAGAGTCAAAACGCACTACAATACGTCAACACATTTTTATTAGGTATTATATAACTGAGGACGAAATCGCATTTCAGGATTTTCAGTCGGTCGGTTTATAAAATAAATATCAAATACATCGCTATCTCTGAACTTCACCGTATATATATATGTATATTTCACCCCTAGTATAATAATGTATAGTCTTTACGAATCGCATGACTCGCCAGTGTAAGTAAATATACTACAGCTTCTAGTTGGTTATCGATGTACTTGTATTTTATTGTAAATGTTAACTATAACCCATCGAAATTGATCAAAGTGTACAATATACTTATAATCAATGGTATCTGTTTAGACTCATTTTTCGTTTTCGTCCAATAAAAATACGAAAATCCGTATGCCCGAGAGTAGATAAATTAATGTATACGTACTTCGCTGTTCAACTCGTTGATGTACGTGAACAACGCGAAGTTCTCCTCCTCCTGTCGGACAAACAGATCCACGATCCTGTCGACGTTGTTCTCACCCACGTACATATACAGCCATCCCATGAGGTCGGCCCACTTCTCCGCTTGTTCCTTGCGGTTGCCCAGCTCGCTTTGTTTCTTCTCTTCTTCCTTCCGTTCAAAGTCCATGAGCACGCGATGCTGTCCTGGTATATTCAAATACAGAGAAAAATCGTCTCGTGAAGTCTAGGTACACTGTGTTATATGATATTATGTGCGCAAGTCTTAAAGTAGTAGTACAATATTTCACGAACTCCACATATTCACTAGTACGAGTAACAAGAAAAATAGATAGTCTGTATTATGATTTATGAATATAAAATATATAAAATATACTAGCTGACCCAGCAAAACGTTGTTTTGCCTAAATTTTTTTTTTAAATTAAGTTGACCCGGTGAACTTAACGCCTTTAAATAAAATCTAGATTGATATTAAAATTCAAGTATCCCATTGTAATGAATTTTTACAGAAATCAATATATTGCATTTTGATAAACAATGTTTTTCGTTTTGTTTTCTGGTGCAAAAATAAACAACGAAGACGGTTTTCCAACACGCGAACTGGCAACGTACAGCTGCCCGTGCGAAAAACATGGAAATTCCAAATTGATCCCATAGACTTCCAACGATTGGCCTTGCGATTTATTGATTGTCATCGCAAAAGCCAATCTAACGGGAAACTGAATCCGCCTAAACTGAAATGGAAGATCTGTTGGAATGATCGGAATTCGTGGGGTAAGGACTTCCTCCCCTTTGAAATTGCCCTTGATGATCGTTGATTGTATTACATTGTTCATCAGTTTCTTGACGGACAATCGTGTACCATTACACAATTTAGGAGGATTTAGATTCCGCAACATAATTATGATCGATCCCACTTTTACCTGTAAATTATGCGGTGGAGTTCCTGGCACATCAAGCGAGTTCAAAAATTCTGTCGGATAGTTGACCGCTTCGTTTTTGTCGGTCGTGCTGTTAACGGATTTGTATGAACACAGTTCTCCAGCCAGTGGCGTATTTACGGGGGGGGGTCCAGGGGTACTGGACCCCCCCAGAACCTCTCAAAAAAAAAAGTAAAATTCTTGCATATTTGCAGAACCCGATTTATGTAGGCACGCGGGGTCGCGCAGACATAGTTTTTTCCCGTAAACAAAATATTATATAAAATATAGTTTAATATTAGTTACAACAGCTAAAACAGATACATGTTCCTGCAGCATGGTTTCAAGTTATAAGTATTATAGTTAATATTTATTATGTAGAAACTGAGGACCCCCCCCCAGAAAAATTTGAAAATACGCCACTGTCTCCAGCAATTTTACTCTGAATTGTAAAATTCAAGCTATCGACGTCCTTATTCCTCGCTGCTAGTATTGCCCGTTCACTCATCCAATCAAGATTGTTATAATTGACCTCAATGCTTGGGAACACTTTTGTAATGAGTTCTTCCTTCGACGATGTGAACTCACAAAAATTTGCCGGAAACGATATTAATCCAGTCAAAACATCAATCGGAATATGTCCATTACCAAGCGCCAGCAGTTGTCTCGAGAATTCAGCAGCCGATGGGTCGTTTTGCAACGCAATTCTCATGTTCGTGGTAAATTTCAACTTCTTAACATGCCGCCACAAAAACGACGATTTCAGGCATGCATTAATTTCATCGGCAGCAGTAGATTTCGGAATGACGGGAAGTGTTTGACGAAAATCTCCGGAGAGCAATATCATTGCCCCACCAAATCGTCTCGAATTACCTCTTAAATCTTTCATCGTTCGGTCAACTGCCTCCAAAGCTAGTTTATGTGCCATCGTGCATTCATCCCAAATGATGATTTTGCATTCTCGCACAATTTCGCTGTCGCTGAATTCTTGGTCGTGTGCACGTAGGCTTGTCAACCATGAGAAGATATATTGGCAGCTTCAAAGCTGAATGTGCAGTTCGACCGCCTTCCAACAATGTGGCAGCAATGCCAGAGGATGCGAGAGCCAACGCAATTTGTGATCTTGACCGAATTGTTGCCAGAATCAACGAAATGACGAACGTTTTGCCTGTCCCTCCAGGAGCATCGAAAAAGTAAATGCCTCCCGTTCCATCATCAACAACCTTCATCAGCGAATCGTATACATTCTTCTGCTCGGCATTCAACAGCGGCACATTTTTTCGGACTCTTTCAGCCTGCTCATCTAGATCATAGTTTTTCTCCCGCTGTAATTCAAGATTGAATGCAGCGTGCCTCGAACGATTTGGCGCTGGCATTCCCAAAGTTAACAACAGACTGCCGCACATGAGCACGCACATGTCTTCGATCAGAACTAATGCTTCGTTGCGCATATCGTCGTTACTTTAAATATCAAAATTAAAATTTGTCGTTCGAACTCTGTGCAAAATGTCATCAACCATCTCGTATTATATTTATATTTTTATTTTTATCTGCTTGAGGGCGCCACCGGTGTAACTCAGTTTTTGTCTCTAAATATCTAACTCACAGGAGTTAGGTCCATAATTTATGCTATAAACCCGCTCCCCGACGTTCTCTATCATTTAAAAAAAATTTGAGCCAAATCGGCCCAGCCGTTCTCAACTGATGCAATTTCGAATTTTTTGTCTCCATTTTTATATATATAGATAATATATCACTTTTGGAATATACGAGTGCTTGTGTGTGTATTTGCTAAAATAGTTCTAATAAAAAATAAATGATTTTATGTACCTTTAATAGACAAGAAATCTTGAAGTTTTAAATCCCGATCGTACTGTCTTTGCAGCTCTTTCACCTCAGCCTTATGCAGAGCGACCTGCTGTTTATCTTCGTCGCTCATGTTTATCAATCGGTTTTGGGCGTCTTCTCTATAGACCATAAGTAAAAAGCATAATTAATCATTGGGAAACTCTTATGACTGACGCTTTCCATTCGTATGATAGTTCGTACAATTATTGACACTAAGTGTATTCTAATTAAAAACCTAATTAAGTTCTAAATTGTAACCATAATATCGATATATATTTCAAAGAGCCCACAAATATTATACTTTTGTGTGAACATTTTTCAAAGACATTAAATTAAAAATGTATATTTATAAAATTTCTGTTCACCCATAGATTGTAATAGTGTTGTTGAACAGAATTTATTAAGATTTTTTTTCTAGCCAAGTGTCAATAGTAGTGTAGTTATAGTAATTATCCTACGTCCTGTTAACTCCGCATATCGCGTTCAAGCGTTACCTCTGCTCGTACGCCGTAGTGGCCTGTTCTATTAGGTCCATCATGATCTGCTTGCTCTCGTCCAGCCGCGCCGTCAGAGCTTTGTACGCGTCGTTGAACTGTGACCGTTGCACGAGCAAGTTGTCGATTTCGTTTCGCAAACGTGCGTTTTCCGTCAAAACCTTGTTGAACTTGACGGTTTTCTGAAACAGTTTCTCGTTAGTATAAGATCGCATGCGATCGGCATCGCGGCTCCGAGGACGGAAGTCGCGTGCTTCCACGAGTAGTTCACGTGAAATGTACCGAAACACGCGGAGTACAGTTATGTAACTGTTACATGGAACGACGACGACGAGCCAATAACAATATTGTGATAATAATCTATGATTACCATTACACGCGGTATAGACGCGTATTGTTTAAAATGCAACGCGTCGCAAATCTTACCACGTGCAGTTTGTTCTCCAGTAACTCCTCGTGTTTTTGTAGGTCGTAGTCTACTTTGTTCTTCGACTTGCCGGCCGACGGTTCTCGCTGCCTGAATATCAGGCCGAATTCGTTTTGTATCTTGAGTATTTCCCTATCGATCTCGTCGTGGCACCTCTTTTGCTCCATCAGCTCGTCGTTGGCACCCATGTACTCGTTCCATTTTTCGACTAAACACGCTCTCAAGCGCACGTCGTTGCTTTCTTTGCGTTTGTTTTTGGTCGTGTTCATGTGCTCGACCAGATTGGTTTTTTCCTGTTCCAAGCTGCGTAGAATTTTCCTAAAACGCGTTCACGTGTAGTCTACGGTGCACTACAATACTCGGACAGGCGTGTCATCCTATTCATAACATATATATGGTATCGAAGTTGACACCTACGAATACTTAGTTCGAGACTTACTTCTGTTTGGCCAAATTACTACCCATTTCTTCGGTATACGCTTTTTTGTTACTCTCCATGAGCATATATTGTCGCTGTAGCCTGGCCAATTCTTCGGCCAAGAGATCGCTCCCATTGTCTTCGACTTCTCCGTTCAAATTATTGTCCATTTTAGTTGTGTTCGTGGGACCGACCGTACTACAGTTAACCAGCGAACTGCACGCGTATCGAAGCAATACTGCGGCGTGTCGTGACCGTGTTATCGAAAAAGCGAAGTTTATATGGGTAACTATAGGTGACGTTCGAAACAAAGCGCTCGGCAGTATAAATACCCAAACGTACAGCACACAGAACTACCCATACATGTATGGGGTTCAACTATGAAACTGTGAAATAAAAACTAAAAGTTCCATTTGTTTCATCCAATAACGTTTTTTAAAGAAACTGATTTCATACAACTTTTTGTTTTCATAATCAACACAGTGTACCTAAACTTTTATAGACTGCTACGATTTGTAAAACGTAAGGTGTTCACATCACGATGCAGTAACATTTGTGAAATTTTACACAACAGCTGAGGTTTTGATGGAGAAATATTCACGGTAGAATAATTTTGAACACATACGTTGTTTTGTGTTCATGATCAACAGACAGTGTTTTAAGATATGTTGATTTATTAAACTGGTATTCTGTACAGTACGTTCGGAATACTTATTTGCATATACGATATACATACAATTCAAGACTAATAAAAAAAAATGCTGATTAAAACTGATTTGAATATCGTAATATTTAGGTAGGTATTTAAGAAAGAATAAAAACCTTGTCATAATAATACGTTTTAAGATTTAATATTTTATTTATTAATTAATGATTGAATTTTAATGATTGACGGCTTTTGCCCTTTTTGGCTTTATAAGTTAAGACTTTTAAACACGATACAAGACTATGCTCTTGAGATATGAGTTTCACGGTAAATATTATGTATTGTTATGATATTATTATATACATCAATAGATTTCAAATGTCATTATATAATCAAATAAATTAAATTTCATATAAGTGTAATAAAAAGGTATTTTAATTGAACATATATTATAGGCTATAGCCTGTCATCTTAAAATATTTCGACTAGTCTCGGCAACACATTATGTTATAATTTTTTATATTAAGTACCTTTTAAATATTTAAATGATAAATTTATTCTCGTCGTGTAACGTATAATTGTATGATAGGTAATTGATATATTATTTTTATTGTGGTATTTATTGTATTATAACCATTATGAATCTTAGGGATAGGCAATAAAGTGGTCCCTAATGCCATACTAAAATGGTTACCAAAAAGCCAACAAGTAAAAGAGATCGCATCATTAGCATCGTTGTCGGAAATACATCAATTACTACATAAAACATGCAGGGATTTCGCCGAAGGAGAACTTAAACCTATTGCCGCCAAGACCGATAGCGAAAAATTGTTTCCGAAAAAACAGGTGTGTGAAAATAAAGCCGAATGTTATTTGAAAATATTGATAATATTTACAAGCTGTCCGAGTTTATTCAGTAACACAATATGAATAACATTGTGTCGTACCGGTTTATAAATACTATTTTGATTGTAAATGCACAGTGTACAGCAGTACTATAAGTATGATTGTGTATTGGAGCACACTGAAACCGGACACGTTTATGTTCTCGGTAGATCGAAGAGATGGGCGGATTGGGTCTGATGGGTGTCTGTGTTCCCGAAAACGTCGGAGGGACGGGTCTTGATTACATGTCCTACGCTATAGCCACGGAAGAGATCTCCAGGTAAACGGGCGAGCACCGAAAACCCTATATCAGAGGTATTCAAACTGTGGGGCTCCCAGGGGCGTCGCGGGAGTTGTCGAAGGGAGCCGTGTCATATAATTCAAAACCAATAAATATTTTTACGAAAAACGTTTATTATTAGTATTTATTACCATTGAGGCACATCGGTCGGGAAACGTTGAATTGTCTTCAACAACCATTCGCTAAATATAGCTTTGATTAATATTGATTTATTATTTTATTGATTTATATTTTATTACTAAGACTAAACGTAAAATATTGAATCACAATTTTTTCTACAATAACTACTTATTTATAATTTTTTCATATATTTAATATGGTAAATAAATAATTAGTATAAAATATAAATAACATTCATATAAACATTGATTTTTTTGTCATTTATAATTTGGGATCCGTCAAAATGTTGTGAAGACTCAAAGGAGCCTTGGGATGAAAAAGTTTGAACACCTCTGCCCTATGTAATATCATGTGCATTGGCGATTGGGTGAACGCGAAACGGATGACTGCGTATCGTAATATTATAATTTTAGATGCTGTGCGTCTGCAGGTGCCATAATGGCCGTGCACAACATGTACATGAATGCGGTTAACAATTTCGGCAACGATAAGCAAAAAGAAGAATTCCTACGGCCGTTTACGGACGGGAAAAACATAGGTTCATTTTCATTGAGCGAGCCAGGTACGTATGCATTTGACGACCGGAGAACACTGTTAGACACGTTCGCGTTTTGATAGCCGATATTATGTCGTACGCGTCAACGCGTGTTCTTTCACTAACCGTTATGCATAGTATATGCAGTGCATGTTAGTGTATACTGTACGCTAACAATTAAAATCACAAGGTCTGGGAAGCGATGCTGGTTCGGTGACGACAAAAGCTACGAAAGACGGGCCCTCGTACGTGATCAACGGTACGAAATCGTGGACCACAAACGGCCTGGAGTCGAAAGCGTTGGTTTTATTCGCGTCCAATGACAAGTCCAAAAAGCACAAAGGGATCAGTTCTTTTCTGCTGAACAAAAACACACCAGGTACGTCAGCTACTAGCATCCGTGCGTGTTACGCGAATACCGCTCACACGACGTTGTACACCGTTGCAGGTCTGTCCCTCGGGAAAAAGGAGAACAAGTTGGGCATACGAGGATCGTCAACGTGTAACCTGATATTCGAGGACTGCTCCATACCCGAAGAAAACGTTTTGGGAGAGGTGGGAAAAGGCTTCAATTACGCGATGATGTTATTGGGTAAGGACAATTCATGTAAACCAACTATGATATTGACACTTGTTGAGCTGTATACATAAACGACGACACCATACCTTCGTGGTTACTTGCTGAGAGGGGGGGGCGAAATAAAATATTTTAATATAACCATTTTAACCCATGGCATTGGCGTATCCAGGGGGTGGCTGGAGGGACTTTAGCTACCTCCGAAATTTCAGTATATATATTTAATATGTTTTTGTAGATATACAACATTGAAGTAAAATTGTAAATACTTCATTTATGGGTAAACAAAACTGTTTTCAAGACTGTACAACACGTAATAGGTTACCTACATAATATATACGCTCTCACTCTTGATTGTCAATGTAAACAATTAAAGCTAACTAAGAAAATAACTCAATTCGATTTTGGGGTGTTTGAAAAGTATAATATATTCTTATACCGGTAAACATTTTAACGGGTTAAATGTATTTAGGGAGAAAATTGGATTGGAACATAGTGTCAGCTTAACATACCCGGATACCTAACACTTAAAACCACTACTTCTTTCAATTAATGTAAATACATTGTATAAAGTGTCGGCCTGATACACCAAAGGCCCCTGGAGAATTTTTTTTAAGGAGCCTCATGACTAAATAAAATGGACCCACAATATACCCACTTATACGTGACTGGGCTCGATAAAATGTTAGTGATAAGAATATTATCTGTCTATAATCTAGTATCTTCTAAACCCCAATATCACTACTGCTAAGAAGTTACACAATTCTTTACGCCTTGAAAAAATGTTTATACATAAAGAAAAGAAGGAAGACACTCGGTCGCGATCACGGTCTAGCAACCATAACCGTCCCTGCATGCACAATGCACATCCTATACATTATTTTTTACGTATATTTATGTAAAAGTATAATCGAAAAATGTTTGTGCAATTGTTTTTAGACGGTGGTCGCATAGGTATTGCCGCCCAAGCCTGTGGTATCGCGCAAGCGTCCTTAGAACTGGCGGTCGATTACGCATCCAAAAGAACCGCTTTCGGAGCTCCGATCTCAAAGTTGCAGTCGATACAAGTATAATTTCAAAGAACTTAACTTCAAAAATCACTGCAAGCGGTAGATTAAAGTTTTTTTTTTCAGAACAAAATCGCTGATATGGCGTTGAGGGTAGAGAGTGCTAGACTTCTGATTTGGAGAGCGGCTTTTCTAAAAGACACCAACAAACCACACTCGAAAGTAATAATTTTTCTTGAAAAACTTTAGTGGCTGTATGAAGCGTGAAGTTATTTTTTATCGTAAAAGGATATATATAATTTACCTTACTCGCTGTAGAGTGTAGACCGTTACACTATTTATCACTGTAAATTTACAGTAAAATACTCAATGCTGAAAACGGTGTAATGTTAGGCGTTTAAAACTTTTTCCCAGAAGCTGCAACGTAAAAAGATCTGATTGCTACATATCCATTTTAATAATGATGCATTATAGCGTTTAAAGATTTTTTTTTTTCGTCAAGTGGATTGAATTTGATAGTTTTATTTTATATCATTAAAAACCTTGGTACGCATTTTCGTAGCATAAATAAGTACTAGGTAATGAAAAACGCAGATCGTATGTAATAAACTCTTTAAAAATTCAACCTTATTATCAACATCATAATTGTTTCAAACTAAATGTACTTTCGCCGAGTTTTATTTATCGGTGTGTTGCACGCTTGCCTTTTACCGACGTGGGTCTATTCGCAGATCAACCAATGAATATTCAATCTGTTCTTTCGATTTCCAGGAAGCATCAATGGCAAAGCTCGCCGCGTCGGAGACGGCTACATTCAATTCGCACCAGTGTATACAGATTTTGGGTGGTATGGGTTTCGTAGCGGACATGCCGGCCGAGAGGTACTACCGTGATGCTAGGATAACAGAGATTTACGAAGGCACGTCCGAGATCCAGAGGTTGGTCATTGCCACTAACATTTTGAAAGAGTACGCAGAGTAACCTCGATCCGCGTTAGTTTTTACTTTTTTTGTATTACCTATTAACTTTACGAAAGCAAAAATTTTAAATATAATATAATATTATCCACATTTTATTTTAAATCAAATGCCTTCCGACAATTTTAAATTAAACGCTGACGCGGTGTACATATATATAATGGTCTAATGTATATAGTTCAATAATAATATGAATCTTTAGTCTGGCATACTCTGGTGAAACAGGATTACATTTACTATTCGGTCTCGGTTTTGGCTTGGCCCACCAACCGATAAGATACGCTATTGGCCCAAACAACATTTAATAAGACATTTATACCTATAAAATATTCTACTAATTTATTATATACCCTTTTCTTCAAAATACGATAGTGTATATCGGGTACCCTTAAATTGCCTACACGAAGCGCCGTCTTACAATTTGTATTCGAGTACAGACTAGAGGTCGTGAACGGGTATACGGAGTCCAGGTATACGGGCTAAAAAATTATCAAAGCCCATGCATATCCGTGAATAATACCCATGTATATTGTATATTAATTCAGAATTCAGATATACTTTAAATATCAATATTTATAATAATATATTGTTATAATAAATTCCAATAATTATAAGTATATGATAATTTTGCACAATATATACATATATATTTTTGGTAAACGTAAACGTGAACGTGGTTTCGAAATTGTTTGTACAGACGTTAATTATAAGATAATTATAAATAATTATATTACTCTCAAGACTCAATATAAGACGAGCGATATGAAAAGTGAAACCGAAAATGTGATTAATTAATTGCACTTCTCAATCTACTCGTATGCCAACTGCAAATTTGAATATATTGTGATACAGTTAATGTTAAAAATACGTATCATACATTTATTTCATTGAACATTGACTTTAGAATAGACCGTTCTAAAATCAATGCCACGGTGTACAGAGGACATAACAATCGCACTTTCGCACATACAAAGTTTTCTCGTTCATTGTTCTTGCCACCAGGTGCCGTAGTAATAAAACACCATAGAATATGGGGATCTCTGATTCCCAATATTAGTTAGTATATTATGGTTTATTGTTATAAAGTCGTCACTATCAAAATCGTCAGTTTTCATGTGTTGTATAAATAACCATCAAGCCGTATTAGCTAGCAAAATTCAGAGCATTCGGCCTATATTATTAAAAGTTAGGCAGAAAGGACACACCATATAACACTTATTTCAAAATATTTGTTCGAATTAGAGTATATTATAAATTCAATGAAAGGGCAAAATAATAAAAATACAATACCAGAAACGTATACAATTGTATTAATTGTCCTGGTCTTAAATATATACTTATAAAATTATACTTATACACCTTATAAACCTATCTGCATGCTTAGTAAATAATATTTATTGGTCAGATGCACTAAAAGAGAGAGTAGAACAAACAAATACAACTGGATCCCGGGTAATCAGCGCAATAGGCGCTTTAAATTTGCATAAATAACAACGCCATCTAGTCTTCTCCCGTGGTCGATAAGAGTTTGCCATTAGATTTTGATATACGAACATAAAATGATCAAACCGAATTTTCTACGCCTATAGGCTATGATATAACTGCTTTTCTAACAGAAGGGTGCAGCTATAAACTATATGTACTATACGTGATAGCCGGTACAACCACAGATTATTTGACCAATTTTTTCCGGTTTATACATATCTTTTAACTCCAGCACTATAACTGCTTTTCAATACAAAGTAAGGAACATGGAAAAAATTTAAAAAAATCTGCTGGACTCAAACTTCCTACAACTTTTGTCCATGATGTATCCACGAAACCTAGGTGATACCCGTTACGCACAATATTTTTATTTATTTATTTTTATATTTATTATAATCAACGCCAGACGGCTTTTACAAAATTACAGACAAGAAGTACATAGATAACAGTAAAAAAAAAAAACATATACAATATATATAAGACGCGTAACTTATACTAACTTAATATTAGAGAGAGGAAAAAGAATTAGTAAGTAAGTAAGACAAAAAAAAAAACAACGTGGTGTTGTTATATGAAGAAAAAAAAAAATGTGAGCCTTCGTACTGCATATGGCTTAATAGTCTATATGATTATTTGCATTATGCATCATCCTTATAAGTGGGGCATTCCTAGAGAAGTTTGATTTATTGGTGGGTATATAAAAATTACATTGAAGCCTAGTGTTACTAGGAATACGAAAGCTAAGTTCTCCAAGTAGTCTTGGGGCATCAACTTGACCTTCGATCAGACGCTGAATAAAAATGATATCAAAATTATCACGCCTTACAGAAAGGGGAACTAGTCTCAGAACTTAACTTAATGGCCCATAATCATGTGGTAGATGAGGAATGTTGAGGCAATAACCGGCGAAACGCATAAAAATGTTTTGTACACGATCAATCCGGCAAATGTCAACTGTGGTATATGGTGATCAAACAATAGACCCATATTCAATGACCGAACGGACTAAAGCATTATAGAGAGCTAGAAGGCAATCGGCAGAACTAAAATTGGTTGAGTGACGCCTTATGAATCCCAAAGCACGAAAGGCTTTGCTGGTCATATAATCAATATGAGGGCTAAAATTAATATCACAATTAACCCATATTGTATTTTCCATTGCACCGGAAACGTATGGTAATGTTATTACCGGGAGTACATATAGTTCGTTTCGTATGTTATTGCGTTAATTTGCGTAAACTTCCGACTGACGGCAGAGCGAACATTTTTAATACATCGAAAAACGGAATCTATATAATATATAAGACGATTTCTATAAGCGAACCTTGTTATGTTTAAAATTATACAAGTGGTATTCGTATGATATTTTTTTCCCCCTGAAAACTTGCAAAAATGTTCTACCGTTTACGTTGTTATTGAAATTTGTATGTTTACAGTTCGACAACTGCTACTGTTACGTTAGTTGGTTGGCGTAGCTGATTAATGGTTTGTCCATTTTATACGAAATATTTATTTTAAAATCGAAAGTCTCAGTGGAATGCGATCACCATAATGTGATTTTGTTCTTTTACAAAAATTATATTACTATTTAGTTGCTGCCTAATGCCTATAAAAATCAATTAAACGTTTTCGCAATTACCACTGAAGAGTGTGTGATTGTCTTAATTGAATTATTCGGTATTCCCATATCTAACGCGTAGATCTGAAACGTATACGTAATTTAAGTAAGTATATTTATATATATTATAATTGAAAATATTTTTGCGCGTGCAGACGACATAAATTCAGTTTATAAATAATAAACCTATTGCTGGGAAATGAAAAGGTTCAAAAGATATCCTGAAGAAGTATTGTATTTATGATAAAAAAACCCCGTGTCAGAGGATCCGGATAATATTAGAGCTCATAACTTACATATGCAATTATAACTATGAAAGGGCAATACTTGTTTTTCTTTTGGGATGGGATTAGATATCAAATATTACTAAAATTTTGAAAGACAAAGGATTTGGAAATACATGTAATGTAAAATGTTTGATAAAAGTATTATTATTTATAGTGAATGAGCAGGGCTAGGAATTTAATATTTATTCATATTTGATAACAATAATTTTGAATGCCGGTTTTCACATGCTTTGATTTTGATTTTGATTTAAAATCTTAATGTTGGTATAGATTTTTAGTTATGAAAATATTTTATATTTATAAGTTTAAAATTAATTTGTTGAACATAATTATTATTTTGATGTCTTTCCTGCATCCATTGGTAATTTTCATCAGTTTCTGAACGGCGCGAACAGTTGATTGCCCTCATCCAAAGCCATATTGAGCATCGGCTAGACCATTTGAATTCTCCAGGAAGTCCCTGAAGCGATTGTCTAGGACTTTTTCGAACAATTTTCCCACGGAGTCTAGGAGGCAGAGTGGGTGATATGAAACTTCGTCTAGTGGTTTGTTTCCTTTCCGCAGCAGGACTAATCTCGCTTTTCCACGATTGGAGAAAGCGGCCTTGGTCAATGCATTTATTGAAGATGGAAAGTAAAACCTGAAGATGGGCAACGGCATAAGATTTCGATTGCTTCGTTCGGAGCTCTGTCCCGGCCTGGGGCGACGCGGTTCTTCGGCTGGCTAACTGCGTGCTTGAGCTCGGAGATTGTAATTTGGACGTCATTAGGAAGATGTAGTGGCCTGTGGCTATTGTATCATAGTTTGTCAGACGTGCTTTGGGAAGAGGCCTTGGATCAGGGCCAAAAGTAGAGCTGAAGGGGCCCCGGGGCAAAACCAAATTTGGGGGCCCCACCTAAAAATTACTCGTCACAATAATATTGTGCAAATTCAAAGTAAAAATAAAAGTATTTTGTCAATTAAAAATTTTTATTCACATCTCACACTAACTTTTACAAACAGTCGTGATATTCATGATATATTCGTTATGTTCAACAGGCGCTCTTAAAACATTTCGTTTCATTAAAAAGCAAAAACTTAAAACTAAAATCTCTTTTTCCTAGATTTCATCATAGCAAATTCGTCTATCATTTTATTTGTGTCAACCTTGCGCGCTCTTTGATTTTCGATGGATAATATCGCTAAATTTGTGAGTCTGTCTTGTCCCATTGAGCTACGCAAATAGTTTTTTATCAACTTCAATTTGGAGAAAGTCCGCTCAGCTTTCGCAGTAGTGACAGGGACAGTTAGGAACATCAGAAAAGCTGTGCACACATCTGGATAACTTGAGGACAATGACGAATTCTGAATGATCAAAAAATTAGCTAACTCTTTTGCATTTTTCATTGAAACGGGTTAAAAAAATTTTTTTCCATCCCCTGCCAGGGGGCCCCCGACTCGGTACTACCCCGGTTGCCCCATTGTAGTTTCGGCCCTGCCTTGGATAATGTGTTGCATACGGCTTGGTGTGTTGATTCTGGGGATTTTCGAGTTCTTGTAAAGTTTGTCTATGACCAATTTGTAAGGCTTACACTTAATGTCCCATTATTGACTTGATCGCACAGATAGGTCCAAACTTTTTTTTTCACGTTTAATGGCTTGGTTAAATGCAGAGCTTGGTTTTGGCGACATTTGTTGTTTCTGCCTCAACTACTGAAGCATCGCAGACTCTCTTCCTTTTACGTCGATAAACACATCTTAGATGATTGGCGTCCTTGCGCAGAAAATGTGTTAGAATCGAGGAAAACTTTTAGCTTGTAGGTTATTATCTTTGTGGTGGTGATCGTCGTGGTCCTGTATGCAGAAGAGTACATAATGATGGTCACTAAGTGATGTTATGTCAAGGATTTCATAGTTTAAGATAGCCGCCGCTGATATCAATAACATCAGTTACACAACGTTACATATTATAACAAATATTTAAATAAGAAATTAATTTTTAATAAATGCTCAGATTTCTTACTTTGGGCCCTTTAAATTTGTATTTCAACTTTTATTTTTTTATCCCACTTGTTTTTTGCTGTTTTAGATTATTATTGTAACTAACAATATACCATAGTCCCTTGTACTAAACAACGCTTGATAATTTTTATCTAAAAACCCAAAGGCGGAGATACATGTCTACGTATAAGTTAGTGTGGGATTTTCAGCGGGCCTCGTAGAAAATTCTAAACTATTTAAAAAAAAATGTCAGTTCATTAGATACTCACAGGAATATAAGATGCAATCCATTATTGTAGCAATTCAAGTAAACAAATAAAAACTGTTGAATATTGAAATAATATACGTAATTAGTGTTCAGGTACTGAAATTGTATATACGTTAACCGATGACAACACGATAATTTACATTATTAATAAATGCGAATAACATAATATTATGTAAAATTATTATGTCTAATCACGGTTACGCAGTGGCGACACGCTAACAAAGTCCTCAACAAAAACGAATTAGTGCAGCCAAAGTGAAAGTTATTAATATTTCTGTTACATGTTTAATTGTATATAAGAATAATTTACACAAATTATAGAAAGGAAACGTATTTTAAGTATTATATTGTTATAATTTTAGGGTACATTTTAAATTTAGGAATCTTTTAATCTTATCCAATTAATTATCCGAAAAAAAAGATTTGAAATTTGAGCGATTAAACGAAAACGAAAAACAGAACAAGAGCGGAAAACTAAACGGTTACTGTCTGTTTCAAAGTTCTTTAACAAAAAGCAGGATAAGATTTAAATACCTAGTCCATCGAATTATTTTTCAGCCAATGTTATACAGAATATGCCATCAAGGCTGAAATACAATCCAGTTTCTCACGTTATTTACCAAACAACAAATTTTAGAGGAAATACCTTCCACCTCCTCATCTTTTCACTCGAACAACACTATTTCAAATTTATAGAATCGTCACTAAGCTCCTAGCATTTCCAAATCCTATCGATGTCGGCTATTTTAACTATTTAAATCAGTAAATTATTAATTTACAATGCATATTTATTTTATAAACAAATAAACGGCTTGTAGTAAATTTGATTACAAATATAAAATTTAATATGGCCTCCAAAAAAAAATATATCAACGACCCTCGGGACTTAGTTAAAGAAGTTCCGTTTTAATATTTTTTCTTTGTGTTGTGAACTGTTTGTTTATAAATATAATCAAAGCTCGTATTAAGGGAGACGGATTTCTCCTTTTATTACATTTTTTTCTTCATGCATTACAAAATACAATATTGGTCCATCTAATGTGTATTATTATAAATTTAAAATCATCGTGTCCGAATTAACAATTTTTCGTATGATAAATATTCGTAAAATATGCATATTTAGTCATTAATTGTGTTTTATACGCAAAAATACGTGGGTTACAATTAATGGGAAAATTAGCGAGTATTTTTCTTATCGTGTTTTACTATCGGTTTTTATTTTATTTTTTTTCTTGTCTGTGGGACAGATAAAATTTGTTCGCGGGTCGCTATTTGATGACCACTGCACTCTATAGTGTAGGCATTGATTATAGAATATAATATTCAATAATCAATGGTGTCGGCCAGCGGTTCTCAATCTTTTTGAGGCCGCGACCCCCTGTAATGTAACCAAGACTTTGAGCGACTCTTTTATTATGATAACATTAAAAGTAGTGATACATTAATATGATTATTGTTGTATTTAAATTAAGATTTCCCGTCGCAAATTGCGTACTATGAATCGTTCGTTTTTTTCGGCAATCCAAAACTATCGTCAATTGTAATTCTCAACAATGAATATTCACAAAAACATCTAACTATATAGTTGTATCTAACTTTTATAGTTATTTTAAATATTGACGACCCTAAAAAAAATTTTGGCGACACCCAGGGGGGGGGCGCTACCCCCCGTTTGAGTTGGTGTAGGCCAATGTGAATATCCAGTACCTTTACTTGGTGTAAACTGTAAAACAATAAAACATACTTTTATCATACGACGCGCTGTTTTTTTCGGGAGACTTTTATTGCAGGCGGCCCAAGGAGTTTAGCCTCCTTATCTCTGTAGTCATCAGAATTTAATCGCTTATCATCCATTCCACAGAGCCACCGGTGGTTCTTCCGTGGTTACGCTATAGCGAGCAACCGCGGTACACGCGTTATCAGTCGGTGATTTTTTTTTTTCTCGTTTGATATTATTACATTTCAATAGTGCGGCACACTCAGCACAATTATTAAATGTATTTGCTGTGCAGACCTACGGACGTTGGCGTTTAGTGTCGGCTGCAGCACATACGACGTGCGTAGGGAAAACGAATCTCACAGCGTACCAGTTTTTCGGTCTGTTTTTCCGGAAAAAGCCGATGCGATCGGTCGCGGCAAACACAGCCCGTCTATAATGCCAGCCGCCGAACTGTATCGAGAAGGTTAGTTACATGGTTTCCGCTTCCGGTTTGTATTTTTTTTCCTCTCGCCACTCGTTCGCCGTTTCATCTGTTCGCTGTGCGAATAACACCGGTTCATCTTCGATGACCATCCGCGCACGGTCGGAAAAAAAGTTGACGACAAAAATTCAAAATAAAAGCAACCAATTTGCATTGGGTCTGGGGAAAAAAAACGTCCAGTTAGATACCGGTCGTACTTCATTCTCGTGGGTGTGTGGAGTGTTTGGACCATTAGTGGGAGTTTCCCATCGTCATAATATACACATACACAGAATTATGCTAAGGTTAAAAGTTGAAGTTATAATTTTATTGTAAATTCGTTTTCACTCTCCGACCACTAAATAGACCAAGTATGTTTTATTATGGTTAGTTTTTCATTATAATTGTATCATATTAGCGTATATCTGCTCGTTGCACTAGAAAACAAAAAAATAACTATTCCTTACGAACTGTATCATTCGCTTTCTTGAAGAGTGTTATTCCTGTTAATAAATGACCAGCATGTATTGAAACTTTTGTAAAACAAGTTTATAGTTTTTAAAAAAATTGCATATTGTATATTAATGCATTTTCTATTTATTTTCATTATTGTTTGAAATGTATTTAAAAATCAAATGGATCAATACTCTTTGTATTTATATCTATGTCTACTAAATTTTGATGTTCAACTAATTCACATAAAATATGCTAATTCTTATGTGAAGATGACATGTTGTAATTAGTAGATACATTTTTTTTTATACTTTTGGTCATTATGCATTTTTTATTCTTAATTATTTTTACAAACTTTTTTCTATAGATTGTATTTTAATGAAAAATAGAGATGCTAAGTTCAACAGTAAATTAATTTATTAAAATAATTTATTTTCATTTAATTTTTTCAGTAAATTATTCTTATAATTTTATTTTACATTTTTTAAAATCAGCTCTATTATTACTTATATAATTAATATATTCAGTTTGTAACAAAAATTCTCAATACTTATTAAGCAAGTTTATTCTTTCTTATAAAATCTTAAATCCTTTAAAAGTGTTTGCCTTGAAATGTCTCAATTATTCTACTTGTATGTATACTTATTGATCTTAAAAATGTAATCGTATATTTTTTCTGTTATTTATTTTTAAGGAATGTCGGGAGACTCTGATAAGCATAAACAGCAACAGCATCTTTCCTTACTGAAAGAAGAATATGTCAAGCTCCAAGCTTATTGCAATGAGCTGGAAAAAAAACATGCTACATTGGCTGCTACTTATGGCGATTGTAATGATAAAAGTTTTGTTTCCAGGCTTTTAAAAACAGTAACAACATTATATAACAACACCCTTTACAGGTATCATTTTAATTTTTAATATTTACTTAAAATATTATCGATGTATGTTCTTTATACAATAATAATACTTAAATTAATTTTTTTAGTGACTTAAATATAGCATTGGCTAATGGTGATGTTCCAGCCCATAAGTTTGTTTTGTCTTCTCGAAGTGATAAATGGGGAATTCCTGACTTGACTGAAGTTAATTATTTAGGTATAAATTATTTGTCGTATATGCATGTATATATGCATTATCATAGCATATGATTTTTTTCTTTTATTTTTATTTAGATTGGACTACATTGCCCTTAGATGTTGGTAAAGCATTGCTAAAATGGATTTATACAGATCAAGTAGATTTTTCTAAAGGTGATAGTTTCACATTAAGTCTCATGAAAACAGCAGATACATTTGTTTTAGATGATTTAGTTAATAAGTAAGTTGTAATTATAAAGTATATACATAGGTAATTAGGATATATGTGTATTCAATAAATAAATCTTTTATTAAATTAATTTAGTATAAATTCTGATGAAGGAATTTATTTGATATACCTCTACCTAATGTAATGATATAGAACTGATATAGATTGAAAAGCTTGAATGGTATGGATTTGGGAAAGTTTGACACTATCCATATTTCTTATACTATATGTCATGTGCTTATATAGGTCTATATGAGTAACTTGTACATAATATTTTCGTGGTTAGTTTTGATTTTAGTTTGGATGGTAGTTAGGCTCGGACCATACAATGCCGAGAGGTGCGGCAATTCCGTATTCAGTAGGGTTAAAATGAAAACTCATTGTTTTAATTGTAACCTTACACACGACATGGTATTGCAGGAAACCGTCACAATATGTTGAGATAATTCCACATCAAAGGTTTAAAACACAATTGAAAATAACATTGTTTCAAATTAGGTCAACCACACTGTCCGGTATTCCGCATACCTACTGAGTTATTTTCTTTTTAATTTCATTTTTTTTACATTTTCAAAATATGTTAGATTATTGAGAATATTATCTTTGAAATCAAGGCAAAGCCATCTCATGATATATAGTCTAAAGAATACATTGACAAAAATGTTAGAGCTTTGATATGGAATTTTGTCGCTGAAATTATGTTTAGTAATGGGAATGAGAATTTTCCCTCTTTTTTACATTTTTAAATGCAAACTGTTGGTTAAAAATATATAATATTACAAATATGTTTTATCATAAAATTAATTGAAATACTTTTTTTTTTAATTTTATTTTATTAAGCCTTTAGTAGAAACTATTTAGCTCGACAATTAATTTAAAATTAATTTAAAATAATAATTGAAATACTTATAAGGAATAATAGTACTTATTATATTATAATTTTGAGAAATTTTTTATTGAAAAAAAATACATATATTGATAACAGGTGTTATTTTTTAATTTTTAAATATATAAATATACTATTAAATATATGTATGTGATTTATCAGTATTAATTTAAATTGACCTGTTTGATGAACAAGTATTAATTTTATTAAAGTGGAGTTAAAGAGCATTAGTGGCTGTAATACTATAGAATAATTGTCTGATGCTTATATTGCTGTGACATCGCTATATATAGATAATGTGATAGTTTTTGTTGAGAATGTCAGATGTATAAACATTGAAGAGATTTGGGAAATTTCACTGACTTATAGAACTCCTGTTTACTATTTATAAAGAGATGGAAATATATTTACCATAATGTACCTGGCATGAATGGTTTTCTAAATATATTTTTATTAATAAGTAGTTAAGTGCTAGAAGAAATTACATTGAAATGTAAGCCATGTGCCATACCCTATGAAAGACTTGAGCTACATCTTAAAAGATTGCACGTTTATAATGTTTTTCTTTTCATTATTATTAAAGAAAGTACTATAATATTACATAACATAAAAAAACTATAAACTATAACTTGTGTATTTGATGAATGGTAGAATACTCAGGCCTGAAATTTTGAAATTGAGTATTTGTGAAATTATTTTCTAAGATCAGTCGTATTCTTAAGAAAATAATTTCTTCAAAAGTTAATTTTAATACAGTCTATAAGAAAGTTTTAAATGATTTTGCTTTTGGACAAATATTGTGATGGAGAACTTCGAAATGAAAGAACTGTTACAGAGGTCCAAATAAATATATATTTTTTTACATAATTGAAAAACATTTAGCTTCCTAGATTTTCTTTGTAATGTACAATAATTATAAATTGTATTAGTATTTATTTAAATATTTTTCATATAATTTTGATAACTAATTTTGTAAAATGTATAAATTATTGTTTATTATTTGTTATAGATGTGAAAAAGCATTAATGGCTTCTGTAAATGTTAAAAACTGTGTAAAATTTTACACAACTGCTGATGAAATAGGAGCTCATACATTGAAAGAACATTGTTCAAGTTTAATATCAGCTCATTGGGTAAGTTATGCATAAAAATACATTTATTAATATTATTATTAATTATTTATAGATACTGATAAAAACAAGGAATGTATTGGTTTTATTATGACATGTGCTTATTTTTTTGTCTGTATTAACGATTTTGACCAGAAGGATTCCTTTAATGGTGTATACAAACATGGTACTTTTCTGAAAGGAAATTTTGTCTAGTTGGTACATTGGAAGGTCTTTTTTTGAATTTCTGCACAGTTGTTATAAATAATTGAGAAAAACAGAGAAAAAAATTGCAAAAAATTTCAACTGAGATCAAGAGTCCAACCCTGCAGTGTTCAGTATTTGCATGACCTCTATCCACTTGTTTATTATTCATAATATTTTCTTTATTTGGTTGTTATTATATAAATATTAACCGTAGCAAATCAAAATATACATATATTATTGATATATCAATGTTAGCATTTAATAGATATCTCATAACTTTTGAAACATTTTTTTTTTACAAAAGTTGGTGCTTTAAAATTTCAACATACCTTAATAATTTGGTTCTATTATTAAATCGATCATCTTTAGAAATATAAACTGATCCAACCAACCTCTTTCAATCGGGATAATTTTTTCAATAACAATGGTAAATTGGTTACAAGTTTAAAATACCCATTCCTATATATCATGTGACCTAGGAGTTTTGTCCGTTTTTTATTATTGTACGGATCTAGGTAAATCTAATGACTTTATATTGTAAAATTATTTATGATATTTCTGTATTCATTACATGTGCATTTATCTATCCATTAATCTTAATGTACTTGTTGCTTATATTAATTTTTAATTTTTAACAAGAATATCATAATATTTATAAAAAATTGGCTAATAGTTCACTTACAAACTGATGTTTCAAAATTCAACTGGTTAAAATGATAGACTAGTATACTATTTAGCAAAACTTTGAATTTGAGTTCGTCAAATATTTATTGCACTAATATTTGATGAAAAGTTTTACATGCTTCAGTTAATAAATAATTTTTTTTCAATTTATGCTATAATTATTCATAATCCATAGTCATTTTAATAGTTTTGTTTATTTTTAGGATGATTTTACAAGTGATGATTTTGCACATATGTCAGCACAGTTTTTATATCATATGTTCAAGAGTAAGACCAAATATCCTCTGCATTCAGCTGTTAGACTTCGAAGAGAAGATGTTGTATTTCTGTATGTAGTTGAACATAGTTCCCAGGTACGTATTTAAATATTATTCTTAAATCTTAATTCTTATATTACGAGTATATGATAAATAGGTCATTAAGTTAATTATAGTAAATAAAAATATAAAAGGTATTGGAATATATTATTTGATGGTTAATTCTATTATTTTTAAAAATGTTATTTCATTTAAAATAAAAAGTATTCACAAGCATAAAACAAATATTTTCTATTTCAGTTAATTTCAGAAATCTTATATACATTTTCAAATAATAAATAGCCAATACTTATTACTAAACATTTATAATAATGGTTAAATGGTACTTATTTTAGTTTTTATTATTTAATTGGATATTTTTCAGTGATTTAGTTATAAATAAATACAAAATTTTAAAATTACCTGAAGATTTTATGTAATGTCTTAATTAAATAGCTTCATTAATCCATATTTTTACATTATAGGTTCTAATTTAAACTAATATATTTGCAGAAAGATATAAATCATAGTTTAATTTTAAATTATGATCTTATTTATTCAATAATTTTAATTGCTTTGAATTAAGATAAAAAAATACAAAGTGAAATTATAGTGAACTATAAACAGGGACAGACTTTAGTAATATTTGTGACAATCATTATCTTAATAAATGCCATTTTGGTAAAGGAAAACTCTTAACAACATTACATGAAAATATATTCCAATGAGTGATAAGTTTTCATAGTCTGCTATTAACATCCCTCTGGCCCTGATTTATAACTGTAATGCAGATAAAATTTAATAATTATGTGTTATTCTCACTAAACTCAAGACAAAAATTCCAACTTTTTTTATTTTTTTATTTTTCTTCTTGCAATATAAAATAATTAATAAACATTTTTTATCAGATCATTCTTGTTTGTTACCAGGTTTGGACTCTCCTACATTTTTCTAAACAACTAATTAATAAAGACTGTTGTTATTTTCTTGAAATCTTGACTATTTACATAAGAGAAAGAGAGAGAGAGTGAGAAATATGTAAAGGAATATTATACCTAAATATTAAATTTTTTTAATGCAACTTTCTTCTACTTAAATAAAATTGATTAATAAACAACATATGTCATGTATAAGTTATTAATAAATTATGTAGTATGATTGTTTAAGTAATTATAATAACAATTATTGTTATTTTTACCAATATTTTGTTAGTATTCAAAAAAGCATTAATTGTTTAAATTTTTAAAAATGATTTCTCATATTTTATCTAGTACAATAAATATTTTATAAGCTTTGTAAGTTATATCAGTAGTAATATATAATTAATAGTTGTATAATCATATATACTCAATAGTCAATGATCATAAAAATCTTGTGGTCTTTTTTTTCAATAAACATATTTGTAGAGTTTACTTTTATGTCCATTACATTTCATAATGTATTTGATAAAATATTGTGTAACTTTTACACAACTAAAATTGTGTTGTAATTAAATATATATTTGTTTAATTTTAAACAATATGATTTGTATATTTTTAATTTAAAGCACATTTAAAGTATTTTTTTGCCATGGTTTAAATACAATTTTGATTCAAACGATTTATTTGTTCAACATTTTTTAAATTTTATTTTGTTATTGGACATTACAAACTTGTAATTCTATACAAAGTAGACAAACTGGTTTAGTTACATATTATTTTATTATATAAAGTGTACATCGACATTCGCTTTGTAGAGGTATGTATGTAAGGTACAAAAGAGAACATTTAAAATGCACTTAATACTTAAAATAAACACAGCCATGTAGTATTTAAAACTAATTAATTTACTCTAATTTTGTAAATCATAAATTCCTATACAATTGCATTAAGTAGTTTTTTGTAAACGTCAAAGATAACAAAACTGTTTATCTGAGTACATGTATGATTCAAAAGGAAAATATGTGTATATTTACTATTTTAAATATCATATAATAACTTAGGTACAAAGATTTTAACGAAAAAAATATTTAATAAATTATAACGATTAGATATCTATTAAACAACAATGTACATGTTTTTTGGACGTAATCCCGATTGGTAAAAAAAAGTATGTCAATTATCATATGCGTATTGACGTTGTTTTTAACATTTTTCTGTTGGTTTTGTCTTTATACAATAGTATGCAATAATATAGACGCGATATTTTACACTTGCAACGAAATAGACGCTTTCTTGCACTTTCACTACGCTGGTTGAGTGTGAGTTTTCAAAAACCTCATGATGTTGTAAATAATTATTACTGCGATTGTGTCCGTATGACTTGAAAAGTTCGTCGTATGTTTAGCATTATTACAAAGATTTTCGTTGCAATAGCAAAACGTAGTGTCTGACGTTCTCAGTTCGTTGTCATTTCCGGAATAACATCCATTTTTGGGTTCACTGGCTTCCACGATCTTTTCAAGCCGCCAACTACCATTTCTGATAGCATAGTTATCGTATATTTGTGGTGTACTTCCACACCCCCTGACTGCTCCTTTGATTATTTCTGTAAAAAAAATACGAAAAAAACACACGGGGTTTAGTTATATTTTTAGTATTTAGGTTAATCGTCGTTGTAATTACTTCCTGGTTGCAATTCCAACTCAAAAGATTTCTTCTTGCAGTAAGTCGAATTGGGACAATGAACTTTGAAATAATCGGAAGCGTAAAACTTTGTACACAGTTTGGCTGGCTTTTTCATGTACGATTCTGGAGGATGTACTGTACATTCATAGCAATCTATTTGACCGTTACTTACTGTAAAAAAATCTTTCTTTCAAATTCAATAAAATAACTGATGATTTTTTTTATGTAAATTAATATTTTTAATGCAAAATTTATTCGCCTGAATAAAATTATTCATTTCATAAACATTATGTAAACGTAAACAATTGATTATTGTTGATTTTGAGAATATATTATACTTAAAAGTTGTGAGTTATAGATTACGTCTTACCTATTATTTTGTATTTTATTGATCTTAAAATTTTCTAACATTTTTCACATTCATCTTCACAACGTTTATTTTACACTATTTAGATAGTATTAACAGATGTGAGGAGTAAGATAAGTGGACTAATGACGATTGTGAAATTAAGGAAAGGGAAGACGGAAGTAGATGTTACTAGATGTTAATAAAATAAGTAATGGATTGATAATATATTTAAAATCGTCAAGTAATTTGGAAAATAAGTCTTCGGGTGTAGCTGAACTTGGTGTATTGGCAGTGATATTGGCGTAGGATTGGCATTTTTGTTTCCGATTAGATCTGGGACTGGGATCAGTCATTGCTAGATGAATGGTGGCGGTATGTTTGATCAACGTTGGATTAATGATTGAGATTATTTATATGATTTTTTCTGCGACTTGCAATGATTTTTTGGTAATTAGGACATCCTTTATACGAGGCCGTGTTATAACCTATTATTATTGCAATCAATTGTTATATCGAATTTTAGATGATTTAACTTTGTTTTCTGAAAACTATATTATCTAACCATTAGTCATTATTAAATTTAATTGCACGTTACATATCAAGAAACATTGTAGTCATAGTTTTTTTTTTAATTTTCGGCAGTTATGGCCGTTAGCTATAGTTATATGGTGGGGGTACTTTTGATAGTTAAACTCGTGTTTTGGAACAGTAGGTTGTGGGTGAAGGGGTGGTGGTGACATATTTTCTTTTCGGAATCTTCTTTGATTCGAATCGGCGTCCATGCCATTAAACTACGGCCTTATCCGCTCGGTCATGCCATGCCACCCTTACAATATTTGGCTTATAATATTTAAAATGTATTACATGTGTATTCATATTTTGAACTTTCTACCTTTTATATTTGAATTAATAATTAATCCAGAAAAAATTTTCTTTTAATAAAATAACCAATCACTTTAACTAACTTAATGAAACTAATAAAAAATGTATTTGAATATTTGAGTTATAATTCTGTTAAATATTATTATTATCATTTTGTAAAATACATAAATGTTCATCCTTAATTGATTAAATACTTTGCTTACGTTGTAAGTAGTAGTCTTTTAAGAAAAAATTCAACAAAAACCCTATGTTGGTATAAATATTTATGTTGTATGTTTGAACAAATTTAGAAATACTCAATGTTTGATGTCATTAAATGCTACAATATTTAAGACTAATTTAAGACGTAATAATTATTATAAAATGTTGTGGGTTAGGTATCGTTACTTTTATTATTGAGTTGGTATGCAATATGTTATATGTTATCGATTATCATGTAATACACTATGTCACTATCCCTACTACGAATATATAATATTATTTATACAATAAATAAAATACACATTATATTAAAAAAATATAAGGAAATCTCGAAAGTATTTACACATAGTATATTATGTATTTGTAATATTTTATTGAAACACGTGCGATGTTGTATGTTGAATAAAATAACTACATTGCTTGTTAATTGTAATCTAAAAATGCTTGATTATTTTTTTTTTATTAAACTTTTTGTTGAATAGAATCTGTTTCTTAGCATATAGAATTAGTCTTATTAGTTAGTGATATACTTATCTATTAGTGATATTATGTATAAAAATACTTATTCTAAAGATAATGACTCATTGATAATACCAAAAAATGAGTAGGTTTAAATCGTATCCTTATAATTTAACCGGGTATAAGTAAAATTTTCTACCGGGATTATTATTGTGTTAATCGTATTAATAGTATTAATAAAGTATCTATTTCTTAAAATATAATCGATCGAATTTTTTTTTTTAATTATTAATTAATATAGATTTACTTACTGGGCACTGAAATCAATATGTAGGCAATAGCGGTAGAAAATATCATACTAGTCCGGAATGATAAGTTCATGATAATTTTTTTCGGATGAATTTAAATTATATTTTTTTTACTGCTATCCGAAAAATAATCGACCACCAAGAAAATTAAAAAAAATTGTACATTGTTTAAAGGTACTGCATTGCTTTTAAAATACACTCACGCTTTAACACACGCGCAAGTTTGCTAGAAAGACAAGTTATTGTTTGATAAAATATCTAATATAACACCACTCGCCAAGTTTAATGAACCAATACAACCGTCGGACGCCGACTGACAAAACTTCAGTGATACATTCGTTCTAACGTTGTTCTCACCGCTACCTCTGGCCGAAACCGTTGTATTGACGCCGCTGCATTCTTTCTCACTGTTGGTGGGAGTATTCAACCATATGACGTAGTGTAATCATATTGTTCATTTTACTATACTTTACTCGTTAATATTTAAAATTTTAAAAACGCATCAATTTTTACGTTCATTGTACATGACGTGTTATAGTGGATTTTTTTTAATGGACATGAATACATGATAAGAGCTAAAAAACTTTATATCGAGTATGATAAATGCCAATTTACTTTACAAACTGATAATCAAACACATTTTAACAGTTGTTAAAATTTGCTATACTCAAAATATATATTTTTTATTTTTATTATAGACTTTACAAAATTCTTAATAGTTTTTTTTTAGGATTTAGCTTAAAAACATTAGGAGGTAGAATATTTAAAACAGGTTTTGTCGTTTACCTTTTCCAATGTGGTTAATCTAGGTATTTATTCTAAAGTGGGGGAAAGGGTTCAGTGATTTCAAAGTAAAAAAAAATATGGCGAAATATTCAGTTTTGTGTACAAAGTAAAGATTTAAATTAAAACTGTTATTTTATTTTTATATTATTTACTATCAATTATATATTACGAGACAAATGTTAAATATAGTAAGCAATTCATAAAGTAATAAATTCAAATTTTTCTTTGGACACTGAATTATATTTACCTACTCAATTGTGTGTATATTGTTGTAAGAGTCCTTGATTGAATATATTTAATTTATATTATACCAATCATATGTAATGTGCATATCCTCGTGTTTATCTCGCTGTCATTTTATACAACTATCGCTCTTATAACTTTAAACACGTGTTTTATGAAATATTGAACAAAGTATATGATATAAATTTCAATTATTTATTCTAATATTTTTAGTTCTTACTAGTTTGTATAAATTACAACTATTGCCTCATTTAAATAAATTCCATATATATACATTTGATAAGTAATATATTTATTAAACAATTAACGTTTCAACCGTGTTTAGCAAATTTAATTAAATTATGTATCAATAATAATAGTAAATATTTATGTATAAAGTAGACCGGATATATCTTTACTTTTACATAAATATAATATATAAGTTCCCTGAGATAATTATTTTGAAAAAAAAGTAAAATGTTTGACTCGTGTTACTGTACAGATAGATTCCCAAAAAAATATGTATCTAAAATTCATTACTTTCAACAATACAAGTATAAATACGTATAACATGGAAATGTCAGTGACATACACAAGATACCCACGGAAGTCTTTAAAATTGCTGTTTTAATTTACATTTATTTTTGCCAATTGTTGCATTTTTATTTGTATTAACTCATATAAAGGAGATAAAAGGATGAGTTAAATTATGACGTCATTGTGTATGGGCAGGTTGAAAAAAAATTTAATTTTCTCGAAAATTAGAAAAGTTTAAAAATAAATACACCGCTATTCGAACCGGATTGCTATTCTAGCCATGTCTACTTTCTCTCGAAGAAATGAAAGAACTCTCTGTAGTTTAATGATCTCGGAGTACCAAAACGAGGTCAAGATTATTCACAAAGATTATGTCCTTGCACACAAGTCGAATAAGATGAATATTGTGTTTATTCATTAACATATATGTAAATATTGATTTATGATTAGTCGAAAACGGTATTTTACCAATGACATCAATTGGTCAATATTTTCCTAGGATTATACCGACAATTGAATTATCTTGAGATATTTTTTTTGTATATAATACTATCCGTTTAATGGATATCTACTTTATCTATTTTTCCTATGATATATAATATAAGGATTTGTTGTTATAATACTTTGCTCCCATAATAATTTAAGTTATTCTTGTCCCCTTGAAATCTTCCGAATAACGCAGAATTTAAGTGAGGCTGCAAGAAAACAATAGTTAGTATTTTATACTTACACGTGTGTATACAGTTAAATAGATTGTATTTTTTCTATTGGATAGAATTATTGTACAATTATATTAAATAATTATTAATCAGAGAAATAATTTATTTTCATTCCCTGTAAGTTTAAATTTGATGTAATTCATTAATATTTATTGATAATTCAATTTTGAATAGAATTTGACCTCTTTTTTATTAAAGTTTAAGTCTCATTGTGAGGAAATAATAACCTTGTTAGCTGTAATAATATAACAAGTAATGATGCCATCTATAATATTGTTATAATTGTTTTTTTTTTTATTCCAACTTTTTACTTATTTATTTTGTTCTATATTCTTACGGGATTGATATAGGAATACAATTTAATATAGAATGTCATGGAATCCGCTTTTAATTAATTAAACCATTAAAAACCATTAGTACGATCAACTTTTAAAAAAATATCCATCATTCGTAATTTTACTATTAATTGCGTTGTTGCAATAGAAAATAATTGTTATATTATTATATTGATATTACCGTTGTTTGAATTTGAAGTTATGGACGTTTAATATTTTCTAGTTTAGAAATAATTTATTATTTATAATGACATACTCATGACTAATATTAAATGAATTACTATTTTTCCTTAACAAAATTTGTGTGTGTCATAATAATTATGAAACAAGTTGAAAAAGATTTTTTCCAATGTTTTTTTATTAAATTATTAGTCAAAACTAACAAAAAATATATTTATCTTATGAGATTCGTAATTGGATTAAGAAGGTATTTTAAGGAGGTAATTTTTATATAAACATACTTATATGAACTTTGTGAATGGTATTATTTGACTATAGAAATTTAAATAATTATCACTTACATGGTTTACGTAAGCATCAATGATTTTTATTATATAATTTATAATGTATATATCAATACTCTTTTTCCAGTAATCTATATGATGTATACTATCTGAATTATTATTTGTTCTAAAGTTTGAATGGGTTAAATGGTTTTAATACATAATTCTTGAATGCGGAATAGTAATACATTTTTATCACATTTATATATTATATATGATATTTTACTTCATTTATTAACCAACATGCGCTGCTGAAATATATGGTAACCGCCCTTTTAAAAACAACTTCATAGAAGGTCAAATAACAGATAATAAAGTTCATTTATTTTAATTCCGAAGTGGTTTTTCTATCCTGATTTCTAGTCGTTTTTTTATTTTCAAATATTCAAATATTGAAGGCTGTTTATTGTTGATAAGACAAAAATTGAGTTGTCTAATATATTTTTCTATTAATCTTTTGTTTTTTAAATATTCCCTCAACTTTGAAGTTTGAACACAGGTCTTATTGTTTCTTTTTTTAGAACTTATTGTAGGAACTAACTTTTAACTTTTACTTAGGCAAATGTGAGTAATAAATAATGCACTGTATACAGTAGACGCTATGACCTATGGAATCTGTATATTATTGTTCGTATTGCGAACCTTCTGAGATTATTTTCAGGTGAAATTAAATGATTCAAATCAGTTATCTAATGTTGCAGTTAATCGTTTTCGACCGGTCTCTTTCGCAACAACACAAGTTTTTTTGAATTCGATTTCAATTTTTCTACTGTTATCAACTAATACTATCCTCATTAGGGTATTTTTTTATTCTGATTCGAATACAACTCAATTACGTAAATTGATGTTCTTTTGATTTCGAAATCAACCAGCGTGTTACTTTGTTTAAAATGCTCGTATGTGGCGACTATTTACGGCGTCGTGCCTATTTATAAATTATTCTAGAAAATCTGTAATATGGTAACGATAAGTACCTACTCAAACGGCCCGTGATGTTTGCATTCGAATGCCAAGCCCGTTTCTGCAGAAATACCCATTCAATCGGTTGACCGTTGTTCTCGTGATCCAAGTGGCACGCGTCTAGGGTTAGTTTCTTTTGCGATTTGCGAAATTTCATAAAAACGAATATCTAACACAATTTTGTCGGTCATTTGGCGGTTTGACATATTATAACGTTGATTACGTAGGTGTCTATGTATATTATATATACACCACCGTCACCACGCATATTACGTTTCTCACGCCACGCACGGCCCACTAGTATTCTTACTTCCTTTTATTATCTCGCTATATATTAAATATATATACTAATAGCCTATTGGTCAAACGATTTTTATAGAAAACCGTCTACGTGTCGTCGTATGCACAAACCGATATTTTTTTATGCGTATTTGTATTGTTTTATGTCTATTGTTATTTATAATTTATTTCGCGGGTCACCGTCGTTATTTACGCTACCGGTGAACGGCTGTCGATGATCTCGAAAATCCTATCAGAAATTCATGCATGAACGCTGCATGCCACCAACGTCCTTGTGAATAATATTTGTCATATTTCGTCGTCCTTCTTCCCCTATGTCCTCCGTAATAATTACTACAGGTACAAGATATTATTTTTTCGATAATTTAATTTAATTTGTATTCAAACCGATTGTATTTGAAATAGCTTATGCTTATGCATGTACGTACATGTCACGTAGTCGAATCTAAGAGAAACATTTCACGTTACACGGAAAATTGTCTCCACATTATTTTTACATGGTAATTATTATTTTCATCGAGACGTGTAATATAATATGTTGGGTAAGGTTAAAATTTCTTATAACCAACTTTGTTGCCCCTCATTTACTCACCTATTTAAAATTGACGAAAAATGATGTGTGGTTTTTTATAGTAATATTGTTGATAGTATGTTTACGTGTCTGCCATTGAACCCACCTAGAAGTAGGAAATATTTTAATTGTTTTCTGTAGACGTGAAGGTCGCTGTAAACTATAAACGATGTTAATATACAAAGCGTTTGCATAATAATTAAAACCTTATCGTACGTCATCTTTTGGCGTCGCGAGCACGTTGTTTTATTTTTGGAGACCGCTCGCTGAGCTGTAGTAACCAGAAAATTTGCATGGTGACGACCAGAAATTCGATCCTTCGTTATTGTTGGTGAAGTTATTCGTTTTCACTCGTAAAATCACGTACAACATATGTTGTTATGTAAACACCGTAGGACCGTAGAAATTTGTTTTTTTTTTTTTTAATTTTGCCATTGAATATTACGCGTAAACGAGTCATAGTGAGTTGGTTGAATTTCGCTGTCAGCTATACTCATATTAAAACATCGAGACGTGTGGAAACCAAATTAAAAAAATTAAAAAAAGCATACATTTTAAAAAATATATAAATGTTCATTGCATGCCACATGACTTGGCTTACTTATCACTTATCAGTTATCAGTTATCATTATTCACAAGTTATAGAATTAACTGTAAAAACTAGTTTAGGTATAGCAATAAGTTTCATACGAGTAATATTGGCTATTTATAGTAGTTTCTTGTGAACCTACTTACATAACTGGTTTACTGTATGTGATAAAAGTTTTTTCGCCCGCCACCTATTACACTTAAACATTTTTTTACTTTGTAATTTTGGCTTTTATGCATTGAATTTTATTCTCATTTTCCTATTCACCAATCATATTTTAACATCGTGCAACACATCGATACGAAAAAATAACGGTCGATGACGTACGCAGTGCTGTTCCGGTAAACCGACGAGTACATCTGCGTATGATATACGTTTATGGTATTCATTTCGTATACGAAGTAGTGGAATAATTATTTTGTTATGATTATGTAGTGTATGGGAATGATTCACTCTATAGGTTAGTCTTCGTGTGATGATTAAAAGTCCAATGGAGTGCACGCGTGCTGGGTGTTCTCGTCTGAACTTGATTCGTTGCCGAGATTATAACAGTATTGTGAATTATAATAATGTCTACATTATGTGCCCATGTGTCTGCTCCTATACCACAGGATGCTGTTCATTGTAGATCTAATTTGTTACGTGTCGTTTATACAGCGTGTTTCGAATCGCTAGCGGTTTTTTTTAGTGTAAAATGTGTACACCTAGAATGGAAATAAAACGCGGTACAATACGGATAATAGAAATTATACTGTTATTATTATGGTGTTTTATTGTGCCTCCAGTAATAGGTACACGTTTTTACGCAGGTAATAGGTAGTGAAATACATGTTTACACGACCGCGACGGTTGTTGTAAAGAGGACGCACGGAATAAACGACTTAAATACCATGGTCTTCCACCTATTCGCGTTGATTGTGGGTCGTAGATACATTTTGTTCCAAATTTCGTGTGCCAATTACAAGAAAATTTTTATTATACGATTTGTATTATAATTTTGTTATAACGTAAAACACTAGAAAGTCTATAACCGACCATACTACGTGGTCTATATATTGTATTAAACTTATCGTTTTCGAGGGAATATTATCAAAGAGCGGATGTACTCGTATGTACCGCGATATACATATTATATTATCCTTATTTTATCTCCCAGTGTATACATATATATACACACATATTTTTTACGTTTATTGAACTTCGTCCGTTGTTAAATGAAAATATATCTCATAAATAGTTTTGTCTCTCGATATTATAACATTACAATTTATAATCTATGCAAAAACGTATCAATGGCCAAACCTTTAATTATAAAGTACATTTTTGTTTGTTTGTATAAAAATTTTAGTCTTCCGCCTTAAATGTGCTTCGTTTTTCCGTTCGATTGCAATCTGATTGAAATTATTTTATCATGTACGATATGTATCTTAAAAAATTACTTTTACATTACTTACATATGCCGTTAATGAATATTTAAGTGTACGTGTTTATTGATTTACGTGGAGTAGATTCGAGTTACGATCACTCTATAGTCTATAGTCTATACCATTACGTATATAACGTATATATTATGTATAGTTATATTTTTTATTGGATAATAATAAACAAGAAAAACTTTGTGATAATTTATTGTTACCTGCGGCATAGGATATATTCAAAACGAAAGATAATTTACGATATTACATTTTGTTAACACAAAAGCTTTAACGATTTACTGTCATCATTTATTATTTAATATCTTTAAATTAGCTTAAATGATAATTTGAAACATTTTTATGTGTAGTTTAATTAGATCAAATTATACCTACGAATTAATCATTAATGAACATAGTATTACCTACTTATTGTAATAACTGGTGATTTGCGAAATTAAATTAGTCTTTTTCTCATCTGTCACTTTCAAATAGTGAAACTTTTGTGTTTAAAATCATTGTTCACCCATTAATTAAAGTGTCTGCGTGGATGAGTCATTCAAAAAGTTTGATAAATATAACCGTAAAGGTGGTTCGCACATGTGTATATTTTATAATGTGACGTAAGTCCAACTTGTTACGTGTTTCGCAGCTGATTTTATATCCGCAATCTGCAGGGGCATAACTTTACCTTAAATCTATACCTATTAATCGAGGACGTGTGTATTTTTTTGATACTCGTAAGATCGGAATTTAATGGTGAAATAATACTAAGCTAATAAAAATATTCTTATGAAAATATTACGATCGTAAATCGTAATTATATAATACATAATTTTGAACTTGAATTTTTATCCTTCTAAAAACAACGAACATCAGTAAAACAATACACATAAAATGGTAGGTAAAATTTGAGTTAATGTTAGTTTATATATCGATATCAATTTTATAATTAATGATCTGTTATGGTTTAATTTATGAACTCATAATTGTTAGTTGAGCATATACGAGTAATTGTCAAGATTAATTGTAATAACAAAATTTCAATAAAAAAAAAAAAAAATTGTTAGTTGGCAAATCGATTCTGTAACAAATTAGGCACCATTTACTTTAATGTGTTTTAGTATAAGGCAGCTATGTTATTATTATCTTCAATTAGTTTTAAAACTTCATATTTGGCCCGGTGCTTCTTTTACATACGTTGTTTTATCATATATAATGTTTAGTGCGTAATACTCGTATTTATTCTCATTAACTCAATTATAGCATTTTTTTTTAGAGAAATCATTATCAATGGTTGACCATAGTAATTTATGATATAATATTTATAATATTTTGATTGCAGTTGAACCTCAAAATCAATGAGCTGGATAATAAAGGCGAATCAGCTTTGGATTTAGCACTACGCGATCATCAGACCAGTATCGCAGAAATGATGTGCGAAAACCAGGCTGATCCAGATATCCGGGACCGTAATGGATATACGCTTTTGCATTTAGCAGTACAAAGGGGTGACACGTACGCCGCAAATTTTTTATTGGCACATGGTGCATCGGTCAGTTCAGTGACTCCTGATCAAGGCGATACAGCTCTTCATCTGATTGCCAGTTCATCGCCGCATTTTGGATCCGAAGATTCTGCATTTGCCATGACTGCCGTGGCCCGATCTCTTCTCAAGTCGGGACTAGATCCTAATTTGCCAAACACTCAAGGATTGTAAGCACTCTAAAATAGTAAATTACTAACAATTTATGAATTTTAAATACGTTTATTTAATTTTTTTAGTACGCCTTTACATTTAGCAGTATTGGTTCACAATAATGATATTCTAACATTATTATTAGAACATGCTCAATCTGGAAAAATTGATTTGAATGCTCAAACAATTGATGATCATACTCCACTATACTATGCATTAATTAATACACTCAAGCTTGAAATTGATGATAGCTTCGCAAATCGTTTAGTTTCTGCCGGAGCAAATCCTAATCCAGTAAGTTAAGAACAATAAAATTTGAAAAAATTTATTGGATTCTAAACGTGATATCAAATATAAAACAGAATAACATTTATATTTAATTTTAAGTTTGTGTTATATAAATATTTATTTGTTTTAGATTTATAAGAAAACATCAAATTCTATGTTACACATTGTTGCTGATGAAAGCCTTGAAGAAGCCGCTCTTTTCATTACATCTCATTGCAATAACATTAATTACACAAACAAAGTAGTAAGAAAAATTCATTTTTTTTGTTATATAAATTGTTTTATAAAAACCAAGTTTTTTCTTAAATCTAATATTCATTACTTTAATAACGTAACATAACTTACATCTTAAAAACTCAATTTATAAACATTGACGCTATTAATCATTAATAAATATAATGTAGTTTTCATGAATTTTACTTATTCAAATTTAGTCATAAAATATTATTTTGCTATCAGTTTATAAAATTCAGTATTACCTATACAATTTATATTAAGAATTTTATTATTTGTAGCATAATATTTAAATAATTAATAGTCTAATTCGCATACATAAAATATATGTTTAAATTAATTGATATCCAATATAGATTATTTTAAAGTCTCGTTAACATTAAAATAATTTTACAATGTGTCCATTTATGCAAAATCATAGAATTTTATACTCTTTAAATTGTTAGTGACTAATTGATCAATCATAGATATTTAAAATCATTAACTGTTGTTTTAGGGAGAAAGCTCGTTACATGTTGCATGTAAAAGAGGATTATCACGTCTTGTACGACGTTTACTTGAATTTCAAGCAAACCCAAATTTACAAACATTACCACCTGATAGTGTCATTCTGAGCACAGAAAATGGTCTTCAAACTGCATACAGACTTACACCATTACATACAGCTATAATTAGCAAACAGGAAGGCGCCGTTAATGCCATGCTACACTATCATAGTAAGTTATTGTACATTTTTATCTTCTAATTTTCTGTAAAATGTTTAATTCTTTACTATAAAATTGTTAATTATTGTTTCATGTTTAGATACCATTACAGCAGAACCTAAAGAAGGATTTTCTATAGTCAATTTGAATCTACGTGATTCACTAGGAGATACACCATTATCTTTAGCATTAAAATCTGATATGCAACACATTGTACCTGATCTCATTGCTGGTGAATATTAGGCTTATCGTCATTTTTTTTATTTATGTTCAGTCATAATCATTCTTTATATTATTTAAACAGGTGGTGCTGATATTGACATGCGAAATGGAGAAGGTTTGACACTTTTGCATCAGGCAATATTGAAAGGTGATGAAAAAACTGCTTTATATTTGGTGAAACAAGGGTCAAACTTTGATTCTAAGTAAGTCAATAATGCATATCATTAGGATGATAAATGTATACTTTACTTACTAAATTAAAATTCAATATTATTTTAGAACGCAAGACGATCAAACACCTTTAGAACTTGCAACAATCAGTGGTCAAAATATTGTTGTTGAAGAATTATGCAAGCGTGGTGTGGATATGGCAGTACCATCATCAAATGGCGATCCTATTTTATGGCTTGCTTTAACTTCGGAACAAGAAGATATTGCTTCTACACTTGTCAAGTAAATTATTCGGTATATTCATTGTAATTTAAGTAAATTAAAAATTTTCGCATAGGTATGGTGTGGACACAGATTCATGGAGTGAAGGTCCCGAGGGATGTTTGCAAACTCTTTTGCATCGAGCAATTGATGAAAATTCTGAAAGCGCTGCTCGTTTTCTTATTCGAAGGTAAATATGATTTACATTTGTCACTTTTATTTTTATTCGTAGCATTAACTTTTTACCAAATGTACGCAGCGGCTGTGATATAAACAGCCCAAGAAAACCAGGGCCTGGTGGTCGTGGTGGTGAGGAGTCGAAAGATCAATCATCTCCATTGCACTTATGCTGTCATTGGGGTCTACAAAATGTAGTTCAGACATTGTTAGAACATGGAGCTAATGTTAATGCTTGGGTAAATAATAATTTTATAATTCACTTTTTCATATCTTATATTAAATTTTTATGTCTGATAATCCATCTAAAAAATGCATATTTTAATATAATCCGATAAATAAAATTACCCATACAAAAACTATAGTCATTACCATACATAAGATAAAAAAAAAAAATAATAATTTAAATATGTACGAAAAAGTGTTTTGTAAATTGACATGCATATTATTTAAATTGTATAAGTACCTTTTTAGAATTTGACTTTTATTAATTAAAGTATTGCATTATGTTTTAATGAAAATAAAATATAAATAATTGCTATAGTGCTTAATTTAATTAATAGGATGCAGAGCACAAAACTCCACTTCACGTGGCAATAAAAAACCAACATGCGGGAATCATTACATTATTGCTCTGTCATCCGTCGATTGATCTAACCAAGAGAGATCGTACTGGACTTACACCTTTTGCGGCCGCTCTGACTTGTCGTAATGACAAAGCTGCTCGATCAATATTGGATAAGTTACCAGCTGCTGCCGAACAAGTAAGCTAATTAATTAAAAATATGAAACAAATATTCTAATTTTAATTTTATTTTAAGTTTGATAACAAAGGTTGCAACTTTTTGCACATGGCTATCCAAAAAGGTGACATTGAAAGTGTTTTATTCTTGCTATCTGTCAATGTTGATGTTAACTCAAGAGTTCAAAATGAATTACAGACTACTCCACTACATTTAGCAGCTGCAACAGGCAATGAAATGTTAGTGCGCAGTATCATTTTAGCTGGAGCCAGGGTATGATTGCATTTATCCAACTAATACTATTAATTTCTATAACTATTTTTCTCTATTAGGTAAATGATCAAGATACAATGAAAAGAACAGCATTGCATATAACTAGTGAAGCAGGCCATGCACCAATTGTAAGCGCCTTGTTAACTAATAATGCAAATTTTGATGCACTCGATTGTGAAGGTCAGTGTATATTTGTTTAAAAATGGTTAATAATTTATTGGTTATAAATTTATAATAATTAAAATACCTGACTAAACTTTTTGAACAGGTCAAAATGCATTGCATATTGCATGCCGTGAAGGTCATTTACAAGTGGTACAAACTTTATTGGGAGAGTCTCAAATCAATGCCGAAGCATTAACACTTAAGTGTCGAAATCCACTTCATGAACTAGCCAAGCACAGTAAGGAAAGTGCTGCTGCTATATGCGAAGTATTCTTAGAGTACATGCCAAAATATCCCCTTGAGATACAAGATGCTGAGGGAAATACAGGTATTCATTGAAAATAAAATTTATATAAATTATTTAATATATAATGCTGAATATTCTAGCGTTACTTCTGGCATATATGAAAGGCAATGGAAATCTATGTAGAACTTTAGTAAAAGCCGGTGCATGTGTTGGAGCAATGAATAACGATGGCATTACCATATTCAACTGTCAAATGGCCACTACTCAACTGTTGTCCAGGTAAATAGGCATTTTTTTTTTTTTATATATACTTTTAAGTTTTAACTCATTTCACCTTTTTTTCTTTGGTGCCAGATTGCTTGATAGTTTGACAAAAGAACCGCCTTGGGTTGATGGATGTGAAGTGTGTCAGGAATGTGGTTTGAAATTTGGTTTTACAACGCGTAAACATCATTGGTCAGTAAAAACAGATAGCAAAGTAAATTATTTTTAATTCTTTGATTTCTAAAATGTTGTTATCTTTTGTACTCTAGTCGCCATTGTGGTAGACTGTTGTGTAGCAAATGCTCTACTCAAGAAGTTCCTATCATTAAATACGGGCTAGTGAAACCAGTTCGTGTATGTGTGTCTTGTTTCCAAGTTTTACAAGGCTGTTAAAGGATACAATGTGACAGCGCCAATCAATTGTTTTAATATTATTCACAATGGTACTACAAGTGTGGCTAAATGTTTATTTCAACGATTTTCTTAATTTCACTTATTTTGTTCCCTCAACGAAAATCCTCTGGCGCTTTAGAATATTTATAAAATTGGTATTTATTCTTTCATTCCATAATTCAGTTTAGTAATTTTTCTATTCAAATTTTATTTATTTTTTTTTTTTATATACTATTATATATTGTTGTTATTATAAATCACCTATACTTTTATTATTACTTATATTATGTACATATAATTTTATTATTTTTGTACAATTAAATATCGCTATTGATGAATTAATTAGCGATTATCATTCATATGGTGTTTTAAGAAATTAAAGTATTCACCAATTTATTTATTCTGTATTTATTATACTTGTTGTACTTTTTTATTCTAACTTAGTGTTAAACATTAATTAAAAATGTCTTCATTTAAACTTAATATTTAGAATGACCAAAATAGAATTATTCATTATTGTTATAATTTAATGTTTGTAATTCATGTAACTGTTTATTGTCGTCAAACTATCATCAAGTTATTAATACATTAGCTATGTATCAATATATTTGATATAAAATGTATTTGATTCTATACAATTATCAACTGTGCATTACTGTTAAAAATATTAATGAATTACAACTTGAGAAAATATTTATATTATAATAATTATTAAAAAATTAACTGTTTATATGCAATATAACTTTTATTAAATATTAAAAATGTATTGTTACAGAATGTTTTATTTATTACTCAATTAATTAATTATTATCCTTGTAAGTTATGAATTATGATATAATTATAAATGAATAGAAACAAACAATATATATTAAATTTAGAAGAAAAATAGATAAAATAAAGGTTAAGAATAGTAAGTTTATGAATAAAGTCATTCAAAGAACAAAAACTTGTGTACAAGTTGTTCACAAGTGCATACATTTTTGTAACCTTGTGTTAATTTATGATTAACAAATACTCTGCAAAAACCAAAAATTTTTGGGCAGAATTTTTAGAAAAAAATAATAAAATATGTTTATGCAAACGACATTTTGTCATATATACATATCTAAATTAACTTAGAATAATATAATAATAACAATAATAATATATACCTAATAATAATACAGTTTTATTGTTTTATATAATATACGTAAAAACATGAAGAAAATTTAATAGTTATTTTGGAAAAAAGGATACTATTTTACGAGTATTATTATAGAGTATACTCAAAAACGTCAAGGGACGCGGACACGGTCTGTTCCAAAGAAACTGTTGGCTGACCGTTTCATTTGAAACGTATGATATTAAATAAAATCAGCATTATAAGATAATTACAGTTTATAAATAGACGTAAACTCGACAGCCCGTCGAGTAAAATCCAACCCTTTTTATCCCGACATACCCATCATCCTTTTGGCAATACTCGATATCTCGCACGTCATGTGCATACTACTTTATTTTATTTTTTTTATTGCTTTTGTCTATAAGACATTATAGCATGACAATTAGTGGTAATCTATTAAACGATTAAATGTGATAAAAATAAAAATCAGTTATAAAAACAAAAGATAAAGTACAATATATATATAAAATTATTAGATGAGGAAACCAGCGTTGAGGATGAAAGTGATGATGAGGGAGATTACGGAGGGGGAGCGGGAATTGAGGGGATGGATTACAACCGGAGAGGTGTAACCTAATGTGCATACTAAACGTTTATATTAAAATGTTTCATCACTTATCGTTGATTCAAATGACTTCCAAATTATTCTAATGAGGATACGTCCAGCTGTGATTACACATTCGTAATGCTCTTACAGGGTCGCTTCAGGGACTGATTAGATGTTACCGGGACCTAATTCTCAATGAGCATTATCCTATTCGTCATGCATCGCGTTGGGTATAAGAAGTGCAGCGAAGCGACTGTGTTATATAGTCTGAGAGTCTGACAAAAACTCTAAATACTCAAACGGCATCGGCAGTATATAATAATTGGTCTTATAATATGCATAATAATTGGTCTTATAATATGTATAATATTTATGTAAGAACATTTTTTCACTCTGACATAATTCCTTAAGACGTATGAAAAAAAATCGATGAACGATATGATCTCCTGATCAAACTATATGCAGTTGACATATAATCTATATTAATTTGAAAAATATCTGAAAACCACATATTATTGTGGTTTTTTTTTCTTTTGTACATGTAATTCCGTTGCCAAAGAAATGATAATCAATAGTTACACGCTTTATATGCTTATTTATTGAAACCATACGAAAACAGTTGTCACAAAAGATTTATCACCCGGCCGAGATGCAGAATGTTTGAAGACGTACTATTTCCAGTGGCAAGTCCACTGGTGGTCGACAGTTCAAGTAAGTAATAATTATATTATTATAATATAGCGTATACATAACATTAATTTCATTGCATATTTTCCTCTGATATATTCATTGCCAGCATGCTCAAGATGCCCAGGCTGTTAGAAGCATGCTAAACCTCCCTTCTTGTCATGATGGACGTCCTGGCCGGCGGCACCAAGTAAGGTAATTTCCCTCAGGTGTATTCAGAGCTGGCGTGCTCAGGATGTCCTAGCTGCAAAAAGCATGCTAAACCTCCCTTCTTGTCATGATGGACGTCCTGGCCGGCCGCACCAAGTAAGGTAATTTCCCTCAGGTGTATTCAGAGCTGGCGTGCTCAGGATGTCCTAGCTGCAAAAAGCATGCTAAACCTCCCTTCTTGTCATGATGGACGTCCTGGCCGGCCGCACCAAGTAAGGTAATTTCCCTCAGGTGTATTCAGAGCTGGCGTGCTCAGGATGTCCTAGCTGCAAAAAGCATGCTAAACCTCCCTTCTTGTCATGATGGACGTCCTGGCCGGCCGCACCAAGTAAGGTAATTTCCCTCAGGTGTCTTCAGAGCTGGCGTGCTCAGGATGTCCTAGCTGCAAAAAGCATGCTAAACCTCCCTTCTTGTCATGATGGACGTCCTGGCCGGCCGCACCAACTAAGGTAATTTTCCTTAGGTGTATTCAGAGCTGGCGTGCTCAGGATGTCCTAGCTGCAAAAAGCATGCTAAACCTCCCTTCTTGTCATGATGGACGTCCTGGCCGGCCGCACCAAGTAAGGTAATTTCCCTCAGGTGTATTCAGAGCTGGCGTGCTCAGGATGTCTTAGCTGCAAAAAGCATGCTAAACCTCCCTTCTTGTCATGATGGACGTCCTGGCCGGCCGCACCAAGTAAGGTAATTTCCCTCAGGTGTATTCAGAGCTGGCGTGCTCAGGATGTCTTAGCTGCAAAAAGCATGCTAAACCTCCCTTCTTGTCATGATGGACATCCTAAAGACACAAGTGGTCAAGGGCATGGTATTGCTCAGTGATCGGCCGCAGGTCTCTGGATAGTACGATTAAACCCGGCGTTGCTAGCTCCTGGATGTGTGACCACCGAGGAAATTAGGAACGATTCCTTGATTATACCTGACGTGTTCTAATATACAGGTCAACCAACTAAAATGTTCAGTTTCGGGAAATGGTGAAGGGAGCTTCCGAGAAGGGCCGTATTACTATAGAACTTACTTTCGTAGGCCCTAATAAGTAGTAAGCAAAAGAAAAAAAAGGCATCGGGAAATAATAGGATATACGTCATATAATTATACGGTTCAACATTATTTATTTGCTACAATTTATTCGAATACCATGCGAAACGTTGACCGATAAGATTCTAAGATTCGTTGTAGTCCTGTTACAATTATCCTCGCGCGGGCCACTCACAGATTTCCATTTCGAGACAAATTTAAGTTGAAATTTATCAATAGCGAGTGAATACATAATAAATGTGTTCTGACGATATATTTGTTTTTCACGTTTATAACGATGTGTATTGATTGTGACGAAACATAATGTCAAGGCACTATATATTTTTATAACGCAAAAACTGTACTATCTTTCGTCAGCCAGCACAGTGCACCGCGCACTGTGTTATAGATTCATTTACTATTTCTACTTGGCAGTTGGCGCCAGGCGGATGCAAATGAAAAACCGTATTGAGCAATATTCAATATCGACGATTTTTTTGTATCTTTAGACATTTACTTACACAAACGATTGTTAAAATTATCATTATCAAACAAAATAGATGGTTTTGAACAGTTTTCTGTAGATGCGGATACACCTACACTTAGCAAATTCACACACATAAATAAATGGAATAGGTAATGAGTAATTGTCAACGATTTTGATAAATAAGAAAACGGAATGGGCGGAGCAGATGGTCGAACTTCAAGAATATCATAATTGATTACTACTCCCCTACTCATTAATTACGATTATATTTATGTTTTTCCTAGCGGGGAAATAATTTTTTGTTAAACAATCAAATTGCCTCCGGGGCTTGGGGATCCCATCTCATTTCTTTTTCAGAATATGAAAGTTTACATTTTGAATACCATAGTACTAACATGACATTCACTTTATAACTCTCCGCAGTTATTAGACGAATAATAATGTACAAACTCTGTCGAACAAAATCATTCAAATTACGTTTACTATAGGTGATCATAATTAAATGATTTAAGGTGAAGGACGGTCAACACGCGTAGGGTGGTAGCTTCCACAGGACTGGACGAGTGACTGGTACAGAATATAATTTGTAAATTATTAGCGTCCGCGTGTCCGTGGAAAACTTTATTGCTGCGAATAAATGATGAATAAAAGATGATCCGATCGACTAACCGAACTTAAGTCGTGTACAGGACCGGAGTGTTAATTGTGAGGCCATTTTCCCGTTGGCATTCCACGCGTAATTGATAAACCTTTAATCGTAACGTTTTTAAAATAGATGTATCGAAATCGTCTTGTCTCTCCTACTCTCCCTCTCGCCATAAATAATCGTTTCAATAAATAAGTAATTAGCAATTGGTTTATTATTATTATTTACCCGGTACCGTCGCGAAAACCGCCGTCCCACAACGCCGGCACTGATTGTTTTGCGCGTCGACCGCAACATTTCCGGTTCCGGATCGTCGTCGTCGTATTGTGCAACTCGCAAACGTGTGTGCGTGTATTATTTAAAATTCTTTGTTCGCGACGCAGTGAAGCCACCCATGAATTCATCCCTGACCCCGCCACGGCCCGCCCCTTCTAGAGAGATGTAGGAATGATAACATCCCGTTTCGGATCCCTTGGATGACTCGCACGAGTCCACGCACCCAGCCCATTTATATAAATACGTCACAGTCGCCTCTTAATTATATTTATCTGTTTTTCGCTGTGAAACAATTTCGGACTCGGGTTTTCGAGCATTCCGTGCTACTGCTATGCGATCGCGAACGTTTGCGGAAAAATCGTATCTTATTCGCCGCACATTTCGCGGTTGCGAGCGAGTGTATACGACGACGGCGACGACCGTGAAGGAGAATTTTCTCGGAGAACTATATCGTACTTCGCCGGAGGAATGCGTGACTGTTCCCCAAACTCGATCCGTTTTTCGCTATATACGTATGCCGGCATTAACCGTATAACGCCCCCGCAGCCGCTAAAGTCGTTTCCCTGCCCTGACCCCTTCCGGATGCGGGGTCGACGTAACGTCCGTTTTCGCATGCGTGCGTGCGTGTATTTGTTTAGGAAATAATACTACGCTCCTATTTGTTCCGTGATTTCTACTTCGCATCGGTCGGTGGTGTCTCGTGCTTGGATCTGCCTCCATTTCCTGGTCCGAACATATTTCTATAAGTTTACGGGTACAACTACGAATCACAAGTGTTCGTGAATGTGGTACAGGCATTTTTTCAGATTTATTATCAAACTATCGTATGTAATGAGTCAAAAACGGATAAATTCTTACCCGTAAAGTGCATTTCCCGAAAATGGTTTGTCCCAACGGTACATAATACGGCTGTTATCTTTAAAAAATAACCATGGTACGTAGGGACTAAAAACACTGATCGCTGGCCACATTGAACATAACTTTAACTGGCAAATTTATTTAATAGAAACTTTAACTTTATTTAACTTTATTTGTACCTATTAGTACTTGTTAGTGTATAAAAGTATTTAATTTCGAGAAATTTCATTGGTATACAACGTATTTTGTTGCATGTTAGTTGTTTCTATTAAGACCTAGGGTGCCCATTTTTATATTTAAAAAAAACGGAGACTAACAATTTTTGAAATGACTGTTATAACATTATTTTAAATTGTTATTTATAACATTAACTACATGATTATGTTAATCAAAAATAATATCTTCATCCACATTCCAATAATTTGCTTCTGATACTGGAAATGCAGATATGTTGTCTCCTTCTATTCTACTTATAGTTTCGTAAATGGATTTTAATTGAATTTGTATGAAATAAAGCCATATTATTGGAACGGGGTAGCTGAAAAAATATTTTTAAATGGTTGTGCATTTATTCTGGGAATCGAAGCACGATTTTTAAGCTGAATACATTTAAATAGTCCTGGAAACTGCCGGTTTTAATATTATGTTTATTTATTGATAATTTAATAATACGGAAATAACGGGATTAAAACGGGTCATTCTTCTAAAGACAGGATAAAAAGCGTCCCATTCGAAGTTTGTCGGGACAACGGGACATTATGATCAAGGAAGGGACGATCCCGTTATAAACGGTTTGTATGGTCAACCTGTATTAAGTATTGAGTGTTATTTTATGCAGTATCCACAATTGTACAAAGTGTTTGTTTTACATGATTTTCTGTTCATTTTTAATTACTAAAAACATTTAGGTCTGTAGAATAACGATTAATATTATTAATAAACCGTGTGGACGAATTTTAGAAAACACAAAAACCTAAAGCGTTTCCGACCTAAATTGAAACGAAGACAAACCAATCAAACGTACAAAAGTATTCACATATTATTTAATTTTACGTTTCGCGTCACAGAAGATTCAAAATCAAAAAAGGATGAAACTCATCGTAGTTTCCACTCGGTGTACAACGTTATATTAATATCCCATTCGAATGCAATATGGTATAATTTGTGTAACTATAATGTACCAACGTACACGGCTACTACCATTGATACGTAATACATATACGTATTAGTATTTACTACCTCTCCATCCCCGTGCATAATAAAGAGTTATTTGCTCGCTTTGGCCCGTTCGTTTGGTCTTAGATATTATAATATCATAATGTAAATTCTAAGAATTAAAAATAATAAAACTACTTATAAACAGCGTCCCCTTTTGATATTAATTTAAATTCCGAGTAAATCCACTCTTTCTTTATGTTATATACACATCAATGCTCGCGCACACAAGTACGCATAAACACAAACGCACACATACACGCGTATATACAAATTAAATATATTGCGAAATTTCTGCCGTGTGTAATTTCGCAGAATTATTCGTTCCTATGTATAAATATATACAAAATTATTAATAAACCTGAACATATTATTATATAATATATGCGTATATATATATATAACACCATGGTGTATAAATAACGTGGAGCTTGTTGTACACAACAATATTCTTTGAATTTTTCATTTACATTTTCATTAAAAGGAATCCGCCCTTTTATTATTATTATTATTACTGGTAAGCACCGAGTGAGTCGCCACCCTGTGAACGTACCTACACACAGATGTACACACGTATGTAATTATACAGGTAACATACTATACATATATACACATATTATTATACATATGTACAATAATAACAAGACTAAAAGCTATACAAAACGGAAATGCGCAGATATTATTTCTTGATACTGAGCGAGGTAAAATTGGTATTATAAAACCGACGACATACGAATTTTTCGTACAATCATACCATCATACCTATTCGTGCCATAATAATAAAAGTTATCTGTTATGCATATTTCTCACCGGTGAAGACGAGTCTTAAATAAAATTAAGTAACATTAAGTAACACCTATGGTTTGATGCACCTATAAAATATTACTACCCGTACAGCATCTTCTTAGATAGGAATTTTTAATTGTAATTTCCGACACAATTACCAAATCGCAACATAGTTACAACGTAATTTAATTTAAATACCAGTATCATTCTTAATTTTTTTTTTTTTTGCTTATAAGAAAGAGTAGTTATATTTTTATATTTTAACGTTATCGTTGTGTGATTTAAATTCAGTTAATTGCAGTAGCCTGATTACAAAGGAGGGGGAGGCATTTAGGTATTGAATCCCCCCCCAATGACCGTTTTTTAGATTTTGAGTTAAACGAAGAATGTATTGGTTTTATCGCATGATGTGTGTTTTTTATGTTTTCGAGTCGCTAAGATTAATGTTTATACAATAACCAAATAGCTAATATCGTGTCATCTGAATTCGATGAAATACCCAATTTCGTCAACATTTCGTTTTCTAATTATTAAAAAAATTTGTTTACAACTTTCCGGTAAATTTTTTTTTTTATTTGCTAGAAAAAAAATGTTGTGAAAAATTAACGTCGGCTATAAATTACGTCCGGCATAACTATTATTACGGATGGTTGACCACCCAAGAATTTATCAACGAAGATAATATATATACTGCTATACCATGTATTTCAACCTAATGCGTTCACAATAGCTGCCACAAATGATAAAAAAAAAAAGCATTTTCAATCGGGCCGCGATAGATAGACCCACATAGATGTTCAAGTATTATTATTGTCATCGTGTAGGCAGCTCACTGCTGCTTTCCTCGCTGTTTGGCTTTAGTTGTTCGGATTCAGACGCTACTATGGACCATATTATGCTATATTATGTGCTCGTACGTTCGCGTACTCTTGCGCAGGATACGAGTCCCGAAAAGCCGAGTGGACCTATGGATTTATTTTCCGGTTGTTTCGAATTCTGGCCGCGCCAACTGTTTTGAACATCGTTCATTAAATCGTAACACACATTGTTTTTGCTGCGAGAAAGGCTTCGGTCGTGAGAACCTCAAATCCATCCCTCGAGCATTTATACGGTCTCTCGCGTGTTCAATAAACGTCGTTCGCGGTTCTCCGCGTAATGTGCGCGTTACAACGACTCGATGTTTATACATTTTTATGTATTTCATTCGCAGAGTTCTACTTCAATTATTTAATATTTATTAGAAACCTATCGCCTCGCAGATTTTATTTACGACGTTAAACAACATAACGTATCGTTCAACAGCGTTCGCACGTGTGACTTTCTCGGTACTAACCGTAGTCACGCGTCCCATAGAGATTTCACGGGAATGTGGTAGTGGGGGTGAGGCGATAGGGTTTCCTCCGGGCGTTTTCATTTCCATACGAGCGGATTTAAGGGAGGATCTTAACGGTAATATACGTGCGGAAAAAAGGGTCTTCCGGAATTTTAAAATGCATCCTACGTAGCCATACCACGCAGACGCGACGGACGTACGTATAATACACCTGCCGACGCCGTAGATGCGGCGGCGTTTCGCGTAAGCCGGCGGTATTTTTTTAATTTCAAATCAATCGCTTACGGATCTCGACGTGTTACGAAAAACTTGTTCAAATGCGTGTGTACACGTGGGTGAGGTACAGACGCGGTACAACGTAAAAAGTGTTTAAAAAACACTTTTTACGCTGCGATCGCCGTCGTTAACTTTTCTAATCAAAACTTTGCAATAAAATAACTGCAAGACTTAAGATTCGTATCGCCGCCGCTGTCATGCGTTTATTTATTTTCGGCTATCACATATTTATACAGCTGGCCGTACTGCAGTCGTTCGTTTTTGCAGGACGGAAGAAAACGTCGCAGTACGTCTCTGTATCGAAAAATTACATTAAAATAATGCACCAGAAAAAAAATACATTAAACCTTGCTGATACCACGTATATGACTATTTGTATCGCCAATTTTTCTCCATGGTCAACTTTTATGTGTTTGAAAATATTTTCGTACAATTTGGCTCGAACAATTTTTTCGCCATGATTTCAACACTTGTAAATAATATAAATTTAGTAAAACTATATATAAACTGACGATTCAATGGATATATGATTTTTATAGATCAACGTTCTTGGAAAAATATTCCACTTCATGGTACATACTAAATCAAAAACGGATGTTTTCATTGGAAAATTGTATGAAACCAGTGTTTTGCGAAAATCCCACGTAATAATGACTGTGTTATATTCAATTATAACATTTATTTTTGTTGAGCAATAGATAATATAAATTTAGCAAAGGAATTAGTGTAAAAAATCTTGGGCGAAAAGTCTGGAAACGGTTCATGTATCCATAGGTATATCTACCATTTCTCATTAGTTCCTGCGTAAACATTTTTATAAAAATAACCATTTGCTTTTCGTGGAAATATCACCAGTCCTAACCGTGAATACTAAATACCATCGTTATTCGATGCATTTATTATGAAATATTTGGTATCCCATGTTAATTCAATATATTAATACCTATATGTTAATCTGAATAACCCGTGGAAAATCTGAAAAAATATCTGCGTAAAATGTTGAAAAATTCCTTCAAATAGCAGTGTCTTTTTTATATATATATATATATTAATACTGAAAAAAAAAATTCAAATCCTGGAATTTTCATACAATTTTATTTCTATCATATTATACGACATGCGCGTATCCTTATCAAAATGATATCTCAAATATCCTAACAAATCATTTTCGACAAAAATTCGGTTAGCTTAATCATTGCGCTCGGAAAACGATTCTGAGCGAAACTATTTCGGTACACCGTTTACCGAGAAATTATCGTGGTTTTATTTAAATGTAGTGTGTCACGATTCGTTCGGGTTTTCGCAGATTATATTTTTTAATACCGCCATTTATACTGAACACTGAAAACGACCACTCACCTATTGTACCAACTGTGCTCTGTTTCAAATTATTTCAAATCGATTTATAGGAATCACAGTATCGTTACACCCTTATGACACGATACTTTTAGAACCGATTTTTACAAAAAAATAAAAATATATTTTCTTAACAAGAATCTAAATAGAAGTTTTGTGGGAGTCAGAGTTTACTAACAATAATTAATTCATAATCAATCAATATATTTACTGATTCAATAAATAAGAATGAAGTGGGGAAATATTTAAACGAGTTAATATATTTTAATGAATAACTTGGCATTTTAAACTACTGTACGTCGTCATATTAAAGTTAGTTAGAAATAAAAATAAATTATAAATGTAGGTGCCGACAATCCTTTGCTACAGAAGAAAAGTTTAATGTTTATCAAGTTACAAATTTCTGTCAGAACATACAACAGAATAAATAACTAACGTAACTAAACATTTTCAAATTAAAATAAACTTGATGAACTTCTATTATGCCAATGTTCAAGCCTCGCGTTGTTTATCAATAAAACATAAACATTTAGATAAAAACTTAAAATACCAAGCTTACCTACTGTGCACATCATATTGTGTAAACTGTAAATGAACGGGGACTACTTTTTTTATAAAACATTTAAAGAACAGTGTAAGTATAGATTCATTAGACTATAACATATTTACAAATCATCTTGACTAAGATTTAATTCGAAGTATGATCAAATATAAATAAACCTTACATAGGGTTGGTAAAAAAATTCAAGATGAAAATGTAAAACACATCGGTGTCTTGTTTTATAATTATTATTTATTTTTATACTAAAAAAAAGACAACCTGTACGTACAGTTTGAACAAGAGTATCATGTTTAGACGAAATTAATCTTTATTTAACAATCATATTATTTTGTATGTTTATATTAATTATAAGTATGCGTAATTTTGTCAATACCCAATGCCCAATGGTTATGATGTTTCTTGTGACGATAATAATAATTATATGCTCTATTTTCAAATCAATTTGTCGATACATAGTGATGACAAAACGATTTTCTAAGTAATAATTATGCTTAGTTCATCAACGATATTAAAAATGGTTTGAATAAAATAATAATAATTAATAAGCAGCGAGGTAAAATTGTTCACGTTCGTAAAAATGAACTCCGCAGGCTTTTCGCCAATATTGTTGATTTTTTGCAACAGATTCACTCTCATTCCAAAATCCAAATTGTACTTACAATTAACAATTATTTTATTTATACTCATGTATTATAAAAATGACATAAAGAAATACTTTTTAATATTTAGATAATTTTCTCGGTCGATTTTTTTATTTCAAAAATAACACTTGTAAGCGCGGCTTATGAAACTTACATTGTTGTTAAATATCAATATGTCTACAGTTGCGATGAATACCTTAATTCTTAATGATAACTTACAAATTGTATCACGTTCTTCAACGGCAAAACAAAATATTGTTATGGAAATGTACAAAATATTTCGATTATCCAATCCATTTACATAGTTAAATACTTTTATAGTGTTGCAACTTGCAGATAAATGTTTACGGAATATTCGCTTTACGCTAATGTCTCTTTGCTTTTAACTAAGCTTAAACAATATTTAATAAGTTGATCCAATAGTAAATGTACTTGCATCGCAAATTACAAGTGCTTCTCTAAAGGGGTGGAAAATGAAAAATTTTTATTTCGAATAAATTAAAATGATTTTAAACAAAAACGAAACACTGTACACCGACATCAAAGAATAGCAAATAAAATGTATGCATTTTGTAACGATTTAACCGGTATTGTACGCCTTTTAAAACGGATAGTTTTTTCAATCGAAATATTTTCTGTATTCGATTACATATCGTTTATAAATGTGACGGATCTATAGTATTATATTGTAATTCGCAGTCTTATTATGGTAATAATGGTTAAGTAATTAGATTATATCCATCTAGTTATTTGGAGTAGTTAGCCGATCGACCGCGGACGTCCGTGTTCAATTAATACAACATAGTATTGCGATCGGTTAGGTTAGGCATATATAGGCGTAACGGGTTGGTGTTTGTAATACATGTATAATATATACATATAAGCGGAAGATGACATTCCTCGACCCGGAGCTTGGCTGCTGAGGGTACTTTGATCAATGATCATTCCGGGCTTTTGCTATAGTGATTCGCGCCATTTTACTACCATACCGGAAGAACTGTTGCGGTAAAATTACACTGCTGCCATACTGATGATTTCCAATGTACAGTACAGTTACACACGTAAAATGTCATAATATACTACAGTGCTCTACATAATATTTGCTCGCGGTCTATTTATACATAGCAGCTATTACGCGTATGTCACGTGAACACTAAAAAGTAAAAATATTACTTCAGTATCGCCGCGAGCATAGGAGTAAACAATATAATGCGCTCTCATAATTTTGGTAAACGTACATTTTTTTTATTATTGTTTTTATACATTCAACTAATCAACCACGGCGGTATAGTTTCTATACCACACTTCGTACCAACACAACATACCGGATTGGTCAATCGATCTTTACATTAAATCTTGTTGTAAACTCATTCGTGTAAAATATATATTCTATTATTGAATCATTCATTTCACACCTCAATGACTACATCAATGGCTCATCTTTCATTCTTTGACATAAATGTATGTTGATTGTTGATATATCCCATGTATATGTGTGTATATGGTACAATAATAATCATTAATCCCAACAATATGTTATTCCGTATCAAACAAATATAAACATTATTTATGCAGACTATAATTTTGAAATGAGTGAACAAAATAAAAAAAATTATTTAAATACCAATAGGTACTATCAATTAAAAACACCAATCACTAACATTTAAATGTGTTCGTTCTTCTGTAATAGGTTTGAAGTACTCGTAATCCAATAATTGCTTTATCACCACGCACGCGAGCATATATACTCTTAAATTGTTGCGTGCACTCGGTCTCACGGCGTTCTGTAATGTTTTATCATTTATTGTTTTATTACTTCTGTAGTCTGGATCGTAAAGGCCAACATGGCAATATCACTGTTCCGAAAGTAAGTTATAAGTCCATTTTATATAATTTGATGGGTTCTTCTAATGTTTTAAGGGCGCATCACAGACCACAGTCATCATTATTACAAGTTTTGTAAATTCATTTGGGATAGGATTTTTAAAAATGTAAGTACTTGGCCATTAATTTTTTGCATAAGTCACAGACGAAAATTCAAAATTAAAACATCGAATCAGGGTTTATAAGAAAAAAAGATTATTTTTATGAATTGATTAAAGCTTTCATTAATATAATTATAATATAATAATATTACTTTTCTCAATTACCCGGCCCGGTCTTTATAGTTGTGTACTGACGTCGTGGACCCATCCCAGTTGATATTCAACAGATCCTAGTATGAACATACCCACTTAAGAATCTGAAAATTGTCTCTGGAACATCAACATATGTACAACTGCAGAAGACATAATATTGATGTATCCGAAAAAAGAAATATCATAGCTTATTTTTATTATTATTATAAATGTTATATGCCTAACTTGGAAACATGTTTATTAAAATGTTCGCAAACCGTTGAGCAGAAGGTCAAATATACGCTTGAAATTTGAGTTTTCGGACCAAAGAAGAAAATATGCATAAGCCAGGATGAAGCTTTACCGTTAAAATAAAGGGTCACGATTTGTTTTCGATCTACTCAAGCTGTCAATTAGTTGGTTCGTCATATTATTACCGCATACAAGCATGTATGAATTGAGTGTGGACTTATAGTTTGTAGTTGAATCTCGGTCTTCCGAGACGACTGAAGGGACTTAGACCCGGCATCGCGTGTCGCGGCACCGACGTTATACTCGCGGCGCGGTGTTGTAGGCGAGCCGAAAGTTTGACTACGTTATTGCTGCTGCAAGCGAGGACAAGCGCAGTATATATTATACTAATACACTATGTATACAATGTGTATATATATATATATATATGTGTGTGTGTGTGTGTGTGTATCTATATGTTTACAGTATATATTCATCGTGTGACAGGGTGACAAATGGACGTCGCGAGCTCTCCGTAAAGGACGCAATAAAGCACGCGGGTAATTGGATTTCCCAATTTGTATTTCTACTTTCTAGACAACGACGTCTAGTATAATATATATATTTATAGTGCAGGTAAAGACGTGTTTGTATGTGTATATATATGAGCGTGTGCGAAGGTGAAGCACGCCGACCGTCTTCGCCGTTCGCAACGCTTCGGTTGAACAAAAATAAAAATCGGCGACAAATGTGAAACGGGGCCGGCCCCGAATTTAACGTCGAAAAAGTCTTATTAGCTGTATATAGACTCATCCTAAATCCTTTTGTCGCCGCTACCTATCAAGCGTATCGCGGACAGTTGCGAAATGGATAAACAGTACACATAATGTGTAAGATTAAAAAAAATTAAGATATAATTTGCCTGATGGTTAAATAACATTATTATTGAACAGAGGTTTTAATACTCTTAAATAATAACATTATTATTGAGTATGTAAATAATGTGTTAAAGCTAAACAAACTTTTAACAAAATAAATATAGATGTATATCAGTAATTAAATAAATAAAAATAAAAAATAAAATTAAGTATAACCAATATGTTATAAAAAAAGTGTAAAAGCATACGACCGGTTTCGATTTAAAAAAATCGTCGTCAGGTAAAAAAAGCGCACTGAATATAAAATAAAATAAAATGATAGAAGACAAATGAAAATAATTTTTACATAGAGAAAACATTTTTATTTTAGTTTAGTAATAATAAGATTTAGTAAAAGGGATTGTATTTTAAATGTTTTTTATAAAAAATTCTATTGTTATTTTTTTTTTATCTAAAAATATTAGAGAAATAAAAAATAAAAATAAAATAATTTTTAAAATTTCTTTTTACAATCATGATATAATTCAATTTATTTTTACTGACTTCAATACATATATATGCATTCTTCTAACACAAAATTGATACAAACATTATTTTGATTATTTAAAATTGTTGAGTCTTTTGTTCAACTTTTGTTCAAAATATTTGAATAATGTATAGTATATTCGTATGTATGTGTAGTTTGACTATACGCTATAACAGATATTAGGTATAATATTATACTCAACAATTCATCTAAACGATATTTATCAAACTTTTTTTTAATAATTTTAATTTTAGTACAGATCTTGGTTTTTCTATTTTTATGACAAATAAATTTAATGTAGTTTTATAAATTCTTGTCGTAGTCACTCCCAAATCCCAATTTCTACTCTACATCATTTAAGCTTAAACTAGTTTTTAAACATAATATTGTATTGATTATCATTATTTTAGTTACTATTACTAATGAAAATTACGTTAAATTTTGTTATATTTATATAGTAATTTGTAAACGATGACGTTCAACCTTTAACAATGCTACGAAGTCATGAAACTTTAAAACAGAAATATAATCTTTTAATTTGTAAAAATATCAGTTATAGTATAATAACGTTTTCAACAAATATATTGGTGAATGTCGTCGCGATTGTATATTAATAAAAAAAAACTTGATGTTTTACTTGCTGCTATAAGATATTACAGATTTTCAATGAATTTATATACACATCTATTATTATGCATTATGTGTCAAACAAATATTTCAAACCTCCCCCGGGAGGGTTGTTGCAAAATTAGTTAATTATACAGTAGGGCCAGTATAGGGTTAATTTAATTTAAGCTCGGATTTTAAGTTAACATTTTTCACACAGGTATTCAAACACTATGTAGTTATATTTATAATTTATATAAAATGACAAAATGGCATAATATATAATATAAAAACTATAATTAACATTATGACAATGATAATTATTCGTCGGCGGAAGTTTATCTATACCTAAAATATAATACCCCCGTTTATGCGCTTTTGTCTGAAACTTTTTTTCATAGCTTTATTCATGTACCTGTTGTATTTATTTTACTTTTCTGTTTTCGTTCTAGTTATATAGTCGCGCACAGGCTACACAATAGCGACGCGTGTACAAAATAATTAGAAATTAAATTAACATAAAAATAATGAAATATAATACTCGTTGACCCGGAAAAAGGCGTTACGAAATAATAATTATTTTCGTTAGAAGAACAATAGAAGCTCAAATTAAATTAAAGTATAAGGAATACCCTAAAATATGTTAATCTCGCGTAAAGTCCTTTCGACAACACCTTATTGCGTGTGCGTATAGCGTACACGTTGTAATACATCGTGTTGAACATGACGTACAACAACGAACTGATCGGAGACAATTATTAAATCATTACTCATTAGTAATTCGATTTGTATACATGCGTGTAAGCGCATTAAATATTTCCAACAGTTTTAAACTCGATTACAATCCGCAATTAGTTTGATAGTTCAAACCATTAAACATAATATATTCACATGCGTCTATAATACACCTACCCTATAATATATTCAAAAAGTGAAGACGTCAATTATCTCCAGATGTTCAATTCAAATTACTTTGTGGTGAGAAATCGAGCGTAAAGTTAAAATAATCATTTCTAAAAAGCTCGTAAATAATTAATTGAAATCAGAAATAAATTATTTGCGTGGGCGCCGATAGATTTATATAATCACTTAATCCTATTTGTTACTGTTTGATGAATTCCAGGATTTTATTCGAAAACGATTTTCTCCGGATCGCTTGGAAATACGGGAATACGAATTTGAAATACGAATATCTATCATACGTAGTGTATATTATAGTCTTTGGTGTTGGTATTTTTTCGTTTAATGATGTCGATTTCTGCGGAGCGCATTTTAATTACATACATAAGTTTAAATCAGTTATTTGATAATATGCTCAAACCATAATAAACGTTTATATTTCGCAATTTCCTTTTTACTACCTATGTAATATTATGCACGATCCAGTAAGCAGTGTGATATAGTTATACCAATTATTATTATGATATTCGTATGCATAATTTTCTAAAAAAAATTTTTTCAAATTCACGGAAACGTCAGAAACATAAAGCGTGCAATATACCGTCTATACCTCGAACGCGGATCTAAGTTTTTCCTTTGAAAGGCTTATCATTTTAAGAGTTATACATGCCTTCGGCATTCCACGTTAAATTAAACGTACAATCCATAGAATATTAATACATTCTTTTTTTTCGTTTTAGTCTTATTATTCGTTTTAAACCAGTTTCGACCCCAAGGAGTCTTCGTAAGTCGTAACCAACGTCTCTTGATGATAGGGGGGGGGGGCTTGAGTGCTGTAACAATATAAATAATTAAAATTAGTATTTTTTTGTATTTGAGCTTATGTATTTGTGTTATACTCTGATATACATATATTATATAGACATTCATGTATATTTAATATTTTTACGTTTAGGAATTCTAAGTAATTTTTTTTTAGTGTAGTTTTGGCTTGGTACATTACGTTCATATATAGTTATTATAAACATATAAATAGACGTTAAAAAAAATTAAAGGCACAATGTATAAAAATTAAAAATCTTTTACTCCGTATGTATTGTACTCTAATGCATGTAACACTAATATTGCCGGCCTAAGTATGTAGCCATCTATCTCTGAGGTCAGTGGCGTAGCAAGGGTATGGCGAACTGTGCCTACGCCAGGGGCGCAAATTATAAAGGGGCACAAATTTGCGCTTTAAAATTGGTACTTATTTTTATCGATAAATTCTCTAGCCTTAAAGCAAGAAAAGAAAATTTTTAAAGTTTGAAATTTACATTGTAATAAAAACTGATAATTAAATAATTTTGTATTAGGTACCTAATTAAATACATAAAAAATATTATTCCGTATTTTCGTCCATTTTTTAATCGGTAAAAAGGCGCATTTTCCTAGGTTTGCCAGGGGCGCTAACGAGTCTTCCTACGCCACTGTCTGAGGTAGTCTTTTATAATTCGTACGAGGTAGATGGGTGTATCCCTTTGTCAAAGAGCGTCAATCCATTCCCATGGACTACTACTACTGCTACTACTACTACTACTATTACCACTGTCAATACCAATTAATAATTTACTTGGAAAAAAAAGTTTTGTCTTCATCATACAAAAAAAAATTATTGGCAAAATTCATATGGTTATACGAAACTATGTATAAATCTCCTTTCCCATACCTCATTAAATGATATCGACACATATTTGAATGTTGACTGAAATAGTGACATTAATTAAGAAATTCCGATAAAAACAGTTTGTTTCAGACTGTATATAAATAGCATTATTTTTTCATGAAATAACGAAACATAAATTCATCTAAGTATATGATAACAAACTATAAACCACGATTAATTGTAATACATTTCTAGGCACTAACATTAAATAGGACTTTAAGAGATTCTCCACAACTATTTGTTATTTTAACGGATTTTCTTAAACAAAATTGACAGTTGAGCAATAAATTACATTTTTACAATTTATCTATTCTAAGTTGAATCCATGTCATATTTCAAGTAACGTTAAGTTTGGTATATCACATAAGTTATTAAAATAACAATATAGTTGATGACATATTCAAGAATACACGTAAAACAAAAAAAAATTACGGATATTATCATTGCGTTACGGTTGACTAGAAAACAAACGACGCAGAAAAATATTTTTTGTCGTGGTAAATAATAGAAGTAGAAAAAAAAGAAAAATAATTTACCTAATGACACACAATACTGTATTACTTTACGGTCTTACACGTATGAATATAATAATACATTTATACCCACGCTTTTATTTTAATAAAATATTATTACGTTCTGTTACGTTCTGTCAGGCCGTATTGTAGTAAATCTACATTATCATCGCAACACTTTGTGCGACGATAATTTTTTTTTTCATTTTTCTCCCAATATTATCGACGTGTTCGAGCGTAGTAAAATATTATGTAGCGACGAAAGTACTAAAATCGGGATCCTCAAAATAATTTTATAATATATTTCAACCAATCCGTGGGTAGGTTTTCGTTACAATAATGTGCCCGGAAGAATGCACAACAACCGATGGGAAAAGACAGCACATATATTTAAAATTATTAATATGAACGCGCGGCACAAGCGTGGTTATATAATATATACTTATATGTAAGGGAGAAAAATTAATTGATGGCTGAGTTTTCATATGGACGAAATTGGAGCGAGTGCGAGTCTTATATGGACTCGAGTATTATTAAAGTCGGACTATGCAAAACTGCATTCTTGCGTGCGAGAGCGCAGACACCGCCGTATAATATTATATCCGTTGCGTCGACTTTACAGAACTCCACAGAAAATTTCATTGACGGTGAAAATTTAATTAGATCGTGCGTTATTGTTAAAAAGTTAATGGATCTTCGTCGCGCAGAACGTCATCGTAATTTAATCGTCCTCCCCCCTCCCCCCCTCCCCACGAACCGAGGAAATGATTATTATAATACATTTCTTATTAAAATCACAATTATTTTCGCCCTGCCAAAATCACTCGGTAATCATGCGCTTTAGCGCAATGTGGAAACCACTGTTAATGGACACTGATTATACTAATAAATACATAATCGGCTATAGTGCATTATTGATATTTGTCGTATTTTTTTTATCGAGGCATTATTTATGTCGATAATTTATAACTAGGTATATTATTTTTTATTGGGCAGTTATTTCTCAACTGCAGATAAACGACGCGATGATCGAGTTGACGTTTAAAATTTAAATTGCATTTAAATTATAAAAAAAAAACCTTAATTGAATTATGCCGTTTCGCATAACCAAACAATGGATAATACCAGTGCAAGAAGACCATATAAATATCAGAAATTGTTTAGCGCAAGTTCATTCGCATTTATAACAATACCGCATTATGGGTACACGGCTATCCCGTGCAAAATTATTAATATAGTTTGAAAACTGTTAGTCGACATTTTGCTGGGATTTTATCGATGACATACATACGAGCCATATATTGTGTTGTAACTTATAAGTTATATAATACATATAAGGGACAAATCAGAAGACACCCCCGCATCAATATTCAAGAGTTTAGAATGTTTAGACGTATCGCAATGGAATGGTGATACTTCGCACACATGTGTAAATATTGTACTTAATTTTCGAGTTAATATGATATTATAATGTAGATAAATATATCATGTAATTTGTATAAAATCTATTACGGTAAATATAGCCACCACGGGTATTGCATTTTTTTAAATAAAATATCGACATCTTCTGACGTATAGTGGTCGTATAGGTATAGAGGCGTAACGATGTATACTTACAGTAATTATTGTAAATGCTGTCCAGATATAAAATAATATCTGATTAAATTTAATCATACCAATTGATTGTATTTAAAATTTAAATATATTATATCACTCTAATAGTTCATACGAAGCCTTAGTTATCATTATATTCAATACAAATATATGTTTTATCAAATTACACCGAGCTTGCCCATGTCTTTTCCACATAGCTAACACGAGGAAATTGGAAATCTCTGTGGCTCATCTTGTACATAATGTACACACATTTCACATGTAATATAATACATATAAATTTATAATATAGCATAAAATATGTTATGATTTGACACTTTAATATTATTAAATATAATTTTTTATTGCCAGTTGATGATGAACAATTTTTTACCAGAGTATAATTCTTGTATTGCAAAGTACAATTCATTAAAATAATAATTTATCAGATTAAAAACACTTGGGTAATATAATATATTTACTTCAAACATGATAGCTGAAACTTCGTATTAAGAAGGATTTCTCAGATGGTTTGGTCTTGGAGCAAAGAAATTTGGATTGGAAGGAGGTCTCGGGAAACCCAGAAGAATGGAAAGTTTATGATTTCATGTCTTTGAAGTTTGCTTTGGATAATTTGATCCGTGAAAATTAGATTTATAATTTATAATATATTGTTTTAAGCGAACAACGTATTGTGCGTTAAGTTAATTAGATGTTTATATTATGTTAAGTTATAATTCTATGGTTTCTGAGAAAAATATGAATGTTTCATTTATTTGTTATTACGATTATAAATTAATATTTTATCAAACTTTATACACTATCAAGTTATAATTTTTAATTTATATTTATCTACGAAAAAACAATATAGACATAAGCGCTTAGTGTTAAGGTCAATTGAAAATAATTAGTCTCATTTTAATACGTAATCGACTATAATTAAGTGACGAAATATCAATTTGAATATTGTACATATGAATCGAAACGGTGCTCAATATTTGGCATATCTGAGTAATAAAAAAGTTAAACGCATAATAATACAAAAAAGTATTTTCTCATTTAAAGGAATAGAAAATGCTTTCAGTTCGAACGAATTTTATTACAACAAAACAATCATTGTTATATGAATTTGTAAGTTGAAATCGTACATAAGAAAAACAAATTTATTTTTCTTTTCAAACCCGATTGATTACAAATGTTTATAAAAATTATTTTGTAAAAGTTGTTTCAAATGTAGAAAAAAAAACAAAGTTCAAATGGACTTTAATATCAACTAACCCAGATAGGTTTTTGGGCGTGTTCTCACAAATCATTTCTTTTGTTAATAACAAGCATCTTAAATTCCTCTTTTGTCATACGAATTTCGTATGAAATTTAATATACAGGATCATTATTTAAATTATAATTTTTACTTTGACGAGCGCACATATCCTGCCTGTGTATAAATGTATAAATGTCTTTAACTGTAATAGCATTTCAAATGTATACGTTTCAGCGCGACTTGAGAAAACGAGCGTGATGAAACGTTTAATAGCATGTACACGCGCCGTATCGTATGACGTATGTTATAATATATTATATTCTGTTGTAGTTATTACCACTGACAAACACGTCTTACGACATGACCAATATTTCTGCGATGATTTTCATTATACATTAAGGGTAGGTAGGGGGGGGGCTACGTGCGCAAGTCCAAGGATGGTTATTATAATTAAATTATTTCTAAGCCCGATAAATGACACCCGATGACGGACCTTTTGCACACTCCTTTGACCGGCACTGCACCGCACCATTCCATTAATAAGTTTAGTTGGAAAACTTCGCATAAAATCAGTATTCTCAAATTTTCAATAGCATTTCAGTCGGTGCGTATACTTACACGGTACTATTATTGTACTACCTGCTGCCACCGGGAGTTCCTGCAGTATAATGTCAACTGTCACGTTCGATTGTTTTTTTTTATTTAAAGAAAAATGTACAATCTGTACAACAAAATAATTACAATGAGCAAATATGATGATAAAATAATACGATTAAATTCATATGAATAACGTGTTAAAAGAGAAACCCATTTATAAGTGGTATCGCCTCTATAATTAATTGAATGATTGATCTCTACACCATTTTCGCTTTGGTCTGCGCGGTGGGTTCTTCGATAGAGTGATGCGTGGGCATATCTGATATGAGGCTGTTACTGTGTGAGCTTAGATTTTGACAGAAGCGTTTATACATTATTCTGGCTAGTTCAGTGGTAGTACTTAGTCTTAAGTCATTGTGTATGGAAAGGTTTGAAACATACCAAGGAGCGTGGGTTAGAAGCCTCGATGAAATTGATTGAAATGCCTGAATTGGTCGTACGTTTGACGGTTTGGCAGGACCCCATTGTTTATAAAATCATTAATTACACTTTATAACTCATGAGTATGATATCATACTCATGTGTTTAACACACATTTCTACGGACTCCGAGATCCCGCGGACACAATCGCCATTTCGGCTACTCGATATTCCATAAACGATCGAAAAATATTATAATCGTTTCGAAATTGTGAGCACAACGAATGGCGATCGGATCAATTTCATTTATAAACATAATACAGTTTGACGTGGAAACGCGTGTCCGTTCGGCCGCGGCGCGCTGTTTGTTTCATTTACATTTATACCGTACAGAGCTCGTTTGCGAACGTAGGGCGCCCGCACGTGTAATTTATGTGCGCGCGCACCGAGCCGAATACTATTCACTTTTTTCTTTCCGTCCAACACCGCCTGTTCTTAGCGGTATAGCCTATACGTATACACACAGTTTTATGGTATAAATAATAGTTAAAAGATCGCGGAAAAGCCATTACTACGTACAAAGGTCCCTCCCATCTCCCGGTGGCCTACACCCGTGTGATTAAAAAAAAAAAAAAACCAGTCTGTTACCCTCGAGTATTATAATATATTACACTATGTACACTCCGTGGCGATATCGAGGCATTCCGGATTATTTATGCCGAGGAAAAAGCGACGTTTATATATATATATATATATTATAATATAGGTATTTTACTGTCGGAAGAAAATCCTATTAATCACGGGCATACATGACGTCACACCGTACCAGCGCATGGGATACCCGCTCGGAGAGGAGACTAAGTGGACAATGATCCCTCGCGGTGCGTGCATTTGTACAAAATGTTCTACTGAGCAGCCGCCTATTCAATTTCCCTTGTTTCCGTTCTCGTCTCACCATATCGATGATCTCAGCAACAAACAGTTGACTTGTACTCGGTAAAAGTTAAGAGCATTTCGAAATTAATTTTCATACGATCTAAAAGGAGAATTCGCGGAATTGAAAATCCCTTTTGATCCTAATTACCCATTCCAATGTATACAATAGTCAATATTATACAATTAATACGCATAAGCGAACATATAGTCAATTATAAATGTATCAACATAATTCATATTATACTCTGTATGTGTTTTCTGATCAGCATGTTTGCGTATTTACGGATGGTATGAAGGGGTTCGATATTCCCCTTCCCCATGAACCATGTGTAACAAATAATTAAAGTAATTAGTCATTGTTTTAAAATATTACATGCAATTAGATAAATATTATATGTTATAAATGTTAATTGTAAAATAACTTTATTATTATTTATATTATTTATTATTTTTAGTTACTATCTTATATAAAAATAATATTAAATAAAATGGCCTCAATTATAAGACTTATTAAACAAAAATGGTTCAGAAGCATATCAAAATATCCATTTTCTATAAAAAATGTTTCATACCATGCCACTTTCAACATCTACTCCAGAGAGAAACTACATTACAAAAGGTTTGACATTATTTTTGAGTTGTTATTTTTGTACGAAATAGATCACAATATATATATATTCTAGACACGTTTGAAGGGACTAACCTTATTACCAGTTCAACAAGAGATATATTTATCAGTCGAAGAAGTTATTGACGAATTTTCAAAAATATCTAGAAAACTAGATTTTGTTGTATAAAATGTGACGTCGTCATGTTGTTGAGAATTAAATTTTAATAAAATTATTTTTATTATTAAAATGTGTTTCACGATTTTTAGCTATTCGCCCTTTGACGGAAACACGGTAGGGAGAGTGTGTACGGGTTTCTACGTATTCAACTCTTTGAACTCTGTGCATATATTTTCAATCACTTCAAGGTTCTAAATTTATACAAATGCCAGTACACATTAAGTAATCCGTCAAGAACATTGAAACCTTGTTGTACTATGATTTTATTATAGATGTGATACGCAAAATCAATCCCGCGGCTATTTTTTTGGCAAAATAATCTCAACTCATCCCCATCCATTTCTAAATACGCCACTGATCAAGCACAAAATAAGTCTCCGCGGCCGAGCGTGTCCCCATGTTAAAAATTGGTCGTATTGTTTTTCATACCCATGCCAATTACATATTATTTTCAAGAAACTTCAACGGCGAAAAGGTTAATTTCTTTGCCTAAGCAAGTGAAAAAAATATGATTTCTTCCGCGTCCAGACTTTCCGTGGTCCACGCGTTACATTATTATAATTGTTATTATTATCAAATGTATCACTATTGTTTTTTTACGATCTTTCGCGCGCGTTACAACCTTCGTCAGACGGAGGCCGTCGTGGCATCGTTGTACTCGTGCGACGATGATGACACATCACCACATTAGTCTGTCGAATGTGTGCACTCGTCTACAATATAGCACCGATAACGACGCACGTGTTTACTAACGCGTTCCCACTGCTTGACATGACAAATCCTCGTAGACGTTTTTTTTTTTTGTCAACAGCTTTGTTACTGCAACAGATTAATAGATCATGTCACATTGTAACTAAGAAAATGTTCACTTTTATTGCTGTCCACCTATTGGTGTAATACTGACGATTAATGAAAAGCGACCAAACTAATAATGTACAAGAATACATTTATGATAATTAATCTGTTTTCTAACATATATATATTTATATATATATATTATTACAGTATAATATTAAACCAAAACGAGCATTTTCCATTTCGCTCGAAAGAAATGTGTGCTTAGTGCTTACATTTATACGAGTAGATAAATTATAGGTTTAGGTAAATTAGTTATTTCCCGGTCAGCGTGCTACATTCAGTTACAATATCAATTTTTTGAAACGCTTAAAAGCTGCAATCGTCGTTTATTGTGTATTGAAACGGAACGCGTGGCAAGTAGTCGGAAGCAGATGAAGCTTTTGGAACTTTATACGACGACGTTGGATTTTTAACAATGGCTTGTGACTTTGTGTTTTGGGGTCCGTCAACCACGGCTTCACAATGTATTTTTGCGGGCAGCTTCGTCAACGTCGTCGGGACCACGGCTATCTGCCGCGGTTATAACCGTGGTCGGTACCTGTACACGGCAAATTTGCATAACACGTATGTGTATGTGTAACCGATAAAGTCGGGGAAACTAACTTCACACACGTCTATAAAACGTGCACTTTGAATCGCGTGTGGGCATAATATACAGTGAACACGACACTACTCAAGTATACTCCACAATGTTCGGTTTAATAACACGTGCTGCATAATATTATATTATATACTTTACAGGAGACCGTATGCGCGAGTATACAATATTAACAACGTATATTATGTATAATAAATATTACACACCCCCGCGTGTATGCACTATAAATAATTCGTGCAATATATACATGTATATATATATATATATATATATATATATATATATATATGTATGTATAGAAGTACTCGTGAATTCGAAAATACTTTGCGTGTAATATGACCAGTCCGTTTTCGCGGGCGGAACCCCTACGATGGAAAATATTCGCGAAAATTGACCACTCGATGATACGCGTACTCGTTTCCGTTTATATACTGTACTTGCGCGTATTTATACATAATATACACATCAAATATAATGTATATAATATGTATATATATATATATATATATATATATATGTTTATATTATTATAAAACGGATGCGAGCGCGCGCGTGTGTGTAATATGTAATGTATGAAAAATACTAATAACGGCGAAAAGGTCCATGTGTGTGCGTGCGTGTTAGGGCGCGCGTGTATCGTATGTATAGTATATATTTTATATATGTATATTTACTATACGAATAATAATAATTATATTATTCGGCGGAGAAACCGATGGAGGGGTATGCGAATTATTCCGGAACGTCTGTGAAAATCATCAGGAATGCGTCGGGTTTCCTGGCCGCCGGCTAAAATCTGGCCTTTTTCCTTTCGTCGGGTATTCAGCTCTCCCGGCCACCACCCGTAAATGTATATATATATATATATATAACAGATACAACTTATATAGTATATACTATGCACATATATATGTATTACAACCAACCAACCCGACGGCGATTAAATTATTTTACGGCGTTTATAATAATAATAATAATAAAATTAATTACCTCACGATATTTATCCTCACCTCTTGTTCCGCCCATTTTGTACTCTCCGCAGCTCTATATAGGCCTGATGTCAATGTAGCCAGAAGATGCGCGCATTTGCACCCCTTGGTATTTTGATGAAGGTGCAATCCGGGCCGCATGGAGAAGGGTGGTACACTATAATATAATATCGTGTCTTCAGAAATTTAAAGCGTATACTATCTGCTATCCATTATAAATTGAACAGCTATTATTATTGTTGAATAACTTTCATAAAATGGGAATCAATAGTTGAAATCACTATATAGTGCAGAGCACATCGAGGACTTTTTTTACGAACAGTTATGCACGAGTTTTATAATCAACTGATCTACCTGCACACAAAAATGCATATATTTAGGCTTATGCCATCAGTAATTTGAATTGTATTCAATGTAAAATAGAAGGAAAGATTTTACCACCGCCGATTTAAAGGCGGTGAGTGATATGTATCGGTACTTTTATTTCTCCAACATTTTTACTAATTTGTATACCGTATTGTTTATAACCGATCTGATCGAATGGAAATTAGTATAAATAGTTATCCTAGCCCCGAAACAATCCTCTATGTACGTATATACATTTATATACCCAGGGGACTGGAAGGTTATAAATCCCAGGAGCCGCACGTGTTATGTCCTCCCTAAACGGATTGCGGACGAAAAACCGACTAAAATTCCTGTGTTCCTCCCGGTTCTTTTTTAATAACTATTCGCAATTATATATATTATATACACGAATAGTCCTCGCGTATGCATATCAGATGACTTTTTATTTTTTCCCCCGCACCCGGTACCTGTGTTATAACCTTATAGAAACGAGACACATGAAGGATTCGTAGTAAACTTGTGATGGTAAATGTACAATACACATCGACGATGATATGCAAATTTTCTTATCCGCGGTGCCCGTCTTTAAATACATAATATAAAAATAATTATAATACGCACTGCACTAACCTTTTCTCATACACATACATACATATATACACTTATATATAAATATATATTTATTTATACACCTATGCAACCATGGATTAGAAGGTGTAGGTAGGTGGTATATATATATGTGTGTACCGACGACGACAACAACGAGCTATAGCGGTATAGAGGGTCCGTTTTAATAATAATAATAATAATAAAGGGCGATACCCTGAATTCCTGGCGTGCTTTTACATTTACCTATACACGCACACACTTACACACACACACACACACACTTGCACGCGCGCACACACACTTCGTTATCGAGAATTGCGGCTTTTAATAAACACGACTGAAATATTCGCATTCTTTGTTATACACACCTATATATAATATACACACACACACACACACACAAGCGGGCGCGCGCGCACGCACACCCACCCCGACATACACATGTATATTAATATTATAATTTAACAACATTAAATGCGTTTAAATAATATTATCGCACGAATCGAGACAGCATTAACCTACAACGGAAATAGCTAAGCCATAAAGCACAATTCGAAAATTCCAGACGAAAATCGAAATCGTTTCATATGCCATTATCATTTTTAAATTCAATGCGAAGCATTTGGCACGTGTTATATTCGTACAATGTCAGTCGTTCAGTCAGAACTCGCATCTTGTATGGTAAAAGATACAACCCTCTAAAATCCATGTACGAGTCGGCCATGATCATTATACTCGCTATACGCGTACCTAGAACTTCTACGTCTTTGTCTTTTTTCGCGCAGTGGACGTTCGCAGCCGTTTCCAAACTTCTTGTCGCCAAGTTTCGCAAGGTTCTGCCGACGGATAATAATTAGGATGAAATATTAGGTATTCGAATTTATATATATATTTATGTATAGATTAAACTCATTATATTATGTGAGGCTGACACTTGAAAATCGTAAATTGATAACGAGTATAATATGTAGTTTAGAAAATAAGGAAATGGAACTTATATAGACATATTATGTAATGACAACAAAATGTAAAATATAAATGTATGATACGCATACTTCACATAGTTTTAAATGTTTTTGAAAGTTTCAGAGATGGAAAATAATAGTTATAAAACAATATTCCCGGGTCAGCTACAAAAATCGCCTCATGCATTTGTTCATTAAAATGTATTATAGTTTTTATGAAAGTATATTTGACATAGCGACTACAATTTTCGAAAATTCGTAAAATTATACTCGTGACGTGCGTGCGCGTTATTCAAAACTTATTGCGATGCAATAAAAAGTGTATGAAAACGCTTCGTTAGTTTTGTCGGAATTGCAACTATAGTATAATGTCGTATAATACGACACATGGAGTGAAACGCATCGTGTATAGACGTATAGTGTAAGCTATTAATTTATAAGAAAACTCGAAATTTTACTGTTATTGTTTTTCATTAAAATATGTTGTTATGACTCGATGATGATAGTAAAGTAATATTATTAGTACTTACATATAACTGTACCAAGTAGTGTGTTAATCGTGATGCCTTTACGCAAAGGTGAACTATACATTTGATTACGGGAAAATGTGCCAAAATGTATACGTCACAGTTAAAACTCGAAATCCGTTAAAACTATTTTTCACAGCCGTCTTTCGTCAAAACAGATTTCAACTAGTTATAACTAGATTAGCCTCAAGTTTTAATCTCTAAATAAGCGAACTAGTTTTTACGGAATTTCATAGGTACTATTGTATTGAAAATTATTTTATAACTTACTCGTAAAACGTGGGGGACCGTAGACGATAATGGTAGACCAGTCAACTATCAAATAAATTAAGATAACATCGATCGACCGGCTATCAAATCGATTTGGATATAATACATAAAGTTATAAATGAAAAAAAAAGTCCACTAGATAGTTCATTGGATATTTCACCATTATATTTCAGACGTAACTATAGTTTAAAAAAAAAAAAAAAAATTAAGGTAATGCTAGTTTCAATGTTGAGGATCAATACTAGTTATAACAATTAAAAATCTGTTTCGACGAAAGGGGGTTGTGAAAACTAGTTTTTACAGAGTTTTGGGTCTTAACTGTAACATAAGCATATACTTACATACCAATCGACCGCGAACTGCCGTCGGTATTTTGTTAGAATTTGTATTTTTTACATTTATCGTCACTGATGATTTGCAGGACTTATCGATAGTTGTTATCATCATTGAAACTCTGGTCGTCGTTTTCTCAAGTAGGTCGTGTCGAGAAAAATATTTTCTCAGTCGAATGGCTCCACACCATACAATTGTTGGGAACCGCGGTTGGATTAGTGAATAAAACATGAAAGTAAGTAACATTTTTTTTTTCGTTCTGCTTAAACGTATTGTTACATTATTTTTGTATAATACCTACAAATAATTCTTAGGAGTTAGGACTCGTTTGTTTTAAAACTCTATACCGAACGCAGAACTATTCGTGGAACATTTGTTAGTCACACTAAACTTCAAAGAACTTTAAAATCATGTTTTGAATATTGTGTAAAACTAAACGGAAATATATAGCTAAGTATAAAGTTTCTTCTACACCGAGGTGATATTGTTGCATTGTGATATTGTCACAATACCGTTCATAGAAAAATCCTTAAAACAAAATCATCTTATAAAGCCTTGTTTAGCATTCACCGGGAAACTATTTCGAATTACAACTGTACTGTGATTGGCATTTCAAATGAATTTTCCACTCGCGCTTTTCCAACAATACTCGTGCTACCGTTACATACATCTGCTGCAAAGTGCACGTGTACGGAACAAAAAAATAAAACAATAACTAAAACGATGACATAATATTGCAGTTTCCGGCATACCGCTAGATTGTATACAGTATACGTGTAATATATAATTTATGTATAATATATGCGCTTAATATTTATAAATTCTCATACAGAAAGGTTTGATTAAAAACACTTTCCAACCCTTTGAGTGACAGAGTGCATGCGCGTATATAATATTAATTATTATACATACACATTATAACTGTAGTTGCAGAGCATAAAAATTGACTTTTATTCGTTTAAAGTTTCAGTAATTTGCCTGGTAGTCCTGCAGCGACGAATTCATCATTTTACTTGGTCCACTGTACACTGTTGTTTTGGGCAAGTATACGCGTTCTATGAGGTACATAATTTTTGAGACATTATTGCGTAGAAATAGGTACATGGTTGTACCACTTCTATATGTACAGCATGTTGCGCCGGGATTTACACAGATCGATACCTTCCGCGTAAATAAAGACAATAAAATTCTGTTTTTTTTTTTTTACAAGCATACCTGGTCAAAGGCAATTTTGTTGTCAATAGCTTGGTAAATAAAAGTGTAATATTAAAGAAGTTAAGAAATTAACTTTTTATTTTAAAACTTTCATACATTTTGGAGATAGCCATTTTATAGGGCTAATTTTCCCGAACAGTTCGATGGTTCAACTTCCAGTTTTCATTGGTTTCATGATTTTTAATAATTTGCTCATTTGCTTAGTTTGCAAAGAAATAATGTAAATTATTATCACCTTGTCATTTTTCCGATAAGGTTTGCTGATAGCAATATTATTATACGTTGTTAAATTGTTTCATCAAATTGTTCCCATTAATTTATATTCAATATTCATCATATTAAAGCAAATTATTAATAATTTAAATGTTTTCTTTTACATGGTGGAAGAGGATAGGGTGGGGGTGCGGCAGATAATATGTTAAATCTCCTACCCCAATAATCGTACGATCTGCGCAAAATTGTCTGTTGCATTCATGTCATTTTAGCTCGTTAAATTCAATTATGGCACAAAACTATAGCTGCCCAAACAGTTATATTATTGGCGTGTTGTACATAATAATTTCACTATAGTTCATTGATTTATTAATAGATACTATGCACCATATTGTATCCTATGTAATTATAATATTATAGGCAGGTAAAACACTATGTGTCCGGGTACAATACTGAATATTCCAAGCCATAGATACCTGTGTTATACAATATGCATGTTAAATACTAAATATCGTATTATTGTTAGCAATATATATATAGGGGACATAAATTAAATCGAATTTAATCGGTTGAACTAATTCACAATTACTAATCGGAATGCGCGTATATTTTGAACGGTCGCTGTGTGCAGTATATGTTATGTATAGTCGCGTATTCATAAGTGACCCGCATATATAATACGTGTAGACGTGTAGTGTATATATTTAAATTTTTAATAGTTTTACTATTATTTTTATTTTGCGAAAAATGCTACAGAAACTTAAATAATACCTAATTAATTATGAAAAAAGTGTAGCGCAATATTTTAAAGATGATTGTGAAGGCCATGGATGAATTTTATATTTGGTTTTCGTATAGGTTTATTTTCATTTCGGTTGAATTAGTAGTCATTTTTTATGGCTCAACATAAGTAATAGAGTAAAATATATAACATAGAAACTACGAGTTTTAAGATGATATTTTTGTGTTGCTGTATGTTTTCAAATTAAAGTAAAAAATTGAAACTAAAATTATATAAATAAACTTTATGGGTAGTATACTAGTATAATCATTATTTATTAATATAACCATGAATATATTAATACAAATAAAGATGTATTGCACAATATTATACCTGTAGCTTATTGTAGATTCTGGGTTAAGTAAACATTTAATGAGTCGTAACGTTCTAAAACATATATGAGATGAAAAAGAATAACACATCCGTTCTTACTTATGATTTTGTTTCATATATTTCTTAAATTAAAACCGAATATCGATTGAGCTAAATTAATTGCTAAAGTTCTTCAATAAATAGTGAAAAATCAGTTTAAAAAAAGGACACCCCCTCGAAAAAAAACATTCGAATTTTTTCTCCCCGAAATTTTACCACCGTAAACGCGTTCTTATATTATTTATTATTATTTTATTTAAAATATTGTTATAAATTATAAATACGTTTTTCTCATTGTTTAGGTATAGGTACGTATACATATTATACATGGTAGAGGGTTTAAAATATTTACGTTCTAAACTGCATTAATTTTATGATGTAATAATATCACGAAACGCAGCAGGTATGTATATGAAATAAATTATGGATAAGATCTAAATGCATTTTAATAATTTTTTTATTTTATTATTACTTATTCAATATTCATGCTTTGGTCGTTATTTACAAGAACAAAACATAACATAAAAACAATTTTCATGGTAATTTAGCAAAAAATTACATAAATTAAATGCAAACTACTTGATTTTACATAATTACATTTCTATCGTTTACAATGTTCAGTTTTTATTTTGTTGTTTAGTTAATAGGTATAAATATAAACATAAACCTAAATTTATTCATTATATATTTATTAGGATTTCTCATATCCCCGTCATAATTTTGGAGATACGAATACAATCTCAGAAATCTCAGTTATAAAAATGTCATAGATTTTTATTTAGCTGCTGTACGCCGCCGCCTGTACTACTGAAATAATCACATCAATAGAAAAGTAAATGCGCGCCATTTGATTTTATAAATTTTTAATTATCATAAAACCCTTGAAATTAAATAATTTAAAATATCTGCGTGTTGTATACTTGTTACTCGTATATAATTTATTCAAGTGCCTTTCTTTTTTAAAGCAACGCGAATTAATTTGATATATTATATATAATGAATCTTTTAACTTTTTTTTTCCTTAGTGAGCTAGCCTACTATTACAGCTATTATATTTTTGAATAACTACGCGTCGTGTATAGAGCACGTATTTACGATAAAAAAAAAAAATAATAAAACAAAAGTTGTTGAATAAAAGAATACGGCAGCTATTATTAATAAAAATGTATATTATGCATTTATTATAAACATATTGTACTAGTGTTTTGTGTATGTCAGTGTGTGTGTGTGTATGTTGGTGACGTACCTGTAAATTAATCAAAAACAGTAAAATGTGTGAATGTAGATAAAAAAAAGTTAAAAAACTGCATTCCTAATATTATATACATACATTTATACATACAACCTTTTGAGAATCCAATACACATTTGTTTATTGTGTTCACTTGCGCGCACGTAAAATATTTCGTTTTAAATAGATTTATGGAGATTTCATTACGAGGAAAACAATGCACCTTGAGAATATGTTTTTCTCGGTAAAAAATAATTCTCGGAAATAATATCTTAGGATATAATAAACGTTCAATTCCGACAACTTTTGGCGTTCAAATTAAATATTCCAAACATTCGAGGGAAATATTTACTTTTATACAATTTAATATAGTAGGTACCTACGGTTTATACATCTGCTTTTAAAATTAAATTACCACGATGTTTCTTGTCAGTTGTGCATTCAACGTTCAGTTTATATAGTCATAATAAACGTAAAAACAAATTAAAATACTAATATTAAATATTAACATTTTATTATATTTCTATACATATTATGCTGTACAGTAATAGTTGGTAAAGTAAGATTCGAAGCAATGTTGACTGTTGCCAAGAAGTTTGACGGGAACTTAGGGTAATAATTTGATTATATGTTGATGGTATTAAGCGCGGATGTATAAGTGTATAATGTTAAAATGTGATACGCTAAGATGATACACGAAGCAGGTAAATATTGGTGTTGGTGCAAATAATTTTGACTTCGAATCATTTAAGAAGAGTTTGGTAAACATCATTATCGCATAATTGAATTATAAACATCGCGTCCAAGCTAGAGTAAATAAAAAGTACTTGTCCGTATATAGGTATGCAATATGCATCATGATGTATAGTGAACTCCGCCATGATTCTTCTAAATTATATATTTTAATAGATACACGGGTTTCTTATATTTTGTACAACTGGCAACTGCAGTAATGTAATAGTATCACTTCGATCGTGATCAATTATTTATAAGTCCTAGTCTGAATTTTTAATTATAACACAATGTTTTTCGTTTTAATTCAAAAAAAACATAACGTCACAAAATCATCTATATGTCAGTATCAACTATGTGTCAATAATTCGTAATATTTTCACGTGTGTAATTTGTTCTAGTTTAAATATTTTATAGGAACAATCAGATTTTATTGTTTTACACAGTACACTTATAATATCGCAGACAACTAATATAGTTGCCGAAATATAAGAGTTAAAAAATAATAATAAATACATAATATATATCCTTGGACCTTGGTTGGCTCGGAAAAAATATCCATCATACTACTATAAATTAGTAATAGATTTGTTACACACGATGCGATTTATAATGTAAACGAAATATTGGAGAACGTTATATACTATGTTTTATTTAATATTCTAAATAAATATTTAGTTAATGCAAAATATATTTGAGTATGAATTATTTATATAGGGTTGTATATATTACACGTTAAAAATAGCGGATGAACATCCCTTGCTCGCTATAAGTAACACAGAAACTCTAACAGCCGAGAGAATATCCTTCGACAACTCAAAACAATTCATCAAAGACATTATCAATTATAAACGGCAAATTATGTGGAGAACAACGTACCACACTAAACGAGATAAAAGGATTTACAAATCTATGGATAAACGTAAATCTCAATATGAGAAAGGAAGCAGTTATAAACAGATATAGGACGTATGGACAAACCATCACGCGCATGGCTTCTTGAAGTCCAGGCAAGGTCCCCCTTGAGGCCTTCCGCAATTATCAAACCTGAGGAATCGCCTTTACCATCAAACACATAATTTCAGACTGCTTGTAGCCTATGCTCAAGATTGAAATGTATACAAGATTCCTCATAACCTCGATGCCGCACTTGGACCCGACCACCAACAAAATCAAAATCTGATACTATTTTTTTAAAAAAAAAACAATTTATTGAACCTTATTTAAGTCATTACGTGTACATACACAACAAATGTAAATATACTAATTGTAAATTGTAAATGTAAAAACGAACGGCCTATGATGCCGATGTTCTAAAAAAGATGAATAAAAGAAAATAAAAAAGTATTACGTAAGAATATAATATATTGTAAAAAGAATAACATCTCTTATGCAAATTTTTGGAGCTGTGTAGGTATTAACTGTTAATGCATAAATAATTTCATTCGTAAACGTACGGTTTAGTTTTATTCCTGTGTTTGTGTTACAGTTGATGATTTTGATATATGCAAATTTAAATTCGTAATTTTAATAACGAAAACGTATAAAGCCAATAAACACGCAAAATCCTACAAGTTGTACAGTGTACCAACATTTAATGGAATTGATTTATTAATTCTTCGTAATGATATGGTATACGCCATACGGTAATTTTGTACTAACTGCCGACATTATTTTATATGAATAAAGTAAGCTTATAATTGAATCAATAAACACTATCCAGTCTTAATTATTATTATTTTGTATTTTTTTGTGTTTTGATTATAAATTATTATATTATGTATTAATATTTAAGTCTTCGTTTCACAACCAGATAGCGCCTTATTAATATATGCCTCACGACAAGACTCGTGAATGACGCCAGGTCGCCAAGATGATTAAATTATTCAGTATACAATATACATATTATATTATATTATTATGCATACACAATAATATATGTATTGATTTAATTGACTTTTATTCGTGACGATTATGATCGATTGTTGAATGTTAATTGCATTTTATAATAAAAATGTTTTAAATTGTTTGCCTCTCTGTTTGCTAATCTCTGTGTTTTGGATCGCTCGGATTGCATTTAAAATGTATTATAATTGAAAATATTTAATAAGACCTTGATAATTGAATATGAAATTTACCATTTTTTCGACTTGTTAATGGGGTACAACAAAACTAATAGCACACTTCGTGCAAAGTCCAAAATATAATATGTATCTCATATATTTATATTATATATTGGATTCAGAAGCGTTTTTTAAGTATAACTCAAGCCAAACTATAGTATATTACATATGTATCATGTATGTTGAAACTCATTTGTGCGGTGTACTCTGCTCTAGGGTACCCGTGGAATGCCTTCGACTATTTCCGGTGCAGATAATCCGCACGCACAAGTGTCTTATGCACGGTATTTATATCGAACAGATTAATATAATTAAGTATTGCAATTTACAATATTACCTATCGGTTATAGGTATTCACTATATTCTTTGCTCTATGGTATTTAGTATTTACGCGCGTACGCAGACGAGAAATAATAATATCATGTAATGTGCGCGCCACACATTTTACTATTATAATAATTATTGTAATAATATTATCGTATGGCGTTTATGAGCGCGCGATAATAACGAATAATGACGCGAAGTGTACCAATTACGAGTAGGTATATTGTTATAATATCGGCGCGACGGAAATGTTTTCATTCGATTTTTCCTGCCGACGACGATACCGCGTACAGAATTAAACGTCGTGTAACACAATATAATAACAATATGTAATATACTAGGCTTATAATAATTCAGTGAACGTCGTCGGGAAGTCGTATACAAGCTGCAAACGCGGATAGGACACCGTGATGGAAATCGCAATGTATTTAATTATAGGGGTGTAAGCGCTATGACGTGCGCACTATACGCGCACGAGTGTACACACACTATTATTATATATGTACGTGTACGCTCACAGGGAGCAGATGTTCGAGATAGTTTTTATGTGCACACAATGAATATGTGTTGTAAAAAAAAAAAATAACAATATATTGTAATACCGTCTATATACACGACTGCGCGCCTATGATGTATATTATCCGATCGGCGAACACAGTATATAATTATTATGTTTAACCGGGTGAAAAATTCTTATACCTAGTAAGGACCTATTTATGCAATACGCATGCGGTCTCAAAAACAACGGATAGGTCTATAGCATGGTCCCGGGCAAGTAGAGTTTTATTATTCCATAATGTCTGCACCGCATGTATAATTAATTTCTATAATTTGAATAAAAAATCTTTTTTTGGACATCATGTTTTTCGAAATTGTAATTAAATAATTCAAATAAATTACACATTATTATGTATACGTAGTTTTTCTATGATATGTTTAATGTTTATAAGTTGTATGATAAATAGAATATGGGCTGTATAAATATTTTAAGAACTAAAATCAAAATCTTTATCCGTACGCTATAAAACTATTATTTTTTTTTTTTTTAGTATTTATTGGATTCAAAAACGATCAACTCCTAACGTTCTAATTGAAATGTATAACTCTAATTGTAAATGTCCATCATGGACAAGTCATGCTTCTGATACCACACGAAACTACTATAAAAATGAATAACTCCAAAACGTTCACACTTTAAAATTCACGTGCGCATATTATTTGCGCGACATCGATCCTAAATCGTCATAATCTCTCGTTCCCGTGACGAGTGGCGGACTACATCGTATAAAATGTATTCATTTTTCTATAATTTTTATTGTTTATAAAGTTTGTTTAAAACGTTACTGTCTAAAGCAGCAGTTCCCAAACTTTTACGACAAGGCACCCTTGGAAAATAATTTGCTTTTGAGGAACCCCAATGTCCGGGGCCTAAAATTTGTCAGATTTCCGGGTACCAACACACGCTTTTAAATTCAACATTGTTAGTATCGATATACATATTTCCATAGGTCAAAATAACACATGACATTTTCTTGTCGATAATTTCTTCATGCATAGCGATAGCGTAGTTTATATATTATATACTTGTATTATAACATAGAAAAACGTTTCTTTTTCCAAAATGAAATGATATTAAAGACAATTCTTAATATTTTCATATAACTTGCGGAACCTTTGTTTCACGGAACACACTTTAGGAATCGTTGGTCTAATGCTTGTTCACGCGTGTTACAGGCTTACAGCCTTAAAAGTTATAGGTATACTCGATGGTCGATCTCGAAAATTTGCTGAATTTATTTACTGCGAAAATATCTGTTCGTAAAGATCATCTGGAAATGTTCAACTTAAGTCGACGAATACAATTTGTTCAAAATATTAAAAAATCGGTTTTAGTTGATGCGTTTATAAATCTATGCGGATAAAATAAAATCCTCGTAGCGTCGACACCTAGTAAACAAACTCACTTGAGCTACTAGAAATACTACAGCCATGTGTCGTTCAAAACAGACAAATTTATAATTTATGATGTTATTTTCAATTCTATTATTATGTTACAATTATTAATCATTTTTTTATTTTCTAACGTACGTGCCGTGTATTATTTTTAGTATACATCGAGCTGATCTCTTGTCAACCGTACAAAACGATAAACACCGAAATACATGTATCGCATATAATAGATCCGTGACCGCGCGAAAGGCAAGAAAATATAAATAACCCCGCATTGGGTCGAGCTCATAATATTTTATATCTATCGTCGACTGCCGTATGAATAATATGAGAACGCGCGATTTAATTAAACGATTTGTCTACTGCGCTAAGCGCGCGGGGGCGTTTTCTTCCCGTCGCACGAGCGTATACATACGGAATACACCTCGGCTCTGAGGCGTGCGTGCGCATCAAGATAACACGACGCGCATTTAGGATAATCGTAATTTTATTAATTTCATCGCGCGATCCGTCATCCATCGTGCGCGGCTCTCTTGACAATCACTGATCTATTAAAATTCGAGGTGTACACTATTAATGCGTGTACAACGAAAATTCGCATCTACAAGTGGAAAAAGTCGAAGATCCCGTACGGAAATATATAATGTGTACAGCACAAACGCCGAGAACCTGAAGGGACCCGAAAAACGGCGAACACACCACGCATTCTCACTTGCACGTCTTATAGGCGTCTAAAAATAGCTACGAACACGCGCATCGAGGCGTCCCCGCGCGGGTCCTGGCACTCCTGGCGTCGACGGCGGCGGTATGCTAATAATCAATTACGATATTTATACCGATACCGTAATATCACACATTCACACGACGTAATAGACTTACGCATGCGGCGGATGAACGTGTTATTAATATTATTATAATGCGCGGCGTGTGTGCGTACACGTACTTAGTGCGTAGGCTGTATACAGTGTGTTTCTTTTTAAAGGTAATACTGAATAATGCCGTCCAGTAACATCAGATTGACATGCGGTTTTCGGGAGGAGATAGGGAATACATAAATGCACATTTCTTGATGATTTTTACATTTTCAGAACTTTCCGTGTGCGCATGCGCAATACAACTTGCATTTTTTAAAATAGCAACAGGTGGTTTTGAATACCAAATTCAGATGGACCGAATTTTTCTTAGTAAATTAAACATTTACGTCTAATTGCTGTTAATTAATTCCTCGAAATTAAATTTAAATTATTTAATAATGTCTGCAAGCCTACGGGTACAAAAGAAATACTTGAAATTTCATAATAGTTTATAAAATTCTAGTATGATTGTTGAAAAATTCAATAATTTTAATCGAAACTTTAACTCGTTGTTATTTAGTCAATTTTGATTTTAGAGCTAGGGTAAAACAGACCAAATTGACTTAAAAAATTCGGCCTATCTAAATTTGATATTCAAAACACCTGTTGCTATTTTAAAAAAAAAATACAAGTTGTATTGCGCATGCGCACACGGAAAGATCTAAAAATGTAAAAACCATCAAGAAATGTGTATTTATGTATTCCCTATCTCCTCCCAAAAACCGCATATCAATCTGATGTCACTGGACAGAATTATTTAGTGCTACCTTTAAAAAGAAACATACTGTATATATGTACACGATGCGTTGTTACGGGACAAATAATCGCGTTGTACCTTATTGTTGGAACGGAGCCAGCCCTAATTAGAGACGCTTTTGCACCAGTACAAGAAAAGCAGAAAAAAGTTCAGAAAAAAAAACATATATATATATATAGGCGTCATTCGTGTGCGTAACGTCCAGGAGGCCGAAGCTGAAAGGGACGGCGGAGCTCTAAAGAGCAGTGGTTCCCAATTAGTTTGAAGCCACGGACAGAAGGACGGAGTAGCTATTGCTAACCGGACACCCTCTTCTTTCGTAGGTCCGCTCCTTTTTCACACATGCTTACGAGGTTAAAACGGTCACTCAAATTAGTTATTGCATTGATTTTCGTGTTTTATATGACGCGTGAAACCTTTCTTTTTCGTTCATAATCTCGTCAAAGTTTTCAAAGCTAAAGATTTTAATTTCGACATTACACAACCTCGGGGCGGACCCCTAAAGGGTCAACCTTTAGACGCCCTGGGGTTCGTGGACCGCGCCTATCGGGAACCACTGGTAGAGAGCAAAAAGAGAGAGAGAGAGAGTAAGTGAGAATGATGGTGAGGGAGAGAACAAAAAAATGAAAAAGATCATGTGGACTTTGGCCGGAGGCCATCATCGGCGGCTACACAGAACGCGTGCACACGGCGACTAAAATCGTAAAACACCGCGTCATGACGCGCATCGACTACTCGCGTTTCCGTCCTGAGTGATTTTCCTATCGTCACGTCGCGTGGGCCGGGTACTCACGGTCAGGGCCAGCCGTCGGTCCTCCAGCGCATCGGGTTGACTGCGCACCGGTTTGCTGATTCGGAAGACGAATTTACTTTATCGGTATTTGTGTTTGTTCTCTCGGCGCAGTGTATGTCGCCAAGTATATATGTAAGAGAAAAGCGTCGGCCGAGCTCAAATCGATTTGAAATGGAGATGGAAAAGAATATTAAAAAAAAAAATTCTACTCGCGAATGCCTCCGAATCGTCGGAAATCGCAGTACAAAAAAAAAAAAGACTTAAGAAACTTTTCATGTGACAACATTATCAATAAAGGCGCCAGCATTCTAGGTAAAGTCAACACTGAGGGCTAACATTTATTATGACAGGTGGTTAAGATAAAAACAGAAATTCAGGAGAGTATATACATGCGTTCTCTTGCCGTATTCTTTTTAAACAAATAAGTTATAAATATAGAGTAATAATATATTATCTTATAAGCTGTATATATTTGCTTTTTTTTTACGTCCAATATTATTATAAGCTTGTTTTTGTAAACAGTTGCTGTACAAATTTGACTGTAAACTTAATGTAATTGAAATACAAATAAATCTTACTATATATATTTATAACATAACATATTTAAGAAAACGAAAAATACAGAAAATATATGGACAGAATGTTAAATGATTTGTGTAAAATAAAACCTAATACGTTATTACGTTACATGATTCATTAAATTAAAAATTTAATTGTAATCGAATTAAGCTTATTCTTGGGCTATTTTAGAAAAAAATATATATGTATAATTGTATAAGAACCTGGGCTCCAATTATAGCTTTTTAATAATACATTTTTATGTTTGAAATTCTTTGAAATTATTATGGAAAACCGCATGAACCTTTGCACCACCATTGCTGTATATTTTGCTAAACATTTAATATGTACGTAAAACATTACGCAAAAGATAATGAATATTTTTTTTTCAAATATGCAATAAATTTTAATTACAATAATTAATTTTACAAACACTAGACCGTTCCTAAAATGTTGGTTTTTGGGACGTTTTTCTTCATCCATTCCTCTCTTCTATCGTTGCATCTACCATTGCGCGACAGCCGTTTTCTGCAAACGATTCAGACCTCGGACTGGATGGATATGCTTTAAAAATGTCTCTTACATTTTTGTTGAATAAGAGACTCCGTTTCCACGGGATTTGTTTTCCTGGATCACGCAGTATTGACGTTTAAATCCTTGTCTCAGAATATTCAATAACTATAATGCCGTGTATCCGTTCATCGTCCGTTGTTGGTGTAGTTTGTAAGCATTAAATAATAAGTATGCTATGTAATAACATATTGTATACAAATTAAAAACGCACAAATATATGATGCACGTGTATCAAGTCTGTGGAAACGGTATAAAGTTTAAAAGCGCAATTGTAATGACCCCCTCGGCGAATGAATAATAAGGATGACTTGAAACACGTGGATCTGACATAATGTGTGAATAATGTCCCGAATTAAATTAATTGGAAGGTCAATACGCGCGCATAGTTAATGCGACAACACCTTAATAATTTATTGTGTCTAAACGTGCAGCCATCGAATGGGTTATTTGGAATTAACATTTGTATTCAAATTAGGTAGAGGTCTGTGGGAAAATAACAAAATCGTCGTTCCGATTTTAAAACTCGTGTCCAATGCATTCGATCGTGATTATAAGTTTGTATATTATATGAACTCAGTTTACACAGTATACGAGTATCTCCTCAATTTGTTCAATTAAATGCAACTCGTATCGACGAGCATGTATATTATATAGGAACGATGTAGACACTTTTATTATTGAAACATATTGATCGTTAAAGACAATATTACTCCACCATAATCTCTAACCATATTATGTGTATTCTCCAGGTCGAACAAATTTCGGGAATAATTGATTAATATTTATGTGTAGATTACGTATTGTAATTAATGTACCTAACGGTGGACTGAGTAATGACTCATGTGAACTTAAGTGATGCTATTGTTTTCCAAAGGGCTAGTATATTGTAGATTATTTTTCCAACTTGTAAATAAATTCTTCGTAACAGAATCCGCAGATCGGGGTTCGGGGATGTACACAGAATTGCCTATACGTTTACCCCTTGTAATCGTCAGCGCGAGTAAAACGTCCGAAGCGCATATAATACATAGACTCCGAAAACGCGCGCGCTTACGTCAGATGAAATCGTCCATGGTGAGGATTATTTTTGAAAAGTAAAACGTGTTTATTTTCCTGGCCTAAGCGTCTCGGACGAGCGTTCTCGAGCGGTCGCCCTCTCGCCGATAACGTGCAATTAATCGATATATACTCGTATATTTCGTATGACAAAGTAGAGCAGCAAATTTAAACGTGTAAATAATAACAAAGCTATATGTAAAAGAATAAGAATAATAATAATAAAATAAAATAAAATAATAAAATAATAATATGACTAATATGACAGATGGTAACTATTATAGCTGAGATGAATTTGGAACTATAGGCTATAGATTCATGTCCAGATTTCGTATCCAATCAATCACATCCATGTTAGCTGTATGGATATCATTTATAGTGACTTTGAATGCACGGAACGGGCATTCAGTTGCTATATGAGAGATTGTTTGCATATCATTTCCACAGTCACATGAAGGAGTAGTGTGTAATTTCCATTTGATTTATCCAATTAATCGATTAAATAACCGGAGACAACCCTCGGGTAGACACGCGAGAAATGCGTGGTTGACGTCGCGGTCGGTGAAGCGGCTTCGAGAAAAATTTGCATTTCGACGACGGCTCGCGGCTCGCACGTTTTGCATTTCGTCCGTTTGGTCCGCGGACAACGACGCGCGTTTCGCGCAGCTCGACGGCGCGGCGTCTGTGGCGGGAACGGGCAGGATGCCGGCAGCGGGCGACCGAAATACCGGGGCGTCGCGCGCGCGCCCGCCGTTCGCCGCGTACACACTGCGCCCGGTCGGTGGCGCGCGGTGGGGGAACAACACCATAAGCCGCGGTGACCGTTGGACCCGCACGCTCGCCGCTGCCGCCCCCACCACGGGCGGTGTGCGTCACGCGATGCGCGCGCCGCTCCGGTACGTTGTCCGGATTCTTTTCGCCATTCTTGGCATTCCACGAACGGAGCGCGGGTTCGTGTTTACCAGTTGAATACTGTGCGTAAAAATTGGACGTCCGCACACCACCAGGCCGGGGCCAACGACATACGAACGCACGCACGCACGCACGTACGTTGTTTTTTTTTTTTATTCATTTTTTATTACGTTTTTTTTTTTTTTTACTTTCTTACGCAAGACGCGTACCGCGAACGATAAAACTACGGTGAACACACGTACGTACTAACGCACACACGCGCACCGCCGTTTTGCCGGGGTAAGTTCAACTTTTGTTTCTTCCTAAGTATCGTATCGTGTTTTCGCGTTACGAATATTGTACGTGAAATCTTTTTTTTTTTACATTTTGAATTTTTTTTTTGAAAAACCCGCGCGAAACCGAAAATCCTCTCGTCCCGGCGAGCGGTGACACTATGATAGCGTACGATTGATTGTTCGCGTCAAAAAACCGCTGTTGGACGGGTGAGTCGGGGCGACTGGGTTTTAACGTACCTATCTCGCGGAAACGTATGCTGTAATGACAGTATCGGATGAACCGTTTCACGTAGGTACGCCGCGGGTACGGGTATTTTTTTTTATTTTGAAAATACACGCGGGCATCGAAAGATTTGGCGAATTTCGTATTTTTCATAACGGTCGGCGGCGGGACGTGTCGTATTCGCCGCGGCGCGTGTCGTAATATTAATAATAATAATAGTAATAATAATAGTAGCAATAATAATAATAATAATAATAATTCCACCGCCAACCGTTGCCGACGCCGTCGCCGTCGCCTCCTCCTCTTTCTCCTCCGCCGCCGAAGCCGTTGCCGGTCGCGGGAACTGCCGCGCGCCAGTCTCCGTCCGTTCGCCGCCGTCTTATCACCGCCGTGCCCGCCTTTTCCGTCGCCGACACCGACGACGAGTGCGTTTTGTTTATTTCGATTGTTTTATGCGTTTCGCCGGTGCGTCGCGCGCTCAATTTTCTTGCGAACGTTCTGTCGTCGCCGCTGTGCTTGTGGAATATTGTCGTGCGCGTGACCGATGATTTCGACGTGCATCCGGCCATTGCAATAATAACAAAAATAACGAAAAACATTCGAAACGTAGAAAAAAAAAAAAAAGAACAATACATCCCCTATCTTTCGCTCTCAAAGGACGCGTCCCTCCTATCAGGTAAGCGACGGCCCGCGCCCATACGATTTCATAAAATAACGGTCACCTCTTCATGCCGCTGCCCCTAAAACGAATCCCCGTCGATCGCAATCGCAACCATTTCGACTTTACTGGGGGGTGTTATTATGAAATATTCGCTGACCTGAGCAAAATACGTAATAAAAAATCTACGTTTCGTAATTTTACAATAATTCACAAGAAAAATAGTTTTGGAGAAGTAATTTATTATCACCTTCGTCGTCGCCATCCTTAAATGTACCTCTGTGTCAACTATTCATTGTTATTATTCTTATAGGTGTTTGTTATTGTGTTTATTATTCAGTATTTTTAATTCGTTGCTCACGCGTATACGCGTTTTATCCGTTCCTCTACAAAGGCTCCCCAGAAGTCTGTGGTCCGTAAGCCGTGCTTTTTTTTTCGAAAAAGGCAACAAAAATGATTTGCTTTATTATACATAGCTCACCGAATATCTGCAATAACACGACGACGACGACGACCTCGAGGTTTTTTACTCGAGGAGATAAATTATAGGATGTCCAAAACCTATATCAGATTTAGTTCGAATTTGAGTAATTTTGAAATTGAATCCTATATTATTGATTTAAAATAGTTTTTTATAGACTTGCTGCAAGAAACTAGTGGAAGTAAATTATAATTTCGAAATACACACCTTTTTTGCATTTTTATACCTCCGAGGCTCATTTTAAAACATTGATGATTAATGCTGTGGCACTGTGGATAAGTAAAAATAATTATTTTGATATTCTAGAATCTGGGTCGTTAAATTTTTAATAAATTTCGCTTCTGCTCTATGTAATTATACATATATTGACATATGTCTATGATTTTGTACAAGAAAGGCCAATGTCATGTTTCAATGTTATGTTAAGGAATTCAAAAATATAATTAAAAAAATTAACATTGGTCCAATAATCTAAACTTCGTCAAAATATGTCATTGGTTTTTCTTGTTCCAAATCACAGATATATAGGTACCTAAAACCCAAGTATATGTTTACTTATACGAAAATCGTGCTATTGTTTATTTGTTTAAAACCTAAACCACACGTATTGGGTGTATTGACATAATATTATCATATAAAGATTTTTTTTTAAACATTTTTATCCGTAACCAAAGAAAAACAGCCGAAAAATCGTTGATAGTGTTAACAACTTACTGTCGTATGATTTGTATGTAATCGCATGGAGTGAATGTATTAATTTTTTTCTCTTCAAAGGTTTATGCATATATACATGAAAGGAATACATGTATACTTACATGTATGATTTATACTGTATATAGTTTATAATTATGCACTGGTAGTTGTGTTTTGTCGCAACCATATAGCTGTTATTGTTTATATTTGTAGTAACCTTTGACTAATATATTTACAACACTTGGACAGCGATGATAATGTGCTATTAGTTGTGATCGAGAGTTAATAGTTTTTACGAATTTTTTTTAATTGACATCGTGAAGTTCTTATAACCAATAGACATTATAGGTGCCCGACTAAATTTCGTTAAGTAGGTTTGTTATGCACTTTTTTATTTTGTTTGAAAATAACTTTTTAGTCATACGTATTAATATATTAAATACCTTATTTACTAAACTATTTTAAGTTTCTTTTCAAAACAGCATTATTTTATTGGCATTTTTATTACAGATACTAGCTGCATGCTAATTATCGCTATATCACTTTGTTATCAAATCGTATACGTCGGCATTATAACAATACATAATGAAAAGGTACGAGTTCAATTTGAAAATGTTACTTATTTATAAAATAAATGAATAAAAATGTTTTGGTTTTTAATTTTAATAATATTTCTCTTACAATAAAATCAATATCTTCAAAAAATGGTTAGCTGTAATAGTTATCGAACTAAAAATAAACAATGCATTTTGTAATTAATAGATAACAATTAATTACTATAGTCGTTTTTAACATTTGATAAACTTCCTTTAAGCCTTTCATTTTTCGTCTAGAATTTTGGAAAGGTTTATTTTATGCCAGTATTATTATTAATAAATAATAATTATAACTTATCTTGAATACAAATGTTGTTAATGACTAATAAATCCGACCGTGTACGAAACAACTGTCTTGACTGTTATGATTATGAGTCGTGTTTGCCGTAAGCGCTAAAAGATAAAATAAAATGAAGTTGATTAATTTTACTAAGTAACACACTGTAGTGTGTTCATTCTGGATTAGTTGAAAAACATTGGACAGTCACCGTGTGATATACGTATACCGAATTGATTACTATTTATTATTTAAGTAACTATGATTTATTTCGTGCACAATTATATACAGATTTAAATATTTTGATTGCTCAACAAATTTAGACAAGTATTATAAAAATTATACTTTGATAAATAATTGATTCCTTTTAATTTTTTACTGATAGACGTTGAATTTAAAATTATCAAATATTATGTTGGTTACATAGTAGGTGTATATTTTGATTTCAGTTATAAGCTGTATTTTTTAATGAAAACAGTCTAAGATAGAATCGTACGAAACCAAAGAAATATTTCATTTTTGTAAAATATTTACAACACAACTATTGTGAGTGGATCAAATTAAATAGCCAAGAAAGACCGGATTTCATATTACGCAGGATATGTTTTAGATATGTTTCCGTATAAATTATAAATTATGGTGTATTAAAAACTAAAAACCGTTTAGTGTGGATCGTTCATATAATATTTGAATACGTTTGTGGTTTGATTGACTATTAATAAATTAAAAACTTTGTAAGTAAGTTTTGTAAAGCAATTTAGTTTATTGCGATTCCGGTTTCAATTTTTTCATTAAAGTATTCAAGTGTACTTAGCTTATAGAAAAACTTAAAAATAATGCATTTGTTCTTTCCATCACAATTTTACTCAAATCAGTATTAAATGTCTTTTAAATACATTATACATACAATGTATATATCCCCTATGTATTCAACAACATATCAAGTAGGTGCATTATAGTACTATAAAAAAACAAGTGAACGGTGTTGAAACATTTTATTCATAATTTCTTGACGCTTATTCAATTTTAATCTAACATGATTAATTTTATTAAATTATTTTATAATATTAATGTGTTTTGACTTTTTAACCTTACTTTTCGCGTGATGACATGCACTGGACTCTTAACATTGGATAAGGGTGTCTTATTATCTTGATTATTATTACTTAAAAACCTTAAATTACTGGGCTACTTATTGCAGTTCAAATATTTATTCATTATTTATTTTACTAAGTAAATTTTGTCTGGTGTGGGTAGCTTTAATATTTATGACAATATTAAACATAACAATAAGATCTCGTAGACATAGACATGGATACGACAATTTTACATTTTATTTTTAACAAGCAAAAATATTAGATGTTGAAGTTCGTTTTTTATATTTTTCCATTTGTATTTTATTATTATAATAATTGTTTTAATCGTGACGTGCCTAAACAATAATATTAGATGGCGTATTTAATCAATTTATCATCAACAACGCGGTATGGTTAAAATTCGAAATTATTCTTGTAATAGTTGTGTATAATATTGTACCTACTGGCTACTGTAAGTAAAAAGTGGGGTAAAAAGTTATTGAAGTATTAATCCGTATTCTAAATGGTAATAGGTATTACATAGGTGTATAACGTTAAGTCGAATATAAGTCCACCCGAGAGCACGAACATTTAAGGCAGTCAATATTTTTGTAATACAATATTTGAAACTTTAAAGATTCTACTTCAACTTATAAGATTTGTTAGAATTCTAAAAATAAGTTATGAACTTTTGGTTCGTTTCTTCTTCAAACAATATCAACGAATTTAGAAATTTTTTAGGGAATTTGGTTTCGTCGTCATTTTTAAAATTTATTCGTCGTACACTGTAATTTCTTAAACATTCCAACTTCAACAATTGTATTGCCGTGAACAGTTAAAGAAATATTTAGAACATGAATTTAAAACTTTTCTCTTTCACTAATTTAAGTACGATTTTCTAGTTTTAACTTAAAGTCTTCTGCTGTTTCTAGATCAATCGTTTGAAACAAATTAACATGACAATTTTCATCGATTATTAAACTATAAGTTTAAATTTAACAACACGTGCGAGACGTCCGAATTGTATATAATTTATCGATGAATGTTGACTACCTCTGTAATATTGAATTAATACATTTTGCATAATAAATAATTACAATCGTATCAATATAATAATACGTATTTTACTATATACAGTAATTAATAATTTTTATTTAAATTCCCAAACACCGCACATAGTGTACTTGGATACAATTTCGTGGCATTATTAATTGGCTCCTCTAGTGTGTAATATACAATTCGTGTGTAATATCAAAATTATTGCAAATATATATTTTTCAAGTAGATATTCAGTTGTACATTTTTGGTGATTGCTGAAACTTTTGACGTGAATGACGATCTGGTATCCTGTTTACAGCTAATGTGGATTTTGCATTGCACTCATCGCATGTCAGACTAGCGCTTTGTATTTAGTAATACGTTACATGTCGCACCCGACACTGTTGGTCGTCCGTAATGTAAAACCGGCAACGACGCTTTACCGTCATCGCGTACGCGCGAATCAATTATCGCGTGTTCAGGTGCTCAGCTACTCGCGTTGTGTGGGTAAACGAGAAATCGTGATGTTCGACAACGGCGGCGGGTGCTCGGCTTATAATGAGCGTATTTTTTTTTCTTCGTCTCACCACATATTATTATTTCGATTTTTACACGTAATCGTTCAAAATCGAATGGGGTTTCACGCTGCATATATAGGCAAGAACACACGTGTGCTTAAACATACGGACTTATATACATATATTATACGCCATGACGGGGTTGCGTCACAATAACAATTCACCGAGATTATTGTTTGTGCGTTTTATAGTGTAATAAACTGTATACTCCTATGTTTCGTATAGGTCTAAGGGTAGGTAGGTTGAACACTGTGTGATGGAGGTGCATAGTTTTTTCCTTCTTTCTTTATATTTGTTTTTTATTATCAAAACGTACTCGTTTATTTTGCAACCGCTGCTCTGAAAATTGTACAACGGCTGCATACATTACATTCTTAGTCATAGCCGCCGCCGCGGTTGCGCAGACTTGAAAACTAGATGAGGAACGTTTTGTTGTTCATATTTTGATTTTTGAGTGTTGGCAGTCAAACAGTTGTTTTCGGTGCGTACGCTAATATCTTAAAGTCCGTATAACGCGCTGAAGCGCTTATTTTTGTTCCGTATAACCTAATTTAATCCTACCATTCGGTCCAATTAACCAGTTGATCTTCTATATAGGCTAGGACACCCGGTATGAAGTTGGCACTCTCTCAGCGCTTATTTACTTAAGTACTAGGTACTCGTAATTTCCATTGATACTATTAGTGTTTCCTACACATTGCAGCATATTGTCAAATAAATTAGTCTGGTAGGTAACGCCAAATTTATTTAGTGAATAATATTTTTTCCTATTGATTGCTATAATCAATAGGAAGCAGCTATTGTCAAACACCATATAATATAACTCATTAGTCAAAACAGTAATCAATAATTATGAATTTCTCAGAATAATATGTAAATATTAAGTGTTTTGAATAACACGTCTAATGTAGATTTATAAATTAAATTATTTTTACATTGTATGGTAAATTTACCGTGCACACTCGAGTGGTGCGCAAAAATAGTGTACTCTTTAAATTAATTCCGCTATTTATAAATTTAATAAATTATGCATAATTTGATTAATATGAAACTCTATTATCGGACATTATGCTCACCAGTTTACCTGCGATTTAGATAATAATTAAACATGTTTATGTTTATTATGTTTTAATCTTAGTTGTATATGGAAAATTATATAATTTAGAGCCACCTGCAAACATTTTGGTATCATGTTTTATTATTTTTTGATAACATAAAATATTGCACTTTCCATACTACGTTTTATATTTATTCCGTCGCCGTCGTCCTTACAACTATACTTATAATTAATATCTTGAAATTCGAACACGGTTAAACTTTTTTCATAATTTCGCAAAAAAAACATGTAATAAAATATAGCATGTAACGTAATAAAAATAATATAAGCCGGTATATTATAAATAATATTAAAATCTACTTTTGAATTTGTTGTTTATTCACTCATAGATAATTCTCATTGCGTCAATAAAAATATACAATCGGTGTGTTATTTCCGTTTTACCATGGTACCTAATACCTATATACTCTATAGGAGTAGTTATCAGCGTGGGGAAATAAATATTGTCGGAATTGTACTTATGGGCCAAGCGTTTTTTTTTATTTTATGAAAATTATTTTTCAAAAAAAAATGTCAAAAAGCCTTCCTTCATATATTCTCAGTTCTCAACGTGTAATAAAAAGGGAAAGGCGAGGAAAAAATACATGTCTGTGTATGTTAAATTGTTAAAAGGTCACACAATTTAATATACACGCCAATAAACCTCAGCATTGTGCATTATAATGAATTGTGTATTGAAGTGTGCGCACACTATTCCCTCGTTTTCAACAACTCTTACTACCCCGATAACCCAATTATTGCTCAATATGTGGAATTTTACTCGGATTATGTTTTTACATGCCTAATATGCCTAAACAAAGTGGTACACTTTTTGGTCAGTCATTTACTGATTAATTGTATTACTGTAAATGCGAGAGATTTATCTTTTTTTTATGTGTGTAACCCTGGGACTTTATGATACAAAACGGCGGAACATTATTCTTGAGAACCGGAAGTATGTACTTTAAAGCTGTCGTATTATCTAGGTGTTTTTATATTACAAACCTACAACAAATTGTTTTTATTGAACGTCACTTTTATCTTGTTAATTGTATAAACATAAAAATACGTGAACAAACAATACACAAAATCATTGATTAAATTATATATATATTACTATATTAGTGCAACATAAAAGTGTGTTGCTTAATAATTCAATTTAGTGTGGATTTACTTTTTTTATAATAAGAAATTGGTATCGACCCATTAACTCTTTTAAATTTGTCTTACTACCTTAACTTAAAATCTAAAGGTTATTTATTTCAAGACTTCGATTTAAATATTATGCAATTTTCTCACTTTCTTATTACTATTTTGTATAGCTTTCGGAAGTTAAATTGCACACGACAATTCTTAAGGATGACATACTTTGAAGTTTGAATGATTACTATAAACTCAATAATTTTAGTTGAACATTTTTTGAACAAAATTTAAAAATCAATAGAAAATATACTAACAAGGCCAATTATTTTTAAAGTGTTGCAACTTTTAAAATTAATTTGGCCCATATATTTATAAGCGTTGACATGTATACATGTGTACAATACTACAATGTATTGTTGGGCGAATGTAAGTTCCCACTCGAGATAAGGCATGTAAAAATCTTCCATCGGTATGCATACGTAAGTTACACGTATGATACATATAAATTGTATGAAACATGGTAGATTTTTCTGTATATTTTTTATAATTTAGGTAAAACATTATTTTGAATTTATTCTAATTGTTGTTTTATATCTAGTCTTAACAAAATTAACCCTTCAAAGTGAAATGTTTTAATGTTTTTTATAATATTTATTTTTTTGATGTTGAAAAAGTACACATAAATTATTGGCACTTCGACTAAATTTAAATAATATTTTATTGAGTATGAAAATAAATACGAGTGTATGTGTAGTACACCTACGTCCCATATGAAAAACATGAATATTCATTTTATACGTATGTATCGACGTGAATGATACTTGAAGTTGGCAAAGTATCTTCGTTACGGTGGGCAATTCGCACTAAACATACATTCGTCATCGTGTATTATTGCGTCGGATTTTAAATTATATCAACTTCTCTGCTAAACATTTCTAAAATTGTGTACGTTTGGTTCTGTACATTTAAGTTTATATTCAATAAAACACAAGCAATTCATGTACTTATAGAAAGATATACAACTTACAGGTAAACACACTATATTACTTAATGTAATAATAGTTGAATGTTCTGACCCTATTGGAAAACCTATTATATTCGTGACATTAATGTGCGATTGTACATCGCAAATGTACCGTAAACGGTGACCTTTCAGTCCAATATGCGTGTATAATATAATGATAATTACGATTTGTTTTACTTTATTCCTGCACTGTGTAGGTTTATATTTTAATGTTGTTTTCGTTGGTCTAAACCCAATCTCATTTATATTTTTGCATACAGAAACTTTGTTATATTTACCGATTTTAATTTAAAATAAATTAAATTTAGTGTAAGATAATTATCTTTAAAAAATAGTAATTATAAAAAATGAAGGTTTCTTCATATTAATAATGTTTTATTTAATACGAATAAAAATTAAAAATACACATATGTTTACACATGTTCGTAACTTTTAGCAACGTGTTCGTCAAAAATATTAATTATATGCCTAATGCCAGACAGAATAATAATTAATGTCAGTGATATAAAACAAAATAGCATTCATCAATGAACATTTGTATCGTCGAAGTGTATATAATTGTAATTGTTGGTTTAATATGTTTGAACTTCATTACATACATCTTTTTAAATTATATACCGTGCAACAGTTGTACACTTGCTATAAATATTATCAACTATCGTTTGTGGTAATAATAACCGCGGTCTTAGAAGATAATGTCCGGCGACTAGTCCTCATCACGTAGCCGCTTAGTGAGGCAGATTTAGTTTTCATTTCATCCACAACTCACAAGCGCTGCAGGTTATTTGAGGTTATTAACTTAATATTTTATGATTGAATAAATAAATTATTGAATAATGATCTTAGTTTTTAATTCTTATAACATTGTTTATTCTTAATCCGTGGCCCGTGTCACCGTGATTTGTATTATTTTAGCTATACCTTATTACATGACTTCAAATAAGTATAATTTCCAGTGCTAGTGAGTTACATTTGAACTAAATCTGTCTCAACAAGCCGATATTGTGTAAAAGGTAGGCGGGTGTAAGTCAACGGACCTTATCTTTTTCGTGAACATGTTTAAAAGCCAAAATCTATTGTTTTTATGTTTTAAAATTGGTAATTATTATTTTGTATTGGTCGTTTTATCTTTTTTTTATTTACAACTTAGTTGAATACATTCAATAGATACTAATAATTTTAGAATCCAGGTGATAATATACGTGTACGTATTCAGACTCATAATAATTGTATTGGTAGGTAATTATAATTGCATTACAAGTCGTCATGAAGTATTATTATCCAAAAGTATTGTTCCCTGTCTGATCTAAATAATTGTGTAAATTAATTACTTGTTACTACAATTATGTTCACAGCAATATTTCTCGAAAAAAACAACTTTTAGTGTTTTCCAGCTTTATGGAAACATTACCTATTTGTGTATATTATACAATATTTGAAATGCTTGCGTCAATGATCCAAAAAGCCCCTTAATTATTAGCGCCCGCCGTTCATCTGCTAAACTGTGATTCGCCAACTATTAATATCTTTATGGTTGCTTGCCAACAATTGAAGCGTTGATGATCCCCTCGCGGTCTAGCAAAACGGTTGTATAGAACGTTTCGTAAACATTTGATTTTGTGCGGTTGTTTTTACAAAATAATAAATATTATAGGTACACATTATAATAGGTTTTAAAAAACAAGTTTTATATTATAAACAACTGACATTTACATCAGATAGAGGTGATTCATTCAATGACCACCCATCGTGACTGTATCTGTTATTTAACATGTATTATATGATTAAAAATTGAAATTATTGTAATTAATTTTACTATTTTTATTGTACTTCCAGGTCTAATATTCAACTGTTGATATTGCTCCTTACCATATGATGGGAGTAACGGAAGGTGAGTCTATTTAAGTATCTATATAATTAATTAAGGATTATAACCTTAAGGATGAACCCAATCCATTATTTAATATATTTAGAAATTAAACTTTAGTTAACAGTCAAAATTGTAGGTTCCTGATAAATATAATTCAAAACAATTATTATATAATATTACGATGGTTTATAACTACTACGACGGCACGGCTACTATTTACATTTTAAGTATATATTTTATTAAGAACTTTCGTCTGGTGGTAACCGATAATAATCATTTTTATTATATTTCATTCATTGATATAATTAATTGTATCGACATCTTTAATGCGATGCTTAATTTTTATGCCTACTAAAGTTCGTTGGCAAATGATAATATTTTATTAATGTTTATTCAAGTAGAAAAGTTTGAAATACAATTAATAAAACAAGGGTTCTAATTCACTTAAAATATTTTTCTCTTCGTCACATCCATTGTTTTCACCCTATTTGCTGAACAATAAAATGAAAAAAAAAATGTTAAACTTTTCCCGTATCCTTATATCTGATCGTTTTTTACCACCCCCTCATGCCGAGTATATTTCTCACCCGAAATCTCACGATCGATTGAGCGAAATATGTGTAGTGTGTGTCTCAGGCGCCCACTACAAATAACTCTCGTCCCTTCGTTTATGATATATCGTTATTCATTAATATATTATAATAACGACGGACCTCCCTTTTATAATAATGAGATTGGCTATATGATCAGGATAAAAATAATTTTTTTGATTGAACCAACCCGAAATAGAAATCAGACATTCAGCAATAATGGTGTACATATTTAACGGTGTGACGTCATTAGTAGAATCAATAACATCGTTCATACAGCAACTATGTAATGACAGCTATTAGTAATGCGTTATTATAATGATTATAATATGAGAATAGTGAAATTTTGTAGTCTATATGGGAGAATTATAAGGTGAAGGGCAACTAACAAATTGTCTTTAATTTATTGTGTCATAATATTTCAATTAAAATGTGAAAATGTTATATTTCTATCAAATTAATAGTAGACAAAACCTTATTATTTTGCAAATATATTTATAAATGTAGCGCCTTTTTTATTGAGCTGTCATAAAATAATTAATGATGTACTTTCATTTGCATATTTTTAAAATTGAATCCTATTAATTATTATACTAAGCAGTAAGCACTCTATTAATGAAATTTACGAGTATACGTGATTTTGCTAACTCTCTTTCATGTTATGTATGTAGTATCCATATCTTTGTTGCAGCACAAAAACGATTAAGTTTCCGTATGACAAAACATAAAAAAAACCGTTATAATTTCGACCCTCAACAAAAATCGTTGACTTGTCCGCCCTATTTCAGTGTGCGTTTATGGCCATCAGCCACTGGATACTTTGTTATTTTTATGATTGGTAAATTGCAAAACAAAAATCGGATTTGACATTCTATCAATAATTTGGAATTCTCCAAACGTATATAATGAAAATTTTCATTTTTATAGCCTCGTGGTGTTTAAAAGTGGTTTTTTAAACAACCTGCTTTTTATTACGTTTTTTCTACATACATATCACAATTTGTCTTGAAATTTAGATATATAACCTAGTTATATAACTATTAGCCATATTTTCAAACATATCTACCTATACATATCGAAATACTTATTAATTTTGATTGTTATCTATAAACGGTTACGAGTCGATAGTTATGCTATATTTTATGAAATGTGCCAAGAATAAAATACTATGCTTGGAAACTCTAGGTCTCTGAAGTGTCGTTTGAATATGAATTCAAGTTTCTTGTACTCCAGAAAACACCAGTGAACAATAAAAATAAAAATAAAATATTTTTTTATAATTATTATACTATTTTATAGTGAATAACGGTAACCTTGGTTTGAAATCTGTTGAATAGCAACTCGAGTATTTACTATTAACGTTTTACCTTATAGTTTTTTCGAATATAAACATCGTGATTCCTTAACAGTAGTTATGTACGCTAATCGCTAGTTCCTTTATAGATTAGTTATTCATTGTTGTTGATTAGGGTGATATCAATTTTTTTGATTTATTTAAATTATTAATCGATTTCTTTTGATTTTATTTGCTGCACTATACCAACTTAAAAATGATAACGTTAAATTAATTTGAGTCCAAATATTTTGATTTATTCACGGAAATTCATAAAGTAATGACTAATGAGAGCAAGACCATCAACTCGATTGTAAATTTTGTGTACATAAAATTTAAATATTCAATACCGTGTTAGTTTAAGGAAAACGCTTTCATTTTTTTTATTACTGTCATTAAATAATTATACCATTTATACATATACAATCATTGTGCAAAGCTGATTTATGTATTTTATTTATATTCATAAAGAAATCTTGACTTTTGTGACTTAAACTTCGTCTTTATAATTAAATCATATTTAAATAGGTAATTTTTTACATAGATTTTTGACAGCAATTATAAATGATCATATATTTTGATTAATTCGTATTTTATCGAAAATATATTATGCATATCAAATCCAAATATTGCGTAAAATACCTATCAACTAAAATGTATTTAAATAAGCAATTATTTCACAATAAATATGCTTTTGTCATTTACAACTTATAAAACTTCACATTAAACTTGTTTATGTTGTATATAAATAAATATCGGAAACGATCAATCCAACAAAAATATTAAGTTACAGATTTGAATTTCATATGAACAAATTTTCCCACGTTTTATATTTTGTAAAACCTTTTTGTAATGTACATTTATGCACTTGACTACGATGATATTCTTTCGAAAAGTTAAATGCACCACTATATAAATTACAATAATAAAAACACGAATTACTATGACAAAATAGAGGTTAATGAACACCAGGGGACTTTTTTTAACTATACCGGGCGAGGCATTAATGAAGAGGTAAAAAACAAAGACAAAAGGAAACATGAAGACAATGAACTTGGTGATTTGTTTAACAACTTCCGAACCAAATCACATGTGAGGAGTGTACATAAATCCCCTCAGCTCATGCGCGATATATTGTGTTGTCAATAATAATATAAACAACACACACTAGCAATCGTCATCGTAACGTGACTACGGAATTTGTCGCGTGGACATGTCAGGAATTAACAAATAATAACAAAAATTATTATATGGATGCGTGTTAGTCTTTTTTATCGTTCAACATTATTGTAATTTTAAATATAATTTTCTATTTACTGCCGTCATAATCTGATAGGAATCCTGTATTCCATATAAAGTTGATAGTCTGATACCATACCTAGGTTAATACTGAAATACGTGTACACACACAGCACATATAAACGTGCATCATCGTTCTCTGTATGGAGAAGTACATACTTGTAGCTTTCATGGTGTACGAATATCGCATGGACCCTTCTCGAAATTCCGTTCAAGTGTTGTCCCGAATTTCCAAACTAAAATGTATTATTTATCCCACCCGAAACATTATGAGGGGATCTTAAGTGTGTTCGAGTATATATTTAGTATATATGGTCTCTCTTCTGCTGTATGGACATATGCAGTCTGCAGCAGTCCTTGTTCTCCACTGCAACTCGTACATATTATACACGCGTTCTATGAAATCATTATTAACATAAACAATTATTATAATGCATCGTTATGTAATGCTGAAATAGTCTGAATTTTGTTAAGCGGTTACAGCATACAATGTAATTTAAAATACACTACGAAAGTACATTCAAACATACATAATTTATCAGTAAATATGGTTATTTTAAATTTTAATACTAAAGTAATTGTACAATTAATTGTATTTAGAAAAATATACATAGTATGAATTACCGACAAGGGTTTTATCTTTTTTTATTCTTTATATAATCATATAAATAAAATTCTTTATTACATTTTCGCAACAATCATATTGATAAATTGTAGATAATTTTTTTTTAATTTCATTATGCTGGTAATCCAAATTGTTTGTGTAATATGGTCATAGATGTGTTGTATATATCACATATAATCGCATGAACAGGTTTTATACAATGTTATATTTATCTATGTGACTATGTACAACTTATATTAGATTATAGCATATAGAATTCATAGAAGTTACAATATTTTCTTAGCATATTCTATTGACAAAAAATCATTTACGAATCAGCGAAATAATATTAATAGGTATAGGCGTCAGAATATCTAACAATAATTTCACTTATTAAGAATTGCAAGAGCATTGTATTTGTTTCTATGAAAATACTTCATGATAGTATAATAAGTTAGTAAAAATATATAAATGTAGAATACCCACATTAAGACGACCAAAAATAAGGAGAGTAACTTATATAAAACTTTTTAACTCAATCTTAAGTTTTTGTGTAATCCAATAAAAGTTGTAAAACGTAGCATTTTAGCTGTTTAAAATATCGTTTTTTAATGGCCAAAACTTTTTCTACAGATGATATCTGTTGGTTGTTTTCTGATTTTTCTATAGGCCGTTAAATGTCCCAGGATCAAACCGCATGATTGATGTAGCCAAACGGAGTTTGCTGTCGCTAATGTTGGATTCGGCGTGTTAAAATTAAATTTAAAAAACCGAATAAAAAAATCCAATTTAAATCCGTTAAACTCTCCAATTCGGTATCGAATGACTGAACCATTTTTGTTCGCTCTCAATTAGCTTATATGTATTTGATTATTATCTTTATCCAATACTTTTTTTTTGGGGATTGGGTGACCGTTTCGCTTCATGTTTCCATAAAAACGGGTTTCCCGTAGATTTGTGCAAACCCGCGACATTTAGTTTTTGTCATTTTTCTTTTACATTTTTTTATTTTTATTTACGATCACTCGGGTTTAACGATCTGTAAACTCCGGTTTGTCGGAAACGATAATCTCTTCTCATTCCCCTTCCTACTCTTTCACCTCTCGTTCTTTTTCTCTCCCACTCTGCCCTCGCACTCTCTCACTCACTCGGGAAATCGATGAACTTACGCCTGAGTATAAAAAATAAATAAAAGGGAATTCATCCAACCGCGTTTTCCGGAGGACAAAATTGCTTGTAATTGTTTACTATTGTAAACTTATTAGCAATAAATAATTTTTTTCTTTTCTTTTTCCGTGGTATTCAAACACTCCGTTATAGTCACTTCTAGTCACGATTTATTTTAATTGCATTATAAATCTGAGGACTTGTCAGTTCATGATTATTTATTTATCTTTTTTATTTTATTTTTTGTGGTCTATTGGGTTTTCAGTTTTCCTGGTATTTTAGGAATAGTTATAAAAAGTTTTCTTAGATATTTTTTTCGGATTAAGAAGCTATGTTAGTTTCCCTTCACATATAGGTAAGTACATATAAAACCAAATAAAACAGTTTACTAGGTACTTAATAGTATTATATAACTTAGTGACGTTGAATTTTCAATATTTTGACTTTATGTAGTAATGACGTATCATATAGTATTATAATACGTTTTCAGATTAAGTCACGCATTTATTTTATAAAATGAACTCGTTAAATGGAAACTCGCAGTGTTTATTACATGTTTATCGCGATTAAATAGTTTTAGGCGTGATGGCAGTTATATTTATAATTGAGACTATTAAACAATTTCAAAGTTAAATCTTTGTGAATAAAAATTAAAATACTAATGTCTTTATGCATATTATATAGATTTATAGTTGAACCAATTATTTATAGTGTGTACTTTACTGTAATTTTCATGTCGATGTTGTTATTTATCATTTTTATGAAATTATTATTATAAATGGTTATTCGATATTTTTCTTTATTATTTTGAAAATGAATATACCTCTGCCGATAGTATGTTTTTATATTCATTTTTATATAGGTTCGTTGTATTTCTTACCATAAATACCTACTCAATTTTATAAGACAATAATGCTAATCAGAACAAAGTGTAAGAGGTAATATAAAACACTTTACATAAATTGATTAATAGTTAAGACTTGTGTTGAGCACAAAGCAGTATTGATGACTGTAGAGTACTCGTATTGTAAATTAATGTTACATTGTCTTAAATGCAAACGTGATACTCCCGACTCCGCGCTTCAAAATTAACAACTTTTATTGAATCATTAGAATTTAGATAGTGGACGGCATTATAAAAAATATTATTTTTTAAAAAAAGTTTTAAATAATAATTAGAAAAACTGACTTGTTCGTCTGTGTAATCGTATTTTATGCACATGCGCTATTTTTTCATCTCCTCCGACCGGTTTGTCGTGAGGCGGACTTGTTCCGGACTGGAACCGGCAATTAAATCCAAAAAGAGCACTGTTTGATTTTTTTCCTTCAGTCTACAGATTGATGAGTATGTGTGTATGTATAAAAGTGTGCGTTTAGATCGCGTGACCCGCTGTCTGCCGAAGAAACTGCCGGTTGACTCGAATTATGACTCATATGGGTTACCGTCAAGAGGCTACTATAAGGTCTGGTCCGAATTAACCTCAATTCTTACTTATTAAATCCTACTATAACAACGTACGGAAAAAATCGAAGTAAATGGTGTTTATATATTATATATATAATACATATATACATATTGTAGTATTTAGGAGCACTTACTATTTTTTTTTTTTTCAAGTAAATAATGATATTAATATATATATTTTTATCTATTGACTTAAAATACGAGTATGTATAATTTGTACGCTTCAGAATACAAAATTGATCCATTGACATTAAATATCCTTGTAAATAGAATAAAAAAATATTGCTTTGTCATTTCAGCGTTTCGTGGCTATATGATATTTATATTTTTGGAAGTAATTAACATTCAACAGAAGTTGTTTTATTAAAAAGAATACGTTCGCAATTTTTTCCAGGTTATCATTAAAAACTTAAAAATTATTTGTCCGTATAAAACGAACATACCTATATATTATGTTTCTTATACTATTTATAATATTTGTTTCTATTTATTTTAATATAATTATTTATAATTTCTTTAATTTACAAAGTGTTATGCTTTAATATTTACTATTTAGTAATCTTATTCAAAATTCCAAAATGTTCTAAATGACTCATCTCTGTCATCTCTAATTATTCTCGGGAAAGCGAAAATTAATGGAGTCAAATTAATTCCGCGGTCCGGCGATGACGGTGGCTGCAGAAGCGGTGGTGAAATAATAAATACATCCATTAAGCCCGTAAAAGTTCGTCCGCCGCCACCGGTAACAAAAACGGTATTTATATTTTGTAACATTAGCATCGTAGACTTGTAGCCCACGCTGTTTACGCGCGTGTGTGCACAAAGACCGCATCCACATCCGTCCTGCGGTCATTTTAGATGGTAGCTATACATGCGCACGTTAAAACGTTTCAGTCCGATCTTTACATTACATTGACTAGAGTATATTTTTATTTCTCGTTTTTAAATTTATGAATCAAAATTAAATAAAAAATCGAATTCTATACATCTTTTACGTGATGATGTATATAATATGATTATTGTAAGGTTTTTCTTTTATCCCTGTATAAATATATATAATTATTTAACTGGAAGTAGGTAGATCTTACAAATTGTATGTGACATTTAAGTAAACAAAGCTATTCTGAAATCATGAATTTAAACCATGGCTTACGATTATAGATTCTCGTTTGAATTTAAATCACAACGATCATTTTACCTTTTCAATTAAAAAAAAAATAAATGTACACATTAAGTTAGTTTTAATAATTTATAATTTTTTGTACATTTTTTTCGATGTAAATATTTTGTGAAGAAATTTGAATTACTGTTTATGTGTATGTATATACTTGTGTATGTGTATTTACCTCTATACAATATACACCTATTACAACGTGGTCGTCATCACCCCACCACTATACGTGACGATGATGACGGCGGCGGCGATAATCTCTCGTGAAGACGCGACGACAAGAAAGTGCCACACCATTAATACTGCCGCCGCGTGTGTATTCATATAGAAGCCGTTTAAAACCCCGTGCGGATCGATAGCGTTTTACAACAAAAGGCCTCCTCTTCCACCGGTCCGTACTGTGTGCGCCGTCGAGGGTCGGAAGTGTATGTACTATGTATGTGTTTGGAAGGGAGCTGAAGAGGATTGGAGGGATCGGGCTCCGAGTAAACGGTGGCGGGCTCGTGGCACGGCGAGGTGGGGAGGGTCGCCTAAAGGGATTGCCCGTCCGTCCGACGATGCGGAAAAACGGGAACGCGTTGGTTGTGCTGTGCTCTGTCTCTCTTTCGCTCTCTTTCTCTCAATGCCCTTCGCCATCATTTTCCTCCCTCTACTTCCTCGTCGTTTTCTCTCTATCTCTTCACCTCTACATCTCTTTCTTTCCTCTTCTCGCTGTCCCTTTTTTCTCTCTCTCTCTCTCTCTCTCTCTCTCTTTCTCTGTCTATCTCTCTTGTATATCTTCGTCTCATCAAAGGGTATTTGTACGTAATGTGTATATACATAGTAGAATGTAACACTCGGTCACCGCTACTCTTTGGTGGAAAGACGGTAGGACGAGAGGATACACTACTGGTACGGCGGCGACACTTTTCCGACCGTAAAACCATCGGACCGTGTTTATCAAAGGCCATATAAGCGCTTTAATACCGGCGCCCGCCCGAGTTAAAGCGGACGGTCAGTAGCAGCGGCGGTGACGGTAACGACGGACAAAGCACGGCGCTGCCGCTGCGTTACCATGACGATAAAAAGACCCCGGAAATGTCCGGCGATTATTATTATTATTATTATTATTATTGAGAGAGGAAGAGAGAAATACAGAGATTGAGAGATAGACGGTAAAAAGAAACCTTCGTTGTTGTGACCAAAAGAGTATGGAATCAAATGAATATAACGTATATGTGCCGCCGTATGTAATATGTGTGCGCGTGAAAAGTCTGATGTTTACAGATAAGAACGCGGGAGCATGCCCCCTCCGGGCTTGTAACATCTTATAATGTACCGCTGAAAGATGCGATGATGCGTCATGTAATAGGCGTGGGTGAAAAGTCATCGGAACTCGGAAGACCAACGGTCCGTTTCACTATCGGTTCTTCGTCGTTTGTTGGTTTTTATTCGATCGAATCGTGCGCAAGTGTATCGCAATATTATATACGACTTTTTGCGACCACGGCGATATCGGGTCGTCATCGTCTCGTGTGTGTAAACCCGACCCACTTTTTCTATTATTACATATTATTTAACGTCGTCTCCGACGGTTGTTTTTGAACGAATTATTCATGCGTTTTATATAATAATCCACCACGTGGCCCTATAACGGATTCCTCTGCTACTGGTTTCGATACAGAATCCTTTTACGGATTTCTACGCATATGTAGTAATAGTAATAATGTATACAGTATACACTATACATATATTTATAAACACACGTGCATACAAACACACCACACGCTCACATTTATTCCCTCAATCGCTCAAAGAACCACGTGATACTATTTAAATTTACTAAAATCGTATTAAATATTATACTTAGATACTTATTATTATTTATTTTAGTGAAACATTTTTATTTATGGCTCCTGAAATCGTTATGTAGATTGATAAAAAACAATTTTACCATAAAAATATTATAAAATTTATGACTAACTCAACAAAGATTTTGTTGACTAGTTCACGCTTTACTCGTTTACACAGTTTTTTCTCTTTAAATAAATATATATATTTTATAAATGTACCTATAATATACATTTCCCCATTCAAAACTTAATAAATCCGCGATGTTATTTCTTTTTCAACTGCTTCGAGTTTAAATGCTTTTAAATGCACATCATATTTATCAAGAATATTGCTAATGTTGTTTCAATTTTGGCGCTCAAACGGCATTTCAATTTTAACTTTAATCGCTCCGACTACTCGAAAAATTGGTCATAAAACAAATAATATAAAATGCACTTTAAATGAGAAAACTGCTTATTTCATTGAAAGTATGCATAATGATGTATTGTTTATTCGTTGGCTAATTACATATATAAATTATTGAATATTGTATATTGACGCCGCCATCATAATGTCCTTATTTTTAAACATTTTCTTTACGCGTATTATAGTATGTCGAAAAGTTCAATGTATATACTATATTATATAATATTAAAAGCTTTATTCCCATTCAGGGACCTTAGAGGTACGCACGAGTAACCCTTTATTTCATGGTGTCGACATAATCGAATAATTTGTATTATGTGGTAGTTCAAGTACGATAATTTGGTCAGTTGTGGGCAACGATTCGTAATATACTATCTGCATATATAAAACGGTTCGCGGAAGGGAAACTGAATTGGATAAGGTGATCATAGTTGATATCGATAATATTTTCTTGTAATATGGGCTATTCGCGTGTATTGCAAATAATAAAGAAAATAATAACCACAGTATAAATAACCGCTTCTTTGGACCAAGGTCCTTATGAGAAGCTATCCGCGGCGTGCCTTAATCTGAACGCGTTTAGGTATACACACATTTAAGACTTTACTGTGGTTTTATATAGAACGTCCTTGGTTTTTTTATTGGCACACCGGTCAATTATTGTGCGTTGGACCATGTAATTCTTTTTACTATACGAGCAAATCGTGACTTGGCCACTTCGGGTGACTGTTTTCGTTTTATAGTAGATTATTCAATGGTACTTAGCATAAAAACAAATACAGAAGGAAACTTGAAAGATATTATTGCTACCGTTTGCTTATGCGACATAATACCGTTAAATATATGTGAAAACTAGATGACAAAATCATTTTTAAACTCATATAACTGTAACAAACGATATAGGCATATAGCACTCTCTAAAACACAAATGTGAACTTTCTTAATGTCGACAGATTTCTTTTCCCAGCGCATATTTGGTAAATAATCGTTTTGTTTAGGCTTCGTAGAAATGTGTATTTGCACTAATGGAACCTGATATTGTACGCTTCACTATACGGTTTTTGTAATTATGTGTATAAGACGCGAACACCCTTACCCTACACCTTCGTGGTCGAAAAGAATGACGTGCTAAATTTATGAATGGGCGTCACCCACCCTATAAACCCATTTTGTTCTTTAAAACGACTCCTCACGTTCAAGGTGTTAAACCATGATCTCAACCCTCTTTCTTTCTTTGAAAGACCGTATAATTTTTTAATATAAAGAGGACCCATAGATCTTTTGCATGTATATGAAGGAAAATAATATAATTTTTATCCCAAAACGCAATAAAGTAATTAATAAAACATCGAAAATAATGTTTAAACTATTATTTGAAATTTTTTTTCACGGTATGTTCTGGATATAGTATTTTTGGGTCGATAAAAATATAATTTAGCGACATATTTAATGTTATACATTTTAATAAATAACTGTGTAAAAAAATAAACACAATACCTATGCTGGATACATGTAAAAGAAACTATAATAAGGAGGACGATACCAATATTTTTTATACTTGTTAGTAAAAAAATAATATATTTACGTAAAAATGTCCTTCGTTTAATAAATGCGATAAAATCAAATAACTTTATTATTCAAGTGTATCTATTAAAAATGTTTGTTATCACTCATTGTTCGAATAATAAACATTGTTTTAACCTTACATTGATTAAAAGTCAACGCCCAACATTGGTACTCGTGTGCCGTGTGAGTTGTGTAGATATACCTACAACATTAATCCCAGGGGATCTCATTTTGATATTGTTTTTTTCTCGCTAAACGTAATTTTTTTTACCCTCAAATAAACATATTTTATTATTAAACTTTTAACCACGCGAAGGAAGGAAACTTTGTTGTCTGACTAAATAATTGTATTATTAGTTATTAGTTATTACTTATTACTATTACAGTATGATGTACAATAACGACGTACCTCTCAACCGTTACCATTGCAAATAATAGAAACACTTTTTCGTTAAAAAATGTAATTATTTTTATTTTATACCTAATACACAAGTCAAATGTATTGAATGAAAAAAAAAGTAAATGCATTAAATATCACGTCGTTGTACGGTATAATCGCGTTACCGAAGACGTCATAATTCCTGTGCATAGCCTATATTATATTGTGCTGATCATGTACCTGCGTACGATATCCAATGACTGTACAGGTATTTGTTTCTTATCGGTTACATGTATTTTCGTGCTGTTTAGCGTTTAGGTTCTTAGACCGCGCGCGCGCGATCGGCATCATTCGTTTTCGTATCGCGCACGAGTTCACGATGTGTTGTGTCCAGAGATTTTCGTGTTGGTTGTCGTTTTTTTCGAGTGCTATGTAATTGGTTATTACTTTTTACAATCCGAACGATATTTACGTGTATTATTTTCGCTGAAATGTGCATTGATGACTTGTCCCAGATGTACCTCTTTAAAATTTTAAATGTCAATAATTGTGCTTGCTAATCGGCGTATATAAATTATTTTTAATTTCACTTTCGTTTCGCTAAAAATTTGACTGATACTTTTTTTTATTATTTGCCTGAGTAATATTAATTTATTGTTAAAAGTGCTTAAAATTTTCACAATACATTCTCAAATAGTATAAGATTATTTTTAAAAAATAATTTTAATTTTGTCGTCAACGCCACTGCTAGTTTCGTAATTTTCACACACTTGTCTAGGACTATATTTATCACTGTTTACCACTGTATTATGTTTGAGATCAAAACTGTTCCATTGTTTAAACGTTTCAAAGAGTTGACCTATTGTTGGAAGCCATCCGTTATTGGCGAATAAACTAGTAAAAAAAAAAGTAATCATGTGCCTACAAAACTGATTTAAGAGAAATCAATACAGCGGCGGAGTGTATTCATGTGCATAATGGACACAAGGAGAGACCATTATTAAATTTTGTATATCCCATTCGAGGTCAATCTGATCCAGTTTTTTTTTGGCGCCGTTGACGTATTATGGACGATGGTGATGATTTAAGATACGGATTTCTGAGAACAATACAAGTAAAACATAAATTATTATTATTATTACTTAATTGGCAAACATTTTATCATGGGGGTGGCACCTATATGTTTTATCTACAGATACGCGACAAATTAAATATAATATTATGATGATAAGAATTAAACAAGTATATCCGTCCGTTTTGATCAGAAAATGATTAGATTAATATAATATAGTCGACTGAGCGTAAAAATATTTATTTTCCCACCGTGTAACATTACACTTGCGCATACCTAAGAGTAAATGTGTATTTTAATATTATACGCGTTTGTCTAGTCAGTATACATCATTAAAATAAACCGACATTCTATAAAGCATTTATTATTACGTTAGACGCCTGTATTCGCAATCGCTTGTATTTTTATATAATAATTATCTTTATTACGATTTTGTATTTTTAAAAATAAAAAAAAATATATATATATAAGCATTTTATTAGCGATAACGTTTGTTATAGTTTTAAGCGTACGATTGGTTTATTAAAAGTTAACTTGTGAGTTGTGTTACTGTTGTTTTTTTTAAAAGCTCACTTGTTCTAAATAGCATGGGAACAGTATGTGTAGAGTTTCGCTAAGGGTTTATGATAATTCCCACAATGCACGCTTGAAAGTCGGGTGAAATAACCATTAATCACCAGAATATAACAACTCTACAGGTATAACGTGTATCACTTTCCGTACATGGTTATTTTCTATGGATTTTATCTCTTATACTGGTATTTTGTCTTTCCGTTCAAAACTTTTAAGTCCTCCCGCTTTTTTTGTTAAAAAAAATCATTATCTTATAAAATCCATAACCTTTAACGTTGTTGTACATTTAGTAATTTGTTTTACAATATTTGTGATTTAATACATTTTTATTTTACCAATATAATATATTTATAATTATGTAGTTATATTTTAAAACAAATATTATAGTGATTTAAAACTTACATAATTAAACTATTTACTACGAATAAAGTTTCAATAATAGTTTAAAGACACGCGTGAGCTGTTATTGTATTTAATGGTTGTATTTTAATGTAATTTCATTGGAGTAAAAGAAAAAAATGGATGTCACGTAAAATCCTAATTGTTTTAACGAGCTATATTATTGATTTTTTTCTCGGTCAACCTAGGCCTTGAGCAGTTCGATTACATTCAACGGTATATCGATGACGATACTATATTATTCGATATTGGGTTCAAAACGGTTAAGAATAATTTAATAATGATACTACTAATGATTAAATGCAGTTGACAATGTAATATTAAATGATAATAAAAATAAATCTATTGCAAAAATAGCATTATCTTTATTATTATTATATGTAATGAACGCCATTATTGTGCGTGGTTATAAGGCAACGGTGATTGCATATCAATTGTAAATCGACTCGTTTGTGATATAGCGGATAAAAAAGTATTTATGAGTTTTCATAAGAGTCATAATAATATCGAGAAATTGTGATTTTATTTAATAATGTATGAGTATTTAACCAGGAAATCATAAAAACCGTTTTCTCCGTAACCAATAACCATACTTATATATTGATATAAGAAAATTATTTTTATATATAAAAGGCTGATCTTATGGAAAGTAATCTTAATACTTAAAAGTTTATGATATTATTTAATTTCAAAAATGATATACTACTCGTATGTACTAAAATTATATACATACTATCAAAAATAATCAAGCAATTCACGAATAAATATTACGTATGAATGTATCGTATATGTATATAGGTATAATGAAATTATCAAACTATTGATGAAAATAATTGTTCGAATTAGAATTAAAAACCGAAGGTTTTACTGTTATAATCATAAATTATAAATATATTTGTTTATAGTCCGGTTCGCGTTTGATTTTTTTTTTAATCCAAGTAACTTTAAATTTCTCAGGTCATTTAATATTTTATTTAATTTGGACAGTTTTTAATGTTATTTTAATATAGTCGTATTTTTCTCATTTGCTTCGACATTGGTGGTGTACAAATAATAATTGGCAAGTTATTCCTCTTTGCTTATTTTATCATCCAACCTAATTTAAGTTAAAAAATCATGGTGAGAGCAAATTCTTAATAAATTGAGTAAAATAATTAGGTACCGAATAAATGGGTATAAATTTATATTGATAATTTAATAAAATATAAAACCGGTTTTGTACGGTAAATGCGCAATTGTAGCTGAAGTATTCGTAGTATTTTTGCCGTCGCCTCAATGGCGATCGGCAGAATGCAGTTTTTGTTTCATCTGATGACAATAATCCTGTTGACGTTCCAGGAGAATAGAGAAAAAAGGATTTTTTTATTCGAGTAGGTCGAGAATTGAAAATTATTGCGTCCTTATTATTTAACACACATCTAACTATAAAAATAGTTATGTGTTTGAGCAATAGCGGCAGAATAAAAAAAATACCTTCTTGTCTGGAAGTTAATCGCCTCGTTTCTACAAGAACCGTGTGAACCCATAAATTTTGTTGACCGGCAAATTAAATCCCATTGTTTTGACCGATTGAATTTGTTTTACAAAATGCAGTGCTTTATAAATATATCATCAGTAATTTACAGCCTCTAACACTATGTTTATTATTTTTTAGTGAACGAATCTTATTAAACAGTATTTCCAGTGTACTAAGTTTTCGAGAATTACAACAGTTCTTATGTATATATACTTAACATTTAATTTTTTAATAGTTTAATATTGATGGAATGGTAATTAAATTAAACAAGTTTTACGGTTAAAAATATCAAAATACTCAACAATACTCAACATATTTCTTGACCTTTCCATGGCTTATTGTTTCTGTATGAGAATACTTTATACAACGAATTATTAAGCATTAACTGTTCAATTAAATATAATATTCTATTCCAATACAACCGCTGTGCTGGAAGACAAAAATCTTATTCGTAATACAAATTTAGAAATATTATGTGTGCAACCATTTTGATTTCTTTATTATTTCTAAACTAGTAAATTTGTTTTTTGTTCCCGCGATGTAATAAAATAGTTTTGTGGTGTCGTTTTCCATTAAAAAGAAACACTCTGTCACGTGCTTATAACTGTACAACACAATAATGACAAGAATGATTTTTAATACACATGTTATCAATTGAATCTTCATTCAAGATATTTAACTTTAGGAGAGTAGGGTATAGGGTACCATATAAAGTAAGATTCGGACAAGGGGTATATCTTAGAGTAAAAGTAATATGTACGGACTTGCTTTGATTAACCATTTGGTAAACCAATTTTCCATGCAGTCAAGGTGTTTTTTTAGATTAATCGAGGCAATAATAGGGTCTTGCAGGTTAATAGAAGTTATTACTTTATCATCAGCGCAATCAGCTACTGATGTATTAAGGGTGGTTAGTTGGTCAGATACAAAGTTGTTATATAGTATAGACTATAGGAGATAATATTTAATGAATATAGTATATTGGCATTTATAGGTACTATGTCAGAGAGTGCTGATAAAATACCCTAAGACAAGTGATGTCGAGATCCCTTTTTATAAAATTAGATTTTTATAGACGAAAGTGTCATCTATGGATGGCTGCCTTTTTCATATCGTGTTACTTTTAACTAATATTCTTGCTGTGTCATTGATTCAGATTGTATAATATGTCGTTCAGTAAATAAAAAAAAAAAATTTCTTCGTTCATATTAAATGAGCAATTATCTTTTTAGTTTTTATTATATAAAACTCTTACAGTACCTATTTAATTACAACATTTAATTTTAAAAACATACGATTCTAATGTGTGTGGAGTATTTTCTCGATTTTACGGTTTTAGTTCTTTTTAGATAAAATTTGTGTTTTGCTATTTCGATTATTTTCTTATTTTTATTTGCAATAAATCTTTTCTCTTTTACCTATATTCATTTATTTTTATTTTTATTTTTTATGTTTTCGTTTGGCCTCGTCTCAGCCCGTTCGTAGCATCCAGCTAAATCATCACGCGTTTGCCAACGGCGTTATACGATCACAAAAAGGGTTATATGTACATGAGCCAGCATCTCAGATGTACCCGTTGTCGGAGGAAGATAGCATGACGTCCCCAGGTATGTTTTAAAATATAGTCTAAGGAGATATTTAGGAACTTCATTTACGCGAGTACGCGTATATGTGGACAAAACATGATTGGACACGATAAGGTCAACACATTCGACTTCTTACGTCCAATGACCCCCGCATCATTGTTACGAATATGACACAGACTCGTTTTGCTGTGTAAAATATATATGGTCAAATATATATCATGTGTGACATTCTCATTATTTTCGGCCAACGTGGTATTCGACTTGTAAAACATATTCGTTTAACATAGAATAGTTTATAAAAATAATTCTTCGCAATTTCTACATGGTTAAGAAAGCTATGTGTAGTAGCCAGTAGGTACTTATTTTATAAGAAGTCTGCACTGTTGGTATATACACTGAACCCAAAATTAGGAGATACTCAATTCTCATCCATATTATATGAGTTGATTTTTCATGACGTTGTCCAAAATAAATAATGTAGAGGTTTTGTGTCATGGATCTGATAATTTGATGTAAATAAAAACCATTAGAATCGTTATTATACATCGAGTTTATGCAAAATACCAAGAAAAGAAAATTAAAAAATAACTTAAGAATTGTAGAATTTTGAAATAAAATATGAACTTCATTTTAATATACTATAGCTATATACTCTTAATTAACGTTATGAATTTATCATGTTTAAATCTCAATTTTTTTGTAATTTTTTTAAGTAAAAAGTTTAATTGTTATTTATAAAATGTTAAACAATTTCAGTACCATTAATAAAAAAAAAAAAAAAAAAAAAACAGGAAACTTATTTTTATTTAATTTTTTTTCCGTCAAAAATTTTGTTTTACCAAAAAATATGGTTTCAAAATAGCGATTTATTTATCCCGCACGATTCATCGTGTAACAAACGAATTCAACTTTGGAATATTTTGTTTTTGTTTTTTGAAGTATGTGCTCAGGTATTGTGCTTCAGTAAACATTTTCGTATTATGTATACACATTTATTATTATCCACACGTGAGGTTCTTTTGTTTTTACTATTAACGTTTTCATCAAATAATAGTTATCTCTACAGCTTCTACGTTAATGTCATCATCATTTACAGTAGGTACGTCTAGAAAGTTTGGAACCCCTACATTTGAAGTGGGGATCAAATATAACAAAATGTGATGGTTTAAGATGACAATTTCTAATAACACTGTTATAATATTCAACGATTAATCTTTAACCGTTGCATATCTCTTAATAATTACAACTATACATTTAATGTTGCCTCCTGAACTTTCTATGTACCTATACATCAGTATAGCTACGTAGTAGGAATGCATCAAACATTCTTGTAACAGTTGTAAATATATATGGACTAATAGTAATAGCTTATGGTTCCACTTCGATTAAGAATCTTGATAAAGGCACAATATGAAATATTGTATTTGCTATAAAACTTTATCATTTTCGAGTTAAAATTAAAAAATAAATCATATTTTAAGATAAAACCTAGTTGAACCGCAAGGACTTGCATTGTTGAATGTTTTTCCAAATTATAAACTTAAAAGTTAAAAGTATGTAAAATAAATTAACATCAAATATTAAAAACGAAACAGTGATCAACCTTATATATTTGAGTGTAATACACTACAGTTTTATTTGGCCTCGCTCTAACCTAATTTTTCGTATCATCTGTACCCTAAAAAGTAAACATAAGAACTTTGTTCTAAAAATATATTCATTATTTTAAAAATGATTATATATTTTTTTATCCTTATCAATAATACTATCAATGTGTTAAATATTCATTTGTATCATTATAATATGTAATTAATGATTACTAATGACTAAATAGAAATTAATGTAAAGTATATTATTGTAGGAAAATATTCAATGTTATTAATTTGGCCTTAACTATACTATGGTAAATACGCCTATGTATTTTTCTTTTATTAGTGATATAAGGTTTTATTTTTTTGCTTAACAGTTAAAGTATACTTGTAGGTAGGTATTACAAACAAATCCTATATGTTTATATGTAATAATAGTTATTTTATAAAGAACATAAAAATAACAAATAAATCAGTATTTTTTAATGTATATACATTTCGTCACTTCAAACTTTTACTTTTTTATTATTATTTTTTTATTTTTCAACGTATTATGTAAATATCATAATATTATTCACTTATTCTAGTGTTTATTAAATTATCAACAAGTACAAATCATATTGATTTTGTTATAAATTAACTTATAATCAATGGGGACTACGGAATACGTTAAAGAAGCTCTTTTGACAGAAATGTATTCAACTGATTCTTGCCACTATCGATTCATAGTTTTGTTATTATGTGGTCAAATGGTTTTTTTTTAAATTAAACAGCCTACCTGATAATATGTTAATGGTAAATTACATTACATGTTATTAAATTAAATTTTACTAGGTACCTATAAAACAATTTTTATTGAGAAAACTCGTGGGGATTAAAATTAGAGCTATGAATAATTTTTGTTCTCGATTCCCAATATCCACAACTATTACTGTTATTATTAATTACCATGTAACTGTTTATTCGTATTTCATCTTATATTTTTGTTCAATTTGTTCACTTTCATTAATATACTATCATTTATAAAACCTGGACGTCATCGTTGTTGTACGTGTCCCAAGCAACGTTGGGTTCATCATTGTCGAATCAGAGAATAGAAGGTGCAGGTGCGCTCGATGAATCACTAGTTGCCCAAGCAGTATACTCAGTCATACACACATGATATATACTTATATATAAAGACATTATTTCTCCGAATGGGCATGTATGTTTCAATGGGGTGACTATAACAATATAGAACTATAGTAAATACACACGTTTTTATCCATTGATATCGGCTTAGCGCCGCCCTTATTCGAATGAAAAATTCTACCACCTCCATAAGAAACAAAAATCGTCACGAAATTTGAAATTGGACTGTGCGAGCACATATTTGTATTCACCGAAAATCGTTTTCTGTTCATAAAACTTAACACGCCACAGTATTGTATTGAGATACCTATTCACAAAAATAGAAAAAACCAAAATCGCAAATAATAATAACTATAAAAAGTACCATTACGAGAAAAAATGGTGATAGTATCTGGCCCTGTTATAAATGAGTTCAACGTGACTGATTGTTGCGGAGAGGACTTCAATAGAAACGAAATTATGTTTGTATCACGACAAACTCCTCGCCTAACAAATAGAAAAATTTTATATACATTTATGTACTCAAGGATATTTATTACGTATATGAGTTGTGTTCGAAATTCGCACTTAGATTAAAACTACTTTAAACTATTGTTTGGGCTACTATCATAGTTCTTGACTATTTGTAATCGTGAACTCGTTTATTTTCTTTCGATTTGGCCACTAGACAATTACAGTTTTAGTTATTATCAAGTCTAGTTTATAATGTTGAATTACCTAGTGTTCTGTTATTATCACACCGTAATAATAAGAGTTAATACTAAATTATTATTATCAAAACATTATATTTAAATTAATATGTGAATTATTTATTTAAAAAATTAAAACACCCATTTATGAAATTTAAACCGTAGAAGTTTGTGATTACATTGGTTAAACGTATAAATATACACAAATTAAATTAATCTATTCTATGGTACCTACTTTTATGTTAGGGATTTGAAAATCAATTTATTATAGTACAACATAACGCATAGGTACCACAATCGAGTAGAGTCTAATAAATATATATAGGAGTAGTTTGTGTGCATTAGGGTTAAAACATTTTTCTTTACATATTTGTCATTTCCTTGAAAACCTTTAACGCATCAATGCACATGTGTATATTAATTTGATTATGGCCTAATTTTCCAACACGTGATGAAATCGTATTATTATTATTGAATATTTATATGTAATGAGACGACCAACAGAATGCACCATTGCACCCCTGTGTGTAATGCGTGTTTAACATTTCCATTTGTAAATAGCGTTTTCGGACATACCATCCCCTTCATTTGAATGAATAGGGACACCAATTTTACGATCGTGTAAAACTGTAAAGCGAGACCGATTCTCACCCCGACCAAATCTCGCAGGTAAAAGTAGTTCGAAACGGTAGTATGTTATGTGTGTGCCGGGTCTCTACATATGTACATGATTGTGATAATAATAATCGTAATAAATATCGTACCTATATCTACAGTTTGCTTGACCAAGGGATACGTAGCGGTGGTGGTGGCGGCAGCCAGTAAATGTGGCAACGTCGCGAGTTACAAGTTACCTACCTGAAAAAAAAACACCGCCGATCCATTGTGGACGGCAAACCGGTTTTCGTTCCGGACGACACCTGTACTCCGCCTACATTTCGAATTTTACACACACGCACACACACAAACACACACGCACTCGCGCGCGCGACAACAAAACGTAAATTATAATATGTATGTACATATATCCTTTTGCTTTCTCACGATCCCAGGACACACACCACACGATGACCAAATGACAATTCCTACTCACGACATTCTCGATGAGTTCTTCACTACTAAACGTGGTTGTTTGCTTTAAGTTATTACTTATTTTTCACGTTTCATATTGCTTTATCGTCTATTGACCAATAAATAAAAAAAACCATATGACTATACAAACATATAATTAAATAGCTATAATCTGATACCTCTACCAGATTTATAATTATTTTACACGTTGAAAGATTTGTCGTTCATTTAGCCAGATACCCTTACTATACTGTTTATTTGATAATTAATGCATTACTAAATGGATTCGTTTGTTGTTTTTTCCCGCAAATGTATTCAAAATTTAACTAATTAATAGTTCATCTTATTGTCGTCTGCTAATTTAAATATATTTAATATAATAATTTTCTATACCAACCCTATATAATACATGTTGTGTGCCTTTATTATTATTATTATATATATATTTTTTTTTCTGATGTAAATGTAAGGCGTACAGTGGCGGTATCTCTAGTTAGGTTTGGAGAAAGAATCATCTCGAGAGAATAGTGGATAAACTGGTTTGAACACCAGCTAGATGGCTTGTTTATCATTGTTTCCCAGCTCATATCTATGATATACACGTTAAGACGTAAGAGCATAAGGATGGGACGCTGTCGAAAGGAAACGTTTAGCAACTTGGACTCTTTTACTTACACGATATTATTATTGTGCTTCCTCGCTTATAATCACCGTTCTACATCAGTGTGTTCAAAGTGTCAAAAAAATCTTAACTTAAGTATTTGCCTTCACCTCCACTGAGAAATAATAATAATAATAAATGGAAGAAAATAATAGATGCACCTTACAGAATGAACGGTTATTATATATGTCTGCAAGCGTACCTATATATATATATATATATATATATATATGTATATGTGTGTGTTTGTGTGTATAATGTATATGTATAGAAATCATGTAAATGCTTTTTTTAGTGTATGAGGCGTGGTTGTCTTTAAACGTTATACGGTGTGATTCATGACTACTATTATATTTAAGATGGACAGAGTACCTATTACACTTATTGAAAAAATTAATATAACTTAAATTAATTTGTTTTATCTGCAGTACAATTTATAAATTATATATTTGTGTGTGTTAAAAATCAGTTCTAGTTGTAATATTTATAAATATGTTTGTTTTTTTATTTATTAAATGTCAGTTAAATAATATGTGGGTCAATATAAGTAACAAGTTTGAGTAGCATAAAGTTTTCCTTTCTATTACGTATGACGTGCTACTTACATTTCAGTTTGTTATTATAATTTATAATACAAGTTTTCATGAATTATAAACAAATTAGTGTACAAAATTTAAAAAAAAAATAAATAATATACGGACATTTTATAAATGTATAATAATCTATAAGTCAAATCCTTCCATTTATTTATAAACATCTTCTCGCTTAAATTTTTTTTTTAAGTGTTTCATAATAATTTTGATTATATATAATATATGCATATAGTTTGTGTATTCGTATTTTCTAAAATTTCAAAATACTAGCATATTACAATATATTTTTATTTTTAAGTACTAATGAACCTATTGTTCTACATTAGATGTATAACAAATATAATATATACATTATACTTTATTATAATTTCTAAAAAAAGTTAATTTTTGTTCAGGAAATCAAAATCGATATTGTGTACCCTCTCTCTCTCACCCTCCGAATACTCTACTTGTTGCGAACGTTGTTTTATACATTTATTTGCCAACAGTCGAATCGCAGTGTAGGTACATTATAACGGTCCGCGAGAGGACGGTAGGACCGTGTATAGCTTTGGCTGGTTCTCCGCGGGGCGTAACCGTATATTGTATGTACAACACATTATGTAAATCACACATTATTCCAAAGTAGTCTGTACGCACGCACTGGTTTAGATAAATTTGAACAACGTTAAAGCGGTAATATGCAAATAAAGATGCAAGTGAGCCACCAATTTAGGTATTATTAGCGATTATTATTTAGGTCGCAAATCGAAGGACTTAAAACACGTGAGAGATAAGAGATTTCTTAACACTATCATCTGAGAAATGTACCGTTAAGAGCTTTCGTCACTCGTGACGTTGCCGAGTCTCACCACCATTATACAAACGAATAATATTTTGTGACTTTACCTAATCCTTTTTATATGTTTGTGTACATTATTCTGTGGAGAGATATCACGTTCTATAATAAGTAGATATTTAATTTATAATTTTAACTTACGTGCAACTAAAAATAAAACGTATTATAATATTTCTCACAAGTTTTATTTGCTGCAATTTCAATTGTTTATTAATTATTTTTTTTTATTTTCGAATGAAACGAAATCACATGTTATACCCTTTATAATTTAATAATTTAACATAAAGAAGATGATTGTCGCCTCTTTATATTTTGATAATATTCTGGAAAAAAAAACAAAAATTATGGACACGTTGGCTGAATATGTTTAATGTTCTGACTTATTAAGTAACTGCGAGAATAAATGTGGTATATTGTATTTAACGTGAAGTTATCAATAATAAAGGATATCATTGTATTATGTTGGTATTTTGTTTAATATTCAGTGATATATGTGTTCTCACTCAGCGTTTTCTTTAAAAATACTCATCCCTCAAGTTTATTTAAAATGATTAATAGTTTCAACACTTAAACGCAGCATTTCGCATTTTTTTCGATTCAATTTTATTTTGTTAATGCACACTTTTTTTTTTTGAGTGCCTGAAACAATTATTGTAATATCTTAAAGCCTTCTCGGGACACGTACTTCCTCTATTTGTGTAGGTCTGCTTTGTCTTCCTGCTGGTCAAGTTAATTATACAATTTGGCACATGTTCTCGTTGGCTCCGATTCTCCCGGAGTGACGACTTTTCCACCAAAACTATTTTCATTCGCCGCCTTCGCCGTTCATTCATGGCGTCATCACATTTTACAGGGTCATTTTTAGCTTAACTGTGTAAGTAATTTTTTTCTTTCTTTCGGTAGTTTTTGAATATATATTCAAGGTAAAGAACACAACACGCCTACTTCTATTTGAACGTCTTTTTATTAGTTTATTTATTATTATTAATTACACCATATATTTTAAAGTTATATTAGTATGAGTATTATGACGTATAAATGGCAGTCTAGCTTTGTATTGAATTCCCCAAAAAGATCACGATAATTAGGCAAATAATTATTTTATATCACATAATTTTATTGAATTATTTACATAAATAGCGTAAAGTAAGATACATGTGTAATATAAATTACATTACCTATATTAAGCTTGTTAAAATAATGATTTTCATATAAACAAAATATGTTTCACTATCATTCTTTATTTAAAACAAATAAGCGTACCTGTGCTGCCATGTAATCCTTGATGAAATATCTCAGAAAATGTCCCGTATTAATTAACTATGTAAACATCGTATGACTGTTATAATTGCAGCAATTACGTGCAATATTTTAGTTATAAACACGATTCGAAAGTGTAACGATTTTAAAGTTTTATAATTCTAAAACTTTAACATTTAAATTTTAACAACTTAGACATATTCTGTATTATATAAAAACTTTTCCAAATAACTTTAAAATGCATTTTTTTTTGGTTTGAAAATTTTTTTAGGTAGTCTAAATACAATAAACAGTAGTCATTTTTATTTCAATTAAAAAATATTATAATTTTCCAAAATAAACTTAGATTAAGAAAAGCAATTTTAAATATTTATTGTTATTTTGACGGTAATTTTTCCGCTCTTAACATTCATTAACTATTATACTTATTACTTACCTATTGTTATGATGAAATTAATACATTTTTTAAATGTTACGTAGCAGTATAATTCTATACATATAACAGTTAATATTTGGTTCTTTCCCAATGTATATGTTTTGACGTTATACATTTACTTATATATTGACGATATTATTAATTTTAGTTTACATAAGTAGTAATTTAGTGTTAAGATATAATTATTACCTAATATTTTAACTAATATTGAAGTATAACAATGCCATATTGGTTTATATAATAAATTATACTATTTCAACTCGACCTAAAAACATGATTTTCTTTGTAGTCTTAAAACTCGTCTATGCTCAATCCTCCATTTGAACGAGTCTTTTAGAATTAGTGATAATTTCTTTTAGACATTAACGTTCTATATATTCATTAATATGATCATTAACAAGCTATATACGTGGTCGTTATTGTTAATGTTCAATTAAATGGAAATTATCATTAGTAAAATTGGTCAGTACACGTTTTTGTAAAAATCTCTTTTCCACTACTTGTTTTCGAGACATACAACAATGGAGTAGGTGCGCCGTCCAGAGAAGGGTTCGCCTCCCTTAGAAAATATAATAGTTGTTTTTTTGTTTGCCCCGTCGTCGTCGTTTCTGTAGGCGTGGACATCGCGTGGGACGAGTCTGATGACGACAAAAGAAAACGAAGTCAAATCGTTTGTTGTATAAGTATATTTTAACCCGTCTCCAGTGTTATATTCTATTCAAAGTTCCCTTCTAACCGCAGCACGTGCAAATGGGACGCCGGCCAAGTTTGATCAAACATTATTTTTAAACCAGCCACCATGTTGATTTCTCATTGGGAGGCTGTAATATCCAGACAAAAATTTTCGATTTTAGTTAATACAACATATTGTACTGTCAATACAATATAATACGTTGTTCCACACCGTCTTATCTAATTTATCTATGGAGTAAATTTGTTTTATCTAAATTAATTTTATGAATTTGCTAAAAAATCAATCATTCAATTAACATTTTTGCTTGTATATTATAAATATATATTTATATTAAATATTTATATACTATAAATATGTATGTATACATATTATTATAACAAACCTATTTTTATCATAACTATTTTTTTTTTAACTTATTCTAAGTAATTTCTTGATAAAATCAATACATCAACTGAAAATTACATAGAAGAAAAATACCTATATAAAAGTATTTCAAATTGGCCGCCGTATAATATTACTATTATTCATTTTTTTTCTTTGTAAATTATGAAATGAAATTTTTGAATTTAAAGAATAATGTTGCACTTTATTATTATTGTTTTCTTAATCTGAAATGTTTATTGAATAATAATAAAACTTTGTTCATATTCTTAAAAGCGTATTTCATTAAATATTCATCTAATTTAATTATTTAATATGTACATAATTTTATTTTATTAAAACAAAATTTTTATCTTTCTATGGAAATTACTTTTTAGTTGTAAACTAGTTAAATGTAATATAGGTGTTTTTATGATATATAATATTATTTCCACGAATTGAGCTAAATTTAAATATAAAGTTGATTGAACTTTTCGCTTATTTTGTATTTAATAATATTATATCGTGCAAAAGTACGCAATTCTTCAGAAATATTGTTTATTTTCTAAGAATTATCTTCTACAGTCACACAGACTACCTTTGGAAATTATTTAATTTAATTACTATGCATATTTAAAATAAGACTGTATTTAATAATTTCATGAACTATGTCAGTTAAGGATTGTAATAACGCTACAAGTATTATATTATATAGTCAGCAAATATTAGTTAAAAAATACATACTTACAATATCAGTATTAAGGCATGTAATATAATATTTTAAAATGTCGTTTTATGTAGGTACATACTATCCGTAGTAGGTATTATATGCATTCGATAAAAATGTGCTAAGTTATGTGAATATTCAATATAGATAAACAAATCGTATTTATGTGTGAGCAAAAATATTATAGTATCTTTAAGTCTTAGTTTACTAATTGGCTTCGAAATTAACATCGATGAATAATAATTTGTTATAAGGTAAAAAATAAAATAATATCACTTTACGTGTGGCTGTTTTTAATATTATATATTCAATTAAAAAGCCGCAAAAAATGTCAGTGGCCGCTACTCGCTTACTTTTAGTCACTAGAAATTCTCACTTCACATTTTTACGAATTCGTGTTCGTCGTGTTGACGCGTGTACAAATTTTTTTGTGTTACCGCTACTTCCCTTGTTACCAAGTAAAAATATTATACATTCGATTTCCTCATGCTCCTCACCGGCTTAAAATCATACTCAATTGTCAGATGTACACAGAAGTATTATGAATTAATATAAACAAGTACGGTGTTTATGTGTATATTTTAAATTATATTAACACTAGTATAGGTAGTAATCTATAATAGGTGGGTACTGTTTTATACTCGTCTATATTACATAGATTCGGAAATCGACTCAGATATCAATAGGATTTTTATCACAAACAACAAAAACACAAAACAGTATGACCTGAGGATGAGATGATGTAGAGGTGTAAATGACAACCATTGTCAAGGTACATATTATATGGGATGCGGCGCGGAGGTAAACGAGTGGAAAATTCGTCAAAATAAACAACGTACTCACACGCATACTCTGCACACTTGTAAAAACTCGATGGCGCTAATTAACACAAGTTTTTGTACATCGACGGTGCGGCAGCGGTCCCTGCTAAAACAATAACCTGTGTAAATTATGGATTATTCGTACCTTCTCTCCTCCGTGTACATCCTGTGTGTCTCTCCATCATCATGCGTATATTATATACCTATTGTATGTGTGTTTGCTCGCGTGTCATTAAACCCCTTTGGAAACTGGTGAATTCCGCGAACCCGAATGTGCCCATAAATTCCACAGGCTAGTGGCGGCCGTTACACGCGGCGTATATAGCGTTTAATTCATAACACACACCCTCGCACACGCGAACAGAACATCCTCCCCTCACTCTCCTCTGCAGGTCTTGTATAGTCATCGTCGTCGCACGCATGCATGTATACTTAACCGATCGATTGTGTTTGTATATATAGTTTATAACGCGATAATAATTATTATTACCATCGCCGCCGCCGCCGCCACCGCGCCGTATGTACGTACACATTGTTGTTAATACTATGCGAACGAGTGCGTGTGCGTGTGTGCGCGCAAACTGTATCTAGGGTACACGATCGGTGGCGGGTTATACCACCGGAAAGTCTCCTCCTATCATCACTGAAGCTCTGTGAACAGCTACTCTGCGCTGTTGCACCATGCGTCCTAGCTCGACGACCGTCGTCGTGTTTTTGTCTCCGCTCTCTTATGTGTGTATAATATGTATGTATAAATGTGTGTGTGTGTGTGAGTGTGTGTGTGTAAATGTCTCTCTCGACCGCCTCGTGTATTATATATTTATATATGTACATTGTTGTGTTAAATTCGCGACCTCCTGCTGCCGCTGATGTTTATGCAAAATATTAATTATTATCATATTGCGTTTCGATGGTTCCGCCTCGTCCCCTTCAATGGATATAATATTATTATGTCCCTCTAAAATCGCCTGTCGTTTACTGTACGCATTATACGCATACGTTATACGCGTAGTATAGTGTTATTAGTTATTACGATAGTGGTAAACGCACAAAAAGCAGCAACGTCGATGTTTTACAATGGGATTGCTACCCCTTCCACGAAACGCACGCACGCCGGTCTGTGTATGTAATTACTTCATTCCTAAATAAAATAAAAATATAATGATGACGCTGTAAATCTGCTTGATTAATTATCGCTGAGTTATCGTATAACGGGTGAAGAATAAAATGGAAAAATAATTTCACATATTGCCTGCCTTGTATTATTCGCTTTTATTATAAGCCCTACAATGTACATAGTTTAACTATATGTATTTCGTTGCTGTGTCAAGTGACGGGGCGACTGCATCGATGTCATGTGCAATATGGTAATAACGACTTTTGTAGGAGATTGTGAAAAGAAAGGGTGGTGGAGGTGTCCACTACGTCGTATAATAATAATGAGTATGCTCAGCTCCGCTACTGCCGTCATGTGGTGGCGGTGGTCGCGGTAATGTAGTTGTACTCTCTAGGAGGACCTTGAAAATGCATGGCGTGTAGGTGAAAGCAAAACGCGATCGACGACGACCTTGGATCTTTCTAGTCTACTTACGAAACTATCCCCGACATATAATAATAATAGTAACAATAATAATATTAATACATTTATATAATATACGTAATAGAAATCAATAACATATAAAATATAGCGTCTATTTTTTTTTATCTTGTCGACCTGTGCGAACCAAACAAAAAATCGAGTTTACAAACCAGCCACTTCGTTGGCGCCCGATTGATTGTGAACAAATAATAATGTGCCATGTCGCTCTATATTCATGTTCATGTGCATGCACGGGGGATGGTATGTGTAGACTGGAGGTGGGGTAGTGGCGACGGCAAATTGTTGCGTTATTTATTTTTCATTCGGGCGACGACAACAGTATTTGGTATCAATAAAAATAATCGTATTTTGACGATAGTGGCTTTCAAGTAAAATGCAACAACGAAAAATAATAACTGCGATGGGAAATATAACGCGTATACATACGTACGTGAATTCCGCCAATGCCATAAAACGGTTTTTTTTTATGTCCACGCGGCTTATCGGCTCTTGTCACATTCATACTATGCGTCGCATAGTTATATGTAAGTTTTTCTCTTACGAACGTAACGAGGTCAGATAAAGTACGACTTTGGGTTTCCCTATGATTCATTGTTAGCAGTGTTTGGTTTCCGTAACAGAATTTTTTTTTCTAATCATCTGGGAATTTCCCAAATTTGCCGTAAGACAATAATTTTTTGCATTATCAACCTGATTACGCCACCTTAAAAGCATATTTTATGTAGCATTACATATTTTCACGCCTTATACGTTTTGACATTCTAACTTCCGTTTAAAAAACGAAATCTGAAATCAAGAATTTTCGTTTCGTGTTGCTTTTGGAACAACTTTTTTCAACCCTTCACGTACCTACAGTTTGTGCGTAATGGGTGGTGTACACCAAATTTCAGTTATACCCCTTATAGACCTTATATATCTTAGTTTCAGGGCTATGGTTATAACTTAGGAGACTTTACAAGAATCGAGATTGTTTTATGATGCATACTCTCTGAATCTTTTCTCTCGAAAACTACAAATTATATTTTGTAATCCAGTCTTACAAACTATTCCTGAAATACTTCTCAAAACTCTTCTCTGATATGAGTACAACTTTCTTGTATGAAGTCAAAATTTTGATGTTAAGACAGCCCTAGCTGGTATTATTTTAAAACGGCCCTTCTTTCAATGATTTTATCTTTAAAACAGTATAACGTTGTAAATTGATTTCGGTTATTGATAAAATATTATTTTTTTATCTTTCATTGTCATACATTTATTTTCTTGTGTAGTCGTATATGTACTTAATAAATTATACTTAAATGTATAAACGAATATTATTCTGAATAGAAAATTGCACACGGTTTAGGAATAAAACCAATTGTCAACGACGATTCAAACACATTTTAAGAGTTTATACGTCTTTAAGCCGAGAATTATATTTTATGCTATGTTTCCATTTCCGTAGATTGTTATGCTCAAATTAAAAGTACTAGAAATTTGTTAATATTAATTTATTTGTTCCTTTTGTGTTATGTTATCTTATTATAGTTATGAAAGTAAACTGAATAAATATTAAATAATAGATTTCACGCATTCATTATTAAGTAAAGCTATAGAAGGTGTTAAAGTGATTAGTAATAATCAAACTCTCTTTATTATATAATTTACATACAAATAAGAATAAAAAAATTTGGTATCTAGGTTTAAATCCCCGTCTCTCATCATATTTCACAGATTTAGTTATATTCATTGTATATTTGTTAACCGTTTTATTTTCATCTATTTATATTACTTTATCTATTAGACTGCACCGTCGTTCGAAAAATTGCTACACATTGCACACGACCTTATAAATAGGTAATATTGTTCTTTAGAAATGTAATAACTACGATTTACGAGCCATACACATTATTATTACTTGGTATATATATTGTCTTTTAACTCATTACTAAAGTAGCATTACTTAATTTTTTTAAAAAAAATGTTGGTAAAATGCGAAACAATGCGATCGTGAGTTCCTGAATAATAATGACAACCAGTTGTGCTGATTCAAAACCTGGTGCATGTATTTTAACAAAATGTTCAATGGAAACTATTTCGATATGAATCGTTAATTAGTTGCCACGATCTATTCAAATATTCTGACAGGACAATAGCAATAGCAGATTATTAAAGGTGGTGACAAATACATTGCATATTGTATAACATATACTATCTGTATTCTGTTATATTGGGTCTCTCTCTGGTTAGTGATTATAAGATTTTTAACTTCTTTACAGTTTGAATTATGGAGATTACGTACATATAGATATATTTATGGTACTATTCATTGTAAAACTTACGACGTGAATCAATGAATTGGATAATTTTCAAATAATTATTTTGTTTTGGATAATTTTTTATATGATTCGTAACACCAAATTAAATCGCAATAATTAAAATGAGGCGTTAATAAACTTTATCAACGTATTTCAAATTATGTTTCATCGTGTTTTCACTAAATCAGTAATTGCTTAGGTTTTACGTTTGTGATGTATAACATTTATAAAATAAAACTTATCGTTAAAAATATATTCGTCTTATAGAATTTAGTATTTAATTGTGTGCATCATTTTTAAATATCAGAATATGATTTTTAGCTCAAATAGGGAGAAACAATGGAAAAACAGTTCAAATATTTAGATGTAATAAAATATGTATGTTGATAATGTATAAGCTCATAAATTATAACCGGGTCATTTATTTACAATATCAATCTGTTACCATTACTATACATATGTTTCTTCTGAAAATGTTATAGTTATGTGTTTTGTTCGTACGATACATATACATTCTACCTTCTCGCCATCATATGGGTCAAGTTGTTATTATTATTATGACTTTTATGGTTATAGTACTAAACCGGGCTATAGCGTTTACATGCTATAACAATTAAAAAAATTACCAATAAGAAGTGAATAAATAATATAAATATAAAATCTTTTGTGTTCTGTTAACACTTAAAACATTTCACATTGAAGGTTTAAAGTTTATTTCCAATTTTATTCCAAAACGGGCAATGAGTTGTACATTTCAATAAACACTACTCATATTTATGGATATCTACGCTGAAAAAAAGAAAAAAATTGACACCTGTTTATATAAATGAGACGTAGTCAACAATTTTCGTGCACATTCGCTGATGACAATCATCTAGTCTACATTCCAACTTGAGCGTTTCGCATAGGTACTGAATATATTTCACTGTGTATAATTTTTATATCAAGTGTTTTTCCCGGTAATAATTATATCATTCATTTCGTTTTGCAGTTGTGTTTGAACGCATAAACCTAGTATATTAATGCTATATTACAAAACAAAATCTCGTATGTTTTTTTTTTATATATAGTTTATATGAGCATAAAATGAATGCTGAATCCGGACGAGTACGCGCTTTTTATCGGTTCTGCCGTGTATGTTCCACCCGATAATTTGTTCATGTTTACCTATATTTACATTATAATAATTTTATATGTTATGTAATGCCGCCGATGCACGCAAACACACCGTCTCGCGATGCATGCACACGTTGGCGACGATTCGATTTTGAATTTATATTTTATTTAAATTTTTTCTCCGCAGGTTTTGCGGTGGTGTCGAGCTGTAGTACGGTGTCGTCGCCTTGGACGCCCGGCGGGGGCACGGCCGGTGGTAACCCGGACGGTCCCGACGGCGGCGGTGGTAACGGTATGCGAAGCGCCGCGGGCGTGAACGCGGGCAGCAACATCAGCCTGGACGTGGACGACTGCGACGACGACAAGGAACTGTCTGCAGCGGACGCGGAAGGCGTGTGGAGCCCGGACATCGAGCAAAGCTTCCAGGAAGCACTGGCCATATACCCGCCTTGCGGGCGCCGCAAGATAATATTGTCCGACGAGGGTAAAATGTACGGTAAGTCACCGCGGCGGCGCATAATAATAATAATAATAATAATAATAATAATAATAATAATAATAATAATAATAATAATAATAATAATAAAGGACCAAAAGACTCACGGAGGTTTTTCTCGTGTATGTTGTGCGTAAAGACAGTCGCGCCTTGCAATAATACGCGTGTTGTATAATATATCGTCATAATATAAATCATTTTGGTTTTGGTAATTCGGATTTTTTGCCCACTCCCCTCTTATATACTTTATAAATTTTTGAACGTTCTATCGAAAAACACGAGATATATAATTGTATAGTATTAGGAACGTGTTCGTAGTATCGTTACGAATATTTGCGTGCACTTTAAGATTATATTCATCGAAGTGTACTCCCTCACATAATTTCTAGTATTACCCAATTTTTTTTTTATCTCTCTCTTCTCTTTCTTAAACTCAATCGTCTTTTTATAAAACTTTACGCTAAGATAACGTCGGAACATGGAAAAATTATTTAAAACTATGAAACATCACGGCTTTTGATAAGAATACACCAAGTCTTTGTTATTTTTACACACAAATTATTTGTTCAATATAGATTGTTATCCCAACTTAAACCATAAATTTATTTTATAGCACTATAAAAAAAAACTGGGGATACAAGTGTACTTTTTTCGTCGACATTTAAGTAAAAAATAAAATACTAAACATATATATACTAATAATGTGACGTACAATAATAATACTTTTGTTCCGTGTATATAATAGAATTTTAAATGTTTAAAAGACTAAAAGTTGCCAAACATTTTTATAGCAAGCGCCCCATTGTGCAACACACCTGTTATTATTAATTTATTTCTCTTTTTCCTTAACTTTTTCTTGTGTCGGACCCTCTTGAATTTATTGCTGTTTCGCGCGCTCACACACATTATATATAAAATATATATATAGCGTTTATATTTTTTGTCCGCTCTAAACCGACTTTTGAAAGCTTTTGTCTTCCGACGTCTCGCCACCGAAAGTGACCCTTTTTGTCTTCCGACCGCATTTTACTCAAAAACTTATCTCGCCGAAAACTTGGGGCCGTAAATACTTTTGCGATTCAAGGCACTATAAAAGACGAAGTTTTTATTGTTTTCTCTCCACCCTCTCACGTCTGTAACAATTCTTTAAGTAATACTAGACAGTGTTACTCGCGTTCATCGAGTGTCGGTGTGGTTCTTCCGTCAGTGACTTCAGTATATAACTTCCTACATTTATTTATATTGTGAATCATAATCGGATTCTAAAAAATTATAATAATAAAAATAACGGCATGAAATAAGAGGGATGAGCAGATGTTTGTATATGAAATAAAAGGGTCACGTGTATAAGGGGTGACCTAAAGTTTAGCATAGATATTCATTGGATAATGAAATGGCCTGTGTAAAGGGGATGAAAAAACCAATGGCATTTATAGTTTTTCGTTTTTCTGTGATGGCTAAAATACTATGTAGAAAGAATAAATAAATCGGTTAAAATTTATAATAGAAATATCGTTAAAGTTAAGAATACGGCATACCATAAATGATAGCTATTTGTGAATACTTGTATATGATTTATGATTAAAAAAAAATGACTGAGCGTTTATTATTTTTAAATAATTCACACAACATCTATATTATACTATAATATATAAATACAATTTATTAATTTTAAATTAGATCAGGTCTAGAATTAGATTAATTTAATCTGGTTCTGAAAAAGTATTCCACTATTTTGGTTCTTTTGTTTATTGAGTTAATCTAAAGTATAAAAAAAACTTTCGGTTACAGTATTATTAACTGCAATGGGAATTTGACAAAATGTTTATTCTTAGTTGCAATAGAACAAGAACATACGAAATTGTATTTCCTAATATAAGCTTGTGTATATACAGTAAATAATTCCTTTTATCGTAAAACGAAGAAACACTGGCACTATTGGTAAAAGCTCAATACCGTTTTAAGTATTTTATTATATAAAAAATTATCCATTTTTGTAAGGTTTAGCGTAGTAAATAATAGTTGCAATAATTTCATTTTTATGATAATATTCTGGTAGTGGAAGGTTTTGAAACGGATAAAAACGAATTCAGTTTTTGGTGCATACTGAAGTGGTGGAGCAGCGTTTCCATCCCCTGTACAGGGTTCCGGTTTATGTGGGCAAATGACCGTAGGGGGTGGCGGTGAGGCGGTTTCGATGCGGGTCAAAGGGGTTGTTTTGCGGCAGTCGATGGTGATGATCGGAGGTGGTATGTTGCGAGGGGACGATGAAGGTTTGACGAGGGGGTTGTGAAAGGGTGACGAGAGGAGTAGACAGAAAGAGATATATGTATAAACGCGTGCTCGCGAGTGTATGTGTATGCGTAGTGAAAGAGAAAAGGGGATAGGGTAAGGGTGTGCGGAAGGAATGAGAGAGAGAGAAAGAGAAAGAGAGAGAGACAATGGACGAACTATGCCAAGAATGTGCAATTAGTGTATATACACACTCGTCGGGGGTGCCGCTATAATTCACCCTTGACTCCGGCGGCGCTCTGCGTGCGTAGAGTATAATAAGGGAGGAAAGAAAGACATAAGAGGCCATCTCGGTCGAGACCCCCACCCTTCCCCTCGCCATTAACACGTAATCTTCCTCCACCTCTTTTTCCACTACCTATATATATGTATATATAGTATATATGACGTGCGGAGAGCACAACGCAGTCCCAGCGATTTTCTGCTCTCTTTACCGCCGCCGCCACACCCATGCAGCTTTTTCGCTACGCGCTATATATCGCCTTTAACTTTCCTTCCCGTCGACGTACTCTCAACCTTTTATGTGTGCCTCCAAATAAAAGCCTAGGTTATATCGCCTCTGTGTGTGACCTGATTGCTGTTACTCGTATCTGGACTCTTCACGCCCCCAGAAATTGTTAATTTTCATTATTGATTTGGTCAAACGGCAATAGAAGATCATTCGGTTTACAGAGCTGAGTACTTTTTCAAAGGAATTTTTTTATCTAGTGTGTTCCTCTCAAACTGAGTCCGCAGTAACTTTTATGTCGACACTACCAAGAAATAACCTTCCGAACCGCAGTCATATCTACTTCATATTATAAAAATATAAAACATTGGCAGTATTTGGTACCTTCTTAACACATCAATCTATAGACACAGTTTTATTTTAAGTGTGTTTATTATACCTGTTGTTTTTAATTGATAACTTACATATAATCGTTTCACAATACGCGTCTTGAACAAATCTAAACTTATTATCAAATTGAAAATGTCAAAAAACTATTTTGGTTTTTTTGCTGTTTCTTTAGGGTTTTATAATTTTCTATTTCTCAAATAATTTTGTATTTATTAAATGTATAAAAAACACACTCATATTTGGTTACATTCCGTGTTCATTTTACATTACCCGTTTATAATGATTTTCGTTTGTGGTAGCTCTTAGACTTAGATATTTATTTTCTTTGTCAATATATTGTCGTAAACACGTGTTTGTAACAAGTGGTAGTTTAACGTGCCTCGGTCTAAATACTGCTTGAATAGTTGAATTTGACTGTATTATGTTCTTATTTATGGTGCAAAATGTATTCAAAATTGTCTAATACATATTTATAATATTAGGTGTACGTATCATTACCACGTTTATAAACTTAGTTTACAAACTTGGTATTTTCATTAAAGAATAATAGATTTTTTTTGCGGTAAATGAATTATTTCGCTTAACTGATTTCTAAAGTCTCATAAACTATTTTTACATTATATTTTCAGAATGCAATTTAACAATGAACTTTTTCCATTGCGTACCTAGTGATATAATATAATAGACAATGGATTCATCGGACAAATTCTTACCGTCTCACGGTTACTGAGTTTTAAATAATTCAAACTTTTTCCATTATTGACAAGTCAATACACACTGAACAATAATATAAAAGCAAAGTCAAAAACATGGACTTAAAAAACCTTTTTTTTCGTAGAGGATTGTGACATATTTGTTGAGTTTACATTTTTCATATTAAAAAATCTGAGAAAAAATATTATAGTACTTTCTCTTGATCAAAATACCTCTACCGGTTTAGCAAACAAACATATATGTCGTTGGTTGCATTATACATGTAATAAGGTCTCCAAAGCCCTTTGGGCTCTCATTTTTCATTTTAAGTTTCTTCTTACTGCAAATATTTCACAATATGAATGCTCCAGATGTTTTTTATTTTATTATTGTGTATTATTAAGGCGCCACTTTAATAAACAATATATGTTTCGACGTTTCCAAGACGAACCACCGTAAAACTTGAATGTTTATAAAAAAATAAAAAAATACCATGGTGAAAATTTACGTGGATTATACTACACCCTTTGGCTGTTGCATAACTTCAACTACCACTCGTATTTTCCAGCGTGTACATTTAAAAAAAAAACATGAGTTTTAATTTATTTAACGCCTTTAATGAAGTGTCTTTCAAATTCCATTTTTATTTATTTTATTCGGTTCAAGTACGTTTTTAAAACTTTTGATGTTTTTTAAGTACTTTGAGAAAACAAAACGTTGCGTTGGACAATCCTCGCTTTAAGTTTTAACACATAAAAATATCTATTAAATCAATATATATTTTATTTCGTTATTATGATTGCGGGCCTAACTTCGTTTATGCGAATTATTAGTGGCGTCGGGATTAATAATACGTGCATTATTGCAAGTCCGCTGACTTGAAAACGCGTACACGGCTGTTTAATACACCTTAGAATGTAAACTGTGACACCATGGCGGCGGTTAAATTTATTCGTTCCGTTGTTTAAAATCCTTTAATTAAAAACACGAAAAAGTCGACGTTTATAATACGTGCATTTCATCCCAACCCCATCGCGTTTTCTATGTAACGACCCTGTTCGCTCGATCGGCCTTTGAAGTTTATTAAACAATTTCAGAAAAATAAAAATTGAGGTGAAAAACCGAGAAATTGTATTCAGCTGCAACAGTGCCTGTTGACTGCTGAGTTGTAAAATATCGCTATGATATGGATAACTTGTCGAGTATGCGGATAAATGCGTGTGTGCTATTCGACCGTACGATCATTGTAATATAATATATATAAATGGCGCGTATGTAATTATTGTGCTTATATCATATACATTGCATATTATGTTTGCGTATACTTTTATAAGAAATTAGACCTAGCTGACGGATCCTACGTCACCTTCAGTCACCACCATTCAGCAGGCAGTTAATTAATTATTTACAGTTTCGCTAAATGGATTTCGACGACGTAGTGGTGGACGGTGGTACCCCTCTCCGGTCAAAGGCGTTTGATAGTAAAAGTAGCGGTGGTGAGGTGGACGTGACTGGATTTGGTCATTGACTACGTGTTATATTCTAATATTATAATCGGAACGAGAGAAAAATAAATCGCGCGACGGCAAAAGGCATGGCCGTAGCAGTCATAACATAATGGTACACATACACGCTCCATTAAACGTAATATTATACCTACTAGTTGTTGATGTATATCACGAATTAAGATACCGTGATTTATGTACTTATAGTTTTGGTGGGCAAATGCCGTATGACTTGGATTGGGGAGGGGAGAGGGGGGGGCGTTAAAAAAGGGACCAGGTGCGGCCTGGCTGGTCGCGAAAGGAGTAATATTATATTGCCGTACGCGTATTCATATATTATATACATGATAAACAGTGCCCACGACGCGGGGGGGGAGGAGATAAAATATATTATAATGTGTACAGACACGGACGGACGGACAGACGGACGAACGGGCGCGCGCGTAGAAGAGAACGTTCACCTCTTCTGAACGATGATTATTACATACATCGATGATGATGACTATACGACGACGACGATGACGATCGTGTACCACGCGGCTACTCGAGAACTGCAGCGCTCGCACGCACGCATACAAGCGTGTTTGTTAAAACGACCGACGAAGTTACATAATACGTATTGTGCGAGTGTGTGCGTGTGTGTACACGACGTGTCAACTCTGTCTCTGTATATAGAAGCGACCGTGACTGTATTATACACGCAGACAAACAAGCGCGCGTGTGTGTGTGTGTGTGTGTGTGTGTGCGTGTCCCACGCACAAGACGTGCGTACGCCGATAAACTTTTTGTTTTTGATCGCACGAAACGTCGTCCGAAAGCAGTAGAATAATGTCTAATGGCCGCATGCATATACAATATAATATATAAGTTTGTTCTCGAGGATATTGTTACATATTATACTGTTACGCAGCGCAAATAGAACTTTTTCCTGGCCTGATTCGTACTTTTTTTCACTTTTTACTACTATCTGAACTTATATTGTTTTCCTCCTTTTTTCGTTTTTGTTTTTAAGGTTTTTTTTTTCTCTATTACGTGTTACCGCTGCCCGTATGTATATGTAAATGTTAATGTGATGTCATTCGCGCTTATTGGTAGCGATTAACCGCCATCATCTCGTGTAGTGAAATGTCGCCACACATGTACGACGACAGTTTTGCTGTAACCCAGTGACTGATATTCGATAGGAATACAATCATACATTGTGCGTGGTAATTAAAAAATAACTGCTCGAGCGCGCGTGATAATAATAAATTGGACTGTACGTCGCGCTTACTTGTATATTATTAATTATTATGTAGGATTTCAAGTTTTCCCTGTGCTCGAAATAAAATTACGATATGTGTGCAGAGTGCTTGGGTTACCACAAATCTTATATTATTCACTTTGTTGTCAAAGTAGTTTTTATCTCAACTACTCTTTGTTTCGGACGCGATTTTTATCTCACTAATCATATTGTTATAGCGAATTATAACCACTTTTTTTATTTAACTATCGTTTTTATTGTTTAAACACTTCGAATACCGTTATTATTGTTTTAATTCTCTCCTAAACCACCCTTTATTGTGCGTTGATGTTGTGGTGAAATGTGTTGCTCAAACATTATGAAATGTTCTTCACGTATAAACCGTTGTTGGCTGTGTACACTTTATGGAATGTATTAAATCCATCGATATATTGGTAATTGTGTCGTGATCGTGCGTTTAAACCATGTTTTGGATATAATTGGTATTATAGAAAACATTTGTAAATATAAATCATAAGATGTTCACTATGCTCGTGCTCAAGGGTGTGTGTGGTGGGGAAGGACATGAGACATCAATTTCCCCTCGGGATTGCCATTCGAACAAGTGGGCTTAAGTTATTTCTTCGGCTCCACCGACCCTCGCCATTATATCTTTCACATAAATTGCGAATGACCATTTCGATCGGTATATACACACACACACACACACATCGTCATCATCATATTATACAATATTATTGTATATTATTATTATTATACATATAGATTTAAAGAAGTCACTCAATCGTATATATAATATATAGGTGATATCTTCACGGATAAATAATCGTTTCTTTGTATACGTGGTTTTTATTTTATTTATTTTTTTTACGTTCGCTTGTATAAATGTGTTAGATTTTTTCTCGCAAAATTGTATTCGTTGAAGCTTGCCAAATCGTGTTTCTAAACAACGCAGTCTTTGAAAATTGTCTGCGATATTATGTTTTACCCTTCCATCGGCGATTTTGTCGCTTATTCTAATACATTTCTATGACCCCCTCCCTCAAGAGTAATAAAAAAATGCGCATTTTAGTCTCTATTTCTAGTTTTTTTTTTTTTACACGTTATTGTGTATACGTGTATGACGTATGTACAATATGCCTCGTCGCTAATAGTATGTATGTTGTGTTTAGACTATTTCAGTTTAAAACTATGCACCTCAATACACTATCGGTGCGTTTGCTTTGTGGACCTGAGCGCCTCAATAATAATTAAAAAAAAAACGTCTTATCTATGCGTGCATGTGTAAAACGATGTTTAACACGACACGTTTGGCGAGACCAAATCGTAACAAAAACAAAAAACGTGGATACGTCGATGACGAAACACTACAGATACGGAATATTACATATAGCGTGTGTACACTAAATAATATGTAATACTATTATATTATTATATTCACACGCAGTATGATTTTTAAACACCCTGTAGTTTGCAATAGACACGATAAAATATTATAACAATCGGCATGTTATAGTTTTGTTGTTAAAAATTCAAAAGAAAAGCTTATACATCTACTGCACCATTAAATTTTATTTTCAAATAATAACTAAACGAACCATAATATAACGCTCTGGAGTGCGTTGTTTTATTTTTATTAACACACGCGCGTGCACAATAATGTAATGTCGTACCTTAGATATTATATTTCCTTGCAGATTTAAACTATAAACGCAACGTGTAAAATGTTGGTGTACGTATATAGCTAGTTAATTTAAGAGTCTTTAAGAGTAATTAATAATAGTTTTGTTTTGTGATGATAACTTTCTATTGGCTTACAAGTTTACCGTGCCGATAAAAAATATAAAATCTATAATGGCTTTCAGTGTATACATCACAACATTTATAACTATGGAAAAAACGAAACATCTGAATGGTTCAATCGATTTAAATGATATTAATTATTATTATTTTAAGGTCAAACATTTCAATTAATGCTTAAAACTTATTATGCTGCGTATACTCAATTTGTATTATTCGCATCGATAACTCGTGTAATAGTGAGCTGAAACTCAGCAGTATAATTCCTCGATTCCGATTAAATGTATATAATTAATCGCTTGTTATACATTTTTTCCGTCGAAATTGTAATCTTTTAAAAAATATCCGATTTTAATGGTCCCCATTAAAATAATGTATTCATATTACGATTACACGGTCGCGCGACAATTCTACGAACGTGCGCCGCGTGTTTATTTGCATTTAGGAATAATATACATATTATATTCATTAATACCGATCCGCGTTTTTCGGCGTTACGTACAGTTGTGTTTACGTTCGCGTAGTAATATTATTAGGTAATGTGTTAGTCGTGTTCGCGAGCTTAAAAACAATCTACCTACTATAACGGCATCGCGTTAAAAAAATAAACTCCCGTGCTTGCCCCTTCGAATCGATTCGGTATTGGAATTTATTGAAGTACATCCTGTGATGGGAAGACAAGAATACGCGGTCTCGTATTAATTTTGTTAACTGAGTGTTTTTTTTTTCACGCGCGTCCATCCTTATCGTCAGAATGTAATATTTTTGCTTGGGTAATTTTTATTCTTTATGACGCCGCGCCGCGCGTATAGGTAGAATAACACTGGTATGTCGTCATCGTACGAAATAAATATACGCTCATGTTTTACTATACTACGTATATATTATTATTTATAGTGTATTTTCGATCTGTCAATGTTTTCGGGGGATGAAAATCGGTACGAAGATGAATATACTTAAATTGTAAAAAATAACAAAACAATAAACTGTCACCACCTTTATACACCCCATTGGCCCCTTCCATACATTCGAAGGGTGACAAATATTCAAAACGTGTTATTGTCAGATATATTTAATCCAATTTATATGTATATAAACCGCATCAAACTTTCAATAATCTTTAAAATACAAATAGGATATATATAACGAAGCAATGCGTGAACATAACGCGTAAGTACACGATATACATTTGAAACATCTGATAGTAATAACTATATTATTCAATATTGCTGAAAACTATAATAATGAATTGACACGTCGTGACAAATCGCGTGTAGGTAGATAACTCGGTAAAAACTGCACCAACCGTATGTAAAAACTGCACCAACCGTATGTAGTAGGTTACCGTGCGCGTACAGTTTCAAGTTTCAATCACTAAACGCGTATTTTCTGTTCTCTCGTTACTTGCACTCGAACTATTGTCTAAAAACACGACAACGATTAAATAATAATACCCGTAGACGTATGTTGCGCATTCGCGCGTTTTTCGATTTCGGTACAGTCCGTTTTGAGTCACACGACCCATATAAACAATACGTATCGACGCGTTTTAGCAACAGTGCGTGTACTGTGTCGTCTCTCGATCCTAACGGTCGAGTTCAAGTGCCATGTAAAACGTGCGCATGACTCATACTTTTTTGCGCTCTCATCGTTTCCTACATCACAAACGGTTAGGATTGTATCGTTATTAAGAGTTCCCGAGAACGTTTTATAAATACACATTTCACTGATCAGTGAACGACTCTTGTGTTTGGACATCGTCGTTACATTATAAACTCGTATTTTCTTCGTTAGACACAATTTTTAGTGTGTATAATATACCATATCTATATTAGTGGCATGTCCAAAAAAAATTTCCTGGGGCGGTTCAATATTTTTTTTAAATGATTATATTTTATTAACTTATGATTAATAAAATAATGATATTGTAATAAAATTATTTGAATATTTAGCAACAATTTTCGGGGAAAATACTGATAGATCTTTATCATCGGTCATTCCAGTGATATGGTGAACGTATATGGTCAGCGGCAAACGCCATATATTTTAGTACCCGTCCCACACCACCAATTTCATGGCTTTGTGCTCATAAATGTATGTTTCGGGATTTTGTAGGTGTAACTTTGCAAACATCAGTACATTTTAAAACAATATGGATAGGTAATTAATAAAACGTTCAAGTATACCTGTAGAATAAATCTTACTAAATCTCAACCTTGCCGCGCCTATCGACATATTAAAAAGCCCTTCGCCGTGCCACAAAAATCGGCCGTATTGCTCAATATTCTTTTGGAACTGCGCTCATACATTTGACTCTCCCGGTGAGCGCGTGAACTCATGTCTACGAATTATGAAACTAACTGATCGTTTTCTGGTTATTACAGGACGAAACGAGTTGATCGCCAGGTATATAAAACTTCGCACCGGCAAGACACGGACGCGGAAACAAGTCAGTTCTCACATCCAAGTGTTGGCACGTCGCAAGCTGCGAGAAATCCAAGCCAAACTCAAAGTGGTGAGTACCGACCGCCCGAAGGCTGCAGCTCATTTCGATATCATAATATACATATATATTTATTTAAACTCTTATCATCTTATATATATGTATATATAACTACGAAATAAATAACTTCGAGTGTACACAATGATGTCTAAACCAAACGTTTCGTATACAAATCAAATACTATACCTATACATTTACAGTAGAAACCGTTTATAACGACGAGTAACCGATCTTCTCGTGGACGTAAATAGCCAATAGGACGACTCGGGAGGGCTTATTTCTTCTAGAGCCGTCTTAAACCCTACCTTAAGATATGTACATATTGGATGGAAAACAAAGACTCTATTTGTTCTTGAAACCTTTCGGACTCGAGAGCCCCCTATATGCATTTGAGGACCTTATTTACTTCCACGCATGGCGTCCTACACGATACGCACAGGGACCATCGTGTTTTAGACCAGAAGATGTTGGTCGTGTTGTTATAAACGGGTTCCGCTGCGTATGTGTATAATATCAAATCATCACTTTGCGTAGATATTGGTTTTATTTTTATTTTTTTTGTAATTATTATCTTATATATACTAGTGGAATCAGTATTGTTTATTTAAGTGTGTTAGAGGTAGAGTGTAACGTGTGTTGTGGGGCTGTAGGTGGTACCCACGGAGCACGCGGCCAAGGAGAAGGCGTTGCAGACCATGTCGGCAATGTCCAGCGCGCAGATCGTGTCGGCGTCAGCAACGGTCGCAGCCATACACACCAAGGGACTAGCCAGCCTGGCGTCATATCCACCCGGCGCGCCGCCCCCGCCGGTGAGTACGCTGCAAACGCTCCCAACGCACGCTACCTCTTGTATTTACGTTCGCTTGTCTAGTAGCTTGTTTGTTCACGGGCCACGCGTATACAGCTTGTGCGCCACGTCCTTCCCCGCCGTACGACCGCCACCGTTTAACGTTTTGTTTTCCGTAATTTTCTGTTACAGTTTTGGCAGCCGGGACTGCAGCCGGGCACGTCGCAAGAGTAAGTATTATACGCAACACCAAGCACGCGGCGGCACTACGTTGGCACGACCATTATTTCCTGGGGGCTTGAAGTGGGTGGATAGGTGGGGGACACAAGAATACTCGATTCACAGCTCTTAAAAAGCGCACCCCCTGCTTAACATTTCTGTACGAAAAGTTCACTGGAACGCTCAGCTGTTTGGTCAAAATAATCGCCCACATTAAAAATAACTAATTAGTTATTGATGTTTATATAACAATTTTTAAAAAAGATATGAATTATTTTTTAACTACCAATCAACTTAGACAAGATTTATTTCCGAGAAACAGTGTATTACAAATGGATAACTATCTCATATTAATCATAGATTATATTATATTATACATGTAACTAATTAGCCGGGCCGGATCTAGGTGGGAGGGAAGTTGGGGATTTATCCGCGGGCGTATTTTTAAGGTTTTACATTTTTGATTTTTAAGTGAAAATCGTTTAAATTATTCGTAGTAAATAATTTATTGGTCTATAGTGTATTGCGAACGGCTTTATAAATGGTTGGTACTCACACTACTGTGTGAATGTGCTTGACTTTTCGTAAAAAAAAAAATACCTTTTCTGATAATTTACCTGAAACGGGCGTACATTTTTTGTTTTCCCCGGGTGTTAAAAAGCTTAGATCCAGCCCTGCTAATTAGTAATTGTATACATACGTACGTGGAACGCTCAAAATGATAAGGGATCACAGCCCCCCACCTATTTGTTTCCACTTAAAGCCTTGATATTTCCTCCCCCTCTAAGTAGTGTCTAATGGGTTTTTCCATTTGTCTTCCGCAGCGTTAAGCCGTTCGCCCAAGGGTACCCGAGCAGTGGATCAACCAGCCTAAAACCTCCGTCCACTGCCGTGTCGTCCGAAATCCAACCACCCAGCGTCCCACCATGGGACGGTAGAGCGATCGCTACGCATAAGTTACGTTTGGTCGAGTTCTCCGCGTTCATGGAACACCAACGAGAACCGGAAATCGTAAGTTCCTCCCCACCCCTCTTTTTGCACATAATATGATCATTATTCTTCGCAGTATCAGAAACATCTTTTCGTACACATCGGAGGACCCGTCAGCTATTCGGATCCTTTATTAGAAGTGAGTATTGTGCTGCATTTTTTTTTCTAGTACTTCTCTCCTGTGTACAATGTCTGATCTTTCATTCCGTTTTAGTCTGTGGATGTCCGACAGATTTATGATAAATTTCCGGAGAAAAAAGGAGGCCTCAAAGAGTTGTACGACAAAGGTCCCCAAAACGCATTTTTCCTCGTCAAGTTCTGGGCAGATCTCAATTCGAACATTCACGACGAAGCTGGTGCCTTCTACGGTGTCACTAGCCAGTAAGTTCCCAAAACCTGTACTGCAGTGGTGGTATCAGGTATGTCATCGGTAAGACTTTACTAATTTTCCGTTCTTTATCTCCCTCCTAGATACGAAAGCTCTGAAAATATGTCCATAACGTGTTCAACCAAAGTCTGTTCGTTTGGCAAACAAGTCGTAGAGAAAGTCGAGACGGAGTACGCCCGATTCGAGAACGGTCGATTTATCTTCCGCATACACAGGTCGCCCATGTGCGAGTATATGATCAATTTCATTCACAAGCTCAAACATTTGCCCGAGAAATACATGATGAACTCGGTGCTGGAAAATTTCACCATACTACAGGTACGTCCTTGTTATACTTGATTAATCTTTCATCAGCCAAACGGTGTGTCTGACCGCCGCCCCGCCGGTTTTGTGTGTCCCCGCAGGTGGTTACCAACCGAGAGACCCACGAGACTTTACTTTGTACCGCGTACGTCTTTGAAGTATCCACGTCGGAACACGGCGCACAGCACCATATGTACAGGCTGGTCAAAGACTAAGGGGGTGTGTACCGATGAATATATATTATATTATACATACATTTATATTATAAACTATCAGAAGTAAGTTGATCGGTGCTGTTCGGTTGTTTCAGTCATACACACGCCTCCTTTCCTCGTCGCGGGTAAACAACACGACCACCTTCCCAAACGACGAACGTGTCCCTCCCCGCTCTCCAACCCTACCCCCACCCAATCGATAGTTTTATTTTGTTTGTAACTACACCCAATACCAAAATACTCCCTCTATATATTTAATACGTATAGGTAATGTTTACCTAATCAGATGAATTATTATTATTATTGCTATTATTATTATTATTATTATTATAAATATATTGTTCTTGTCGCTTTGTCGATGACTTGTATGAACGAGAGAATCAGTATCGTCTACCTGACATATATTTTAGATTATTGTGTACTTTTTTTTGTATCCCTTTGATTTTTACCATTTTTTTCTTTTTTCTTTTATTATTTTATCTGCGCTAATTTATTATTAGTTCATTATGTTTTGTGTTAATATTATTGCGAAAGGCTTCATAATCTATATACTGACGTGCAAACAATCGACTCATTGCTTACACAACACAAGGCATGTTAATATTATTGTGTACGAAATTATAAGACCGAGATTTTTAGGGTTTTAAATTAATTTGAAAATTATAACATATTTTGTACTTAAAATTTTGGTCGACTGAATCCTGTTGCAATCCTTATTGAATGTTGTAAAAATTGTGTAATTTTGTAGATTAATTTGTATATTATAAATATATATTATATTATTTTTTAACGTAAACAACCGTGAAACAAACTTTACAAAAAATTAAACAACAAAATAATAATAATAACAAACCCACGTTTTTAAGATAATAATCATGTAGGAAGTTAATTTATAAATAAACTATAAATATGTATTTTAATACCTTCTTTTTTTTTTTTGTTCCCATGATTTATTAGTTTTATTACATTGTAAAATCATACTTAGAAATGATTTCATTTGATCTCTGGGTTTTTCCTCAAACGATCCGTTTGAAAACTAAGCAAAAAAAATAATAATATATAATATTACATTTTTATTTATATTTTATTGAAATTTTATTTGGAAAAGAAATGTTCGAGATATTTTTATTATTTTATTTTATACCTTTTTTCACTTTATACTATTATTATGTAGAACATGCTCCCGGAATCAAGCTTTCACGCATATATGCATAAAATAAAAATTAACTTTTACTAAAATGTTACCAAAAACGAAAAAACATCGAGTCGCATATTAAAAATAATATTAACTTATAATATAATTATAAATTCACGATTCTCAATGTCCAAGTGAGTCGAAAAACCAAAATGAAAATCTACTTAATGAAAGTAAACGATAATTACATGAAATCAATGATAAATATTTTATATATTATAATTATGTGTATTGTGAAATTATTATACTGGTTTACTGTTGACAGCTATTATCAGTATTTTTTTTTTTTTTCAATGTATGTAAGCATATTATTTTATGTTAATGTGCAATGTTATAAAAGTTTAATAATTATTTTGTATATTTTATATTTTATTTATACATATTTTAACTTTTAAGTTAAACTATTTTTTTTTTAATTATAATTTCTTTTTTTTAAAAAAAAAAAACTAATAATTTTTTTTGTGTCCATTAGTCCAAATGTGTGCAAGTGTACAAAAGCTTCCTGAAATCGCCTTTGTACACTTTTTTTTTGAAATGAATAAAAAAAATTATTTATTTTTTTGATAAAAATTGCTATTTAAATTATTTTCCAAACCATTTAGTATACTCATATTCAAAGATTTGTATTCATTTTCAGCATGTTTTTCCACATTTGAAAACTACATCATTTCAATAGATGATACAGTTATTTTGTTTTGTAAAAGAACCAGGTTTGATGTAATAGAACAATATTAATTTCCTTATTGAACATGGCCAAAACAGCTCGTACGGAAACCAAACTATACTAAAACAAAATAACTTTTATCCTGCCAATATAGGACAATAATTGTTCTTTAAACAAACTCCATGTTTACATAGATATTAAATAAATATATTTGTTTACATGCATATGTTATATAAAATGTAAACACACTGGGGACGAAAACTTTTTAATTTTGTTTTTTTTTAACTATTTACACCACATAATCATACCAATTTGTACACAAATACAGTTAAATATTTCAGAGACACTTGTCTCTATACTTGAGCACTTTAAGTCTACAGGTACAAATGTTAATTGAATAAATCGTAAAGAAAAACCACGATGCAATTATATATATATAAGACCAATCTTACAGTCACCCTGTTATTTATTAATTAAATACATATAAAGTTCTTGGGTAGCATATTACACAAAATAAACAATATACAATAACAAATAAACAATCATTGTGGTGTATTGTCACAGACAAAAGTTTTCAGTTTTCCCTAAACATGTTGACTGGTAAGTGGTAGGTAATTCTAAGTCTTAATTATCTCTTAAATTAATCAGTTCACATTTCTCATTGACAGATTATAATTTTATATAAAAAAGAAGGGTTTAAATTACATTTCAACGTTAAATCATATCGTACTATTAACAAAACCATTCATACATAATACTTATTTTACTGGCCGATGTTATCTTCTCCTTCTAGCATACGCCAAATAATATGTCCGTATTTATCTTCATTATTTCCATAATCATCGCTTTCCAAACTAGTTATAGATGAATCTGAATCTATAGCAGCGCTCAATTTTGGTAAAAATTGTGAAGTATCTGGTTCTTCTTTAACATCAGATATTTCCTCATTTTTGTAGCCTACTTCTCTCTCTGAAAATTAACAATATGTAATTATAATATAATAAAATTATTATTCTAAAGAGACAATGTACATACTTTTATTCTTTTTCAATAATTTAAGTTTCTTTTTCGGATTACAGTAAAGTGAAGCTGGTTCATTTGAGTTTGGTGTTTTTGAAATTACAACCATATCCTCCAGAATGCTTTCATTTTTACCTGGGAACGCTGTTGTTTTTCTATTTTTATAACGAAGTTGTTTGAAATCTTTTTGCTCATCATTGTTGCTGTGATGAGTTTCTCCATTCAAATTATTTTTAGCATTATCTATTTCTTTTAATGATTTTGTTAGATTTGCTTTAAATTCTGGGATGACATTTTCACCCAAACACAAATTGCTCAATTTATTTAAGTATGTTGATTCGTTGCGCATTTGATGCTCAATCATTAGTGCTTTATTAAGAAAATCATAGTTTGTACGTTCTTCATATTCATTTGTAAAATACTTGTCAGCAGTACGGCCCAAATGTTTGCGGACCTCAACCCTTGGATAGTTGGCCTGCAAAAGCAGTTGCATTATAATAATAAATGAATTAATATAATTAATACAGGTATAGATTAAATAGACAAAGTTAAAAAACAGAAGAACTTACTTCCAAACAAGGATTGATCGCAGTTGCTGTAATTTTTATTCTTTTTTTTAAATCCAAATCATAGAAACAATAAGCTGGATGTGGTAGGCCATTAATAAGACATGTGTCGACCAAATTTTTAGTGTTTAAATAGTCTTCAGGGGTCAATTTCACATTTATTAAATATAATTTCAATGGCTGAGTTTTATAGAGTGAGAACAATAAGTAAACAGCACCAATTCGAGCTGCTTGTGAAGCAGATCGCAAGAACTTAGATGCCACAGCAAGAGAATCTTGCGCAATTGTAATGTAATGGTGTGGAGATACGTATACTTGCTTCTCTTTTTTCTTGGGATTTGCATAAATTTGGTGGAAATGTGTAGAGCTGAAGATATCTAAAAATGAATTGTACGTCAATACTTTTGATTTGATGAACAAATCAATCAGGTTGAATGAATCAATGAACAAGTTTGAATAGTGGAGGCGAAGTTCTTTAGACACTTTTATAAAAGTAATTTGATGGTTCTGCTTCTTTTTTGGTAAATTACATAGAATGTCTATGTTATCTTGGTCATCATCGGAGCTCAAATATGAATATTCAAAATCTGTCATTTTTAAAGGCACCTAAGAAATCAAAGTACTCGTTATAAGGCAAGTCACGTAATTAAAGATACATTTAATTATTTTCATTCTTATTAACAAATTAATTGTAAAAAATATGCGCGTGTGTTGTATGCTACACAACAGTATAACGTTTTTTTTTCCCATAATAATATAATATCATAACATAACGTGCAACCTGAGTTGCTCCATGACAATACCATAACACCATACAACAGTAACAATACGTCTATCAACGTCAAGTCTGTTTTACGTTATTGTTCTTTAATGTTACTTGTTAATAAGTTAATATCAGTTACGATTAATGCTTATAATTGATTGTAATTAATAAAATGTAAACAAAATACAACGGTCATAACAATTATATCGAGTGATATGGTTGGTGGTTAGCTGTATTGCTACAAAAGGTTTTTAACTGTGGGCCAGCAGCAAGAGCCAATCAAAATATGACTACTTACTCGGATATTGGTCACGAAGGTCGGTGGATATGTGGATGCGACGAATCGAAAATTATATTTTTTCTGTAACAATAATTGGCCCTAATGAAAGACTGAAATTGATTTAGCCACTTTGTTTTAGGAAAATACTCAGACCAATCTAACTTCAAATCGGAAGAAGAAAACCCCAAGCTCGCGGTAACATGAAAACCGAACGGACCGTACGTCGACATGCAGCCACGATGAGTCGAACGCGTTATGACGTAGCCTAGATATCCAAAAATATTGTCAACGTAATTGCGTTTGAAACGATTCTCACGCACAACTCGCTACGATTATCGATTCCGCGCGAAAAGTCCTTCCAGCGCAAACCAGAACTTGAGAATTATTGATCGGTTAACAATATTATTAACTGTGAAAAAAAGAACCGGCCACCGTATTAATTATTTTGAACGTTCTACGTACTTCAAACAAGGAGCGCGGCTAACTGCCGACTGCTGAAGCTCGGAATAGGTAAAAAAGCGTAAATTGTTATGTCAATAATTATGAACCCTCAACAGCACGCCGGTCTTAAAGATATCCTGTGGAGTGTGGGCTCAACAGACATGTTATTTAACATCACAAAATACAATGATAGATAAAAACTGATAAGGAAGGCAATCGCACGATTATATATACAAAATCCCGTTCAAAACACTCATTGCGGAGCCATCAGGAACTGGCGCTGTGCTGCGCTCTAGTGACGAAATACAAATAAATTAGAAATCGCATTATTTTAATTTACAAAGTCGGTTCTTTAATTTTAAATTTTAACAGTTCGTTCGTTATTTTTATTGTTCATTTTTTTTTCCTGAAAAGTATTAAACTTATACCTACTCGTATATACATTGATGGTTTTTTTAATACATTACCTTAAGTTATAGTTTTATTTAAGCATTGTTTTAAAAAAAAATCTACTATAATCGCTATGACAGACTATCAACTATTAACTTGGCAGTGTAGAACAAAAGCCAAATCAACTAAATCGACTATAACAATTCAGGGGCGTAGCCAGTAGGTAGGCCCGGGCCTACCCAGATTTTCTCTAAAAAGAAAAAGAAGTATTTCAACAATGAGAACAATGAAAACATACCCCAGGTCAACTATAAAAATTCCTATGCTAAACGATTTGACGTTAATTTCCATAGAAAGGGAAATAAGTGAGCTATTTATTGATAATCCATCGGCTGTTGTTGATCAGTAAGAAATACTATCATAAAGAAAAGAATATAGAATTTTGACTTTGAAAATATGTTATAAATGGACAATACGTATAATATGTTGTAAGTTTAGAGTATAGTAATTAATAATTATAAAAAAATTATCTTGTATTCTGATAAATAAAAATTTCAAACTTTGCCTTAAGTTATCAATGATTAATAAAAGTAATCTTTGATAACTTTGAAATTTTAGGAGGCCAATACCAAAATTGGGATTAGTCTCCACTTCCGTCTAACAGTAGCAGGTTTATGTGGGCCTACCCAAAAAAAATTTATAGCTACGCTCCTGCTATAATTCATATTATTATAATATAGTAAGTACCTTTACTTTATAAATATTACATACCATGGTAGGTATAAAATATGTAAAATATATTGTTCTACGAGAGTACAAAGAGTTATTGATTATAATAATTTTTAAATCTTTCAGATATAAATTAAATAATAATAATAAATAATGACATATTTTATTATGAGAACCCAAATAAAATATTTATTATTTATGTCATAAATTAATTAATTACTAGCAGGACTGAGGACACTGTATAAGTATGTAAACTTTTTACCTCGCCACATTTACAGCTTTCAACAAGAGTCAAGACCATGCATATACCTATAACACAATATGTATCTATAGCTATGATCATGGTTATATTGATGTGGCTGTGATCAAGGCTAATATAAAAATATTTCTCGCCAATAATTAATTTTTTTATTGTTTGTTGCTTAACATTTCATACATTGTTTAAATTTTGTTTCTGCTTTGTAAGTTATAACAACTTACAATATTTTATCATGGCCAACTGTTGTATAAAATATACCTATAATGATAACTATTTTTAGTCCCCAAAAATTACGAAGATAAAAGTGAGAGCCGGTATTAAAAATATCACTAAACAAATAGTTATATCCGTTATAGGCTATGTGCTTCTCATTTGAAAGAAAATGACATTAAAACTACTTGAGAATCTAAGACTGACATAAATAAATACACAGTAAGATTTTAGTTCTATGTCTAAACCATTTAATCAAATGTTCAATATTTAATTTATTTTTCAAAAATATTTGTACATAAATCTGTCAGAACTCTGAAGGTTCCCAAACTTATGGATGGAGCAATTCCATCAATTAATTGTAAGGATGAAGGTTATCAAATTGAAATCAAACGAAGAAAGGTAATAGTTATTATTTAAGTTTATAGTTAAAAATTTCTCGGATTGATCATGACTTGTGTAAAAATATATTGAGACATAAATACTTAGTACATTTACCAAATCATTGGTTTATTAATGTTTTATTGACATTTATGATAAATAAAACGTAACAACAATAGTATACATTTTTTATATTAGACGACAATACAACAATTTGTGAAATATATATTTTATAAGAAATCACAATTTTTGTTCAGATTGAACCATTTTTGATATATTTTCCCAAAATTTCATTCTAGAACTATTTAATATTCCGTCAACCATACATATATCATCTCCGTCTAATGATAAATATTTTGGTTTGTCTAAACTTGTGTGGTTCCATTCAAAACTTAAATCCAATGAATTAGGATTTCTAAATATCAGAAAAAATAACCAATGTTTTATTATTTATAATATGATTCATATATATAAAAAAAATGTAAGCATTTTTAAATTTAGTTAATTTTTTACATACCCAGTTTTTGCAAAGTTGGACCATAGCTTACTTAGCGTTCTACACATCCTCAGCTCTGGGGAGTTAGCGTTTGGTATATATCCAATTATTTGTCCAAAAAATAAATAGTTTAATTCATCTGCATGACATGCACCTATGAATTGAGTAATTAAATGTATGTTTTTTGGATGCCAACATTAGTACAACTAAAGGCTCAAACCATTATTATAAATTATCTAATAAAATACTTTGCACAATTATAATAGAATTTCATAAGGATAAGATTTGGCACAAAGCATTTCACTATTCATATGAATAATTAAAATACCTAATCATAAATTATTGTTATATTACTATCTAAATAAGCACAAAACATTTTTAACATATTAACAAAAATAAACTTACCTTTTAATGATTTTAATTTTGGTCTGAAATCAGAAAGAACTCTTTTGCAGACGTTTATTTTTCCGTCAAATTTAAACTCATAATTATAAACTGGTGTGACATTGTAAAGAAGATGGTTAAATCCATGATAGAAGTCTTTTGAAAAAAAAGCATCACTATACAACTGTAGTCAAAAAAAATAAATACAATAAAAATTAAATATGACTATAATAATTGGTTTAAAAAAAAATTAAAAAATACATAAGTAAGTGATGATACATTTACCGAAACCTAAGTAGATACTAAATGTATATCTTGAAGAAAAAAATTAATACATTTTACTTACATGACAATTATTTTCTAATTTAGTTGTTCCACATTCCGGGTTACCTTCATCAAAATAAAAGCTCTTCACTTTATTTATAACTTCTTCACTGTATTTATTTTCAAATAAATCATTTATCTCTTCAGTTGTACTAATAAGTTTTTTTAAATTAGGTTCTGAAATTAAATGTATAATAACAATAAATTTTGTTTACTGTGGAATTAAATTCATTCCTTGTTTCACTCAGAATCTTAAAAAATATTTATGCCAAACAGTTATTTTCTAAAAAAAAATCCAATTTTTTGTATTGTCAAATTGCAAGCCCACATGCAATTAAGTAGTTTAATTAAAAAATAATTATTGGATTTAAAAAAAAAATTAAGTTAGAACTAGTTTAGTTAATTTTTATTATAGATAAATTTATGAAATATTATTTTGTTAACCATACCTAATTTTATAGTGTTAATAATGTAAATAAAATTAATAAAATGTTAATAACTAAAAAAATGGCCATTCGGTTTTACAGTTATAAAAATAATAATTTACCTCCAAATGCAATCATCCCTTCCAAATTGTTGATCCCACTAATGATAGGTACAGGTGAGACAGATTTGGCCAAAATTTCAGGATGAGCTGGTAAAAATCTATCAGTAACAATTGGGTTACTTTCAATAGATGGAACAAATTCATAATTTCGAAAATCGGTGACGCCCTTTAAAATAAAAATTAAAAAATTAAAAACTTATTTGAACATTTAATTAAAAAAAAACTGTTTAAAATAATTAAGTATCCATTTAAGACCCAATAGCAGCAACAGTATCTATTCAGAAAAACTATTAAACGATATGAGCTATAACATAACTATAGAAATAGCAAACTTTACAGAAAATTTATGAATAAATATTATTTATCTTAAAATTATAAAAAAAAATATTCTGCTAAATAAAAAGTCTTAAACTTTTATTTGAATTTTTTAATTATAATATCCATCTAAACCAGTTAGTATTATTCCATTATTAAAATCTCAGATAGTATGAATATTATTTAAGGTATATTTATATTGATAAAGCATATAACTATGAATATTATTTAAGGTATATTTATATTGATAAAGCATATAACTATGAATATTATTTAAGGTATATTTATATTGATAAAGCATATAACTATACTAGTATAACTGTACATTTGTTTATGATAACTTAAAATATTTTTAATACAATTAATAATAAATAATAATAAGTTTTTTGGTAAACATGTTTCTTAAATAAATATTTTCTTTTAAAATCTAAGTGTAATAATAGTGATATAAATCTACAATACTCACATCTATTTTAGTCAATTTTACTATAACAGAAGCTGGAAGTGTTAGTAAATATTGTATTATAGCTTCAGGGTCCTGTTGTTGACACCCTAACTTTCTGGCTAAATTTAAAGCTGATTCTCTAGGGTTTTCATTTAATGCCCAGGAATTAAAAATACAGCCACTTTGCATAATAGCCTTTTGAAATAATCCTACACTTAAAAAATAATATTGTATAGTATAATCATTTTCAATAGTAAGGTTTTATTTTAAAACTTAAAATAGCAGTATTCCAAATTTAAGTACTCCAATTTTACAATTTGAAATTAAATAGTTACAATATTTTAATAAATCAACATTTAAATTTATACTAATTAAAAAACTACACACCACAAATAATTTTAAGAATGGTGGAATGCGCAAAGCGCAAATATGTGTAAATCATTTTAAAATAATTTTTCTTAAATTTATTAAGACAAAATTAATTATTTCAATAACTTTTTTTTTTTAATTATACAAATAAATATTTTTTTCAATTATATGCTGATAGGCATAATTAAAATATATAAAATAAAATAAAGTAATATTTTTTTTTTATTTATAAGCCAATTGAAAACTAACCTGTAGACCTTTGAGACAATGTATGACAATGAACCGATGCTGATCCTGCACTTTCTCCAAAGATAGTAATATTTTCAGCATCACCTCCAAATGATGATATATTTGATTTTACCCATTTTATTGCTAACAATTGATCTTTTAAGCCCATATTGCCGGGACATTCTTCAATATCCAAGTTTAGAAATCCTTAAAATAAAATCCACAAACAATTTTATTCAAAATACTTTTAATATAAATTTTTTTTTATTTTAGTATCATAAATTATATTTAAATCATAGTTAAATCACCTAGGACATTTAGACGATAGTTGATTGTGACAACAATAACGTTTTCATCAATCAAATAATCTGGTGAGTACAATTCAGGTGATGAAGTTCCATTATTAAATGCACCTCCATGTATAAATATCATAACAGCTTTTTTTTCATTTAATTCATCCTAGTAAATAATAACTCAACAATTAATTAAAATCAATAAGTTGTAGATAATACTACCTGTATGTGTGTTTACAACCTGAGGTACGAATACATTTAAAAACAAACAGTCTTCACTTCCAGAAATTTGGTTGGTCAAGAAAGAATACTGCATACACATATTTCCAGGCGTAAATGCATTGAAAACTCCAGACCATCCAGGATGTTTAACAGGAGGCTAATACAAAATCAGTACTTAAAAACTTGTAAGTATCTCATCAAAGGAGACATAAGTTTGTGAATAGTGCAAATTAAACAGTAAACATGTAAGCTTCTTAGTTTTCATGCAATTACTATATGTAATTATTATTTATTCTTGTTATACAGATTTACAAGTATATAATTAAAATATGATTAGAGGCAGTTAAATGTATTCAATCTATTTTGACAAATAGAAGTATTTTCATTACTCACCTTGAATCTCAGAAAGTGAACTGGTGGTTGAGCGTACGGTATACCCAAAAAACTGACATAAGGTTTATTTGATACTTTTGTGTTGTAGTGAAGTCCTCTTAAAGTACCTTGCTCAATGGTGATAGTAGTTTTCTTCCGAGGCTTAGAAAAAAACGACAACATTAACTATTGATACTTAGTTTTAATTTTTATGTAATAATATTTCTAAGATTGTGAAGAGTACAGATGCTTTTTATTATTTTAAAAATTAAATTTAAATATGTTATTTAAATCAGTTAATCCAATGTTCTTTATCATCCAAAACAATATTTAAACGGTAAAGGTTGTATGACTAGTAGGCAGTGGCGTAGCCAGGGGGGGTTTTGGGTGTTGTAACTCCCCATGGATTTTCAAGCATTATTTTGTATTTTCATATTTTTTAAATTATTATTCATTCCGTGAATGCACGGCAGTCATTAGTAGATGACCAATGGTGACCAATCATAGAGCAGTGGTCATTTTGTGTTGTTTCGTTGCCTATAACGATGCATATTATCACGGTGCGATTGTTACATGAAAAATAGTGCATTTTCGTCTCGAATATTAGTGAATGTGCGTGACTTTCGTACACAACATCATATTGCACCCTGATGACGTCCTAAATAAATTAGCATCAACAACAAGAAAAATACGGTAATGTAATGTAATTAAAATATTTTATGATTTTAAATTTTATATAAAGTATAATAAAATAAAAAATATTTTTTATGTATACTTCCTATTGTATAGACCTGAACGGTAAACCCCCCCCCCCATTGAAAAATCCTGGCTACGCCACTGCTAGTAGGTAGTAAATACTACCTATCATTCCCACGATAGGATATTGGGGTGTTGAAGGAGTTAAGGTTGGTTAAAACACAAAAAGTCTACTAAAAATGATAAAACTTATGGTATTCTAGTTTCGAAATTATTCTACGGGACGAAATCGAAATCCCACCGATATTTTACACGACGTGTTGGCGAACTATAATTAATATGAAGACGACCATTTGGATATTTCCGTGGTTGGTTGGTACGGCACCCAGTAACTGTAATTAGGATGAAACTATCAGTTTTCGCGTTTTGAATAAATCAATAATTGTAATAATAGTATAATCTAATATATAAATGTGAAAATGAAAACATTTGAGTGATATGTTCTCGGAAACTACTGAACCGATCGTTATGATTTTTTTTTTAAATTGAAGAGCTCATTGCGGAGAAGGTTTATGGCATTTGATCGATTCTCTAACTTTAAAAACAAAGGAGTTATCAACTATCATAAATAATGACATGTTACGTAGACTTAGTGGGTAAATAAAATGTATTTGTTGATTCGTGGGTTACCTTGGTAACCAAAGAATTATATCTCAAGATACAAGAGTTGTTGCCAGGCGATTTAGTGTCATACAAATCAATTGATACAATTTGCGATGCGAACGAAGCTGTAAAGAGTTTTTGAAACCATTGGATTTGCCAGGCACGCTACCGCTCTATCTACAACTGAAAGTTGTATCAGTATCCGGTTTTTCATAATTAAGTACTTAAATTTGTCTTATTTTTGTGTGTGTTATGCCAGCAAGACGCAAAGAGGCCAATTTGAGCCGTCGAATAAATGCGGCTACAAACAAGAGACACAGAATAGCGCAAAGAACGGAAGAACAAATGCAATCCGATGATATGAATGTGCGTGTGAGTATGGCGCAATTTTGTGAATTTCAACCATAGAGGCACGAGCTGAACACAATGAACAACGACGATTGGAGCAAAGACTAGCGCACCGTTTTGTTAAAAGTTGTTATATATTTATACCCATATCCTATCTATTTCTGTCTTACTTTCTTCCTTCTGCCTTTAAGATTAAAAGACCTTTATTTTTACTGACTTATGCAATATTGCATTTCAAGTAATTCATCCATTCCATAGACCGTTGTGAGAGTGAACAATCGTATTGTGAATACTGCCCTGTACTGTTTTTGTTATTACAAATTATTGTATACATTTATAATTTTAATAATCCAAATAAATTGTTTTCGTGGGCAATGGCAATGGCATGTAAAGGTATGGGCAATGGCCTAGATAATTCGGGTCATATACTTGCCAGTGATCATAACCCCCTTCGAAAGCTGTAAATCTGATCGATGTTAAAGGATTCGGATAGAACCTGATATACTTCAGAATATAATCTATGTTGGTGATCTATAATTTCGATTGGAACACACCATGTTTTTCACACGGACAATTATACGTACGGCATGCTCTTGAGTGGGTAAACCATCCAGTTTGTATTAGCTAAAGATGGGATAACAAAAAATATTGTTCACGCTATAGCATTAAGAAATTGATATTGTTTTTTAGTGTTACTGTCGTAATTAATTATTAATGATATATATAATTTTGAGGAATAAATTATGATAAATTTCAAAAATTAATGTTTGGTGTTTTTTTTTTTATATTCCCTCATCGTTCACAGCGCTCCATGCCTCTTTCACTCATTTACCACATCCTTACACACTTACAATAAGTCAGTTATATTTTTTCTACACTATAAATTCCCTAGAAATAATTTATATGGCAAAACAATGTTTGCCGGGTCAGCTAGTATTATATAAAGCCGTAAAGGTGCACGTGGTAGACGGAATTAAAAAAGGACTGGTTATCCTATTCCTAACAGTTTACTGATTTATTTGGATGGGCTCTAGTATAGATAGTTTAAACTTTAAAGCAACAAATTGAAGATACTGCACCGCAGTCAACGGTTAGGTGGAAATGGAATTAAAATCATGATAAGGGTGGAGGGGCTAGATCCTAGATAGCCGACGCACTAATCGAGCACCGATGCAAGATCTGTGAAGGAAAAAAATGACCGGTAGACGTGTTAATCGAATAAGAGTCCACTCAGTTCGATACGGTTAAGTGAGGGTTGTAAAACAATTTTAAAAATTTAAGTATGTTCAAGAAAAATGCATTTTAATAAATACGTATAAGTACACCATTGATTTTCCACTATGCTGTAAAGGTTATTTTGTGAAATTAATAGTTATTTATGTTTTATTCTCTTGTTATGCTTATCAAAAGCATTTCTTTAGGTATACCTAAGTCTACTTAACCAGGCACATTTTTTTAATCGATTTTCACGCTGCCCACGAAACTGCAAAAAACAGTTGCCGATCGCATTTAGTTTGGAAGTTATAGACGTTTAAAGATCACGCATATTCGCTTACAATTTAAAAAAACCAAGTTCCAATGTGTCGAGAAAAAAATGCAAAACATCTATTTGGAATGCAAGGGTTGAACTCGGGACCACCTGAATTGCACGGTAATTAATTTCCATTAGCCTACCAACTGCAGTATTCAATCACTTGTTGCACATGATGTATTTAATCATATTATGTACCTACGGATTTTCATCGGAAATTCGTAGTTATCAAAATTGTACAATTCAAAAACTAAATGATTATCCGGGAGCACTGACCCAAGCCCGTGCGTAGTACCGTTGCATAATGCCCGGCCTTTGAACGTCTATAAGACCTATAACTTCCAAACCAAGTGCGAGCGGCAGATTTCGTGATCAACGTGAAAAGTCCAAACGAATAGAATGAATAAAAACGCGTCTGGAAAAGTAGGTTTGTTCCTGGATTCATTCTATAATACTGTCCAGCGGACCGTGAGAAATATTCGACCTAGTGATTAATTTAAGTATTATAATTAATAATTATGTGTTATAGGGTTGAACTCCGAAGAGCTATCCGCCGCCGATCGGAATAGTTTTTTATTCGCGATTCATTCGCATAAACATTGATTTTATTAAACACAATAATAATAAAATATTATTGATAAAAAATTTAATTTATTAATACATTTATATTTATACATAGATATACAACGGATAAAAATAAATAATTTAGTCTTTATTGAATTTATTATAATATTATGTATGTAATTTAGGTATTACTGTTGAAAAAAAATAGTGCTATAGCTGTGTAAGCTACGTTGTATGCCTTACCACGACGGTTCTGGACAAGAAGCCGGTTAGCTTGTTGAACATGAAGACGGCCGCGAGACGACACAGGACGAGCGACTCCCTGAACTTCGACATGACCCGGTGTAGTTATAATACAATAATATATAATATAGATATGTATGATATCACGGGACGCGGACTGTTGTCATGGGCTTAACGATTAATTGAGAGACACAAGTGACTGGTGAACATTTTTAATTTTACCGAAAAGGAAAGAACAGACGATGAACTGATTGAAGACTGAAGAAACATTCACGGGTGAGAGGGTTCACTCGAGATCGATTCTGTTCTGTGATAATAACATGGCCTCTGAATGTTATTAATTAATTTTTAAAGTTTTGTTTTTTCTTATTATAAATTATAACACACAAATATATTTATATATATTATGCATTTGTATCCAATTTTGATGCCGGATTTAGCTAATGTTAATTCGTTATTTTAATTATAGTCGTTCCTCGAGATCAATAATTATTGATAAGACAATGATAAGCTGATGATAAGGTAATTTATATACATCATGTTGCTGATAAGCAAGTGTTATGTTTTAGGAATGAATCGACTCTAACGACCCATTCTCAAAGATCGTTAATAAAAGAAAACGAGATTATTTATGTATACAGCGAAGGTGCAAAACTAAATTTTTCGGAAGTTATAGCGAATTAATGGCCATGTACATAGTGCTCGGAGCAACACATATTTTCGTAATACTGCAGCACTCGAGATTATGAATATAATTTTAGTAGAGTCTCGTGTATTCCTGATTATTAAAATAATTTTTTAAATTTTTTTACATCGACTGGGTACCGACTACATTAGACATTGGTCCACCGGTAAATTGACGGACTACGCAACAGTGGTGGATCCACTAATTAATCAAGAGATGGGGGAGGTAGGTAATGAAAATTTATCTACTACCGAATTCAGTTTTGTTGAATTGGGCAGCACAAACCGACATCAATGCTAATATTTGTACAGATTTTTAATTTTAAGCGTGACACGACCAAGTCCCTGGAGTACCTAACAGTTTATCGGTTTAATTAATTTGCGTAGTATGATATTGTTAAACGTAACATAGAATGTCTATTCTGATTTCTAGTCATTTCGCAAGCCTTTGACGTGGCTATTGTGAATTGAATATTGTGGACGTACAGCAAAAGTATAAAAGTAGAACGAGTCTTTTTTTTTTAAGAAAATGTTGTATTTAAACTCGGGCAAATTCAAGGAAGGATCACCGAAATATTTTCTCTGTCCAGTACTATAAACAGTTTTTTGAAAAAAAAAACAGTGTCTTGGCCGTCGATATCGCACCTGTGTAACTTTTAGCGCTTGTACCTGTTTACAGGCCAATAAGAAAGTTTTTAAAATGAATTTATTGTGTTTTATCTACTAAAAATCTGTACGAAATAGTATAGTTAATTTTATGATAAAATAGCAGTAATCGGTATTGATTATAAATGTATCGTTATGAGTGTGTGACTGCAGTCTGATGGATTGTAATTATAATAATATACTTCATATTTACAGGTAACTGATCATAATCGGGCCATTGGGTCATATTACATTCGCAACGAATAAAATATCCAATGTTAATTAACACCGAGGCAATTTTTTACCGTCAAAATGTTTCGCTGTTATTTTCAATCAATTTTGATTTGCAATCGAGTTCATATGTTATCGTGCTTTGATAAAAAATATCAATTTTCACAACACGCTTTATTATTATACAGCTAATGTAAACGATAAATGTGTTAAAAAATACGAATGACCTACCTACTTTTATACGCAGTGGTGTAATTTTGACCGTAGGAAATAAGGATAGATCCACTTGGAGCTTTTTTTGTTCATTAACAATTACATTTTTATTTTACCTCCAGTACCTGAACAATTTGTACAGTCGTTTTTGGCAATTCATGGGCCCTCGAACACACAAGTTTAGTGACCTTTATTAGATGTAAACATTTTTTTTTTTGTTCAATGTCGTTATTATTTAATTTAATTCAATTTCAAACTTAATATATTTTCATATAAAATTTAATATAATATACATTTTTTTTTTTCTAAAGAACATTATTCATAAGACTGAGAGTAAATTATTCTGACAGAACAAATCGAAATAATAGTGATAGACAAAGTTTTTTAAAAATTAGTTATAACAACTTTATCAAGTGCATACTTTATTTAACGAATTGCAATAAATTAAGTTCATTGAAATTCGGGTATCCAGCGATTTAACTGCATATTGCATATAATCTCAATTGGACAAACCCGGGAATTTTGTTGTAAATTTAATTATTTACAATATTATTATAGTGTGAATATTGAATCTTATAAAAAAATATATAAATAAATATTATTATTTATTTTTTATCAAAGCATCGGAAAATAACTTTTAACGTGTATCACCGTTGGCGATACGGGTGACTATAATTTTTTTTACAGTAGTTTGAACAAGTGACCAGATCAATGTACTATTGTCGAAATAAAATATAATAATAACGTGATAATTGTTGCCGAGGTTTCGAATGCCAGTACCCTCGGCGTGAGATTTCGATTTTTTAAATTTGATATTATGTATTCATGCTGTTTTCACATTCTAAAAAAAAAATAATAAGATATACAGCAGTACACATAATATGAGTATACAAGTTGTAGTCCTAGTCATTTTAAAAACTTTAATGTATCGTAATCGAAAATTGAATAATTGGTTTCACAATTAAAGTAAATTTAAGATAATAATATAGAAAAGGGTAATGGTATGCGGTAATTATATTGACTGTTGTAATAAATTAGAATAAATTAGATAATTAGATGTACAACAGAAACGTTCGTCAAAACGATAATACGGCCCAGCTATCATTCATAACGCATCGTATCATGCGCGTAGATAATTTCCATATTATTATGTTATAAATGCCCAAGTATCAATGTTCCATCTTAAAACGTCAAATCCGTTACCCAATTTACCTATCTAATTCGTACCGATTTATTTAACAGCCAGTAATAATTCTGAGCACGCTTACCCTCTCCAAAACACCGCTGATATTTGCTTTAATTGTGAATCCTATGATGCGATTTTCGATTACCGATTTACAAATTTTTAATTTCATATCAACTTCAACCACAATATATTACACGTTAATCTTATAGAAATTCAAAATGTTCCCATTCGGTTAAGGCAGCGGTTCCCAAACTGTGCTCCGCTCCCAAGGGCTCCGCGTTCGTTATACCACAAAAATTTAATAATTTTTGTAGATTTCAATAATAAACAATATTTTCTCCAGTTCTTTTAAAACTATTGTTTCCTTTATTCATAAATATAATTTTATTTTGACTCCCGTATGCATACAGTTCGTGTTAATTATGCTTCACAGAACACAGGCAAATGCAAATTAACGTTAAATATTTCTCGGGGCACCACGAGAAATTTCTCCTTAAAAAAAGGCTCCGAGGCTGAAAAAGTTTGGGGACCGCTGGGTTAAGGGGTAAATGGGCGACAATACTAATGTAACTGTAAAGTGGAACCCCTCCGTCCGTCAGTTTAACTGTGCCAAGACTTATACGTGATGTATGCATCGAGATATCGCAATGAGTCACCCTGTACACGGGTATTGTAATATTTATACATTACGACCGAACGATGATGCATTGACGCCACACCCGTGTGCGTTGTCTCCGTCTGTTGCCGCAGATAAGCCGAAACAATTATTTTATCTAATCTGTGGTCTTGACTATCGACGAACGTACAACACGCATATTGCACAAACGTGGCGAATTGCGTTCAGCAGCAGTTCAAATGCTTGTTAGCTTTGATATTAGCATTGACTATCGAATAAACATTCTTTAATCAACGATATTGGTAACGGTAAGCTGACCGAGTACATAATATTCATCTTGTTCACCTTTCCGACGACTTTGTTATTCTGCACACCAATGGTTCTCAACCTTTTCTGAGTCATCGACCCCTTTAAGGTATAAATTATAGCTTTGGACCCCCCCCGCACCCCTTCGAAAAGGAAAACATTTAATTTCGGTTATAATTTTAAAATTTTTATTTTCCAAACAGCGTTACTGTCGTCATCTAACTATTACACCACAAAATTACAGATTTTTTGTAGCCAAATAATTACTTGTAAAATGTAATTTTCGTGTGTTATTTGAATAACCATTTCAGAGCCATTTCCCCGACCCCCGAGTTACCATCTACGGACCCTTAGGGGTTAAGAAACCCCGCTGTACACTGTTAACTGTCATACCTATCGGCTATTATCAAACATAACCTAATATGAACTGTCCATTGTTGGTGGGTTTTTTTTAAATTTTTTTTTTTACTATATTCTAATTGTTGACCATACTATGAATTCTTTCATGTTGTGATATTTCACGTACCCATAACTCCATAACTCGCCTAAGAATACAGTCGAATTAGCTGATAGCGATATTCGAGGTACCTAGAGAATAGGATAGTAACGGCCGAATTTCGGTGTAACCGGATTGCAAAAAACAAATCTTGATTATTATGAAAATCGATTTGGTTGACAAATTATTTTTATTATTTCTTATTATATCTTAAACCTATATTATTATTTATACACGATAATGTTGGTCATGTAGATCCCGAGGTAAATTTATAAATGCACCTTGAAGTCAACCGAACTTTATTTCATTGAAGAAACCAGAAGTAGGTAGTACCTTATGACAATGTTATTATCACATCAAACGCAATCATAGAACCGAACGGCACCGAGTACAACGTAAACTCGAAACTCAAAATACCGTACACCACTCTAAGTTGTTAGATCCAAAAGGGGACGCGATCTTCCTTTCGCCCCCCCACCCTTAAATACACCCTTGGTAGAAATGCATTTATTGGCAAAATAAAATGGGAGAAATGAGAGAAAACAATATTGTTAATTTACAAGAGTGCACTCCGTTCTGTGTTATTTTTTTCTGTTTTAGTGAAATTGATCACTCTTATAATATTTTCTAAATTCTGCGTAATATTAAATTTCACAGATCTCAACTTCAAATTTAGAGGCTGATTTAAGTTGTTTATTTATTTCAACATTTATGTTTTTGGATATTGTGATAGACAAATATAAATACATTTCATTTCAAAATGGCATTGTTACATCCGGATTGTATTTGCGACCGATATCGTTAGGCATACTCGCATACTATATACAAATAAGAAATTAATTAGAAATAGGACCAATCACATTACTGTCAATAGTTTTATCCGGGATTACGTTATATCGCCGTAATTAGAGGATTCGCCTGTATGTAATGTTGTACTAATGTTACGAACATAGTTTTAATATTGTAATTTTATCACTGAACATTTTCATAGTGAATTTGTTCAAACTTTTTTTTATTTTAAATTGTTTTGGTCCCATCTCTGAATTTTTGTTTAAAATTAAAGATCGCCCTGCTGGTATATACGTTTCTTATGGCTCTATTGAAATGGATCCGGAGATCAACACAATGTCGGTCCGATGAGTGTTTGTAAATTGTAAGATGAAAAATCTATAGGTCGTTGATATTATACCGATTTGAGGTTGATTTTCGTTTGTTTACCCTTTTTGAGAACTATACATGATTTGAACAGGCAAGGTACCATCCGGTCTTAGTTAGTACGAAGGACCACACCAATACACTATTATTTCTCGGAATAAAACACAAGTAATTACTATTAATGCGACTAAGATTTCGGAAGCCGGTTGGTTAGGTTAGCCTAATTAATACACATTCAAATTGGTAATGCCCGACGCCTCAAAACGCGCAGATAAGCAACCGGATGAGCACGTTCGTACGTGCACCGATATGAAAGGGAACGAGCTTGACAACTGCAAAGGCAATATTCCCCAAACGGAATTGGAAAACAATATTCGCACGGTAGTGCAGGTGGTATAATTTGTGGACTAGGTGGAAATCTGGTGTCGGTCCGGACCATAAAACGGTCGAATATGGTTGTTGGCGAACATATCGATTTATGACGACCGATGACCGTGCATAGGTAGGTGCCGTGATACCGAAAAACACTGATCTATCAGGGGCGTAGCCAGTAGGCCCGGGCCTACCCAGATTTTCTCTAAAAAGAAAAAGAAGTATTTCAACAACGATAAGAATGAAAACATACCTCAGGTCAACTGTAAAAATTCCTAGGCTAAACGATTTGACATTAATTTCCATAGAAAGGGAAATAAGTGAGCAATTTATTGATAATCCATCGGCTGTTGTTGATGAGTTTGCTATCGTAAAGGAAAGAAGATAGAATTTTGACTTTGAAAATACGTTGTAAGTTACGAGTATACTTATTAATAATTACAAAAAAGTTATCTTGTAAGACACTCTTGTATTCAAATAAATAAAAATCGCAAACTTTGATTATTAATAAAAATAACCATTGATAACTTTGAAATTATAAGAGGCCAATACCGAAATTGGGATTAGTCCCCACTTCCGTCTAACAGTGGAAGGTTTATGTGGGCCTACCCAAAAAAAATTCATAGCTACGCCCCTGTGATCTATACTTTGATTGTGTTTGATGCGATTAAGAAAAATATGATAACGATTATTCGTTGCAGCAATGGCGGACAGAAAAGTCGGAAAACGTATTGTACGACAACAACAGAAAACGGCCAACGACGAAGTACGGTAGCGTGTGTCACATCAAAGACGATGACCATTGACCGCGAACGCGATTAGTTGGCCGACGCGAAGGAGCCGACACAGATATACGGTCTGGTCGCCGTGTGTGGCGTGTGCACTGTTGTACACGGTTTGAACACAAATAATGTTGATCGCCCTTGATTTCTGTAATTATTACGAGGCGCATACCGCTGCAGTTATTCGTTCCGAATGAAATATCTTCTAATCTATACGACGAATATTACATAACCACAAGACAAATTATTATCCAATTAAATACGTATGCTATATTTTTTAATTACAATACAGTGACATTTTTCAATAAGGCTTACAATCAATGATACGATAACACTTTTGTCTTTTTGCTTCTGCGGTACGTACGGTCGTTATTTCATCGGTATTATATTGTAATGTGGTTGATTCCGTGATACGATCATTACGATGGAACTATCGAAGTCGAAACCGAAGCGAACGGTCTCGGTTTCAGTAATAATCCGTTTGCTTTGAACAAAAACAAAACAATCGTGATACCATTCGATTTAGGTAACTATTTTCAACGTGAAAAACACATTATGACTCTTTTACATTTGTATTTACAATTTTCGCACGCCCCAACAAAATTAAATGTATATTTTACTTTTTTATACGCATCACGTAGCTTTATTAATTATGACAAACCACGGTTTTCTCTTCAGATCCAACCATCTCCGATATTTCGTCCCAAAATCTTACCCTAGAACCGAGCAACAGTTCGTTAACCATGCACGTATCATCGCCGTCTAGCGATAAATATTTTGGATCGTCCGCGCTCGTACTATTCCATGTGATACTTAAATCCGGCGAATTTGGGTTCCTGCAATCACAATGTGTCAACGCCGTGCAGAACGCGAGACCCTTAATAATACGTACCCCGTTTGAGCGAAATTGGCCCACAATTTGCTCATCGTTTTACACATTCTGGATTCCGGGGAATTGGCCTTGGGCGCGTACCCGAATAATTGTCCGTAGAACAAATAATTTAGTTCGTCCGCGTGACACGCACCTGGTTATTTTGATTATATTATTATTAGTGATTACAAAATTATGTCATGTCTTACATGTAAAACGTGCGAAAGTTTTCAGAACCTAGTTTAAAATGTACAATAAATTTAGTTACCTTTTAATGACTTTCGTAGTGCTGGTCTTGAATTAAAGATAAGATGCTTGCAAAGATTTATCTCTCCGTCAAACTTAAATTCGTAACTGTAAACCGGAGTATCGCCGTCTTTCAGGAGATATTCATAGCTGCCATGAAAGTCTTTGTTAAAATATGCGTCACTGTACATCTATTATGGCAAAAATAAATAATATCATTTAAATTAATTGTACTCTGTAATAATAATTAGTAATAGTAATAGTAATTTATAGCACTAAAACAGACAATCAATCGGAAAAATCATTGGTAAAACGCATATTTAATTTCGACGCTAAATAGTGTCTTCCTCATAACGATTAACTTAAAATGTCAGCGACTTAAAAATTGAAAACATATATATTATTATAGATAAAACAGAATACAAACATATTTAAAAAATAAGAAAAACATGTACTTATTTCAATATAACTTATCAATGATAGAATTAACAGTTATCGATGAACCTGATGCTGAATGAGTAAAATATACTTACGTGACATATGTTTTCCAATCTAGTTATTTCGCACTCCATATTAACTCCTTCGAAATAGAATGTTTTAATTTTATTAATAATTTCTTCATTGTATTGGTTTTTAAAAAATTTGTAGATTTCGTCGGATTTGTGAAAATCGACAAATTTCTTCATATTATGTTCTACAAGTAAGAATAACAGTGTTTATATATACGTAATTATATAATATATATTATGATATGATGTACGCATGAATTAATATTTTAATAAAAATAATAAATAGGTATTATTGGTCGTCGATTGTGCCATTGAAAAGTATATTAACACACGTATATAAGTGACCAGTTTTATAGTATTTTAAGTGCAGGGCTAATACATTCGTATATATTTTCATTTTCCTCGAACTAGTTGTACTAAGTGCGTTTTAATAATTAATTAATAAGAATAATAAATAATACCGAAAATTTACCTACAAAAAGTATTAATCCTTCCATTTGATTAATTCCTGTAATCATTGGTACTCGAGTAGCCGAGCTGACTAAAGTCTGAGGATGAGCTGGTAAAAATGGATCGGTAACTGCGGCACTTTCAACAGTAGGAACAAATTGGAAATCTGGAAACTGTTCGTCGCCCTATAAAAAACAACGAAAAAAATCAAACAAAGTACTGATTATGTATATTTAATCAATATTGTTATTTGTAAATCATACGGTTATTTAAGACACAAACATTGGAAAAATATTAATTAAGTTTTCTCTTGTAATATTAGGCAAAATTATCAGACTGTAATTGAAATATTTTTTCACATAATTCTTATTTTCAGTTACCATACAAATTTTTCCACAAGTAAAAATAGAAATAATTGTGAAGTGGTCAATAACTCTACACGAAGCATTAATTTACGAACCCCAAATTTAGAACCCTTGACTAAATCAATGGCAGACACGTTTAGTAAATATTGTATTATTTCTTTAGGGTCGTCTTTTAAACATCCCACATTTTTGGCAAATTTAAAGGCAGATTCTCTGTGATTTTCGTCTAAAGCCCACGAATTAAAAATACATCCGCTCTGCATGATGGCTTTTTGAAATAATCCTGTAAAAAAAAAAACAACATGACGAATTTTGAAAGTAAATACAATGTATCATCAACGACATAAATGCGGATATAAACGAAAATATTGTTCCATCGACGCATTGTAATTCATTAAATCACGTAATAAATATGTAAATAAATACACCGAAAATGTAGTCCACAGCAGCAATGATCGCCTACGTAATGCCGTTGTGTTTTTAATTCGAATTCAAGAAATATTTTGTCCACCGGGAAAGTATTCAAGATAGAATCATGTGGTATTTAAAATAGTTAAAAAATAATGGATGGTATCAGTATTACTCTGAACTAAAATTTATAAGATATGCAAATACGTAGACTGAAACGCGATTTCTAACATTTTTATGCGTTATTCAACCTAAGTCAAGTGATCTAAGTAAGCTGGTTGACCTAACCTGAGCTTTAGTTGATTAGCAAAATATAATTAGATAGTAATGACCGGCTAAGACTCACCCTTGGATTGTGGAGATAATAAATGACAGTGTACAGATGCTGATCCCGCGCTTTCGCCGAAAATAGTTATATTGTCAGCATCGCCTCCGAACGCGGGTATGTTTGCCTTGACCCACTTAATAGCAAACAGTTGGTCTTTTAAGCCCATATTGCCAGGACATTCGTCAATGTCCAAGTTCAGAAATCCTGCGCATAACACATAAATATATATGTCTGTAATGTGTGAATAACATGGTGTTTCGAAGTTATAAATCGTATCGCATAAACATTTATGAGTCACAAGCAATTAAGGGCAGTTTGTAACAGGTTACGTTTACGTAGTAACATTGTGTAGGGCACGCAAGCTTACCCAGGACGTTCAAACGGTAATTGATCGTGACCACGATTACATTTTCGTCGAGCAGATAATCAGGGCAGTACTGGTTTAGCGATGATGATCCAAAGTTAAACGCCCCTCCGTGTATGAACAGCATTACGGCTAGTTTTTCGTTCAGTTCGTCCTGCAGGCATCACACGTGATAATAAAAATGAATTCACAACTAAGCCGGTAACAATTTGGTTTTTAAATAGGTATGGTAATATGTAAGTTATTTACAACCTGCGGGACGAATATGTTTAGATACAAACAGTTTTCACTTCCAACAATTCTATTTGTTAATATATCGAACTGCAGGCATTTGTCCCCTTCTGAAAAAGCATTTAAGACACCGGACCACCCAGGATGTTTGACAGGAGGCTAAAATGGAATGAAAAAATAACATTTCAAATCGATCACATTGTTATATTGTAAAGCTGTACGGTTTACAAGTATGTATTGACAACGAAATCGTTTAATTTCGGTTTAATTAATTTTTATTATTGTTTAGCCCAAAACCCTTGACTAATATCTGGTTATGTATACTAATAAAATACGTATGACTGATTTTTACCTTAAATCGTAAATCGTCAACTGGCGGCTTAGCGTACGGTACGCCCAGAAAACAGACATACGGTTTATACGACAGTTTCGTGTTGTACTGAAGTCCCTGCAGAGTACCTTGATCAATGGTCACCTTCACTTTATTTCTAGGCTGGAAAAACAAATACAAACCGTTTCATTTTAATCTCGCTAAAACTATACGCGTAAATACCACACGTTACGGTTTGTACGTTGTGCATAAAATGATTCATATATGCGCAAATGTAAGATCCACTTCTTCGCGGAAAAGATTTATTCTTATTAAAAACGATTTATACACGTTATGTTTTTCGAATTTATAAAAGTATTTTTTAGGCGTGCGCAAGTCCAAAATAGTCTCGGAACACGAGGTTTTAAATTTAGGGCCGTGGTCAGATGTCTGGATATAGTATAGCATAGCATATAAATTTAATATTTTTTTCAGGAAAACACCAGATTTTTCTCGTGATTACTTATCCCATTGCGTTGTTCTCGTTTTGCCCTCTCTGGCTGGCCGTTGTTTAACTCAAAAAATGCCCTCCCTCCAAAAGCTCTCGGCGGCTCGCAACCCTTCCCCTTATCCCCGTTTCTCCTCGGCACAACGATTGTCTCTCGTCATCTGGTTCTAGCGAGATCCCGAAGAACCGTGGCAGGTGCAGGACGAACGTTCAACCAGTACATTATTAGACGTAACTAGGGCTAGGATAGTATAAAATTTTTCCTTTTTTCCTCATGATTTACAAGAAATAGCTTTTCAAGCACAAAATGTGATTTAGTCATCAACGAGTTCATGTATGTGGTTTTAATTTTGCATTTCTAGGACTTTTTGGGTTATAGGTCATTTTTTAGCACTTTTATGAAATCTGAGTAACATTTTTGTTATTTTAATACTATTATCATTTAGTATTCAATGATATTGATGATAGCTAAAAATATGTAACAAAAATAATTTCTTAATTAATTTTTATAAAATACCGATTGTTTATCTATGTCATTGGTCTACTGATGATAATAAAACCACTTAAATGGAAAAATAATTTTCGATACCATCACCCAATACCACATAAGTTATGTCTTAATCGTTACATTTAATAGCACGACAGCGATGTAGTAAGTAACTATATCTACGTACAGATTTTTTTCTTTTAGCTCTTTCCCGGTCATTGCTTACCATCGGGACATTTCATAGGTTATTTAAAGGTGATTGAAAGCCTAGCCCTAGACACGACTGTCGCGACACCCCCCCCCCCGTTTCTCACGGTTGAGGGCGCCTCCGATCGCGTCGCGTGGGCATGGTCCGGTACGATAGGCGATGATTATAATACGTGCAATCGTCGAACGTGACGCACCCGCGCGTACACCAAAACGTTACATCCCCTGTGCCATTTAACGCAGTTATTACAACGCAGTTCTGTGTAGTCCAACATTTAAACATTTTATTTACCATTCTTAAATTTTAATTCACTAGCAATATTTTCCCGTGTATTATTTTTAAATTTTGACTTCATGTAGTCGGGATGACTAGTGTCACATGAAACGCTGTATCGTCGAACAGTTTCAATAAGTTTTTCTTCCATCACATCGGGAAAAATCAGAAATGTGTATAAAATAAATTATTTATATGTTTTTTTTACATATAATTTGCAGTAAATTAACTCGCACACGCTCAAATTTTACGACGATACCACTTATTATATTAATGAACGTAATAACCTAACACAATACGCGGTCGCGCAACCCGCAGTTCCATCTTTACCCTATGGGCACGTGGGGCACGTACCCAGGGCCTCCAGCCAGATGGAGGCCCCGAATAATAGATAAATTACAACTTTAAATAGTAAGCTGTAACGTTATAATACGGTACTAAAATAATTCTAAATTCTAGATAAAAAAAAACTTAGGTAAATGGCAATGTTAATACGTTATTTAAATAATACTAAGTGAGGAATTATATCACACTAAGAAGGTAAACGATAAGTTTTTTCAATGCAAGTTGTAACAGTAATATAACATTTCTAATTCTGTAAAATATACATAATTTTTAACAATAAAGTCATCATATTGAATGAGCTTTTTATATTTTTATTCGACTTTTTTTTAGGGACCTACTAAAAGGGCCCCTTAAGCTCCTGGTGCCCATGGGCCCCTGCACAGCCAAAGACGGCTCTAGCAACCCGTACACTATTTTCCCGCCGAGTAGATAAAACAATTAAAAATGTTGAAACACTGCGCGTCACACGTTTGTAGGAAACTGTGTCGCGTACACCGTGCGACGTAGGAGCAGTACTGCGCGGTGCCCTACCCCGCAACGCTCGTCCGTTTTTAAACCAGTAGATCATAAAAACTCCCAATTCGCGCCCGGCCTCGAACGTAACAATAAAACAACCCTCGCGTATGATATATGACGTATAAATGTGTGTGTGTGTGTGTGCATTATCTTACGACGTTCCTGGACAAGAATCCGATCAGCTTGTTGAAAGCGATGTTCGCCACGAAGCCCAGTCTGAAAAACGCTCGCGACAATATCTCCGACATGTCGTACCGCTCCACGTCCGGGTGTTGGCACATTTACGCGTCCGGTGCGCTGCACGTTGTCGTCGCGATACGGTCGCGGTAAGGTCGCGCGCGCGATCGGCACCACCGCGTATACGGTAAGTCGGTAACCGGCGGCGGCGGTCGTACCGAAAATATGTAATAACGCACAATAGCTGGTAACCACCGCGACAACTTAGACAACTTGGACAACTTTACAGTACACGCCGTTCGTTACGCGTCGCGCGGCGTACGCCGAAAGAGTGAGATCGCAGCGGAAAGACAGCGTCGGACCGTCTATGGATGACGCCGCTGTAAATATTATAATAACCGCGGTTATCAAAGAACAATAATTGTACCTACGCGTCGTGCGTCCGGCGATTACGTCGCGAGCGACCGCGTTTATCAGCTATAATTGCGCGCCGCCGACCTGGCGACATTTTACGCCGCGCACCGTCTCGCGCTTTTATGAAACGCTTCGTGTTTGTTTGAATATTTTAATATTATGTTACACGCGCGTTCGCGGTCGCAACATCGAAATCGACGGGCCGCACGAAATGCGCAAAGACAACGCACCACGGACGTCGTAGCAGCGTCGCGCGACGGTATTGCCAATACAGGCGGCGGCCGACGTTTTCAAACGGAGGCTACACATAGTTGTTCGTCTCTCATTTATTAAACTTAAAAACGAATACCTGACCGAGAATTGGAATACCACTCGAGTCCTGATGCCGTCTTACCGGGATCGATAAAACAATTTTAAAAATATGCGTACGGTTAAACGCTATTTTATGATAATAAATCGTGCTGCAGCGTTGTACTGTACAGATCTAACATCGTGTCCGTCGACAACGATCGCTAACAGAAACAGATATAACTGTACAGAAAATATTACACATCCACGCCGCTCCATTAAATCGATGATATGCGTGTTTTTAACACGACCGATATTCAAACTGTCAAGCCATCATTTCTAATAAGTACATTATAATTGGTGATAGGTACCTACGGTTTAAAAAAGATGAAATACATTCCTCGCGCCGTTCAGAATTTAAAAAATGCAACCAACAGCCAATATATACGTAAAGACATACGTGAAAACGTACAAATTTAACTGTGGAAGTATAGAAGAACGCTTGTTTTTGATTTTGAGCGTAACGCAAGGATTTATTACCACGTTTGTGTTTTTTTTAATCTTTTTATTTTTTTGTGTATGTCATCATCATTTTTCCCAGAAATCCTTATACTATCATCAACAGTAGTATAGGTTTCCGATTCCAAATGTTGTCTTGTTAGTGCACTAGCGAGGTCATTTTTTGAATTTCTCAACAGTTTTCCCCCCCAAAAAAAACGGTAACATTTACGGAATGCCAATAGTGATTTCTTTTTTTTTCATTGCAATTCAAAAAGTATTGATCAAAGGGACTTGAAATTTCCCCTAAATATTTATATGGATATATGGACAAATCTATTAATCGGCACACAACTACGATTCCAGAGTTCCCGACAGGCCCACTCGCCTGGGTCAACCTGGCCGCAGTAGAGATTCCTGCCTGTGCCCTGTTTTTATTTTCGGGCCCCTCTTCCACAATATCAAAATATGAATACAATTCGTCACTATATATGACTGTAAAAATATTGCGATTAAATTCTATTATTAGAAGAACTTTCAAAACAATCTGAATTATTCAATAGTCTATATTGGTTTAAACAGGGGCACACCCAGGATTTTTTTTTGGGGAGGGGGCTAATTTAAATTATTTTCAAATATTAATATTATTTATTTTAAAATATGTATAGAAATCTGGGCATGATTTACCTATTAAAATTATCAACATTTTAGGTGCCAACCTTTTTTTTGGGGGGGGGGGCTTAAGTTCGTTACCTCCCCCCCCTCGAGTACATCTCTGGTTTTAAATAGTATACATTATGAATTATTATTATACATGCATCTTTGTTAAATGATAATTTCCAAAGTAGATTTGTTTTTGGAAAAAATGATTGTATATTACACAATTTATTCTATTTTCTTTTGTTACAATACTTTAAAATTTTCACTTCTTTTTCAAGAAAAAAATTAATTTATTTTATCAGAAAATGTTAAATTCAAACGTTGATTAAAAATAGTTTTTTTACTTTTTAATATCATATGAACTGGATTCTATTTTATCAAAATCCTTTTAAATACAAAAAAAATCCATCAATATTGGGTGATTAGTTTAAAATATAAATTTGATCAAAATTGAAACAATATAATTTTTTGATTTTGATAAAAATATCAATAAAACTATCAAAATTGAAAATTGAATTTTTTTAAACTATTTACTGATAGGCTTAAAATAAAAATATTATGTAAATTTGATCTATATTTATATACACAATATGAATCAGTAGCATTAAATATTTAAATATTTTACTAATACTTGATTATTAATACTATGATCAACACATTAATTTGTGTAACTCATGGAGTTTTAATCATAGTATTACGAGGACACCACTTAAGGCAATTATTTGAACTTTTATGATGGTATTACAATATTTTACACAAAGAAAACATAGAAATAAATAATTATAAGACAATTTTTTTTTTTTTAAGTAGTTTACGTTTTTGTTTTATAACAAACTTGTGATGAGTTGTATTAGTCAATTATCTTATCCACTAACTCGGTAAAAGTAAAATAAAAATAATTAAATTTTAATTAGATCTGTGCGGTAATATTATTAAACGGTCACATTATTTTTGTATTCATTGTATCTCACATTATTTCAACAACATATTGACATAATAACACACCTGTAGACAAAATATGTCTGTACAAACAATATAAATATGAAAAAAAAAAAATTACTAGTTCAATTGATATTATTATTCGGTTCACATATAAAAATTAACAAGGAAAAACAATAATAATAATAAATAATAAATAAGTAAACATACTTATACAATTCACATCGATGATAAATAAAAATAATTCATACAAACAATAAATTTGCTGTGACAAAATTATAACACAATACACAGCACATAATATTTGAAAAATTCAAACAATCTATTAACAAATCACAAAACAATGTATGACCGCATTTATTTTACCGTTAGTGCTTATTAGTTTTTTGTAAGATTCACAATTTTTATTATCAAAATAACATGAAAATATAATTGATAAAATTAACGGACAGTAACTTCATATCATATATATATATATATATATATATATATATATATATTAAAATATAATAATTTTAAAGCTATAAGCAGAAACTATTGATATCAGTAATTTACATGAAATTTAAACTAATTATACATGCTAGTATAATTTCTATGTAATATATGCGTTTGCTTTAACACTATTTTGTAGAAATATTCATACTATAATTAAATTTTTTTTTTTATTGAGATTAGTAAAATAATAAATATAAATAAGAAAACAATTCTTAAGAAAAGTATAATTAAAAAAATAATTTTCAATAACTGAAGAAAAACAATACCTACCGGGTTACAAAATATAAAACAATTAAACAATAAAAAAAACATACAAATGTAATTTGCAGTAAGAACAAGTGAAAAATAGGTAAACATTGTTCATATATTAAGTGATGTTAAGTATACAAGTATGGTGTTGCACCATAGTAGCTTCTATGTATGCATTTACCGTAAGCTTCATACCAAAAAAGTACTATTAGTGAATGTGTTTTGTGTGTGTAAGTGTGTTGTGATGAGATGAATACTTCATTGTATTATGGTATCTAAATGTAAATAATATTATGTTTGTTTCAACCGGATTCGGTTTTTTCCTCCTGGTACAATTGGTAACATTTTGAACATAGATGTTTGGTCGCAGCAGACCCAAAGAACTCGCAGTCGTCAGTACGACACTTATCCACCTGTGAACCAGTATCGTAAAATGTGGATTTCGATAGGTACATTGTCGTATCATCATTTGTAGCTGCCTTGACAGGAGTCATTAACCCCACTTTAACATGCGACTCAGAGTCTGCTTCTGTGTAAAAACGAGATTTACCAGCATTATAACGAGGTGTTGTGTCCGCCTGAAACATAAAAAATACATTCAACAATAACAACATAGCAAGCTCAATAGATTAATTTAAATTTTTCATTTCATTCTTGCTTTTAATTATGTTCTAAGTTAATATTAATTATTATACCATCTTATTTTATGAAGTATCCATTTGAAATAACAAGTTCAGAATTAAAAATAACTGCTCAGAAATCATAGATAGAATTTGTCGAATAACCTATTTTCAAATGTCACAAGACAAAGTCATGTGATTAGCTATATACTGAGAAGTCATAATCATAGAAATTTGTTATCTATTTTATGTACTGCAGTATTATTTAACTAATATGACTATATGAGTCTTAATTTCATTATTTATATGAGTCCTTTTTCTGCTCTTCAGGCTTCATCTGAATATGGTTCTGTTATACTTTTAATACTTGGATTTTGGTTAAATAATTAAACTTAAAATACCAGTTTTACATTCTCCCGTTTTTGTAATAACATAAAAAAATATGGGATTTAGGATTTTAGGTCTATAATGGCAACCTGGATCTATTATACATTGAGTATCAAATGTTTAACTATAAAATACAAATAAACTTAATTTTGTCTGAAATCTGTAACAAGTGACTTTACCCAATAATCAAACATTATGTAACCAAGCACCCCTAACTAACTATTGAGGGTGATCAGTATACAAAGAACGCCAGTTTAGTTGAATTATGACATCCAAAATGACATCTTAAATACTACTTATATAAACAGATTATATATACATAATTTAGTTTTCTTAAATAAACATATCATTCAAATAAAAGTTAGATGTAGACTTCTAGTCTTTAAATACATTTAATAATATATCTACTTAGTACTTACATAAGGAGAAAGTTGAAATCGTTCAGCGGCTGTCCTTAAGTAGTTTTTAATCATCACATCATGGTATTCGTGTTTCTTGTCAGAGTTTATTAGTGCACAATACGTATACTTGGGAGTTTGGGGCGATATTGCTGAGAGATTTTTTACAGAATTTGTCCTGGATAATTTAGACTTCAATTTATTACCCACTGAACGCCCAAGACTCCCAAAGAGACCATTTTTTCCGGTTCCATCATTATTACCCTATAACAAATAAGCACGTTTTTCAGTCGCTCTTACAAATTTTTATTTGATTCATTAAAAATACTTGTGGATCAAGTTTCACTATGTCCAAGTAACTATTCAATAATGACAATGAATCTGTAAATGACAGTTCTTGATTTTTATCTGGAGAATGATCGTTTTCACCAGGATCAACAGGAAACTGTATTGGTAAGAGCTCACCATTTGAATCCACTAAAGGTATAGCACCTAAAATCATTTAACCATAAATATTTAACATTTGATGGAAAAAAAATAAAAAAATAAGGGCATACATGAAAGCGTAGAATTTGGTGTTTCCATGGCAACTAACGCTGAAAAATGACCTCCATCATATGCCAATAGTAAGGGGGAGTGATGACAATCACACGGATAACACTCTAATGGCAAATAAATACCTCCAAACTGTATAGGAGCTAAGGCTTCACCATTCATATCCTGTAGATTAAATACATTTAATAGAATCAAATAATATTTCAAATAATATTACAAATTATATAACTAAATTAACAACAGTAAATGAACACACCTTAAGTATAGTATCAGCTATAACAATAATAGGTCTTTTTAGAACATGCGCTAAAGCATAAACGTGAATTTCTTCAAGGCTCTCATAAATGTATCCTTCAGTATCTCCATTTCCACTGTAATTTACAAATATGAATCAAAAAGGAACTAAAAAATTGTAAAAAAATAAAACATGGTAGCAAACCTAGATATGCTCTGTTTCCTCATACGAGGGACAGTAGAAGCCATGTTTACAATTGCATTCCATTCCCTACGCCATTCTTGTTCTGTATACACTAAACCGAATAAAGAATTCATAATAGTTTGTTGACGTTGCCAACGTCGCCAAAGTGAATGGCGAGCAGGACCATTACTCAGGAATGAATGTAAAGCACGTCTTAAATTTAATAAGCGATCATGAAATCCCCAAATACCTAGAAAATACAATAATATTATACAAAACTATACAGCTTAATAAGAAATGTATTAAATAAAAAAAATTATTTTTATGTTATTTAGTAATCTAATTTGAATAATTTATGAGGAATGTTAATTAACATACATTATGTATGACGGTAAAAAAAATATTTTTATTTTACAATTATAATCACAAAGATTATTCACTAATAAAAACACGTAAAGAATTATTACTTTCCTGACAAATATAGACTACTTTTACAATAAGTTATTGTTATACCTAGACCCCTTAAAAATAACAATCAATATATTATAATATATTTTTTTTATTAAATAATTTTATTGTAAAGAAAACATTTATAATACAAGTAAATAATAACATTAATTAAATTTTACAATAAATTATCTACCTCCCTTAAGCATATGCTTGTGATGGTGGTAGAGAGTTACATTATATAATGATAGACACCAATATATAAATTAAATATATAAAATACCTTTTGAGCTTCGAGTTGAATACATAGAATTTGAAGAAAAAAGTAAAAATATTACTATCACAGGGAATTTAAATTGGACATAACAATAAATTTTCTAAATTGAAGATTAAATTGCTTCTTAAACATTATTTTTGCTTTCATTGCACTATTAATACAATATTTTTTTTAACTAACCCAACGAAGCAGCATGTAAAAGACAATTGCCATCACCAGATGTTGAAAGTGGCCAAAGCCTTTGACAAAATCCAGTCCACCAATTTAATCTTGTAGCCTGTTCAAGAGAACTTTGCATTGCTACAGCTATCAAGTCTTTTTCAATGAACATGCGGAAGTTTTCTACAAGATAAGACACATTATATTGTTTATATTATTTGAAAAGGGAAGTTCATTATGGGGTATATATTAAACTTTACCTTCAACTTGTGACAAATCTGGTAAAATAAATGTATAAACAGGAGTTTCCACGATTTGTAATTCATCTTCTGTACTATCAATAAATATTAATTCTGATCTTGCTTGGGAAACTATGTTCACATTGTCAGTGGCATGTGATATACCTCTTTTGAGTGTTTTATCTAAAATAAAAATAAAAATATAAACTACATACATACCATGTGTTCAAAAAATATATATGTATATCAAACAATTTTCAAATCATACTTATTACAGTAAAAGTAATATGACAAGTATATCAAAATAAAAGTTAGAATTAATTAGTATGTAGGAGTTTTTTTTATAATTGACATTAATTGCAAAAAACAAGAACATATTCTGGGGAAGTCACAAACCCATCCCTACAACCTGATATTATATTTACTATGCACTTTTAAAATTATAATATTGAAAGTATTATTAAAATATTAAAAGCCATATTTCCAAATAAAACTATACAAAATATTTTTTTTTATGTATAACTATGATATATGTTTGACAATAATTGCACACAACTTATATTTTAAGACCGGCACAATAGAAATGGATATCTAAGATTGAATACTTTCATTTTAACCTTTAAATCTCTAAATTATTTAATTCCTAGACCTCCCCATCCCACAAAAATGTTGAAAATCTGCGACTGGCAAGAATACATAATATAATACGAAAAAAAAAACTTACATGCATTTGCATCAAATGGTTCATCTTGATGTTTAGGTGGAGTTGTTCCGGTCAACGGTATCAGTATAGCATTTTGGGATAATGAAGTTGTCTCATCCATGAAAGGGACTGCTGTAACGTTACCGTTCTCAAGATCCTCAAAATTGTTACCGTTATGGCCATATAACCCAGAATCTGGTTGGTCGTAATGGCTAGAGCTTTTTCGCTCCACCCTGACCAATAGTGCATTGCTTTCCTCCACGTTGATATCTATTCTAAAAAATAGATACAAGACAGACAAGATAAGTACATAATGCATTTTATATCACATTACTGAATTTAAACGTGTATACTATAATCATTACAATTTGAAAACATTATTGTTTATAAAGCTAATGGACAGAGGAAACAAAAATGTTACACATTTTATGGCTTAAACAGTTTTAATTATACATCAAATGAACAAAATGTAAATGAACAACTAAAAATAAAATTACTGAGCTGCTTAAAAGGAAAATGTAATTTTTTTCCTATTAATTAACTAACCGAAATAGGTATTAAAAATATACGACTAAATTTATATGCTTTATTGAACGTTCACCAATTAGATGTACAGATAATATCAATGAGAGTATTCAATATATTTAATATGGACACACACACACACACACACACACACATACACATTGCAACTACTCGGTAGTTACTATCAACATTCTCTGGTATTTTTAACAGAAATCAAAGCAAGTATTCAGTATACTTAATATGGGTACACAGTATGCACTATACCTACACACACACACACGCTGGTACTTGGTAGTTATTATCGACGGTCTTCGGTAATTTTAACAGAAATCATTCGTAACGATCACGATATTACTTATAGTTATTGTTTGCGAAAACATGCTTTTCGAGTTACGTTCGAATGTGTCGCGTAACCGTGAGCAGTCGCCTTATCGCCGTCTTCATAGCACGCAAATGTCGAGTAAACTCACGTACAAATCGAATCGGAAAATTGGTCGCGCGAATTGAAAACTCAGTCGTCCCACACGACTTGTCGGTCGCCAGGAGCGCGCGAACGTCGTGATAAACGAATAAACGTCATTTGGTGGAGGAAAGAGTGGAACGGGGACTGATAATAATGTTTTCGTCGTCGAGTATTTTTGGGGGCGTCGCACTGTCGCACTGTCGCGTCGGTGCATCGGTCGCAATCCGACGACTGCAACAGCGTGATGAATAAATAATTACCGAGATAAGAGACGATTATCAAACACGGCGGTCAGTTTCGAGCTAAAATCACGGCTTGAAATGTAATGGACCGTATTATATAAATATAGTAATATCGAAGAGAATCAGTCCCGAACGATCCGTCGGATGCCGAGAATTGCCGACGCACCGCAAGTGCGAAAAACGGAAAAGTCTGTTCGGGGACCGTGGGGTAAAAGTAAGGCCGGGCCCCGGGGGACTTCGTAGTAGCCCGACTGGCTCCAATACAACGTACGGCGGCGGTCCTTTTCAACAATATGTATATTATTACGCACCGAGTACTACTCACACACAGTCCGGACGATCGTTTTCAGGACAGCAGAACGCGTTCGGGACGGCCGACGCGCTACACGGTACTACTATAGAGGCGTCTAGGCACTAGGTCACGGTGCGACGGTGCGTAGCGCACACTACGCGGGCACGCTGCGCGCGCGACAGAGCAGCGGGCGTATCGCGCGATCTCAAGGCAAGGCGTGCGTATAAATAACGAGGATAACGACGCGTTTACGTCTGCACTGCTATAGGTGTTCACTGTCGCAACTGTATTACATTATAATGGACGAGAACGTTGCCCGCAAAAATACACGAGTAGGTACGATCACATCTCGAGTGATGACGACCGCAGCGATTCCGGCAAACGAGGCGCGTTTTATTATTATTGTTATCAATATTATTTTAAATACTATTATTATTATGATGATTACTTCTGCGACGAATAGTTCAGGGTGTGTGCGCGGCGCACGGTCCGTCTCCGTCGCAACTCGCACTCGTTAACAACTCGTCGCACCACTAAACCAGTGTCACAGTCCCGCCTGTTCTTGCCCGTCGAGACCGTTTGCCGTTTGGAAATCGTTGCTGGGCGTTTCGCCGAGCGTTATCAAAAGATTTATTATTACGATGCGACCGCAGAATGTTCAGTGTGATACGACCGTGAAAATGATGATTGTAAAAAAAAAAAAAAAGGTAAAACATCCTCCCCCACCCCCGGTCCGCGAGAGACTCGTCTCTTCCAAGACGGCGGCGGCGGTGACTTCTTCGGTCTTCCCACTCGCCATTCCCATAAGCGTAAACCGTTTATCGGAGGAGAATAACGCTGGAAACCGACGCGACGTGCGTGCAAAACGATATTAAAATACATCATGCGCGTGTGGGCGTATTCAAATAGTAAAAATACACATAAGAATGCTTAGGAGACTGAACAGAGTGCACCGTCACACACCTACATATCGTACGTACGTATTGATGTAACGATATAGTTTTGTACACGCGCTTTCGTCTTTCGTCATAATAATTGTAACTCTCGTCGAGAGTCCATGTTTTACGGTCATAATAATATCATCGCTGTTCTCGCGGATTTCGTAACGCCTCCCTCCCCCGTGTGTGCATTACGGTATTGCTCTTATTTTTAGACATATTTTCGTCCTTATTGGTCGTTGCAGTTCTGTTGTTGTTTTGGCTATGGACGGACGGGTGCGTTGTTTTTGCGGTTCCGCCGCTTGAACGTCCCGCGCGCGCGCACTGTGTATCGCGTTGGCCTAGGCTGCCATGCCGACAATTGACCTCTGTAAACAATACGCTCGTTCATCTGACGTGCGAACGGTGTTGTGTTCGCGCTATAGTAATTCGACTGCGGCAATCCGTGCGGTTTCGGGTGTACTCTTTGAGTGCCGTGTCAATATGGTATTTCCCAAGGACTTGGGACGTTTTTATTCGAGAAGTCGGTCTCGCGAAAACCCCACGTGAAAAATAATAACTTTTAGACATTCCCATGATCGCCGATGGCTAACGTTTTAGGCGAAGGCTAGAGAAAAAATCATGTTATTCCATTTATTTGTTCACGCCCCAGTATTGAAGGTGATTATAATCATTAAATTGATCTGAATTGATCATTGCCATGGATATTTTGCCGTTTTGTGGTAGGTACTGGAGCTGCATTAATTCAACACTGCATAATGTATATTCGTCAGCTCTAATCGACAAAGAATTAATACCGTTGTCGGTATACACTACGTTGTTTTGAATTTGAATACCGTGGATGAAAATATATTTACATTACTGGAAACGACGTTCTGGGGCATTGACATCTTTTGGCTATTGGCTTTTACTGTTTCTCAAAAACTGACAAAAAAAAAAAAAATTCGTTTATTAATTTCATATACTTTTGTTTTTTAAATTATTTATTTATTTATGAATTTATTATGGTATTTAGTTAACCCGTTAACCTTGTCAGAATTATTATTAAAAAAAATTAAACTTTTACCTCTGAGATAGGCTTTAAACTTTGAACGATCATATTTGTGACGTTGCCCGAGACGACGACGTACTTCCTACGACCTACGCCATTCGCGATGATTATTGCGTAAACGTCAAAATGTATGCACAAACAATGACGTGGTATGCTCGAGTAACGTTTAACTACGTTAAAATAATGATGATATGTTTAGAGAAAAACATACATCAACTTCAACTGCCAAAACGCTGCCGTTATAGATGATATATGTATTGAGCGTGAGATTATACCCTGAAGGCTTGAAATGTATTATACCCTGAAGGCGTGAAAATATAATTTAATTTATAATTGTAATTGTAGAACGGACTATAGCCGTTTTAATGTTTTTGCTATTATACGCATAAGTCGGAGCCGGGAGCAGTACATATATCGAAACAATTTTATAAGGAAAATTTTCCTTATTATATAATTGTGTTGATTATTGATTGTATTATACATTATGCAATTTAAAATATAAAACGTTACTCGGGATACTCGATATAAAGTACATAAAATATGCAAAGTTTAAATTAAAACTACACGATAATGATACCTGTGGTGATTTCTTTCATTCTTTATTGAATTTTAATACATGGCATTTATGTTAATATGACACTGCATATTTTGTGAGTTGAAAAATGCAATCTAATCGTCCTGAAATCTTATCCGGCGTACAGGTATATATAATTACCCGGATTTCAATGGAAAATGCATCTTTTTTTCGGATGATCTCAGATAAATGCTTTTCAATAACATAATTTGTTTCAGAGTAGCAGAGACTTCAATTACGAAACTTATTTTGCATGTTTTATTGTACAGTACATATTATAATATGTGTTTAGTGTTGACAATGTACAGTGACATACATATATAACAAAATGTTTTCACAAAATCTATATCTGGTTGTTTTTATACTTTGTAGTTGTTCGCCAAACCGAAAATCTAAGAAAAATATATATTTAGTTATTATTATTATTATTGTTCCGTGTTCTATTATCACAGGACTTCAACTTCATCTACCCCTCTATTTGCCAAACATTTTTGTTGCGAGTAAAATTCACAAATTGTTTGGACACAATTCTATATCTATAGTTTGGAAACTAGACTTGAAAATTTCTAAAAGGTTTTTTTTTGGCATGCATCTTATTCATGCGCCAGAACACAATGCAATAGTACTATATAAATGTATACCGCGCAAACACTCCGTTGATTGCATAAATTTAGTTTAAAAAAGAATGCTGAATAATTAATCTAGTGCTCCAATATGTCTTCTAAAACTGACCTCGAGGCCCGAGTACACCTTTTATGCAGTTCTGAAGCGTTTATTATTTTTCAAATTATTTATACATATGATTCATATAGTTCTTCTTCTCCGCAAAGTAAAAAAATCGCTGTACTCGATGTATTATGATGATGTTTTACGGAGAATTATTTTATTGGTATCAAGGAGTGGCTTTGCAAAAAATGAATTTCGAAACGTTTTCAATTATTTATGCGAAAAAGTTGGCACGGGATCGTAATTAAAAAACGCATGTTACGAAAATAATATTTATTATTGATAACAACACAAAGTCATACACAGCGCGATTTTTCAGTATCAGTTTGGGAATTTGGCAGATTAAATACAAAATAAATTTGTATAAAATCGTTGATTACCAAATTACGTAAAAAGTTAATTCATAAATGATATTTGTTAATTTCATGTAATATGAACTATACTATTATTTATTAATAATCATAGTACTTAATAAGTATTTACAAAGCGTGCTTACTGATATAAATCATACTGATCTTATTATACTTGAATGCATGTATTAAAGAAGCCATCCAGTACTTCGGCGGTAGTGGAATTATAAATGTAAAACATAAATTTATATTTTATAATAATATATATTAAAGCCATTATGAAATGATAATGCTTAGTCCTCATTCGTGATATATATTATCATAACGCGTATTATCGCGATAACTCGTTTCAGTCATTTCATAACTCAATAGTCAATCTGCATAATAAATAATTATAATTTTTGTTAAATGTAATTAGAAAAAAAGCCGTATCAGCTGAACCATTTTTATTTTAAAATCATTTTTGTCGCATTTTGAATTAAATTATGTATTTGACATAGGTACAAATAGAGGGGAGTGCTTGGTCCCACCCAATTTTGTCAGTAGCCCACCTAGTTTTTGCACATAATGTTATTCCCGAATTTGATATCTAATTTACCAAAAGTAATGTGCTGTTGTATTTAATATTTTTATAGTTTGAACTTATCAATTTTTTCAATTTTAGGCCCTTATCTATTCAATAAAGACATATGTGAATTATCGATAGTGCAGGTTAATTTAAATTGTCGTATTATTGTAAATTCGTAAACATACGTTTTTTCACACAATTTAAATGCATTAAAGAAGTTGTCGAAAAAAATACATATCCTGATATCCAAACCTTTTTAAACTGTTAAAAGTGGCTTTGTCTATCTCCATAAGTTCAAACACTTGTGTAAGATTTTTCTTTTCAATTAGACAAATAAAATATTGGATAAGATCCTCCATGGAACAAGATCACTTTACATTTTTATCAATTTTCAACATTGAAAGAGATATAACTAACAAATTAAATTTAGGAACCATTTTAAATAAATTTGCAGAAAAAATATAGGAGAATAATGTTTATTTAATTATGCTTTGAAATGAACATTTAAGAGTTATGGACTGTATATTTTATTGATTACATACTTATATCCTTCTTATTTATCCTATTTATAGGTAGTTATAGTTTTTGAAAGACAACATTTTACTTTCAACTAGTAACGACTACATGTAAAAGGACTTATATGCAATATAATTATATAAGTGTCGAAAATTAATACTAGGGCCTAGGGGTGTGGGGGTGAAGCACCCACGGGTCACTGATATCGTTAGAGTTTAGCCCATCCAGAAATAGTGCTCTGGTTGTGCCTGAGAGAATACCAATGGTATTTGAAGTACTATAAAAAAATAATATAGTACGGTACTGCGGTAAAAACTTACAATTTATAAGTATAACCAAGTTAAAAGTTAAACTAATTACGAACTACGAAGTAGTAACTAATAATATATAAATTGACATAATATGTGTATAAAGACTATGATTATCTGTTGTCATATAGGTTTGTCGTGAGCGCGTGAGGCGTTGGTGCAATAATAATAGTAATTAGTAGTAACACATACATGTACAGTATAGATTCTGGTATTATTTTTTTTAGAAAGTGCTATTAAATACTTTATTTTTAATTATTTTCATTGTATAAAAATCTAGGTAAATTTTTTTTGCGCTTTTAAATTATATAATGTTTTTGGGTGTATATGATTTGAACATATTACATATGTAATTTGAATGACACATGTAAAAATCACAGTTTTATTCTTATTATACTCAAATTTATTACGCATAGCCAAAAAATCCAATAACTTACAATTTTCAATTTCAAATTTAAACTAAATTATTTTATTAAATTCCGTATATATTTCATGGTCATTACTCATTACTCATTAATCATTATTAATTTTAATTTAATTACCATATACTTAATTAATAATTATTTAAATTTGGTACACACCATTACTCTAATTTACGTAGGAACATAATACTTTTTTTTTTAAATTGAAAGAGATTTTAAATTGTATGCTGAAGGATTTTAAAATCAAAAACAATGAGAATCTAACTCCATAGTATTTTGAATCAATTTGCCCTTTTGTATTTTCCATCACGTGAAGTTTTATCACTTTAATAAAGTCTGTGATTTTGCTTATTTTTAGTTTGTTGCATTAGGTGTATAATATATTTACATATAACCACGATGTACAGAAGATTTTTTCTACACCACCGTGCATATAACATATTATATGAATTATCAATATAATATGTTACGATTATGGATTAATACCAGGAGGACGGCTACGATTTAGAGAAGACATCTTCTCTACATTGCGATCGTGAGGACGGCCAATGTTAAGATAAGACGGCTAATCACAAGTCTTACCCATAATACAAACGAATAAAATGCATCGTTACCGTTACGATTATATTCATATCGCAGGACACATACCGTAGTGAATTCATATCTGATTCATATACCTATGATTTTCAATCATCGTCAACATCATATTTTTTATAGTTTCAACAATCAACCGATTGGGCTTTTATAAACATTTACTATGACAATCAAATCGTTGTTGGAAACGGTGCATTTTCAGTTTTTCTCTTTTCACTTGACGAATGTGACACTCGGCGTGACGTTTCGGACAAAATTTTGGCATGACCCCAGTGATAATACACATGATATATATTATATATAAATATATAATGATATTTCATGCTTCAAAACGTCTTTTCATTAGGTACATACTACATTAGTTTTATTATCCTGTAGTTACATTTTTATCTTGAGTGCACAAGCGCAGATAAGATAATATTCGTATTTCGTGTGCATATCGAGTGTGTCCGAAATAATTTTGTTTTATCAGCGTAAGCGTTAATAAATTATTTTATGCGTTTAATCGTTAAAATATGTGCATAGTTAAATATGTTAAAGTACAACTATACAGTTATATAGTTTAAATATGGGCATTGATTATTTTTTTAACGTTTAAAAATATGGTTAAACGATTTAATTAAATAATTAAAAAACGAATTTAAATAACAAAATAATTTGTTAATATCTATTATACAATTATTATCATTCATCAGTCATGTATTACTTTTGATTATTTCCATCGTTCGCGAAACGTCAATACTCAATAGTACTGGAACATACCTGTAAGTCGTGAATCGAACGGTGGAAGCGTGCGAGACAGCTAATGAGTAATAAGGACATTTTCAAGGAATTTGAAAATCCCTTACCATATTTTATAATTATAAACGTTGCAACCACATTGGATCATGATGAAGAAAACAAGTTATTATTGCTGCCCCATCCCCTAAAAGCTACTAGAGACAACACTACACGCAATGTAACTAGGTACTTCTTAAATTTCTAAATTTTGGTTTTTTATTGAACACAGCTCGATTAAATCAGTATTATCAATAGTCACATGAATCATATTTTCTTCAGAATTGCTAACACAAGTATTACAATGTAAATAAGACAATAAATAATATTTTAATACTATAATGTATACAAAATATTCTTTGAACTATTAGTCATTATCTGAAAGCGACCAGGCGACCTACGACGAAACGACGGTAATAATTATAAAAATAATTAAAAATTTTTTTTTCTCCACATTTTATTATAACTTTCAGATAATTTCCACGTGAATAATTATTTTTAACAAACAGTTGAATATTTTTAGTTGACATGTTAAAGGGGACGCTTTAAAAGTGCTGTGAGAGATAGAGGAGCCCTTGCGACCTCCCACTTTGAGCCCTGGTTCTGTAGAAGGACTGTTGTAAAAGTTTATTTCGCATATTATAGAACATAATATTCGAAGATATATGTGCTTATCTTATACATGTGGTAAAGCGTGTTTAGGTAAACTTTTTAGTTAGGAGAGAGTAAAAAAATATTTGATTTTTGGTAATTCCTTTTCGCACAGACGTACCTACCTATTTATGTTTGGTAAACTTTTCAAAAATATGAAAATAACATTAACGTCATCTATCAGACGAGAGTTGTACTATAGATTATATTAACCCTTTATTGACCAAACTTCGTAGAAAAATTATATTTCTATTTTTTTTTTTTTTGCATAATTACATTTAAATTGACTTATTTAAACATAAGAATGTTTAACTTTTTTTTTTTGAAAACCCAAATTTGAGTTAGGACTCCGGTACTGTTGGTCAGTTTGTCTTTTTGTTCCTGGTACTAAATTCCAATAGTGTTGTTATTGGTCTATTTAGGTCTTTACTCTTTATATATTATCATAAGGAATAATAATAATAATAATCGGATCACTTCGTTCTTCACATAGATTATTAGATTCATTATATTTATATTTTACATTGAAATCATTTGGACTTGATAGTACTAATAAATTTAAATATTAGTAATTTCCATGATTAAAAAAAATTACTCCGACAACTGACTCATATCGCTGCAATGACTTTCATCATCACATTTCAATGTCCGTGTCAATATCCGAAGGAAAATATTTATTGTTCTAATTTTTTATGAGCCATTTTAATTTTACAATAAGTATATATTATTATCTATACTAATGGTTTTCACCAAGTTACTAAATAAAATAAAAAAAAAAAAAAAGTATATATTATTAATTAATGTGTGTTATAAATAACCAATAGAAAAATAAAATATAAAATATATATTCTAGGTAGGTGTAAATGTATAATATAAAATGAAATCAAAATTCGACAGTAAACAAACGGTTAAACACATAACCATTGATTAAGTATACATGTATACCTAATCAATGACATAACACAGCGATATCAGTAGATAATAGTAATTAGTATTTATGATAAATGATCGTAATTAACGAGTGGACGACAAACGAATAGAACGAAACGTCATGATGAACAGGCCAGATGGTTCTTCTGTGTCCACTGTATTAAATCTCATTTTGTTCACTCTAAAGTCTAAATCATATCGAAATTAATGGAATAAAAATATTTAATAGTGTAGACACTAGACACAATTTCAAACCATTGATTACATATTTAATCAAAATGTATTATACATACAGTGATACCACGGTTGAAAATATATTTTCCAAACTATTTGGTAAACTCCGGCTAAAAGTGATTACTGGTCTTATCACACAACCATTTGTTGTTGTTTCGTACAATCATTTATGGCGGTTTTCGTTATCCGGATACATTTTGTGTAATGTTTGATAAAAGTTAAAAACCAAAAATATAATAACCGAACTTAGAAGTTTCTATTGAAGCATTGAACCGTTTGCTTACAAGTAACAACGTCTCCATCATCCAGTTCAGTATCATCGCATCGCTGTTTTTTACCCACATCCAAGCAGGTAGCGTAGTTTAATCTTTTGACAGTTACGTGTAACATATTATTTTTTTAATATAATTATAACTGCCAAAGACCGTTTTACACTCAAAATTATCCATGTATACTTTATATAAAATATTATGTTTGAATCTTATAGTTTGTTGCTGTTTTCTATAGTTTCCCTTGTTCTAAACTTGATTAAATTGTAATTTTAATTTTTCTTGAAATAATTTGCTTCATTAATCCATATAAGCCAAGTAGATTGAATCATTTAAAATCCATAAATTAAATAATCAAGTAAATGGAGACCAACTTGCATAATAATAACAGGAATTCAAGTAATAGGAACCCATGGTAATTAGGCAACTTGGTATTTGATGATTTATTTAATAGTTTTATTTGTGTTTATTATACGATATAAAGATAAAAAAATGTTTCATTTTGGTTCTTTACATTCTTATGCTTATAAATAGCTCTTAAGTATATGAATTAATGTAAAATAATTTATTTTTTATTTTTAGGTTAACTGGATAAATTAATTTTCATTACCATTTAGATTAATCATTAAATACATCTGCAACCTTCAAAATGAATTTAGAATTGCTTGGTAAGTATCCTGCACTTAAAAATTGATAAAAATTAATTTATTGATTAAAGGGTAAATTGTAAAGTAAAAATTGAATTAATTTTTGTATTTTTTTAGAATCTTTTGGACAAAATTATCCTGAGGTAATTATCATTTTATTTTCTTAATTTAGTAATAATAACTAACTATTCCATTATTCCCTAAATGTTTTTAGTTCTCAATTTTATGTATTAAATTTAGTATTTAATCCCTAATGATCAGGGCTCGGAAGTTGTAGCACTAAATATGTAACTTATTAGCTCATATGCAGTTAAAATCTCCAAATTATGCGCTATAAATAGTAAAAAAAATCAAAAAATATGAATTTAACTTGAAAAAATTATAATTAAAAATTTATTATAAGAAAAATTTGATGTAATTAGTAATTTAATTTACTAATTGCTAATAATACAAATCAATAAAATGTTTAGGTTCATTAACCAACTGGGCTGGTTGAATTATAAGCTGTTTGCAAACATGAAATATTATTCGTTGAGGCCTATTTATTTTAAATTTTTTTTATAATATAACCCAGTAAAATCATTATTTTCAACAAAATGTTATTATATCCTAAATTATGTGAAAATATACCGTAAAATAGCACTAAAAACCTTAAATTATCAAAATACCAATAAAAACCATAAATATGCAAAAAATAGCAAAATAAAATTTTGTGTATGATATCAGATAAGTGTAAAACATATTTGTATCTTACTTCGGATGTTCTAGGATGAACCCAAAATAATATGCATTTGTTAGAACTTCCGAGCCCCGCTAATGATGTATCAATCTCTTGCAAAAATCTAAACTGCTTATATATATTTTAATTTTTATAGGAATTTGACGGAGTTCTTGATAGTATTTCTTTAGCTGTGACATGTGTATTTAATAAATATGGAACACTCTTAGCAGTTGGCTGTAATGATGGTCGTATAGTAATTTGGGATTTCTTAACTAGGGGAATCGCAAAAATCATCACGGCTCACATGCATCCAGTTTGTTCTTTAAGGTAACTATACATTTTTTTTTTTTAAATATATGTTAATATTTTGAACTAACATTATTTATTCGATAAGTTGAAATGTAAATACTTAATACCTTTAAAATATTTTTAATTTTTTAGTTGGTCAAGGAATGGACAGAAATTACTGAGTGCATCCACAGATAATAATGTTTGTACTTGGGACATATTAAGTGGCGAAAGAGAAGAAATGTATAAATTTCCATCGCCTGTGTTAAAAGTTCAATATCATCCAAGAAAAAAAAATCTATTTCTTGTTTGTCCAATGAAACATGCAGCTGTTCTTTTGGATACTGAAGGCAGTCATAAAAAAGTGCCATTAGATGAAGATGTAAGTTAACAATACTGTAATAGTGTAATATTAATTGTAATGAGTTGTTAACCCTATTCCAAGTTAAATCAAATATTGAACTAAAAGTTGTATTAAATTACAGTCTGATTTGATGATAGTTGCTTCATTTGATCGCCGTGGTCAATATATCTATACAGGAAACGCACGTGGTAAAATATTGGTTTTAACTTGTCCTGATCTTGAAGTTAAAGCCTCGTTCAAAGTGTCTACTGGTATGACTGGTATTAAAAGTATTGAATTTGCACGGAGAGGAGAATGTTTCTTACTTAACTGTTCAGATCGTGTTATAAGAGTGTATGATGCTAAACATGTTTTGGCTAATGGCATAGACGGAGATACAGAACCTATTCAAAAACTTCAAGATTTAGTTAACAAGTATGTTGGATTGTTAAAAGTTTAAATGAATTACATTATTACTTTTAATTTTTTTCACTTAAATATTCTGAAGATATTTATAGTATTATAAATTATTATTCTATTATAGAACAATGTGGAAGAAATGTTGTTTTTCCGGAGATGGTGAATATATTTGTGCAGGTTCAGCTAGACAGCATGCATTGTATATATGGGAAAAAAGTATTGGAAATTTAGTAAAAATATTGCACGGAACCAAAGGAGAACTTTTATTAGATGTTGTTGTAAGGATGAAACGTAAATGTTTGTTGTAAAAACTATACTTGTTAAATCAGAACGTATAACATTCTGTTTAGTGGCATCCAGTTCGAGCAATAATAACAAGTATATCTAGTGGTTTAGTGTCAGTGTGGGCCCAAAATCAAGTAGAAAATTGGTCAGCATTTGCACCAGACTTTAAAGAGCTTGATGAAAATGTTGAGTATGAAGAAAGAGAATCTGAATTTGATATGGAAGACGAAGATAAATCCATCACAAAAGATGTGCAGCGATGTGATGAAGATTTTGAGGTTGGTGATATTAAAATGAAGTATACATATTTTAGTTTTATTTTCTTGATTGATATGTTTATAAAAGTTAAATTAAATATCATTCTGTATCAATTCAACTATATTTAGGTTGATGTAGAAAATGCTGAACCCGTTGCAGCATTTTGTAGTTCAGATGAAGAAGTAGCTATTGAAGAACACAAAGAAGCTTTGATGTTTTTACCAATTGCTCCAGAAATTGAAGACCCCGAACCAGATATGCCACCACCTGCAGCTTCATCTTCTAAATGTCGTTCATTTGATATTCAATTGGATAATACTACTGATGGTTAGTTTTAATATTGCTTAAAAACGAATATTTAAAAACATTATTTAGGTTGAATTTACATATTTAACTATTCGTAGATGAACTCAGTATATATTATAATTTAATTATAGAGATTTGGTACCAATTTTTTCCTTTTCTTGTAATTATATGAGGATAACTACTAATAACCGTTGATGTTAAATTCTACATACTATTTCTTATTGCAGAAATGCATCCATTGCTGAGCAACAAAACCAAGGAGAAACAACTAACTGGAGGTAAAAAAGGCCAAAAAAGAGGACCTAAACAACAATAGTTATTTCCTATATGTTATAATTTTTCATAATATGTACATATTTTACTATATATATTATTTATAAATATAAAGAATTATTCAGTTTTAAGAATAATTTTATTGGCTTTTGTCACGACCATGGTTTATTCACCGTTTTTATATTTGTAATATTTTATAAAATAAGTAAAGCGTAGTGTACTATTGTATAATATATATGATGTTTTGTAATTGTGTATACTACTCATAAAAATTGTGTTCATTAGTTTTTTATTAAAGTGGATGTTTTTTACCAATTGTTCTATGTGTGGTATTGCAATTCTTTCTAATCTTACACTCAAACAGCTATCTCAGGCATAGAGAAGGATTTGTTTGGAATTTATTCCCCAGAGACAAGAATTATATTGATAATTGTTAACAAATTAATTTTACAATCAAATTTTCAAGTTTTCTTATTACTTATTAATATTTTATACTAAAGCGGTCGAAATAAATATGAATAAATATTTGGTGGAACATCCATCAAACAAAGAAAATCTTATGAAAAATAAAAAAGTGGACACTGGATAGTGCAGCATGACGAAAATACTAGACGGTAACGGGTTCGAATCTCGGTTGAAGTTGAAGTTTTATGCAATTTTTTCTCTGTTTTTCTCAATTATTAAATAATAAATAGACGCAATTTTCTTTCGGAAAAGTACCAGCTGGTTTGTATGTATCGGAGCAATCCTTGTGGTTGATATCGTGGTGTGCACGGACATGAAAAAAAGTGAAAACAGACCCGCGTCATGACGAAACCAATACATTCCTCGTCGAACTCAGCATCTAGAAGTACCTAATACCGAGTGCTAGAGCCCAGAGCAGTGGAGTATGGCTATCAATGGATCAAGTTGCTAAGGAATAAAGGGTAATTTATCAAGTGATTACTTATAATCATTACCAGCTAAAAAATAAAAATAAATCGACCCGACCGTCGCGGTGCAACAACGCCTCTGTGGATAAAAATACTCGAATTTCACGAGGAAATCGTACGCCGCTAATTTATTTGGATCAATCAAGACCGTGGAACAATGTCAAAATACCACCTGCTTACTGTTGATTGTAGCGCGATGATTAAAATACGATTTTATACGGCTGTACTCGGAAGTACCTAATTAGTAATTAGGACGGTCGAATCGAATTTGTAATTAACATTTCCCGGGCACATTATATTGCCAAAAGTAAACCCGTCGCGATTGATATGTTATTAATATACAGAATGTTCCAAAATGATTCATCCGATTTCAAAAAATTATATTTATTGTAAAATTTGATTAATCATGTTAGAATTAATTTTACATTTTAATGGATTATTTTAATTATAAATGTTCAATGTGACCCCCCTTACTTGCACAACACACATCTAAGCGATATTCAAATTCCTCATAAACCTGTTGAAGCATGTCGACTGTAACCAAGTTGATGGCGTCTGTAATGCGACTTTTCAATTCGTCAAGATCTTTTGGAAGGGGAGGTACATAAACAATGCTTTTTATGAAACCCCAGAGAAAAAAATCACAGATCGTAAGATCCGGCGAACGGGGCGGCCATGGACAAAATGTAGCGTCATTAGCACTACAGCGACCGATCCATTTCTGTGGTAGCTGATCGTTAAGAAATTTGCGTACTTCTAAGGACCAATGGGGTGGTGCTCCATTTTGTTGGAACTAAACTGCACATCAGCGCGACTTATCGGCAATCGATAAAAACTCAATAATTCGTTTCCTCGTTCACTAACCATTTCACTAACCATTACGGTGCCAAATTTATCAACTAGATAACTTAAAATAAACTTAGTTATCTAATCTTTCCATTAATACATTGGTCATTAACCTGCGATTAACCGTTGCCGAACTATATCAGTTCGTAATCGGATGAATAATTTTGGAACACCCTGTATTATAGATTAACATTTACAGCTATACACACAGGTACGTGACACTCGTTCCTAGTGCCAGGGACGCCGTTTCAATTTTATAATGGGGGTGCCAACATTTAGACGGGCCAATTTTTTTTTTTTTGTCCACCAGTAATTTTTTCATCGTGAAGTATGCATTTCATCCAATGGTGCGTGATGTACGGGTTCGAAGATTCATGCATTATGTATAAAATCATTTAACGAGTTAAAATTATTATATTGCTACGTGACTACACTAGCTGCAGTTATCGTAAAAATGAAAAAAAAAATGTACACAATAATCCTTAAATGTAGCGTACAGCCTATCGGCGCAGCGTGTTCGTAAATTGAATGGCAAGCGCAAAAGACACGGACAAAATATGGGCGCCAATGCACACCCCACCACCCCTCAAACGGCACCCTTGGTGACTACTCGGTTCAAAAATTTCGAATGCATGGCTAACACGTCTTGATACGATTCGCATTTCACAAAAATTAATTTATCATGCGTGGACTTGGCTCATTAAAAAAATTATAATTGAGATAAAGCAAGCCTCTGCGTTTTGTAGTTAAACCGACGGCGTTTCGTGTCTACGGGGGTGGCAGGGTGGGCACCGGCCTCCCCGGTGACTTAATTCTTTTGGCTAAAAATCTACCGTTGTTAATTAAGACTATACATTTTATACAGCTATCAGTTTGTCTAATATTTTAAAATATTCATTATCAATACATTAAACATTATACCACAGATGACATAAAATCTGTGATTAAATGTTGTGATTGGATTTTAACATACCATGGTTAACAATGGTAGGTGAGATCGATAAGAAATGTGATCAATAGGGCAGAGAAGTTATCGGAGGTAAAATTGGAAAAATATGCACAGAAAAAATTGAATATATGCATTGAAATCCATTAAATATGCAAAATAATATGCACAAAAAAATTATATTATAGTGAAATAAAAAAAATTAGATATAAAAGATAAATCATTGCATTGCACAACTAATGTTTTTTTTAATATTTTTTACACCGAATGATCGGTGATTGTCAGCACCCAGTATAGATTTTTCGAATTTTGAATCTTGGATTTATCCTTAAAATAAATATTAAATATATCAATATAAAAATGAACTTTCTCCATTCAAAATTTTTAAAATTTTTAATATTATTGCAAACCCATCATTTTTTTCCAAAACTTGGTATGCTATAACTATGTCTTGGTTTGCTATAAAATAGAGGCTCAGAAAAAAACATGCAAATCCTATAACTTCTCTGCCCTAGTGATCAATGTCAATGAGTTTTCGTCATGACCACGATTGTAACACGTAGATAACCGTGGACCGTGGTTGTTGTGAAGAATGCCTGTTTGTCAATAAGTAGCGCATTGGTTGATTGGCATTATTTATTAGTTATAAATGTTGTAATTGAAACAAACATTAAGATCAAGTCATCAAGATAATCCTTAATCCTGCGGGGTGAAAAATTCCAGGTGCTAAGTAATTGCCATACAACAAAAAATAAGTCACAATTACTCACAAATATAGATCGCTGTAGCAAGTAAAATATTTAAATTATACAAACGGGCTCCCCAGCCGTGGAGGTCCGGACACCGCTTATGGTAACGACCAGGTACAACCGAAATGATTACATAAACGGTGCATGACGAACACTTTTGAAACCGTAGTTACTCGTATTTGTGTCAAAAATCCAAAAGGCGTGTGTTTGTCTATTGTTCGATTCACAATTATCATCATTATCGTGATTTCAAAAGTGAAATTTGTGTAAATAATAACAGTATAGGTACGGAAAAACTTTAACTATAAATCTATTTAAATGCGACGACGCAGTTTATCTTTTGTAACGGCTTATGAATCATTTATGAACAATGTTTTTATAATATTTTTGCGGATGTTTCATTTTTTTTTTTTTTGCGAAATTACCTACTTTAAATTGTTTTGCGCTGGACGACCAGGTAAAGGCTTAGGTACAGTTAGGTTCTCGTAAAGTCTTGCACAAAAGCCGTGCATCCCAAGTACAGTAGGGTTTCGTCAATCCGGACGGGATTGGGAAAAGGGTTCGTTCGGATTATACCACCTATGACTTTATTAAAACCAATTTTCTCGCAATTAAAACTTATAAATTGAAATATAAATCACTACAATATACATACGTAGTGTATAATTCTTAAAATTATTATTTCTCCATTAAATTACACGTGTACGCAGTTAAAATATTCAGTTATTTCTTTTGGAACGCTGCAGGTTCCCATATGCAGATTGAAATCTTTGTCTCACGGACCTACACGTGCGATGTACTATTTTCGATTATTTTAAAGAGTATTATTATAGGATGGGTCAGCGGGAAAGTGTCTCTAAAATATGAATATGGAAGTGCGAGAGCTTCTCAAGTTCGTTCGGATTACCGTGCCAGTTGTATCGACAAGACGAATAGCGTTTAATTTATATAATTGGTGTTCCGGCGAGGGACCCGAAAACTCTACCATCACTGTATGATTGTGATATTACCGTCGTCCTTCGACATCAGTAGCCCCTATTTTGGTCTTCTCGCTAATAGCAGCGATCGCTCTATCAATACTCGCAAACGTCATGTCTTGAACATTATGTACCTAACGCATAATAGCTATGGGCTATTATAGTAATCATTTGATGTGTTTAACATATCATATAGCATTCGAATCCTGGCCTTCCTTTGAACGCTGGGCACAGTGCCGTAAAAATCATAGGTGCAGGCGGTGCAGAGCACCGAGGCCCACCGAGTCGAAGGGCCCACAGTGGATGGCCGTCAAATTTTTTTTTAATTTGATTGAACTTCATAATTTTATTATTGTCATTATTATTGTATATTGAATAGATTATATAAAATTGTGATCCTGTGTTCCTACTACGTTGAAGCTCTACACAGAATTGTTTCAACGAGAAAATTATCCATAGGTTCTTTAAAATTCAATACATCCACAAATACTATCCTTTTTAAGGAGTAAAAAATTTCCATGCCGTGAACTACTACTTTTTTACTTATCTCAAGTGAGATGGGCCCATATACATTTGTTTGTACCTGGGTCTTCGACTCTCTAGTTACGGCACTGGCTGGGCACTACGTACACAGTCGCGTACGGTTCGTTTCAACACGGATTTCTGATCTCGTACACCAGTTATGTCTTTTTTTGCGGGCAGGATACAGCTAGGATCGGCTGGCGGCAATTTCTCGTGATGTTTGTTGTTGTGCTGATGCCTGATGATGGTGCGTTGCTGTTACAGATAAGTTACAACAGCAGCTGCTGCCACTGCAGGTGCCTTGGTATAGTTAGTTTTTGCGCGTCGTGTACTCTAGAAGCTGCTCTGGTTGGAATACATGCTTCTTCTGATCAAACATAGAAATCTTGCGTGAAATCAAAAAGTGAACAAGTTAATTTTTACCTGTAATTTTAATTGTTTCCAAGTCTTGTCATGTGTTGACAGTAGCACCACCGCGTACGCAATCAGTTTTGTTTCCGAAAAACTCCGTTGATTGCTGCTCCGCTCTTACAACAAAAAAAAAAATAAAATATTTGTTCGGTCACTTCGGAATGGCCCTGTATTCAGTTTTAGGTGTTTACGAAACGACGTACACTGCGGGTGTATATCATTGCAACAATACATCAATAATATGCAATTCACGCGTAAACACGACCGGCCCGGCCGCCGGAGATCTATAAGCGCAGCGGTCGCTGCTGCAGAGTTAATCAATAATTATACCATAACGTCTCAGAATTATTAACGGAACAGAATCAATTTCGAGATCATTGCGCCGCCGTCGTTAGTCGTCAACGCAATCGAGGTGTATAATACGTATTAACTGTGATGGCGAAAACAAAAGCAAACAAACAAACGCATAACATTAAGATTTTGTGGCTGTAAGTATTTCAGTGTTGTTCGGGTGCGGAACAGTCTTAACCTTCCAGGCAGTGTCCTTCTCGATAAGGACTATCACGTAATATAGTATACTTTTACGAACAGCGTTCGAATCAGAACAAAAAATGAACGGGGACTCAAGAGCTGGCAAAAAAAAAATTAGTGTTTCTTAAGACCTTCCAACTCGCACTGTTTCCGCAGTGCTTTTTTCTACAATTTCTCTTCATATTTTATGTTCTAATAGGAACGTCGCTCTCATAAATTGTATGTAAAAAAACTAAATAAAACATTTAAAAAATGTATATTTGGGTTGAAAAAACATTCGCGAACATTTTGTAATACAACAGAAAACCTATAGATATTGATAATGGTGTATTATAAGCATTTTCATATGCGATAAGAATGAGTTATCATTTTCAGTTTACAAGATCTCTACGTACACCTTATTAAGCTCATTGTTGTGGACGGCATAGTGTACAGGCAACACCACGGATCTGATAAACAAGGCCGCAGACCTGCACGGCTGCATAGTCTACTGGAATTCCATAGTTAAAATACATGCAACGTACATATGCAATTTTGAATTTACACATGCAGATATTAATAATTTATCGCTTGTAGTATTAAAATATGGATTAAGGTAAGAACATCCGTTCTGTGTCGCACTATCACAACAATATTGTGTAGGCATAGTGACAATAAAGTTATACGAAAATTAAGTATAGAAATATAAAATAAACTTGAGTGATCAACATTTTAAATGTATATTATGGTTTTCTTTACAAAAATGCCACAGAACTATATTAACAACGTGGTTTTTTTACTCTCGCTATTGCCACGGATATCATTAGGTTGATCATTATAAAGTCATGCGGTGTTAGGTAAACGGCTCGCCACCCCGACTTGTGGTAACAAGTCAAAGTTAGAGTCCACACGTGTTGGATGGCTGATAATCTTTCGTAGTCTAGGACGTACGCATAGGTCGGTCCTAATAGGTCTTAGTCTAGTGGCGTAGGAAGTTTCACTAGTGCTCCAGGAAAACTTTGAAAAGTTTGACCTCTTCAGTTTTCATCCTGAGTAAGGTTAGGTAAAAATTAAATAAATACGTTATTAAAGTACAATTTTGCGCTCCTTCGCATTTTGTGCCCCTGGCGTAGTTTGTACAGTTCGCCATACTCTTGCTACACCTTAGGTGACGTCTCATATTGTACGACTTTTTTCAAATAGGGTATATGGCGATAGATGAAACATTTTAGCGTTGTGTTCTACATACACCGCAAAATTGATGCCGCCGATAAGACGATAAAAAAAAAAAAAATCATTATTACTTTATTTTTACTCCTCTATATCCTGTTCTCAGGGATAAAATTCGACCATCTCGAGGATTAAACTATATTAGTCCTGTCGAATTGAAATGTTTAGTCTCGTCTGTATGCGGTCTATATAATACAGTGTCTAATAACACTGAATTCATTCGCACGATTAATCAAAAGGCTGATGCTTGACGAATTCAATATAACGCAGCTGCGTTTATCTCAAGCGTGATTTAATCCCCCCTCCTCCGCCACCGGCTAGTTCCATCGCATGTCACGACGCTTCTTTTACGATCTTTCGCCGCGAATTACCAGAGTACGAAACGTATTTACACTCGAGTTTTACTATAAGTTGTTCACACTAAGCTTTTTCGTTTTCGCAGAAATTATTTTGGAAGGGCAAGAGCTCGGTACAGCGTAGACCGTGGTGGTGGGTCGTGGCCTCAACCGTCATCGACCCGGTGGCGGCGGCAAAACTCGGTACGGTAAACATACGCGTGTACAACACGCGGCTGCACGCGTGCGTACACTGTTAATAGGCGCGTATACTTGTGAAATCCTGCAAACTCGAGTGGGCCCGCGGAACGTGCGAACGAACCGCGTGCGTACACATATACATGTATAGGTGCGCAAATCTAGGCGAGGAAATCGGTATGACGAGGACTGCGACGACGACGACGACGACGACGCGGGTAAAACGTGTCGAAAGAAAGGTTACGCGGGAGGGGCGGGTTAGGGGAGCGTGTCTAACGAAGCGGAAAAGTCGGGGGGCGGGCAGCGGGCCGAGCGCACGATTAAAAACGCCGGCACGGGCGACGGTTCGGGTTAAAACGCGTATAATCGTTTGTCGAAATGCACGCGCGTACACGTACATAATTAACGGATCGGCGTCCGCGAGGTTTTCACCGCGATTTCGCACAAGGGCCGGTGCGGGCTGCGGGGAGGAAGTTGCGTCCCTCGAAATCCGCGTAAGCCCCTTGCGCGGAACCGCGCCACGAGCAGCCAGAGCTCGACGATTTACCGCGGCCTATGCGACCAGTTCAAACGGAATCGCGGAATAATCATCGGATATGTGCATTATTTATACGCATTTTCCCCAGAAGACCGACGATAACGCAACGCGCAGTGGAATCGGTCGGAATCGATATCGTGGCACGTAATTTAGTGCACGTTGAAAATAATGCAAAATCACTATAATCTGCAGCAAAGTCTATACGTGTACATGATAATATTTAGTTACATATACAGTAGATTCTTAATATGTCGAACGTCGCTATCTCGAATTTTTCGTTATCTCGAACTGTTTTGAATTCCGCTAGAAACTACTATTACATCGTTTTTCGTTATCTCGAGTTGGAAATGGAAATGGACAATAATGTATACGTATGTGGAACATGGACAGATGACGACATTTTATCAGAAACCATCGAAAATACCAGCGAGAGTGAAGACGAACCACAAAATGAGGAGAAAGTCATTTTTGAAGTTACAATTCAACAAGCTAAACATGCTACACTAAGGAATTTTGTTGAGACTATAATAGATATGGAAGATAAGGCTTTTTCTGCATTATCTAATTTGGAAGACGTCGTGGCAGAAAGAAGTAATAAGCAAACATGACAGATTTTTTTTAAAAAAAAATTATTTATTCGGGCATTTCAGTATTTTAAGTATTTAAATTATGTATTTTAGGCATTCAAATTATTTATTATTCATATACATTATACAACATACATATTTTATATTATTTTTTTATTTTTTATAAAACTCGATATCTCGAACTCTTTTCTGTTCCCCTTAAGATTCGACATAACGAGAATCTACTGTATAGTGATCGAACAGTAAACGTAGTATACATTCGTGTCAAGTTTAAATCGATTAAAAATGTATTTCGTTACGCTATTGCAAACTGTCGGCGGGCGGGCGTGTGTAGAGGGGGCACCACGGACCACCCCTTATGAGTACTGGATTCGTGTGTGTGTACACTTCATTCGCATCGTCCCAACGCGTTTTGCACTGTTATCCAACTAACTTTTGATCTTTCGCTTCCGTTTCGATGTTTCCTATTTTTGGCAAGGCGAACACGATTTTTACGTTTTACCGCAGGCGACGCGTAACAGTACATGGGTAGGTCGTAGGCATGCAGCTGGTCAGGGTGTGTTGAAGACAATAAAACGCAAACGCACCCGCTGTCCACGTGTTCCGTGGCGTTTTCGTTTTTCGTGGCACGAATGCTGTGATCGTTTTCTTTTCTCGCACGTCCGCCGAAAACACGCCCTATTTACCAATTCGAACTAATGCGTTTCTACTCATCAGTAATCAGTGTGTATTATACACGCCTGCGTATGTGCGCAAGCACGCATTATGCCCGTACTCGGATTTCAGGCAACCATTGCAAGTACGGTATTTATAGTACGGAATCGTAGAGCTGTACCGTTGACCGTGTATATGGTCGGGGCTCGAGGGGAGGGAGGTGGAGCAGGACGCACTAATCGACCGTGAAGTTAGACGTGAAGTCTACGCGTGGACGGGTTTCGCGCGACACCGACCAGTAGGGCTAGCAAGTGCGAGCTATCGATATAACCACTACGCGGGTACAGTGCGCGCAGCGGCTGGGGCAGGTAGTATCGGCTATGTGGTCGGCCGGTCGCTATACACACCTATAGTATACATAAACACGTACAGGACACGCGTATATATACCATACATGTAGGGTACCGTTGATGTCCTTTTTTTCGCGGTCGCAGCCGAAATAGCTGGTATTGTTCACGCGCGTACGACCAGCATTGGTTGATGCTGCACGGATAGGGGTGCGCACGAACATCGTAAACGGTAAACGGCAACGGCAGGCAAATAGTGTACGATTATTATTATTGCTAACGAATCGATACGCGTGCAGAAACGCGTGCCATTAGCAGACTGCAAGGGGAAGTGTAACAGAACCGAAAAGTCGTCTTACGAATCGCGCGTACGTCATCGCGCACCGACTTTCCGGTAAGTGTCTATTTTTCTCGTATTCGTACATGACACTTGGATGTACGTACCGAAACTATGTACACCAATACAATATTGACATACGTCTCGCGCCGATGTTTTACATGCGGCACGAGGCATCAGTGACCAGGGCCTGATTTACCAATTTGTGGGCCCAGTACTGATTTTACAATTTTGGCCCCGAATTGTCCATCTTTATTTTCTTCAATGCTAAAATAAAAATGTACGCATAATATATTTTGAAAATAATGTTGTATGTAATTAGTACGAGTATATTGAGTAGTTGGATCATAGAATAAATATTAGGTATATTATATAGGTATCAAATCAAATGTTTTTACGTTTAATGTTATAAATCTAATTTTATTTCAGTTTTCACAAACATTTCCTTGCTTTTTGCTTAGAAAAGTGGTCAATAACATCATCAAAATTTAGGTTTGCTGTGATATAACGTTCAATAGATATTCCCAGAGCGTCTATATTTTCTTGACTCAATGTAGATCGTAATCTATTTTTAATGAAGAAAATGATCGTTTACTGGAACAATTTGTAACAGGCATTGTAAGAAAAATTTGTAGACACGTTTCCACGTTTTGAAATGCATGTGATATTTGCATATCTTTAATGAATTTAAGTTATTGTCAATGTTGATTAAAGCCATCGTTTTCGCGAAATCCCCATTATACTTTATACCCACAAATATCCAAGTAAAATTGTGTTTTCCAAAAATATGATAAAAATGGTATATAATTAATTTTATAAGGCTGAAGTCAGTTTGTCAGTTTGTCAATTTGTCCTTGCATAAATATGGCCCTGGGCATCACGTAATGCATCATCCACTTAAAGACAAGAATTTTATATTAATATTCCAGATTCCTATCGTTTATGCATTTTTATGTTTTTTGAGTGCACGTGTATGAAAACTTTCGCAATGGTTTACAACCGAACTTAATCTCTCGAACGTAAATGCACAATTATTATATGATTATCGTGTTATTTTACTGATTACTTTTCATACAATTTTTGTGTTTTATATATATTGTACGCGGTCAGTCATACTCAAGAATCTAGCTGAACGATACAATCACTTATTGATTGATATCTACATTTACTGGTGAATCACACTAATATTTTTATTCAATACTCACGATACTCAAAGCTAAGTGTTTCTCTGAATGTCAGTTGTTACTACGATGATATACTATAAACATCAAATCGATGCTATTCATCTCTTTAACGCGTATAACAAATTTTTTCACGCTAAATATGTTACGCAATTATAATACCATAGAGCTGTGTGCCTGGACACAGATTAAAGTGCGAATAGGGCGATGGAAAGTTATTTTTAGTATTTTTTTTACTTTTCTATGATATATTTCTAATATAATCAGTTCATTTTTAGTGTAACATGCAATTACCTATAATTATAATAGAAACTCTAGCTGTATACCAAATTAGGGCTAATAATAATAATAATATAGTAAATGTGGCTTAGTCTAAACATTCTAGTCACATTACCCGAAGATTATTATAAATACACCAACATTTAATAATTCTAAATTTTCATTTTATGATACCTAAGTTGGCGGTAGCCAATAAATATATCCCTGCAGTCAGGACCGCATTTAAGATTCTTCAATTTAGGTTGAAATTTTATATTTAACATGTCCAAAATTTAAGCCATAATAATAGATATAGTTTATATATGTTGTACACTTACGTAGTTTGAAGTGGATCATCGTGAAGATGATTCACTTTAAACCTGGTTGTGATGACCAGCACTCTTAACATATACAAATATCAATGCTGTACGCTGTAAAATTAAATACAATTAAAAACAAAAATATTATATACTATACTTCATCTGTTTATTTCGTGTTTTTTTTTTTTTTTTGTCATAAAGGATATTTTAGAAGAATCATTATCATAAGAACTTTGTCTACTGTAGACTTGTTGGGAATATTTTTTAAGCATGGAAAGTATGAAAATTTACAATAGGAAAATAACGAGAAAAAAGTAACAAACAACAAAAATATTACTACTATAAGGCATTGAAGTATTGTAAGTTATTACCTACCTATTATTAGTGTTGTTTTTAGTTTAATATAGTAACTTGATACAAGTGAAGATTGCACAAACTGCAGTTAGTGCAGTATAGTTACTGCAGTATAGTACATTTTATGTATACTATATATTATTGTATGTGTAATACTGAAATTTGAATCTGTAATTATTTTTGAAAATGTATAGTGCCTATTTGTACAAACTTAAACGATATTGGATAATATAAATTTTTTTAATGATTTTTTGTTTTCATTTTAAACTTTAGAAATTTACAATCTGTGGCAAATGTACATTAAGCAGATATTATGATGTGAGAAATATTTACATGCAATTTTGATTAACGATTAACATACTAATTTAGTCTTAGTCCTGCTAATTGTTAATAATTAATTAATTATTTCTTTGGTATAATGTTTTTGCGATAAAATGTGTTCTATTTAAATAAATTATGGTTAAACTATTTAAAAGTGGATGGTTATTTTTTAATATTAATTGTGTAGAAACATTTTCGAGAACTTAATCTAAAAAAAACCATTTGTAAGAACTAAAATTATATTTTTACAGAGATTAAAAAAAATCAAGTCGATAATAAACCATATTTTCACGAATAATCAGTAATCACTAGACACTAATAACTGTAGATTTACAATGATCAATGAATCACTCAGTACATATTTGTAAATATAATTAAAATTTGATAGCATAAATAATTGTTTTATTTAAATGCATATGTTTTAGAACCAATCGTGATGATTTCGAGTAGCACTATTATTATTGTTACGAATTATATTTCACATTATTTTTCGAAAACCGTATGTGAATCGAAAAAAGTCATCAAGTGAAAATGATGAAGAGAAAACTCGTGGTAATCGAAACCGTGGTTTTGATATTGATAAATGTATTCGCTAACGATGGTAACTACAATTACTTACACTTATTACAAATAATTAATTATTCTTGTAATGCAAAATAGTATTCAATTCCGTTTTTTTAAAGTTAAACATATCCTGATAAATTAATTTGATATTCTCATACGACATTAATTTGCGAATCGTAAATATATGTTAATAACTTTTAAAATTAATTTACCATTGATGTGGTGTGTAGACTCTTATAGCCAAGTTAACGATTTTATCCAGGTTATTTACGAATTTGTCATGAAAACTTAAATTTAATTATTCCATGGTTTGATGTTTTGCTGTTTAAACAAATCGAATTTACCATGATCAATTAGTTCATAGCCTAAATAATTATCATGGTGCATATTCAAGTAGTTTAATTATTTTAATTATTGTACAATTTAGTATGTGTACCATATACCCGTAGTTTGAGTGTTACTATAATGTATAGATGTTTTGGCCTTTTTTTTAATATCAAGTTATTGGCTGTCACGACTCACGATTCCCCATACATTGTAATTATCGTACCTTTTTTTTTTTTAATTTTTTTCTTGAAATTTTTATAATTAATTTATTCGAGCATAATTTTATTACCAAAATCATGTTAAATCTGTATTTTACTGTAGTCACCTAAACTAAAATGTTTAATTGTATAAAATATAAATCTAAATTATAAGTACATATAGAATATCTAACGTTCAAAGAGCAATCAACGTTTTATTTTACATATTGTGTACCTAGTACATAAAACAAAAGAAAAACTATTATACATTTCATAGGTTTTGTTAATAACAACTGTTATTTCATCACAGTTTCAGGCATATTTTTTGGTTCTAATGATTTATCTTACTGGCGATGCAAGATGAAACAATCATTTCACTGTCCGAATCCTGACGTGACATTTTACTTATACACAAGGTTTTTCTAACGATTCCTAACCATACTATTGATATATTGTACACAGGATAATATTTTAATCGAAATGTTATATTTCATATAATTTAGCGATCATAGGAGACGAATGAAAATCGACATGAGAAATAAATGGGCGTTGTACAACAGTGGTTGGAACCCGGATAAAAGGAACGTTATCATAATACATGGATTCAACGGAGCCGAAAGCAATAAGGTTATGGTCATACTTAGAAACGGTAATATTTTATACATTTTGTATGTGATATCGAAATTTGATAGTTATAAAAAAAATATTTGAACTACGTTTTTAGAACACTAAATTATTTAAATAAAACGTAAATATATTTTCTAATATTGTCGCATTCGGCTGTTAGTGTTGCTACTTATACATGTATTTTATGTATTTGTCTTGATTATGGCGTATACTTTTTACGACTTAACAATGCGGTTAGGCAAGAAGTATAAATGTTTAAATTTAAATTTTAAGTGAGTGAAATTCGATATTGTATAATCTTTACACATCATAATTATTATATCATTATATGGACGTCAATGCGCGTCATTCTCCATAATATGATAATTTGTTATTATACAATTATAAGTATGGTCACTTAACTTCAAAATTTTAAAATTGGAAATTTTCACTGGATTTTTTTAAAATTAAAAAAAAATCAATTTTAAGATTTCAATCTAAACGTTTAAATTCGAGTAAAATAAAATAATCCAAATCCATTGGATCAGTATTTATTGTTTACCACTGATACAGCATCCGCAATAAAAAAATTAAAATTTCATGTTGCTTGAGCAAAAAAGTATCGAGACGTTAAAATATGAAATTATGTAGAATATATCAGATATAAATTAATTTACCGTAGTTCTATTACATTTTTATTCACGTTATGAGGCATTTACGTTAAAAAAAATTACACCGTACACCATATTATTCCGTTATTATACTTTATAGTTTATACTCTTGTACCTACGGGTAATATTTCACTAGGTATTTTTTATCTTAAAATATGAAATGTTTTATCACTGGTTGAGTACGAAGTACAAGAACCTATACGAATACTTACTTAAAGCACCTATTTCTCGTTTAAAATATACTATACGTTTAACATACAGCCTACTTGAAACGCGGAGACTTCAACGTGTTCATGGTGGACTGGAGTCCGTTGACGTCCTACCCTTGTTACTTGTCTTCGTTGAGAAACTCACGGTTAGTGGGCCAGTGTACCGCTCAACTATACGCCCATTTAACTTATTCGGGAGCTTCCACGTTTCACATACACTGCGTCGGGCACAGCTTGGGCGCTCATATATGCGGAATGATCAGCAATCACCTGACGGAAAGACAGCACAAAATCATTGGCAAGTATAATTTAAAGGGTTCGCGTCTCATTTCGGTTGTACGTTTAATTTAAAATGCACTGATAATCATATCCGAAACCCAGAAGCGTGTTGGCATTCTAGCACTCTAGGATCGGTCTCGGCACCTATAAACTATAATTGACGCTTTTAATTGGTTCATTTGAATTTCTTGATTGTCATTTTAGACCTCGTACTAAGGTGTTTGATCTTATCTTATCTTGACCTCTTACTTCAACAAAATCTAATAAAAATGTATCTGTATAAAACATATCTGGAAGACTCACATATCATTATTAGAGGCCTTAGCATCCATACACCTGCAGTTTGTGTATGTGGTACCTACTCGTAGAACTAGGTTCAGCAATCCATTTATTTATGCCTTGTTCAGAGATTACTACGGAATTAATTTTTTTCAAATTCCACAAGTTTGAACATTATTGATAATTTTACTGAATGTACTTTCAATAATTTATTAAATACAATTCTATAATAATATAATTCTAATAAATTACTATTATATCATAATACAATATCAAGTTTTATTATATTAATGTATTTGATTATAATATATAATCAGATTGTATTTTTTAATCATCGATAATATTTACCATAGACAATAAATGAATCATTTATGATATTTACTATGTAACTGATAACATTGATGTCAATCAGAATGATTGGATAATTCATTGTATGAAAATATAACTAAGCGGAATATTGTAGAATATTATTCATAATAATGAGGTTTTTAATTTATACGATAAGAATTATAACAACGATGTTTATAGTTCTATCTTAATAAATAATCAAAATATCATACCCCCTTTTAAAGATGATCGTCACTACGCCACTGCGTATAGGACGTAGGTACCACGCGAATACAGCCGTTGTCGGCCTTAAAGTGTGAGACTCAAACTCGAGAAGAGCTGTTAGCAGTTAAGGGTGTTCAAGTGTTCATAAACGCTGTACAGAAACTATAAAACGAGATACGATTAAAATGACATTATAATAGTCACCGGAATTAGAAGAGATCTGTACTATATTCATCATATACAGTATACTATAGCAGTATATTAACCTCACTACGCATTAATTGAAATGTACAACGACCGGTGGGAAAACTATCCGAGACGACTAATCGCACATTTTTACCAACAATTTGTAGTGTTACTAATTAGTAATTACTATGTCCATCTATCTGTATTCCTAACTTCAATGGACCACGTGCGAACGGACACGCATTTCGCTGGTATCAATTTTCTAGAAAAAACTGCAGTTCACTGAATTGTCACACCCTTAACCCACAGCAAAGAGGCTATACGTGAACCTTACTCGTACAAAAAATGAAAGATTGTTGACTGAATATAATTATTTATTCAGACAATATTATAATTATATGTTTTGCAGGTTTGGATCCGGCAAAACCGGTCATAGACGTATTTTTAATGGACGAATTCCGATTAACGCGGGATGATGCTGATTTCGTTGAAGTTATACACACAAATTCCGGGGCTTATGGAGAGTACCCTCAAATTGGACACGTTGACTTTTGTGTTAACGGAGGTCGTTTGCAACCAAGCTGCACCACCCAGCCAAATATCATACGTGAGTTATAATTTTTAAAAATTAAAATTGGAAGTACTGTATAATGCGCATTTTATTATCACAAAAAATAAAAATTGCAGCCAAGGTAAACTAAAAGTTCACAGCAGAACACTCTTGTCGATTCTATTTAAAATAACTAATTAAAGATAGGTTACGCGCAAAAGTTGGTTCTCAGTAATTTTCAAACGAATGTTCTCTATTAATATGTGTGGGATTTTGGAAAATGTCAAAACTTACTATTCAATAAAGTTATTTCAAACTTAAATTTTTAACAATTTTACAAATATTTTTACGGATATTTTTATTTTTCTGAAAATGCTAAACTATTGAAAGCAATGAGTAATATTTATATAAAAATTATATTATTGTGAGTAACTGTTTGACTTATAACAGTGAGTCATTGTGAGTTCTTATTGTATTGGCTATTCCTGAATCATCAGGTTGTGTACACTCAAGTATGATGCCATACGATAAACAATAAGTTAATAAAATAAATAATAATGTTCGACATGACGATTAAATTAACTATAGAAGATACTTTAAAGTTATAAGACCATTGTAAAATAAAAAAATATTAAAAAATGACGTACAGAAAGCGTTGTGTGTACTTAATAGTTATCGTTGTTAGTATGTGTTCTAAATATTTTAATTTGTTTTATTATTCTATTTCCCGTTGATTTTCAATTTTTTTTTTCGTTTAGATTGTATACAAATTATATAATGTATTAAATATTTTAACGTTACCCGAAAATTAAATAAGGCCAAAAAATGTAAACGTATAACATTTCGATGTGCACAATAAAATAATATGATAGGTGTACGTTGTAATTGGCAATAAACTAATAACTAACATTTATTATCACTTTTTAGAGCAATCCCGCTGTAGTCACTTCAAGAGTGTATGTTATTTTGCGTTGTCTCTTTCGAGAAGGAGCAACATGTTTTTGGGCATGCAGTGCACGGAAACCTGTGACATGGTGATTCTTCCGAAGAGGTCAAACAGAATCAGTTTATTGCCGATGGGTATACAAACACCAGTGTGGTAATATTGCATTGAATAAATAATAATAACAGTAATAACGACGATGACAGTGAGGCAGTACGTAAAAAAAATAAACGTTTCGAATAATTATACGATTCTCGGGTATTATATAATGTAAGTCAGGACTCAGGACTCTGGAAAGCATTTTTATCGATCGGTGATGACGTCACATAGCGGTATAACGATTATATTATTATAGACCAGGGATGGGCAACATTAAGTGAGTATAGGGCCAGTCTTTAGACCTTTAAAATTTAGTGGGCTAGAAAACAAAAAGTAAAACTACAACCGAACTACGCGACATATACAACACTTGCTATAACAAGATAAACATAAGCCATGGACATGTCATATTGAGAAATTTATAGCATTGAATATAAGAATGTGGATAAACGTTTTCTCAATATTTTCTCAAATTAATTTTGATTTCAAGCATTAGTGTTCAATTTTAAAAGGTAACGTGGGCCAGATCAAAATGGTACGAGGGCTGGATACGGCCTGCGGGCCGCCAGTTTCCCACCCCTGTTATAGACGAATGTATTTATTGATGATTTTTTTATCTTTCTTTAAAGCTTCGGAAACTATGGCCATTAGCTGTAAGTTAGTAACGGTCGACTTCCGGAACGGTAGGTTTTAATTTGGATTTATGAAACACGTATCTATATATGGTGCACGGCTTCGTCGCTAAAAAAATCCTGGTGGTCACCCATCCGGGTGGTTACGACGCCGGACCGTATTTAAAACCGCATCACTGATCAGCGACTGCGGCTAAATACTGCGTCACACCATGCCCCCTTGTTTATGACTACTTCGCGGCTGAATAGCGTTCAAAATATAATACAATAAATCACTCGTAAGCTAATAACTATAACCGTTACAAGACAATTATACTTTTGACGTTATAAACAATGTCTATAAGATATTGAACGTCGGCGTGAAATTTGAGAATAAGCGCTAAGACGATAGATAGGGAGACTATACCAAAGTGACCGTTTTATAACACCTCAATGCGTGCAATATTTTACTAATGGGATTAAGCTATAACTTGTTCAATTATCATTTTAAAAACACTTATACATTTGAATTCGTCCATTAGGGGCATTAATTCAATATGTCCATGTACCTTTAATTTTTTTCCCCTTTCAAAAACTAGGGCCGGGTGGGAAGTGTTTTGCACAATGCCCGTTCCCGTATCGTTTGTTTATCGTTTGTCATATTTATACATACGTAGGGGCCTCTAACCACCCTGAAAAGCTGGCCTTCGGCCCAAATGTCCATGTACCAACATACTACTTAAATAATTTTTTTAGAAATTTGATTCAACCTTCAAGCTCCAATTGTTTTATATGATTGTATACATTACACAATACACTAAATTATTCAAATTTGTTCAAGTAGGTATTCTTGATTCGGTATTGATTCCATATCGCATGTACAAAGTGTTCTGTTAATTTTTTTAAATTTCTGTGCTACTTGAAAACAATGTGTTTATTTTCAAAGTATTTAAACAAGAATCACGCGTACATAGACACACCATCAGACTATAACTGCAACACAAATTAATTTCATTTTTTATTGCTGAACTATGGCTTATCAGTTATCACAAATCACGGTTTCCGAATTAATTATATTTATGCTAAACCAGTTAATTATTTGGTTATTTTATCATATAAAACGATCTGTTAACAGTGTTAGTATAATAATTAAGCTATTCAAAGCGTGAAAATACTTTGTATCAGATATTATGCAACGCAATTAAATTAATAATAATTAAAAATGATTAAAAATCGATCGAATAAGCCGTTTGTGTGAGGAACGATGCGAGATATGCATACTTTTAGAAATCCTACTTCATTGACTTGCTTCAATGGTGTGTACTGTAAAATTATAGCTTAATTGATAACCAAATGCTTATTATAATTTATAAATGATTACGTATTTGCGTGTATGCGATTCATTCGATACAACCAACGAAAGTATATCATTATTTCTGTATTTTATTGTTTATGAACTATCCGAAAACAATTATCATATAGAAATGGGTCGAATTTTCTTTTTACTCCGCACTTTTTCACGACGTTTCCGTGTTCTCGTTTTTACATACTATTTTGCGTCCACAGTAAATTGATTGTTATATGTTTCCCAGAAACATTATACATTATTCATGTAAATTTCAGTATGATTTTGAGGTATCGCAAAAAAATAAAAATAGTAGTACATAAAGATTTAATATAGGTGTATATAGTTATAGCGTGCTACAGAGTGTTATTAGCATAATAAGGCATATTTCGAATTAAATATTTCCTTTTATGTGTTATTTGATCCAAAACGTTATTATGCAACAGTGTAATCGATAATATGACTGCAGGTAATAATTTATACAATACACTAGCTGTAGTAGACAAAAATATGTAGGTGCGTTTTAAATATTATACTATTTGTTGCAGGGCGAGAGGTACATTCTACGTCGCGTATGATGATCCAGATAATTTTTGCCGGTTTGATGAACAATGAGTTAAATTTTATATTTATATAGTACACCATTATATACTATGTACATAGTATGATTGTTGGAGTGAATTATATCTTTAATTGGATTCATATTTTACACATTTCACCAAATGTACCTACTCTTGGTACTGTTACAACTGATGTGAAATACGATATAATTTATTATTTCTGTACGTTTTATCGTATTTGATGATGTATCGCTACTCAACTGTGAATTATAGGCATGTTATATTGTGTGTACGTATAGAACCAAGCGATGATATTTATAAGTTTATATTTAATGCATATTGTATAATATATTTTTACTCGGCGTTGTTAATTTGAGTACGAGTTGTATCATGAATCATTTGTAATTTACGCAAAATATTAAACTCAAAACGTAACGAGTAGAAATTTCGTGTATGTACCTATCAAAGAAAATGTTATATTTTGATTAGTTTGAAGAAAGTTGTACTTTTTATCCGACCGCGTTCCATATCGGAAGACCGTGCGTGGTTAAGATTTAAAGGTAGTCGTATTTATTAAATTAATTTTTCTGCTATAAGGAGTCAATGCTTTTACCACGAATCAAAAACGTAATCCTGTTACTGATAGTACAAAATAACCGGGACGATAGGTTTTTATCGAGATAAAAAAAAAATAAAAAATTACTGAAATCAGAAGGATGAGAAGTAAATTACATATTTAAATGTCTCCTGCACGGCTCCGAAGCAAGAAAATCATAGTTTTATGGATATGGTCGTCATTATATGTTGCGTAGCATTTACACTGTCTTTAAAAGAACAATAATAATACATAACATATTCCCTCTTTGAAATCAAAACATACAAAAAAAAAAAAACAATCACGTAGACAAAATGTTTTATAACACAAAAATATGTTTTGAATAAAACGTTAATAAATACATTATTTGTAATATCTATAATTTTCACTATAACGGATGATTTGATTTTTGTGAAATGATGCATTATTTTCCGTGTTTTCAGTGTTTGTAGGTATCTATGAAAGTGTAGACATAATAAAAAAACGTAGAACATTATTGAAACAAAAAAAATCGTTTGATTTGTTGTCTTATTGAATGATATGGAAAAATTCTAGAAACTTGTAGCACGAGCAAGGCTTAATGCATTTACCGTTAAAATTGTTATCGTCTTATTCACAGGTACCCGTTTTGATCGTTGATGTTTATTAGGTTGGTAATTTTTTAAATGTCGACTGAGGAGTCTCCGAGGAACAGGTGTTGTGTTGTGGCCACTTATTTTTATGACTTATCTTGAGTACATAGTTTACATCTAGTTCGTACATTTGTCATCAACAACAAAGTAAGGCGTATGCAGGAAGGAAGGTGTTCTGCCGACGGCACAGTTATTTTGGTATACCAGGGAAATAACATGACATAGAGCTAATTCAAATGTCAACGTCGTATTTTAATATTTATTTATGATTGATTCATTATATTTTGAATTTAAAAAAGTTTGTCAATTTTATTGCAAATAATTAAGATTAAACTTTTGCTGTTTATAATAGTTACCGTTGTCTGCAATTATATTTTATGTTGTATATTAACTCTGTTAATGATCAACAATCATATTATACTTATTTATATTATTACAGTGTGTCCGTGCATACAACTTATTCTATATTATTTGAGAGTTATAACACTCTGAAATTTGATTATGGAAATAATTCATAGATAAACAATTATAATTTACCACATAAAAATATGTTTAAAATATTTAAATCTAATAAGAACAACTTAAGTAATATTTGTCGTAAAAAAAACCATATATCTCGCAGAACACTTTCCGCTCCACAATTATTTCTCATTAATTTATTATTAATTTTAGAACAGATGAGCCCCTAAATATTCACCCGTTGCACGTTGCACTCTTATACATTGTGTGTAGTCTACGAGTATCGCAGTACACACATATAGATGTATAATTCGAAAAGACAAAATTTTTATCTGAGTTTAAATCACACACCGAAAACAATATTTCATACGTATTTGATATGCGCTTTGAACTGTAATAATATTATTAGTTAAATATTCAAAGCCGTTTTTTGAGGGACCACCGGCTAGGGTACTGTTTATCCAGGCGGTATATTTTTTAAATTTAAAATTTTTTATTCTAACATGTATTACACTTGTTTACTTATTTCTTACGTTTAATATTTACATTGAATTTTTTTATAGTGATTTGTTAACATATTTACGAATTATTAATAATTTTAATATAACTGCAGTTTTTTTTTTAAATTACCGTATATTTATTTTTAAATTTTTTTTTTAACCAGTCGCAAATTTTTTTTTGTCGCCTCAGGGTGGCAGATTCCTAAATACGACCCTGATAATATTATATATGGCTTAAGTATGTTGTACTAAAAAACGCATTTTTCAACACGACTACAGTCGTTATTTTGTTCGTTCGACTGCGTAATAATAACAGTAATGTTCAAGTTATATCACGTGTTGTATTTAGTTATAACTTGAGCACACAAGAAAGTAAAGACCGTTTCAAGCGGTCTGTTCGACCAAGACCTAGGCAGCAGCTGCTGTAGGTGCACGACTGCAGAAGCCCACTCAACGGACACTCGGGATAGCTTCTACGGACACGGCGCGCGATGGTACGTAATTTTACTTTTACAAACGGTTTGACATTCAGGCGCAGCGGACCACGAGCGCGCGTTTAAAGCGAACGCGATATTATTATACGAACATAAAATATATTGTACCCGCACCATCCGCGTGGACCGTCGATGTTCGATTTTATTTTCGTTTAACCGACAGTAGTCTTAACGTGGAATATAATATTTCAGTGCTCGTCCGTTACACAAATAATACATCGACCTCGTTCGTCGACGTGTATTGAATTTATTATTATACGGTTTCGTGTGTTCCGCCGTTTTCGATCCAGACTCTGCACGTCAAAAGGTAATCATCGTTGCTGCGCATGAGTTTTTTTTTTTTTCGCTCCCCGATTTCCGTTGAGATACACGGTCGTTCGAGTGATATACGTTTTTCGACTCGTCGCTCTCACGATTCAGGACAGTAACACATAACATACACTCAAATGGGATGTCAAATGAGAGATGAAACTTTTTCCGATTGTTTTTTCGTTTCCAACATTAAATAAATGGCCGCAGAGATAGTACCACTGCTGGACTACAATAATACCAAAGATGAAATGCGATTATCGAGGAATAAACGTTTTAACGTTTTTCATCGGCCTCACTTATATACCAGGTAAATATTGAATAAAGTATAATATTTGTTCGCTTAATAGCTCGTAGATCTTAAGTTCCCGTGCACGCTTACTTGAACTCACGGTTAAATACAATTAACTGTTCTCGATAAAATACGCGCATAGGTATATATTTTCTACTGATGAATAATTATTCCGGGAAAAATTCAACGACATAATATCGGTAAATTATCTTAAAACGATTGTGTGCTCACCGACCATGTAAATACTAGAAATTACGACTAAAATTCAAAAATAATATTACTTTTTATCGTCGAGTAATTTCTTTTTAACCGTCGAAAAATCAAAATATATTGATAAGAATAGAATAGATATATAGATTTTATAACATCAATGGATCGAAATTAATTAATATTTACAATTAAATAAAGGAAAATGTGATTAAAAGCAACATTAAAATATTTTACTACCAATTATTTTTATTTCAAATAAGCTAAAAGGCATTATATTTTTATATCGTAAGAAATGTGTTTAACCAACAAAAGCAATTTTTAATACTTCTAATTACTTTATAGATTCTTGGGAGATTTATATATCAGTTGTATTGTTTTCGTACACAAAACCTTTTCTCGAGTTGTTCGAATAGAATCATTTAAGGTTCCACTCAAGTGCCAAAGTAATATCGATTACGTATTAAAATTGAAACAACCTTACTCAAAAATTGATTTAATACTGTTATAGTTGTTACCAAATTTAGCTGAAAACGGATTTAGTAGTTATTAGTAAAAAAAAAATAAATATATATATATATATATATACATTATTTATTTGATGGTATAATATATAGGTACTTATGTACTTATTATTTATTGCAACACGTCAAGGAAGAATGAGACAATTCGAATGGCATAATTTTTTTTAGTTCTTATTCATACAAAAAAATGCATGAACAACAAATCGTTGTTCAGTTTTCGATGATTGCTGTTACGCCAGTGTATTTTCTCTAGAAATATCGTTTGCAATATGTCAACATAATAATATATTATATCCAGACCAATTTCCGACCCAACGTTTCACGAGAAAAGGGACAGATTATACTTAGAATTGTTGAAATACATAATTTTGAACGATGGACTTGTTTCAGTCCCCCCTAAGTGATCACCAAATTGTGTTCTTTTGACTTATAAAAGGTAAATATTCGGTAAATCGAGATCTTACATTTAATTGCATGCCCTTACCATATCACTGTCAAGAAAAAACTTATTGGCCTTTGATAAATAGTCATTTTTTATTGAGAGTTTTATACACTTTTTTGTGTTTTAGCTTATTTCATATATTTCCCGGTCGATTTTCGATATATTATTGAACTGTACTGAATTTTTTTATCGGCTTATATAATTAATATCTTTAGTTTTTTGATCATTGGTGTTAAAAACTATATGTATTTATAAGTTCTATAATATCTACAATATTCTAATTCTAAATTATTATTAAACTTTTAAGTAAGTCATAAATAAACAATGAGTTGTCCATAAACTGTTGGTAAAATGTTCTTTATAAACTCAAATTGACAATTTCAGATTTGCACAATTAAAATAAAAATGTTATAAGTAGGAGATATTGTGTTAATATAATTGAAATCTTCATGAGATTTTGCTCTTATTGTTAATTAATTTTACTTCATTTTACTAATTGTGAATTTAAAAATGTCATATTACAACATTCGCTGTTTTAACTCGACAATTTAACGTAAAAATTACATATAAATATTAAATTTTAAATTATTAATAAATATTAATAATTACACGTTTTACACATTTTAGTGTAACTATAGGTTTGACTTTAATTCAACTAATTAACTAATAAAAAAATACAATTAAGTCGTAAATACTAATATATAGTACGTTAAACGGATAGTTACTATAAGTGTACATTATTTATTGCAATAAAAATCTATGATGTGTAATATGTAAAAATTATTAAAATTTAAAATCCCTTTATGGAATAATCTCATCGTAATTTTATAATTATATTTAGTAAACAGGTAGTATAGTTTGAATATTACAAAATATAATCTCTCTTGAATGGCTGTTGCCTGTATATCGGCTGCCCACAAAACGGACATACGAGTAGAAAGTATATCACATACGTGTAAATTAATTTTCAGTTGACTAGAAGTAGAAAAAATAATATTTTTAATGAATTTCAAAACTGTAACTGGTTTCAGTTTAACCAAAAATCATTAATTCATTCGAAATTAGAGAAATTCTATAATGAACGTGTCGTTGCTAATATTATAAATGTAGTAAATGTAGAATGGTTTTCAACACATTGAGTTTGCGTGCTGCTGACAAAATTAATGTATTATCTGTATCAACCGTTTCCAATATTACATGTTTAGAGCGTGTTTAGAGATAGGTCATAGGCTACTACAACAAGCTGCTGATCGTTCTCATCTAAATTGTAAATTTAATACCATCAATACTCATCGTTGTTATATTTCTATGTGTTAATTATCTTAAGTTTAGGACATAGATTCTGAATAACACGCAAATCAAAGTAATACGTATCATAAAAAAATCTGTGATTCGTTATAGTTAAGACTCATAGGCTTGCCCGGTGGGGCCCGCTGTACGCTATACATTATGTTATATATTTTGGTCCTACACGCGAGTTCTAAACTCACTGAGGCCCAGTAATCTTTCGGACATTAAAATATGTAAAAATGAAAAAATATACACATATATGTAATATTTTGTATTCATCAAATACTAACGATAGTGATACGTATAAGTTGTATCAGATTTGTTAAGTTAGTTGGTACGTGCGTGTTCGTAGACCAAATACGAAAATGATCGAAAAAAAATGACCACCTAGGTGTGAGTTAAGACAACGGGATTGTTATAATATCGATACGATACGCATGCATTTATTATCGTTCACGTATTGTGACGTGTGAGTGAGGTTATAATGTGCGATTGTATATTTTTTTGTAACGTGCGAACGCGAGCCGTTGCGAACCGAATGTATATCGTTTAACAAGAGTGCAATTGATAAAATATGCATATACCTATATTAAATGTAAACACATAACATTATATTATTTACGGTGTTTAAGACCACCGACCTTAACCCAATACGACAGCGAACACCGGACAGACAGTATGACGAATCGTTATACACACATATGCGCACCAGGACTTCATTCGATCATAAATCGAAACATAATTCCCGAGTTGTTTTGCATTTACGGTGCGTTGGCAATTTCCATTGTTTGGATGGAAAGAAAGAAAAAATAAAAGGGAAAAATTAGTTCCCCATCGATTATGGTAGTAATTATCCACGTTATGAATGTTATACCGAAAAAAAAAAAAAAAATTACGAGCTCAACATAACGTTTATTATGCTGCGTGCTAATAAGTGTATAATATTCATACACTGCACACGCACGCAAGTACAACGTACAACACCGACACAGGTGGTGCGTATACGTATGTCGCTTATCATACTTGCTCGTTTATGTATTTTACTTGTGCTCGTCGATCGGTATATTTTCACTTTCGCCCACGCGTATAAACTATCTGCGCAGGTGCACACGTCGATTTATAACACAACTATAGTGTACTATTTACACGGCGAATTAGACACGTTTTTTTTTGCGCTAATCGCAGTGACGTTTATATTCGGGCACCACACGCGAGATATATTGTAATTAATCGATTAACAAAAAATACGCGCCGGGCCGAAGTCAACTACGTATAAAACTACCATTACTGGGTGCAGTTTCGGCGTTGCATTTCGATAACGATAGGTATGTGTCGCGCGGCGCATTGCTATGATAATATTTATTTATTTTATTTTTTATTTTTATTGATATATGCCTGGACAGGCATTAATTTAAATACAATATTTTAGTAGACTAATAATATAACAAACAGTTGTAACAATGGCATGAGAAAATTAAAATATATATGTTAAATATGTTAATTGAATAGTATTAAAAGTGACATAGACTAGGCTGAGTTTAGGCTGCGTAACATTCTGTGAAGTGGGTGATTAAATCCATAGGAAGTGCGGTGGTAAGGTAATTGAAAAAGGTAATGATTTCTTGTAGAGTGAGTAGGAACACGGAATGAGATAGAAGAGAGCAATTCAGGAAAATCTAAAGATCCCTCAAGAAGCGAAGAGATAAAATGACGGTCAGCCCCTGCGCGGCGTGATGCTAAAGAAGGGATTCGAAGAGTAGAGGAGATGAGTGAGTAATCGTGTATGGGGTATTTAATTTTTAATTTGAAGGCAGCATAGGACAAAAATCTGTTTTGCACTCGTTCTATTCTTAATTCATCACGGGCTAGGTAAGGATGCCATATCACTACTCCAAATTCTAAAATGGAGCGAACTAAGGAGAAATAGAGTATACGGAGGCAGGAGCTAGATGAGAAGTTGGTGGTGTTACGTTTAACAAATCCTAATATTTTGAGTGCTCTGCCGATTATTATGTTGATATGATGGTCAAAAGAGAGTGTTGGAGTGAGATAGATACCCAGGTCCTTTATAAGAAATACACGATTTAGAAGAGAACCATTAAGGAAGTAGGAACGGTGGAGAGGTGATGAGCTTCTAGAGAAAGACATTATGTGACATTATGTTGCACTTGCAGCGTAGCGATATGAATTGTAAATATTATGAGTCGCATACACGCGTGTGTACCTCCTCCTGTGTACACGATATGATATACTGCGTTGCATCACACGCGCGCCGCGCTCACCCGCCGAACGGATGCAATTCGGCGAAAATCGTACACCCAAACGCATATCGTACGCGCCACGCGTTGAGCCACAGCCAGTCGACCGTGCGACACCGTAATTTTGTCCGTGAAAATTAAGATTACACACACACGGGTTTTCAACGAATTATTATTGTAACAACGGTTTACCGCAATCACGGGTGCAACGCGTTATGGATGAATTTATTGGCGAGCTCGGCCGTATTATTGTACGCGCGTACATTGTGTCCATACACGAGACCGTTTGTATACGTCCGAGGAGTGTATTATCACTGTTTTTAACATGACGCGTGTCTTGCGTACACGTTGTACACGTCTAAAAACGGTCGCGATTTCACATTTTTCCGCCCGCTGCCGTGCGCAGTAGGCACAATAATCGAGGACCCCCTCCCCACATTCGGTTTACGAAATTTCATGTGTTGCGCGCGACCGCGATGCACGAAGACACGCGTAAGGTAGACGTTTGCGTACTACGTATACGTGCGTGTGTGTGTACAAAGGGTCCCTCGAGAATGAAAAACTCACGATTTACGGAACTAATGTACACTTCATCGCCCTGCTATGCACACTAACAAACAGTATTTTTATTTTTTTTTTTGTTGAAATGTTTAAATAATAAAACGATTCAAATGTGAAGTTTTCGCGTGTTTTTTGTACAATCGTTAACTGCACATGCTGACGTTATCTCATTTTCATAAATGTGAATAACCAATGTACCAACCGGCACAATCTGTTAGCGAAAAACAAACGAAAATGCATCGAGGTTTCATTGAGTATAACTGCTCGAAACGTTTTTACTGTCGTTCAAATAAAATTGATTATCATCGCACGCACTCGAAGAGTAGTGGAGACTAGTACTGCCGAAGAAATATTATGTTACGGCGCTCGATGAATGTTATTGATGATTGTAGCGGACCTTTCATCCGTGTGCACGCGTTGTGCAGTAAATTAGTGGTAATTACTGTTGACTACCGTTCAAGTCTCGGCGCGCATCGCTCGCAGGTGCGTGTATAGTTCACATGCGGTATATCCTTAAAACGTGATCCTACACGGTTGTTTGATAAAAAAAAACAAAAAAAAATCAATAATACTCTTCTTCCCCTTCTTCGCGCGCGACCGAGCCCTAACTGCAGCATCAAGCCCCTGCTGTTGCGGCGGCAGCGGCGGTCAAGACATTCCTAAAAAAAAAAAAAAACGGACCAATAAACCGTACCTACGCGCGTGCACAGTAATAATAACATAATACGACGCGACTCGGTTCTCGGTCAAACGGATACATTTATGAAGACCGGTTTGATTTCACTCCACGGTCGTGTAAGAAATAAAAATAAAATAAAATCCAATAATAATAATAATGACAGTATATGTGTACAGCAGAGGCCCAAAGGGCAGGAACGTTGTTTTTACCGCGCGCGCGCTCTTTCCGAACACAGATTCCGGAAACGTTCACTTTTCACTGTCGTCTCTACGACGCGATTTATCCCGGTGCGCAAAATCGGGTCAGATTATTCACCACGAGACGCGCGTCTCTCGAATCGCGTTTTTCTCCGTTCCTTCGGTTTTTTCTTCCCCCCCCCCTCCCTCCCTCCCCCCTTCGACGCGTACGACCACGTCGATTCACGGTTTTACACGCTCGTCGTTTCATGCGGAGTCGTCGCACCGTATGACGCATATAATCAACGCACGTGCTCGAAAACGCGATGTCTACGATCGAGTTGGTCGTAATAATATTATAGCCGGTACGCTCGTCTTCTGCTCATCGTCGGAAAAAAACGTACTCGCTAAAGGCGCGTTCTCATGAGTCAAGTTTAGTCGACCGATTATAGTTGATCAACAACAATTGAGTGAAACCTGTAGTGAGAACCTTTGTTTCAATAAACTCGAACAACTAATTAGTTGATCAAAAAAAGTTTGACCCGGTCAAACTCTGTCGTTCAATTTCCAATTCCTCTCAAGTTGAAACCCGTCTTGACACGTGAGAACATAAACCTACACTACAGTTGATTCAAGTTGAACTTCGGTTGGTTTTCAACCAGTGGCCAGTCACACGTGCATTCTCCAATTGATTTCTTCTTAACGTCCATTGTTTCACCCAAAAACGACGTTTTTCACGATTTGTACACATATTAATTAAAATCGCTTTTAATTCTTCTTTTACTAAAATACTTATTGTGTTCGCAATTGTGCGCATTAAATTACTTGGTAAATTATTATTATTACTACTCGATACAATTATCGTTTACCTAACATTTTACTTGTTTAATATAAATCAATTATCATAACTAGATACATTTTTTTTTTCATATAACACCATCTTAAAAGTATAAAGATTTGACGAAGATTTTTTTCAACGGACCTCGTTTATTTTTTATTCTAATCCCTAGGACTCCAATAGAAATTACTTGCCGACCTAACTGGTCTATATAGTGACGTGTGCGCGTCCACACCGTTTACAGATAATGACCATGCGCGACGCTCGGACTGAACACTGTTACCAGAGCCGTCTTTGGCTATGCAGGGGCCCATGGGCACCGGGAGCTTAAGGGGCCCTTTTAGTAGGTCCCTAAAAAAAGTTGAATAAAAATATAAGAAGCTTATTTAATGTGATGACTTTATTAGTTGTTAAAAATGATGTATATTTTACAGAATTAGAAATGGTATATTGCTGTTACAAATTACATTGATAAAACTTATCGTTTACCTACTTAGTGTGATATAATTCCTCACTTAGCACTATTTAAATAACGTATTAACATTGCCATTTACCTAATTTTTTTTTTATCTAGAATTTAGAATTATTTTTGTACAGACGATCGTATTATGTCGTTACAGCTTACAATTTAAAGTTGTAATTTCTATTATTCGGGGCCCTGGGCACGTGCCCCACGTGCCCATAGGGTAAAGACGGAACTGACTGTTACCGTCGTACCGTAAACGACCGGCGGACGGTTCGCTCTTCGTCTTGAGCCCGGAATCTCGAAGAAATTAAACCCTTATCGTCCTTGTCTTCAAGCGACGGCGAAAAATGCCCGTAAGACGCGCACAGTCATTGGACCCGGGAAATAAATGCGCAGTGTGCACTGTCCGTCGCCGTCTGCAAGAGTCCGCGGTTCAGCTCGTTCGGTTCAACAATGCTCGCAGCGCCGACCAAAAATATCGAGACCGGTTTCCGTTCGTTATTCGGCCGGGTGATGTGTATCACTTACGCGGTCGAGACAATCGATACACGGGCAATAACTAGAACTCCTTTCTTTCGCGAAAAACTTCTCCGACTCCAGTAGCAACAGATGACGTTGTATCAATGTTCCTGTGGTTTTTTCAACGTTTCCGGCACATAAATGTATCACACGACCGACCTTAGCTCCTATAATTATATTTATGTATTTGTTTTTGGCTCCTTTCGGATTTGTGCTGCGTACAGACTGCGCGTCTGTGCTGCATATTTTTACGAACAACACACGGGTTAGTGTAGATACCTATAAGTGCGTGCGTATGTGTGTGTGTGTGTATGTGTGTGTGTGTGTATACACTTATTGCGAGCACTCTGTATGTTTAAGGCGATCGGTGCTACAGCATATGGGATATAATTATATCGTGGTTTTCAAAAGTCTCGCTCCAGTTGTTGTTCGTCATACAATTATTATTCTTTTAATGAGTTCTGTGAATATTTCACTGGACCGAGTACCTACCACGGTTATAATATAACGATCACTAAACCGAACATTATAATAGCACAAAATGGGTCCTGCGCGCACCGTTAAGGCGTTAAGTGTATAGTATATTTATATATATAAATATTATTTACACATCCTGCTGCAAGTGAAAAATGAATTAGGTGTACGTTTTATATGTACTACCACGCTTAACAATAATTATGTGGTACAATGTTCATGGATTAGTCGAAAACATAGGGAATTTAGGAAAGTTTCACCGTTATAATCGACTTAAAGTCGTCCGGGCAACAGGAAAAACTACATAAAGACATATAGTTATGTTCAATTATAAATAGATTTTTTCCTTTGCGATTTGTAAGCCTTTTTTTCTTTTAACAATTATTGTTACTTGCGTATGGTGTTAAAGGCTACTTACATCACAATCTCAGCCCTGTAGTAATTATATAATTAACTAGCTGCGTTACCCGGCTTCGTCTGAGAGTCAAAGGCTTATTTTTGTAAAAATATGTTTGCTGTAAACGTGAAATTGACAGAGCAGGAAGGTATTCCGAAGATTAAGTACAGTCATATATCATTGTTTAGTTAAACCAAAAAACACATATTACCCAGTCGGATCGATGAATCATAATTACTTTAGTAGTATGTCTTGTAGAATAAGCTAAAATTTAAATGATACGCTTTTAAATTGAAGGAAAACGTTAGTCGAAACGGAAAGTAGGAAATTAGTATTACTTGTCTTAAAAGAGAATATTCAAAATAACCTTTCCTTCCTCTATCCAACAAATTAATAAAAATCAAATTCGACGAACCTTGAAGGATTAATGTGTACAACTCTGCGAAAAAAATGTTGAGAAAATGTTCAATCAAATCGATGCATCCAGTGTTAAATTGCTAATGATGCCCCCACGGGTCTCAGCACACTCAACATATTTATTGATGCAGCTTCCGTGGAAAACAGTGGAGTTGTACACACTTTGCCCCAAACTTTAACTATATTATACAGACAAAATATAATTTTACGTTGAAAGTAATATATACTAAAATACGAATATATATTATCCAAGTGAATATACCTGATTTATATCGTGTACTCAATAGAAATTTAAAAACAATAATCGCATCGATTGCGACCACTCCGGTTTTAAAATATGTCGGCAATTATTTTGTCAAGCGTTGCTCTAAAATACTAGAAAACCTTAAAATATATGCACCGATCAATACACAATACGCACACACATACTAACATTGTTTTTATTCGTTTTCAGTTTCACTGTGCTTACTGCAAAACAACGCTTTGTTGAATTTAAATTACTGGCAATGTGTAATGAAAAGAACGGACCAATGTCCAGACATGGATATCAAAATATTTTTGTACTCCAGGTAAGATGCATTTCACGCTGCGCTGAATTACCAGCTATTATTGTCTATTTCAAGGATACGGTGATCCGTGGAATATTATAATACCGTGTGGTGCTCAATGAGATATCGCGTATTTGAAACTAGGTGAAGGGCTTTATTTAAAATAGTTTTCATACACAGAAAACAAATGTTTTGTCTAATTCTAGTTATAAAATCGATATCTTTTTTAATAATCTGTCAAATCTAAAACGCCATTATTTAAATCATTAATTCAGTCCAAAATGTTAATAATTACGAGTATATTCACTTATTTATGTTTTTCTTTTTCTTTTTGATCCTATGTACCACATTATATGTACTTATCACACAAATCATTTTTGTAATTCAAAATTCTGTAAACTTTATTATTAATCTGTACTTGAGCCTACAAGGCGTTTATTCAAATAAAAAAATAAAATCTCCTCGAATACTCATGACACTGAAGTTAATGGTTAGTTATGAATATTAATATTTTGTAAACATAAATATGTATTATATTTTATTGTTTTACTTTCATATTTTTTGGTGTCGAACACATTTTTATTCTACAAGAATCAATATGTTTAAATTGATTTTATTCGAAAAAAAATTGTCATGAATGTGCATGAATATACTTCGAACATCTAGATATATTTTGTTATTTATGTTTGTTTTCGTAAAAACAGTAAATAAAAATAAGCTTATCTGACATACCTTTTACACATATACATATCAAATTGTACTCCCCACATCTACGTTACAGGAATTTACTTAGGACTTAAAAAAAATCGCCGGTAATCATTTCAAACCCGATAACATTGCGTTTAACATCATTATTTCTTCTTAATTATTTTATTTATTTATTTGATTTTATTAATTTCTACGCCTGACGGCAATTTTACGACGATAACATTCAGTTATGTTGTATTGTTGATGAAATAACAGTTATTATATAGTTACTATATTGTCGTTTTTAATGACGCGTCCATTGTAATGGCACGATACATTAGATTATATTTTATTGAAATTATCTGCGGAAAATCCGTTTCTGTCATTTTTTCGTACATTGTAACATGTGCAATCAATAAACACCTCTCAATCGGAGTGCATTGTGATCAAAAGTGTAACAAATCAATCACTTTGATCAAATAAACGAGAGTGACATTGTTTACCTATTACTTTCATGGGTGAAAATTTCATGTGTACCACACCATTTCTTGGAAATAGCCAACACTAACTATACCGTTCCCAATTCGGTAGATTCTCAACACGAACTATTAAAAAACCAAAATTTAACGTTTCAATTTTATTATTATTTAAAGTTGGCCTCTGAATCTTCACGAATACTGGGGAAAAAAAAATACTTTCGAATTATTTACTTATTCGCGATTAAAAATACTTTGAGTTGTTACCAATGAACATAGTAGATACTTCAAAACGTGCTACTTTCGCAGGAAAAATGTTGTGCTTCACTGTTAACATAACTCACCGGAAAACTATAAGCCATACAACGAATGAATAACGACCAATAACCGTATACACAACCTATGATGAGTATACGCAGCATAATATAATTAAAGTAAAAAGTTTCTGAAAAAATTTAAAGTTATAATGTAGTGCTATCACCGATACGATTCGAAAGCATTGTCACGGTATAATAACGTTATCATTGTTAGAAAGTATTGACTGGAAAAATCACTCGCATGTATGTGCACATGTGTATAATTGTACCCAACTCTCAGACGTAACTATGCATATATATAGTTAATGACTATATAACGTAAAAACTGTCATTGTTTCACTGGTGTAGAACGCTGCAGCTGAACGAGCGACTTATTCCCATAGTTATTGTACGCCGGATATACCTACATACTTAAATTTCCCCGTTTAAGGATTTTACTCGAAAACCACATAGAACGATTGTGGGCTCGTTTGTTGTTCAAATTGAATAACATAAGAATTTAAATATTTGTATACTATAATATTATTATTATTATTGTTGTTATGTTATCTTGGTGTTACGAACTCGTGTTTATTTCTTACAGCGATGCTAGGCGAAGAAAAATAATAGACGTAAGAAACAAAAACACACTTCGATACAGCGGTTGGGATCCTAGCAAAAAGAATGTCATTATTATTCACGGTTTCAACGGAACAGAAAGCAAGACGCCGATGACGATCATTAGAAATGGTTAGTGATTTAAATACGAACACATATCTATTAGTGTTACTACGGTTTTTTTTTTTTTATTATTATTACTATCGCTATTATTTTTAACGAAGCTTATCCGTTGCGATATCGATAATATCTATGGTATAATAATTATGTTTTACCGCAACGTGCAAACGCCGTAGACAAATAACAAGCAGACCCGAAAATTAAAATAAGATTAGTTTATACGATTGCTAGTTGTGTAGTTGCAAATGCATCAATTACAATTTCTTTTTCGAGCTATCCCCAATAAAATATAATAACCTACGATTTCAATCGAAAACTGTATGAAAACCGAAAAATAATTGGCTATAATGTACGCTTTATCGATTAAGATTTTGCCGATTTCTATTCGGTTTTCCCAAAAATGTTACTCGTGCATTTGCCAAAGTCTATAATAGACCCTAGAGTTTAACCATCCCAAAGTCGGCACATCATCAAAATATAATTACATTTTTTTTTTTTTTTGAAGCCGTTGACATTGTGTTGTAAAAAAAGAAAAATTCGCAGTGTCAAAATGACCCGCGGGCCACAAGCGGTGTGACAGTTGACGTAAGACTAACTTTGAGTCCATTGAAACATAATAAGTGCGTGTACCGACTCTGTCCTGCTCTATAGGAAAAACTGAAACGATGCCACTGCTGGTCGGAGCTAAATGTTTCGACGAAAATAAAAACGTCTTGAAAGCCGTGCCGCCCGGCCGGGAAGACCGACAACGAGCGATAAACATGAAACGGTCGCGAATCTTCTTATTCGTGCATACATTATTATGGTCTAGTTTTTTCGAAACCACTCCCGTCCACGGGTACTACAACAATACACGTACTCGTTACCTTACCTTAGGTCGTGACTGACGTAACCACGGTTTAATCCACACGGGCCGCTTCCGATTACCGGTGTACCTATAACAGCTCGGCCACGTTGAACGTGACAAAATTCAAAACTCACTCGAAGTTATCAAACTCGGTGAATCTCTATAGCGGGTGTGTATATTGTATATTGTATCCGGCGGCGAATAGGGCCGCCATCGTGTTATCCAGTATGATACGTGTACACCATTAACGCGGCCGGTGTAGCGAAAAAAGATTTCTAATTTTTCCATAGGGAGTAGACAGCTACGGTAACATGTGCGTATATAACGCGTGCGCGTCTCAAACTCTTCCCAAACGGTTCGCGCGCTAAAAAACTAACTATATTCCTATTATGTACCATAGTGATAACGAATGTTTCGAGGGGAAAGAGTCGTGGCGTTTATTTGAAGCCCTGCGTTCACACCAAGGAAACGTTGCCGCATGTCGTACATTAACTGTCACCGACAAAGTTTCGTAAACGCTTACAATAGTGCGTGGTTCCCAACTTTGTCGCATTTACATTTGTCGCCGACAAAATGTTGTGTCCCGACTGGTAAACGTCAATTTGTGTCTGATCACGTACGCGACAACGTTTGCTTGGTGCGCAGTGCCACAGGCGCAACTAAATTCGTGATCTTGGGGGTGCTACAATGATTTAACGCTCATATAGCTATGGGGGTCTCTGCCCTCCAACCCCGATATTACACGCTACAAATATTTAATTTTAATTATTATAATACCTATTCACAGTGACGTTATTAAATGAAAAATTAAAAAAAATTAAATTTTTAATAATCATATTTTAATTGCATTTTATTTAAACATAGTTTTCGATGTTGGTAAATGTGTTTAATATTTCTCCGGTTTTGATTGTATTTGCCAAATCTCTCTCAATATTTATGATACTTGAGTTAGTGAAACGTTGTAGTAACATGCCGCTCCTAAGCCAATTTTTTAGTCTTCGCATTGATGAAAAACTTCATTGCTAACAGAAATAGTTGACGCAACTTGCATTAACTTATAAATATTTGCTTCTTTGCTTACGATTTGTTTAATGCCATCACAACTATTTTTTAAGCAATCTTTTCCTACAAACATTTCCGCTTTTAAGCGATCCATGTTAGAATTTTTTGACACCCTCTAGCACCCCCGTAGTTGCGCCACTGCCTAGACGCTACTTGATTACGGTTTCTGTACGCAATGTTCATGGTATTATTGTGCTTCAATGTTGCGTATTTATATATTTATAGCGTACCTGAACCGAAAAGACTTCAACGTGTTCACGGTGGACTGGGAACCGCTCACGTTCTTCCCGTGTTATCTGTCGTCGCTGAGCAACACCAGGCTGGTGGCCCAGTGCACGGCCCAGTTCTACGCGCATCTCACCTATTCCGGGGCTTCGGCGTACAACATACACTGCGTCGGGCACAGCCTCGGCGCGCACATTTGCGGCATGATGAGCAACCACTTGACGCACAGGCAGCACAAAATCATAGGTAAGCGCACGTCAAAAGTATCCTGCAGCGGCGCCGGGTATCCTGCGGTCCTTCGCGCGCGTATAACGCAGTGTAAATCTCTTTTCAACGGTACACCGTGCTGAACACGCAGACGGGATAGGACTTGAACGACCATAGGTGCGCGTAACTGCGACGCGGAAATCAAAAGGCAAACGGTTCTTTTCAGGTCCCGTGTTGAGACACTCCGACCCGTCCGCGTTATGCACGTGCATAATTATATTATAGCTCCTCGAAATTCGGTATTTTAAAATTACATTTTTGACGGCCAAACGTTTAAGCGCACGTATATAAAATGTACCCTCGCGACGATCAACGTTCAGAAGTATTGAAACGGGTACGGTCTTATAGAAATCATAAGTCGTGGCGATGGCATACAGCTGGGCGTGCCCCCAACCTTTTTCAACTTCCAGGCCACGTTCGAAATGTATACTCGTACTTTTTTTGTTCTGTCTGATAAAACCTATCAGATAAATACGATAAATATAATATAATCTTTGTTCGCTTACCGAAATTATGACTTCTATCGTGTGCGCAGTTTAAAATTCTGAATATTTCCACGCCACTTAACAGTTTGTTTTCGTCGTTAGAGAACTGCAGGTTCTTGGAACTCCGAACGTTGAAATATTAGTTAAAGAAGAATAAACTCAAATTCCACACTGATTTTTCCTGATATTCTAAAACCTAAAATATTATTTTTATATTAAAATGAAAAATCGTAGGTTATTTTGTAACTCTTAAAAGCTTATTAAAATAACATTTTTTTTTAAATTATAATTTTTATTTTTACTTATACTACATGCACACGTTTCTAATCTTATAATATTTTCACGTTGTTGTTTTACTATGCAAAACATTAATACAGTATTAAAATGTTAAGAACAATGTTGTTGTATTACTCTGTGAAATATTAATAATTTCTAAACAATGAAAAACCAGGTCAGATATATAGTTCTAAATCACGTGTCTTTGATGATAAACAGGCCACGGAGTATGAGCAATACGGTCAGTACACGGTACACCATCCACCGAGGGCATTGCGTCGGTAGAAATATTTGCATTTTCAGATGAATTTATCCTCTTCGTCAAATTTGCTGTCGTTCGTGCGGCATGTGGAGACTTTCATTATTTTAAATTTTTCGCTGAAATAACTTTTACATTCCTACCGATGCCGCGTATTATTCGATGTGTGCCGTCTAAATAGCGTATTGCCACTCTAACGAAAAAACAATTAGTAACCGTTTCTGCGCATTATTATAATAATTACAAGTTACAGCTAAATAGTCTCGAGGAGAAAATACGTAACGTTATGAAATGCTAACAAATTAAGTCGCGTCCATGTAGATACATTTTTATTTTCATTTTACGATCTACAGCTACGATACTATCTGTACGCTTTTGGTTCAATCTACACTCCATATATGATCCACTGTCGGTGGATTAACGGGAGAATAAAATAAGGCAGCTTTTTAATAGAGTGCGTAGCGCAATCGTTTTTTCATCTAAGAACATGTTTCGCGGAAATTGGTCTCGTTTGAGTCACAGTAAAACGCACAAACACCGAACTTGACCAATATATAAAGACGACAGTATTGTCTGTGTTCGTATGTCGGTTTTTCGCATCAGCATTAAAACTCTTGCTTTAATTAACTGTTGAAATATTGCCTTTTTTTAGTTATGAAAAAAAGTTCACAAAAACCGATTGAGTTGACCAATGCATTAAATCTAACGTACAAACACGGATAAGTGTTATCTTGTTTACGTTGACAAAATTCGGGGCTTCTACGATCACAGTAGCTCAAATGAGTACTATTTTCGGTAAAAATGTTCGTATTTTACTACCGTGTATATAGTGCTGCTTTCCAACATTAGCGGCTCGGTTTATGATTACATTACGATTACAGTATCGATTAACGCCATAATTTATGCTCCACTATGCATACCTACTTTTGCTATGCTGCACGTCAGATAGACGAGGGCAATCGAACACGTGAGCTGACTTTCTTTGAAAAGAAATGCTCGTTAAGTTAAAAATTTGATTAATTACCTATATAATTTTTGAATACATATTAAATTGTTCTCAGTACTTTCGAGCTTAAATTATTTGAATTACCTGAGGAATGAAATTTAATTTCTAATGGTTTTTAAATTTCGATTTCTTGAATGCAACTACATTTTCTCGTTCCTTCCCCTCGCCGTTAAACCAAGTACTTAGACGTGAGTCTATCGTAAAAACTTAATAAAAAACATTAAGTTTTAATTACATAGTTATTGGCAGTAGACAGCAGTACGTTTCTTCATTGCTTATACACATATAGTCGTATTAACTTATTCTTCGCGAAGAAAGAACACTGCATAGTGTATTGATTTTTTTATTTACTTTCTTCAGGACGTAAAATCTTTAACCTCGTCGTCAGTGTCTGCGCCAAATTTTTTATTACGCTTTACCTGCATGCGCCGTAAGTACATTATTTCCGAATGAAAATGGTTTTCTTTTTTGATTTTGGTAACGTAGTTATTGTTTGATTATTACGTAAAATTAAGGCCACACAACCGTTACACTAACCTGTAAGACAACTAACGTGAATGTTCCAAAATCTTACATCCCATCTACTGCATGATGTGCTGCAGCGTGGACTATTAAGTATTAGTCTTCGCCATTCCTCGTTTGTAATTTGTTACTCTCCCGCCGCAGTTATAATATTCGTAAGTCTTAGAATATGTGTCATGCACTGCAAGGTTAAAGTTTAAACTTGATCTCGAAAATGTTATACCTATAAACACGTCGCACAATATAATACGTGCATGTGTGTACATTAACTACGAAGGCACAACGAAGAAGATTTCTGGTAAAACCTGTTCTGTTCCGATTATGGGTCACGTGTGCAGAAGACGTGACCTACTATCTAGTATTAAGATTTATATCGCCAATTATTATAATTATTCCGAAAGATATCCATTTTTATTCTTTTTCCGTTTCTCATAGATCCGTGACCGTGAATTCAGCAGTGGGTTTTGGGTGCCGCGGCATCTTTCTAAAACTTTCCAGTTCCCTGCGGACGATTATTATTATTATTATTATTATTACCATTGGCTCATACACAATAATTGTATTATAATTTGCAAGTAGGGAAATATGTTCGTCTCATCAGATGCCACACGATGGTGTACATATATTATAATTGATACACATTTTTATTTTAGAAACTCCGTGTGCATTCGAATATTCGATGTTCAAAATCAACCGTGTGGGCATTAGATATTTATGCATCTCGTACCCGGTGGTTAACGGACTTTACCAAATACGAAAATAATATATTTACGTACGTTTACGGCTTAAGACATTTATTGTTTTAGTAAAGGTTAGGTCACTCCCAAACATTTTGAATAGGTACTTTAATTTGTAAGATTTTATAAGAAAATTGATAGGTAAATTGAAATATTTAAATCAATAAGTCTGTAATATCAATAATGGGTTCCTCGTCGCCCCCGGACAACATTTGAGGTTCCGTTTTCAAGTTTATTGAGCCATTGTTCATCAATGAAACTACGAATTTATAGTTAAATGATGAACTTAGTTTCTTCTAAGTGCACATTAAAGCTTGAAATACGCAATACGCGACTCGACAAATGAGTAAACCGTAAAATGGTTGTTGTACGCAATAGTTTGACTTTGAATAATACTCTACGGGCGTCAGACGTCCTAGATCCGGTACTGCAGTAGTGCATCAATAATTATCATAACCGTTTAACTAATTGAACTCGTATAACTCGGATATGCAAGTGGTAGGTATAAGTGTAGCTAACTGTACATCGGTTTTTTCGTACGCTGTTACAAAAGCAACAAAAAAACGCAGTCAACATTAACAGTAGACACATGCAATGTTATGGATTAAACTAGTTTTACGGGACCTACGTCCGGCGATTTCGATCGAGACGATTTCGAGTGGATGCCCGCGGGCTGCGGCCGGGGAGGCGACGCCGATCAACCTTAATCACGAGTATAATTGCACGCGTGGTAGACTTCGAGTAAAAACACGAGTCTTGTGTCGCGTCCGATCGCGGTGGTCGCGGGTTATACTCGTCATAGTTAAAATAAAATCATTCGGAGTGAGTGCGTATACGTACGATCCGGTGGAACGGTGTCCGCGGAGGATTAATGTCATAGTTATCCTTATCATTATCATCGTAGACTATTTTCACGCATTACTAGGTGCTATGGGACCTATTTGTGGTAATTGATTCTTGCCACTTAGAGCGAGTTCAAAGGCGCTTTTTGTCGTCCGCAGCTTACATGCTAAAAACTGTCCATCCTCCTCATGACTATGCTCCAGTATTGAACGCACTTGACCTTACATCCTTAGCAGACAGACGCGTTAAAGCTAACCTAGTATTTTTGGAAAAGTTAATCAATGGTTCTATAAATGGTAACGAGGACCCCACCTTCTTAGTTCACCTTAATTGTGTTATTATCTTATATTATCTTCTTTATTATATCGTTATATCGTGTATGTCATTTTATTTTTGTCCTAATTATTATAATTTATATTTATGATACTTGTAATTTTGGGCCATCGCCCCTTGTATATGTTAATTATGTATTAAACTACTGTATTATTGATGTGTGCTGTACTAAATAAGGAATTTTATTCCGTAAATTAATTAATAATAATAATAATTACGCGTGCCGTACTGCCGCCGTGGTCCGCAGCAACGTATTATCAACATACCTACACAGCCGATGACCATTTTAAAAAAAGTAAAAACGTACCCACGTGGCGGGCTGTACAGAAATGCGTTGGGCGGTTTTTTTTTCGTCAAAAAATGTTTGCGCGCATATTTTCTCTTCGCGCGCGACTGCGTGACTTTCCCTGATTATCATACGCGCGACAGCAATGCGACAATCGCTGCTGCAGCGAATGATGATAGACCGCATTCAACTATCGGGTACATTTCATACGGTTAGTGGCGAAGTGTTTGAATTAGATTTGAAAAATGTTCCGCTTGTCCTCCTTGGCGATGTTCGACCCTCTCGAAGCACGCGGGAAGGGCTAGATACGAGCGAATTCAACGCAAATTGTTTTCCGATGGCACAGAACAAATAGAGAGAGAGAGAGAGAGAGAGAGTCCTGGATCTAAAATAATTGTTTCCCCTCTTAAGGTCGTACACATAGTTTTCTCGTGTGACACTCGTCTTTGTACGGCAAACATGTACCTATCATCCTAAACGTAATGATTTACAGGTCTCGACCCGGCCAGGCCGTTGGTGGACCGGTACGGTTCGGCAGAGTTCCGGTTGACCAAGGACGACGCGACGATGGTGCAGGTGATCCACACGAACGCGGGTTTCCTAGGCGAAGTGCCGCAGGTGGGACACGTGGACTTCTGCGTGAACGGCGGCCGCTTGCAACCGTGCTGCGCGAACGAGCCCAGGAATATCCGTAATAAATATTGCTCGTCGCCCGTCTGGCAAAACGATCCATTAGTGCAACTAAGATGTAGGGTCACCATTTATACCATAAATATTTATAGTTATATACAGACACACACGTACACACACACATACACACTCACGTGACACGACAGTTGTTATTATTTTTATTTTCGTTTTTTTGATTATGTAAATTAATACGTATACGTAGTCGCCTGCAGCCTCTAGGTATCCATTTTATTATATTGTATATATGTGTGTATATACGTTGTACGATCCGGTCAGCGCAGTCACGACAAAACCGTTTCGTTGTGCCAATGCTAGAGGTTGTAGTGTCAGCGTTGCAACTAGCGGGTGGACCCGAGGCGCACAGCATCGCCAGACGGTCGTAAACAATTCGGGCCGCCCCGAAATGTGTAGTACTCTGTAGGTAGAAAAGTTAAAAAGCAAATTTGAGAGTGGACGGTAAATAATAAAAACCAAAAAGAAAATTAAAAAAAATTAAAAATCTCATCGACCCTACATATTATACGTCGTACTGCACCCGATGTGTTCTAACGAAGTATCGATTTTGGCAAAATAGGTAGTAATTTTTTGTGAAATTTTTAATGCTATTTTCACTGTAAACAATACATGTAGTAGTGCTAACATTTCTTCTTAACAGACACAAGTTCAGTTTGGAGGCTGGTTCATACAAGCTATTTAGAAATAATAGTGTAAAAAATGCTTTCATCTATGACTATATTTTAGAAGAAGTAGGGCCCCCGAAAAATTGTTCGTAGCTGGGACCCAAAAAATATGCCAAAGTACTAAATTGTTTAGTATTTTAGACGAGTGCCAAGTACAATATGTATACCTTTATAAATGTATAGCACCTTCGTCATTATGTACCGCGGACGTACACAATTCAATCGGTCAAATCATAATAACCTATTTAAAACAATGAGATAATTTACATAAATTAATATATTATATTTAATTATTTCTGAACTAAAACATATTATGTTAGTAATAACTGATACCAATAGATTCTAGAGATAATTTAAAAAATATATTAAATACTAAACACGATGTGTACAACGATTATCAAGTAATACCTACGGGTAATTTATTTAGATTTTATCGGCTGAATATACGCCCCAGGATGTGTACAGTTATAAAGTGTATTTGATAGAAATCAAAATATTAAAACATTTCCAGACCCAATCTGAAGCGTACCTACATCTTAGGTCTGACTGTTGAACTCTGATCGTGACACATATTTATATACATATATACACATTTATATATATACTTAAAAATGGCTAGCTTAGTTTATACGGTGTAGAAACGTAATAATATACGTAGTGTGTGCGGTGGCGCTGTAAACGGTATAAACCATATTACCGTCCCGGCTTTTTGGTAAGGTATATTACGAGTACATAAGTACACTGGTACAGGTATAGCGCAGGGTGGTGTGTTAATTATTATTTTTTCTCGCACGAAACATTCATGTCTTCTCGGATGAATACGAATACAATGATCTGAGAAAAATATGAAAAAAAGTAGATCGTATAAATTCGTTGCGAAAAAGAAGTGTTTATGTAGGTTAGTTTTTCACGTGGGTTTCGCTAGCAGATACTATACGCGGCGAACCGCGCTTATAGCGTCCATTGAAATTAAAGAATATCTGAGCAAAACCAAAATGTTTCGATTCGAAAAAATCATACCATATACATTATGTGTGTTATATTTTATGAGCTACTGTGAAAACGTTTTTTTTTTTTTTTTTATAAAATCCGATCACATTATACGGAATGTTTAAATTAAAACCGACGGATGTTTCGTGTTGAAAAAAAAAATGCTTATAATTAGTTATAAATTGTAATTCGTACAGTGCCTTTCAAAATGTACGTGACGTCTAATTTCTCAGGAAAATATTTGAACATCATCGCGCATAGAACCAGATGAACACGTAGTAGTACAATACGTGGTCCGATTGAAAAGATAAAATTTGACTTTTAAAATCCACACGAGAACCTAATTTATCTGGTAAATCGTAAATAACGTACCTACGAGATTTTACACGACAACCGTCACATACGGTTTTAATGCACTGCCATGTAGACCATGTAGACGTTTCGTCGTAGTCGGTTAGTTATATATCCACCCAAGGCGCGGCGATGCGAAATAACTTGAAAATAATCCCTAGGGAGATGACTAGTAATTCTTATTTAATTTTCTATGATTCCAATGACTTCGATGTTGTAATTTAAATCGAACGCACTAATAATCCGTGGAACAGAACTCAAACCACGTGTTCCATAGTTGAACGATGGTAGTTGGTGAACACGAATGGAGACGGATAAAAATGTAAACGGTTATGCGCGTAATCGCAGTAGGAACTTATAGGAGCTATCACTGCAGTTGAAGACCGGGTAGCGTGGTAAATACGTTTTCGCCTACAAGCCTATTATTTGAGACGATTTCGTCGAAACGCTTTTTCGTAGTTTGTCGCGAACCGCGTTGTTAGTCGCACGCGTTTCAAACTTCCGTTGAACTGTACATAATATTTTGTTGATAATATTACACGACTTTTACCGTTATCGTCAATAAATTCAGGGCACTTTGGAAAATAAAATAGAGCGATCGTAGTTAGAACATATTTTTGATTTAGACGATGCCCGGACGGACGCGTGTCGCGTGGTATATTATTGTACTACGCGGACGTACATAGATCAATTATGCTTTTCACCGATGCGCTGGTGAAATTTGAAAACAATTTGACAACAATGTTGTGAAATAATGACTTTCCTGTATCATAAGATTTCGTTAAATAAAATACTATATGTGTATTTATTGCTTGGGTGTATTACAACCGGTATGGAGATTCGCATACCTCGACGTGATGTGGGTGGGTCAGCCGATGAGAGTATGGTCATGAGACACACTCTCGAAACGATTGCGTTTTCAAAACCGTAGAAATTCGTTTGGCCGTCGAATTTTTCTTTCATATTTTATACTTTGCCGCGAACAAACCTTGTACGCATATCATTATCGTATACAGCCCGCAGCAGGTATACCAAAAACATGTAGGTACCATTGAACACTTCGATGTTATTTAGAATTTCCGAAATCTCACGACCCACCTAAACGTATTACATTCCAGTTGGAATTATTTTACCTTCGAACTAAAAATGTAATATTTAACAACGGAATAGTTCCACTTAGAGTTCCACAATGTAATGCGTACGTACGTCCGCAATCGATTTCATTTGTTTGACGTAATACATTTTTAATTATCGCAGGTTTATGAATAAAATATACTTAACTCACGGACGTCCGTCAGAAAACCCGTTACATTTTAGCCTACCTTTACCTTTACCTAGCCACTATATCGCAAAAACTCTTAATTCTATAACTACAAGTCTCCCTCTTCGTATTCCCCTCTTTGAGTTGTAGGTTAATTTCTACCCCATAAATTACGATACACATATTTATTGTGATCTTCTATAATATATCATATGATATGAAATTATTCGCTGGAAGTGTTGAATAAAATATCGGTAGACCATTAATTTTGAATTGTTTAACTAATTTTATTTTCAACAGAGACTATGGCGGTCCATTGCGGCGGGTGAGTACCGGGCAATTAGTACTTAGTGGTAACTGTAGTAAGTATCCGTTCGTACATAGCTGAACGCCAGGGGTGAACGCAGAAAAAATGACGAGGTTACCGGTTAGATTATTTGAAATTACATTATCCTACGTTGTACCAGTCCTCGGTAGTAATAACAGTTGTTATTTTCCTGTCCATTCCAACACGTTTGATCCGTCCTTTCTGCGTCCGCTCCCGAGTCCTGACAAACGTACTGCAATGTATTAAATCATATTACCCACGTGCGACACGTACGCTAGAGCATATTGCCTACCCGTAGACTGTAGTGCATATATAGTGTATTACTGTTAAATATAAATTCAATGCAATAAGGTTAAATGGTGGCTTTTACTGCATTTTAGTTGTGCTTGCGGAAAAAATATATATATATACCTACCTAGTTTTGTTATAATGTCAAACGCTTTTATGATGTATAAATACGTGGCTTTAAACATTATAAATAGGGCTGAGGACTTCTAGTACTTAAAAATGTAATAATATGTATGCACTTGTGCACTTAAAAATCAAGAAATATGCGCTTAAAATATGTTCTAAAAAATTATCAAATAATTTAGCGATTGTAATGTAATTTGATTTCTCTAGTTCTGCACAGTTTAATAAAAACACATGACCAGGGCCATTAAGTTCGAACGTTTCTGCAATGACATTTGCGATGTAACGACCTGCGGAATTTGTCGTCTCATTGATCGAAACCCAGATTTTTTTACCAAATATAAAACTTCTAATTTTCATTAAAGTGTATTCATAAATGACATTCGCATAACCATTACGAAGTGTAGTTTGATTTGGAATTTCTTTCGAAGTATATTTTTTCCAAAAATGACTTAAAATTATGATTATTTAATTTATTTAATGGAATGTTAGCCGATAACAAGGCATAAGATTTTTTTGTGTTACTTAAAAGTTGTTGTTGAGTTTTTTGTAAATCAAATTTTTTTTTACTTATGTTTAGCCGTGTCAATGTGTTGTTGGACGTTGAATTTTCAATCACTTCCAACTTATAAATCACATAATTTACAATACAATATTTTGCAGTCAGTTGTAAATATACTGGACCACTACATTCACTAAATTCCGACACGTAACTATTTAAACGGGAAGCCAATGATTGTTTTTCCTTTGGCATATTTGATAAAAATAAATAAATATTATTAAAAAAATTTGAAATAGACGAAAAAATTACTCGACGAAAATATTTCACGCGGTGTGCACAATAATACGAGTACACTACGAAATATGACGGACAACTGAAGTTCACTACGCGTTTCGGTTCGTCGATTGTATCGATGGTAAATGACCTAACCCCGATACTAAAAATATTATTTTTAAATGGAAAATTTACCACTTTGTTATTTTTTGTCCAAGCTAATCTTAGAACTTATTTCGAAAATTTCCAAATACGTTCTTAATTTTCCTAATATACTCAAATATGCATTTATATGCAATAATGACAAAATATGCAAAAATGTGCAAAATAAAATTTTTAATTTGATCTTCTAGTGTTGTGAAACACACCATTTGTTATTCGCTAGAATTTTTCTACGATTTTTCTAAAAAAATATGTAAAAAACTAAAAGTCCTCAGCCCTAATTATAAACGCGTCGGCGCTGTTCGTCCGTCAGCTGTACGGATGCCCGATTATCTTTATCCTTACCCACTCCGTCCGTGTGTATGTGCAGGCCGCGCTCGGTGCAGTCACTTCCTGAGCGCTTGCTTCTACGCGGCTTCGATTTCGGAAAGAGGCAAACGCCACCGGGGCATACCCTGCACCTCAACCTGTCAACCGCTGTCGCCGCTGTTCACCAAGGACGTACGGGTGTCCATGGGATTCCACACTCCGGACAAGTAATAATAATAAATTCGGGGCTCGGAAGTTGTAGCACTAAAAATGTTACTTTTTAGCTCTTAAATGTGCAGTTAAAAACTACAAAATATGCGCTATAAGAAGCACGAAATATCAAAAAAAATGCATTGAACTTGAAAAAATTATAATTATAAATTGATTATACTCAATAACGGCTCAGGGACTGGCTGGACTGGTTGAATAATAAGCTGTTAACAAACATGAAATATTATTCAATGAGGCCTATTCATTTCCAATATTTTAAATATTTTTAAAATTATAACCAAGTAAAATCGTTATTTTCATCAAAATGTGAACAAAATCCTACATTATGTGAAAATATACCCAAAGATACACTAAAAACCATAAACATGAGCAAAATAAAATTGAGCAAAATAGCGATAAGAACCGTAAACACGCTAAAAATAGCAAAATTAAATTTCGTGCATGACAGTTGATAAGTGTAAAACACGTTTGTAGCTTACTTTGCATGTTTTGAACCAAAAAAAATATGCATTTGCTAGAACTTCCGAGCCCAGATAATAATGATAACAATACGATGCTTACGCGCGAATAAACGAAAACAACTTTGTGCGGTACTACGGTAGTCACTCCAAACGTTTTACGGTATGTCCTATGTGAACGCGACCAATACGATTCGATTATCGCCCGTCAATGCGATTATCGCGGTGGTGTCCTATGTAATGATATACGACGAACGCGATAAAAATGTACAGTGGCTTTAGCGCCGATTAAACGGTTGTGTCCAGTATACGTATTATCTTGTAAGTTTAAATCTTTATAACTTATAAGTTATAAAGTTTTATTATTAATATATGCATAAGTAGTGACTACTTTGTTTGTTGAATATGTCTCTGCCATTAAGTATATTAAACAAAATGATTTTGACTGAAAATGCGACAATAAAGTATTTATTATATAAAATGTATGTAATAATTTCCAAAATGTATATTAAATAAATGTGAAATTATTAATATGTTCAGGTATAAAAAAATGAAAAGTTCCACGGAACTTTACGTTTTTGGACTTCCGAAATTAATAACTCAATATTTAAAAATTTTAATAATTATATTTAAAATACGTAAAATATAAAATTTTAAGTACACTAAATAATGTATTAACCGTATGGAATTACAATCGCACGACGCAACGACTAAAAACGAACTATTTTGTTTTTCAATCCGTGCGACGAAAAATCGGACGCATCGGTCGCATTTATCGTGTCACGTAGCCTAACCTCCGTTGGTTTTGATCGCATTTGGTCGCGTTCACGTAGGACAAAACGTTTTTTAGGAAAAACCCCGCCGAAACGGTCGCGACGACTGATCGCATTTTGACTCTGTTGTGTTTTTTAGCGCCCGGGGAACGTATTGCATCAAAATGCGAAACAGCAAAACGTGCCCGTTCGATTAGTGCGCCCCCTCCAACAGGTCAGGGATTCAACCACGCCGCGACCATTGGACGTAATGGGTATCGCACTGCGACGTGCAACTGAATACTCGATGACACTTGTAAGGTATTCGAACACCGTTTTTTGAATAAATTATTCGGAGTACACTTTTTGTTGTTCATTTGAAAAAGGTTTTCCCGACGGTACGCGTAACGCATGACGTTGCGCCGTAGGCATGTTTTTATTTAAGACCTTCTATCCCGGGGGGTATCGTAAATTTTAGGGGGGTATGACTTAGAAGTAAATAATTAAGGGAAGTAAAAATATCGTTTTAAGCTCAATTTATTAGTTTTAGATGGACAACGAATACATAAATTCTTAAAAAAAAAACTTATTTGGATTAATTGTATGAAAAAAAATTTAACAGGCATTTAACATACATTACTTGTACATTTTATATTATTAATAATACTCCATTATGAGCTAAAGTCATATTATATATATTAATATTTATTATGTATATTAAATTAAATTAAACGAATCCTGCGCTGTTTTTGACGTGCGGACAAATCAATTACCTCATTCACAGTATCTTCATCGAGTTCTGAGGGTCCTTCTGTGCTAATTTTCATGCAGGATTGCAAAGTTTCTTGTCCCATTCGATTTCTTATTTTGTTCATAATCCTATACATTGTACTGAAAAAGCGCTCTGCAGTGGCCGTTGAAACTGGTACACACTACACACATTAAACATTCTGCTAGTTTTTTCAAATTTGCATACCCAATATTTGCTTTACAAATATGTAACAGTGGATTTTTTAAATTTTCTTCAATCAAACTTTTTGCAACATACTTAAATTAATTTGTCTATCCAAACATTAGTTGGTTCAAGACCAGGAAAATATAAACACATATTCAATACATCTTCTTCGGTGATTGTAATAAAAGATTCAAATGATTGAAATAAAGCACTTAATTTGTTATGTCATACATTTGTTCGGGGGGTATATGTTATACGGTCACCCCCCTGAAATAAACACTGGCCGTAGGTACGTTCAAAATGATTGTACGCAGCAGAGTAGGCCTATCTATACACGATACATATGGTACATGTTTGTCGTTCGCGTAACAATTGCGCGCGTGTAAAAGTTATACATTCGGAATCAAAGGACACTAAAAACATCCCTCGCTGTGGACATTGGTTTGACGACTGTCGTAAAAATCATAAGAGTTACGTGCGCGGTAAAAAATAATTGGTTCCCTTTTAAAAAAGGTATTTTTTCAAGTTGAGCCCAATTGGCTGCCGATTAATCGCGCACATCTGCAGGCTTAGCAGAGTCAACTTTAAAGTAGGCTTGGTTAAAAATGTGCGTTAAAAAACAATGTAATCTATAAAATTTTAAATCGTTGATTTCGTTTAAAAGTTATGCTACAATGTTACCGCTTACTACATTTCGAAGAAACCAATTCCGGTTTAAGAATGTGCAGATAAATACGAGTATATAAGGTAAACACTAAATACTAAATAGTAACATGATTCAAGAAACCTGTAGGAAACAAACAAAATTTTTTTGTCGATCGGGATGAAAATATGGTTGACCAGAATACAAAGCAATCACAGACAATTTTAATTCCAATGGTTAGTTGCAATGTGTAAGTAAAGTCGAAGAATAATCAAAAAAAAAAAAATTATTTCAAAAGCAGTTATAAATTTCAAAGACTATAAACAATTTGTAAATTAAAAATTATAACATTTATTGATTGATTGAGGAAATATCAATTTGTTTTAGATTAAAAAAAATAAATTATCGCGTAGAAAAATTTATCTATAAATAAAAATTATAACTTATAAAACATAAGAGTATAAAAACCAAACTTTTCTGGTAACCCAAGCAAATAATAATAATAAAATTAAAAAAAAAACACAAACAAATACACCATTACAATACAGAAATATATACAGAGTTTTGAATTTTTACCTAATTACAAGTAAAATTTTAAAAGATTTAATACATACAAATGTTATGTCGAATAAGGCAAATTATGATATACTTCATACACAAGGAAATTTGACAATAACTAAAACATTAACTAACACACATCATAAATGATTATTTCTTATTCTAGTACGATAAATTAAAAAGTGACATTGTAATTTTGTGTTCCCATTAAACTAGAAAAAACATAATTTTTCAACATTTATTTAAAATATTCTTCAACAGTAAAGGAATTAGGTTTTAAAACTTTGTATGCATTTTCACAAATGATTTATTCAAAAAACAATATATTAATCAGTCAGTATTAATAGTTAACAATTGAAACAATGGTTTTTAAGTTTGGTGTTTTAAAATGAGTAAATGAAATAATTTTTTCATACTTTAAGATAGAAATCCAAAAATAAATTTGAATACAAAGCAAATTTTATCAATTAAACATGATTGTATATTAATGAACAAGTAAAATATTGAAATTTTAAAAAAATTTCTAAAAATGAGTCAGTACATTTATATCAGACAACTTCAATGGCTAATAGTTTATAAAATTGTCTATTATAAAAAATAACTTGTACAAACACGAAAAGAAAAAACAAGTTATTTTTTTAACTTCCATAATAATAAAAATAACTTTATTGTAGTTTTAGAAAATTTTTTTTTTATAAAATATTATTTACAATTTATATTCCTTGATATTTTTTTAATAAAAGGTGCAACACAAAAAATGACAAAACCAACATAGGAAAACACCATCACGCATTTAAAACAAAAATTAATAAATTAATTTACTATTGAAATGTTTAGTATTGGCCAAGTACTCATAATTTGTTAATTAACTAACTACAATATAGTATACTAACTTAATGAACAGAACTTTATAAAATAGTGTGTATGTTTATATAATACAAACAGTTTATGAATTCTTAATTGTATTATTAGATTATAAACAAGTATTTAAAAGAATATCATTAAATTGTTAGTACTCACAACCAAATTTTGAAGATGCCCAATAAACTAGCAAGTGGCTAAAATAAAATGTTTTCTAGTAAAACTCTCTTTTGATTGAATATAATTGTGAGTGACTCACTTATACTTTGCAACAATAATATTTAACATTTTCCTTAAATAGTAATGTAACTTGGTTGAATAATTTGAAATATCACCTCAACCAATACTAAATGCATTTACTTAAATATATTATACATAAATAGTATGCAATGAAAAACATTAAAGAGTAAAAATACTGAAGAATAATAAAATAAAGACTAGCTCATAAATATGATAAATTAAATTTTATACTATACAGATATTAACAAAGTTGGTGCACAAATATATTTGTATACATTAGTCAACGTAACTTTTAATTAATAGTTACAACTTTTAGCTGTGCTAGTTTTGTTTTAACATCTTTAAACATCGGTCTTCGCTCTGGCAATAAATCCCAAGTCTATAAATAAAAAAACACATTAATATAAACATCAAGACAATCATAGAATCAAAAGTTTTACTTGTCTCATAATCTCATATATTTCTGGAGGACAACACTCTGGAGCTTCCATACGATAACCTTTTTCTACATGTTTTACTACATCAACTAAAGGCTGTAAACATGAGAAGATTTTAATAATTAAAATTGGCTCCTAAACAAGTAGCACAATATCTGACAATACTTACAATTCTAGAATATGGGACTCGGCCAAAAGAATATATTTCCCACAGTAGAACACCAAAACTCCACATATCAGATTTATTAGAAAATATCTAAATAATTGAAAAATGTTTAAATAATTAAAATTAAGAGGAAATATTTTTATATGAAATTACCCCTTGTCTAAGAGCTTCAGGAGCAGTCCATTTAATTGGCAATTTTCCAGCATCCACAATATAATTTTCTTCTCGTGCTAAACCAAAATCTGCTACTTTAGCAACTCCAGCTTCTGATATCAATACGTTTCGAGCTGCTAAATCTCTATGCACAACTTTTCTGTATTCCAAGTACTCCATACCACTACATGTGTCACTAAAGTATATTAAACATAATTTTCAATTATTAGAAAAAAAAATTAACTAATTAACTAAACAGATATTTTTATGGAAAATAAAAGTATATTTAATAAAGTAATTTAAATATTTAGTTAGAGAAATATGTAAATAATTTATAAATTTAAAACAACTCTTACGCTGAATAGAACTTATAAAATCAAAGGTTAAATGAAGTAAGAAATAAGCAATAACTTTATAAAATATTTTTTATTTTAAAACTTACACAGCAAAATTAATTTGATCTTTCTTTGTAACATGAAGTCGTCCCCTTGAACGTAAGTATTCCACAAGACTTCCTTTACCCATGTACTCAGTAACTAGTAACAAATGTTTTTCATTTAATACTAGACCAAGGAGTTCAACCAAGTTTTCATGCCGCAAAGACCTACAAAACGAATATATTAGTTTTAAATTTTTATTAAAAAAAGAAATACAAATAGTATCACAATTACGTCATAAGTAATGCTTCTGTTAGAAATTTTTGTGCTTCTAAACTAGAATCCTTAAGCATTTTTACAGCTACTTTTTCTCCTCTGTATACTCCTAATAAAACATCACCAAATTCTCCTTTGCCAATAGTTTCATTTAACTAGATAAAAGTAAAAAGTAGTATATTTATTTAGTAAGTTATCAAATAATTGTATTGTATTGTATTAAACCTGTAGTTCATGTTCCTGTATAACCCATCCAGCATCAATAAATGACTTTGTGTCTATGCAAAATTCTTGTTTGCCTTTTTTAGGAAGACTTTTAGTTAATTGTGTACAAAGCCCATCAGCATCATTTTGATAGTGCTAAGGTCAAAAAATAAAAATTGGTTACTATCGAGTTAGTACTAGTTATATTGTAAAAAAAAACAAATTAGTATTCATTTAATTTATTTAGTTTATATTGATCAGTGCTAGTTTTGCACTGGAGCTGTTATGTTTCTATTCTTATTTAGTGCAGACAAATTTTAATGAAAAACTATTCATCAGTGAAAACCAGAATAAAATCCATTCAGTAGTTACTGAGAAAATTGTGCACAGATGTGCCGAAGGACTACTAAAACTAAAAGTAAATTTTTATCAATTTTACTAGTTAAAATAATTTTGGATGAAAATATTCATATTATTTAAGATAAATCAAATATTGATAATATAACCAAAAAAAAAAAAATCAATGTAGAGAAATTAAACTAAAAAAAAAAAAACATAAGTATTTAATAATAATTCGTAGTAGATAATAGAAATAAGAGGAATGAACATACTACAAATAAATTATAAATTAAATAACAATGAATGTATAATGATTATATACGATTCCGAGAAATAAATAAGATAGCTAAAAGAAAATTAATTTTGAAATTATAGAAATTATAAAGAATTGATAACATGAAAATAGAACTCCTATAATCCATTTTTATAATCAAATAACGACTTACTTCGACCAATTGAGACAGATTTTCAAAAAATTCTTCATCATCAATGGTTAGTTGATTGTCCTTATATTTTACTCTGTAATGTTCAACTTTACCAAGGTAACAAACACAAAGTGTATAATCTCCTGGATAGTTTGTAGATTCTCTAACTAAAAATAATCCGTTTTCTTTTGGTGTTAATAAATCTTCAGCGGTCTCTCTTGATATTTTTCCATGGAACCATCTGGAATTAATTAATTAAACAAAATATTTTAATTATAATTTAGGTACATATACATTTTTAACAAATCGGTTAAGATATCTAACAAACATTATTTCTATTACCAGGGTTATCAATTTTTTTAAATTAATGTTGATACTGGACTACATATTATATTGCTTCCAGTAAAATTAAATATAAAAGTTACAATATGTAAGCCTTGATCATGCAAGCCATTCAGAGAAATAATTGTATACAAAATTAATATAAAAGTTTTACTCACGGCATAGCATTTAATTTGACTTGTGCTTTACGTTGTAATGAATTCATATTAGGGTCATCTTTTGTATGTTGTACAAAAGGAGTATAGCTTCCAATGTTTGTAATGGGAGATACTGGAGATGCTCGATCGCAAAACGAGTGTGTTACCAGTTGTTGAGGATTCGATCCAAACTATTATTTATCAATGAATTGATCAAAATTAATTCATACATAAGATTACAAAAACGAACGACAAATATAAAATTCGACTTACATGGGTTCTGCCGGTATTTTGATACCCATGATCCATTTCTCCAGTGTTCGTTTAACAATTGGCCAACGATCATTTGATCCAATCTATCTCCGACAGAACATTGATTTATAGCAAATAATGATTGATTTATCTGTACATACATAACGATTGAACAACAACAATTAATTATACTAAAAGAGTAGAAAAAATATAACGTTTATAGTTTGGCATTGCAACATCAGGATTGGTACACTTTGCAACAGACATGAATCATCACACGCATACTACACTCACACACACACCCACCTTTTATACGGTACACACCTACACTGATCTATGAACTCTCTATCATCTGGTGGGTGTAATTAAATGTAATCGACCAGTACTACTTGCACACGAACCACAATGAATCGGGACGACCTGTTACACTGTCAATAAGTTAAGGGGATTCGAGTGCTGCGACGATAATACTGTTACAGTAGTGCCTGCGCCTTCACGAGTAAATCTTACCGGTCGGTCAACGGTTGATGTGGATCGTGACGGTGAACAACGATCGCATCGTCACGACAGTGACGAAGGGGGATGGTCAGTGTCGAGAATAACGTTAGCCCGTTCGTACGCTGTCGAGGTTGAACGCGGGCATCGTATCGTTACCGTAAGCGCGTCGGCGGTGACGTCTCGGAACCAGTCTTGCGCGTGCCAGTTTCGATACGAGGAAGACCCCGTTCGATCGGACGAGGAGAAATCTGCCGAACGATAATGGTACAGCGACAACGGCGGCGGCAGACGGGAAAAACGAACGCGATTAACTATTATTTATTATTATTATTATTATTATTATTGGGAATGAAAATGATAATCGGACGATACGCGTTGATAATGACGACGGATGGTAAACACACGGACGGACGGACAAGGAGTATACACAACGCGGTACAATAATACCGTCGCGGGCGGACGGCCCACCGCTCCGCAACCCCCACCACACCTCCCACCTACGCTGACGACTGTGAGCGCGGACGTGGTAACCCCAGTGCCGTCGGACGGAAACGCCGCCGCACAAATGGTAACACTGTCGAGTGCGGTCGTGCCGAACACCCGATGGCGGCGGCGCTACGACGTGCGACGGGTCCGCCGAAGAGTGGACCTTGAACGGCTCGGTCTTGGCGGAAAAAGATCGTCGCGCGCCGAAATCTCGACCGTGGCGTACCACGTGTCCTCGGGTCGTGGGAACGAGATGAGAACCTATCGGCGAAACCGTTCCGTGATGAAATCGAAAAGATCCGGACCGCGCGGGCAGAACAAATTTATTTTCAGACGTCATCGTTTACGAATAAGAATAACGGCTGGCGCTCAACTGGGCAGCGTACGCACGCGGGGATGGCGCAACGCTCGATGACGAAATGATTTCTCGTAATATTCGGAATCCGTTTTCTTTTTTTTTTTATCTCCCGGTTTCCCCGGAATTTAAATGATAAATCGATGAGAACCTACATTACTGGTAAACGCGTCATTTTACATTTATGCGTTCACGTTCGACGACAACGCGTGCGTCACCCGAGTCTGTGCGGCGCGCGAGGGAGTCGTCCGGCTCGTGCCACTACGTACCGTCGTCGACGCCGCCGACTAATTATTACTGTTATGTAATGACTCGTTTTTGTGTTCGTACGTCTAGCATCTGTAGGTGACAGGTGTACAAATGTCAAATACAACTCGACTGCGCTCGTCAAACGTGCAGAAAAAAATAATATGAATACTATTAGGCGAAAAAAATTATTATCTTTATTGCGAGAACGATTTACGTCGCATTCGGGCTAGGAAGTTTTAGGAAAACGCAAAATTATGAATACTCGTGTTCAACCGCACAAACGTTTTTGCCCAACACGAAATACTGTTAGACATCCAATAATAATAATGTAATGGCATTCCTGAACGGCTAAATCTATATCTCCGCGCGTAATTGTATTATTATTACTTATTATTATAGTATTGTTGGTATTATACACGGGGTGTTCTAAAAGTATGCATCATCCTTGTAACTATAGGGCAATAAGTAATTACTAATAACTAATGAGCTAATAAACGCTTATTACTTATTAGTTATTACTCATTAGTCATTACTCATTACTGTTTACCATCAAGAAACAACCTATTATTCTTTATAAAATTATAAATATGGATGCAACAGTCCACAAACTACACTCTTCTGTCTACATTAGTTCCGCACTGTGTACTTAGTTGTAACGGTTTTCACTTGCAGTCGAATAATATTTCTGGCTTCTCTCTGTATTAGATGAGATATTTTTTGTAACAAAAATTCAAATTGGTCAGGTGTTATCCTCATAAGACTTCAATACTCAAGTTGATCTTCAGTAGAGAGTTCTCTTAAAATTCAAACATAATTACCTAGGGCAGGGGTGGCGAACCTATGGCATGCGTGCCAGAAGTGGCACGTTGACCAAATTTTAGTGGCACGCCAAATTTACTAATCTAATTTTAAAGAGAGAATACTAAGTGTGAATTCTCATATTGAAAATAAAGTCTTCAAGAAAACCGAAAACGTGGTAAAAAATGCAGATACTGAAATTCTTACAGTCTGGAACTCGCTTCCAAACACATTTAATACATTAAAAAAAGTGGCTCAATCTATCCTATAAATTTTTTCGTCAACTTATGCTTATGAAAGTTTATTCTCCATAGTGAATTTAATAAAAACGAAGCAGAGAAATATATTAATCGATGAAACTAGTGCTGCTTGTATTTCACTGAAAACTACCAACTATACTCCAGATATTAAAATGTTATCTTCTAAAAAACAACTGCAGAAATCACATTAATAAACGAAATAAAAGTTTACAAATAAATGTGTACCTAATAAAATGTGTGTAAATTATTGCATGCTTTTTCTTTTCATCTTACCTAGTAAAATTAATTTTTTTTTTTTGGGCACGCGAGCATATTTCAAAAAACTTGATTTTAAATTTTGGCACTTGACCCAAAAAAGGTTCGCCACCCCTGACCTAGGGTATCAGTTACTATAGGTATTCAATATTCATGTGTGAACAATAGTAGATAGTAGTAGTGCGAGTGACAAGTTCTAATGACAAGTACTACGCAGCGTGTAAACCCTGCTTTACATATGTATTATATCGTTGTACGTTTGTATAATTTACGCACATTAATTGGCCTTGAAATAAATTTGTTTACGAAAAAGAAAAAAATCATCAACCTTGTCTTATAGCAATGCATGCACGTATATGTAGGTTTTATTTTATATCTAGTTACATTTTTTTGGGTACACGTGCACATTTTTTTCGATAGATAATTTATCAATAAATAACAAGATAGGAATAGGCTAATAGAATCTTATGCAAATCATAAATGCCTATTTCTCATTTTGTGCGTCTTTGCACTTTATCATACAATGCTACAAAAAATATAAATAATTATATCCGAGTTAAAATTGTAAGGTATAAACTATATATATAACTATTTAGTATTTTTATTTTTATTGACGAATAGCTTTTTATTTTAGGAATTATTACCTATAGTTCTTACGTGTGAATAGATTATGAATAATGAACCTGCCGACGACATAACCATAGTAATATAATAAATAATAATACAGAAATATGGAGATTTATGAATAAAAACCGACTGTATATATATATATATATATAACATATAAATTGTAAATTATATACTAGGCCGCAGCGTGTTCTCAACTTCTCAGGTCACTTATGCTGCGTATTCATTGTTGTTGATTTGTCGGGAAAATGTATGAGAGGCGGGTTCAACAGTCAGCAGATTCCTCATATAAACGTTTGTCGTTGATTATAAAGTAAACCGTATTTTGATGTTTATAAAATGTATATTTGATGTTATTAATATTTTTGATTATAAATACTATCTTATAATCAATGTTGATATGTAATATAATATTATATTATGTATTTTACGAATAATCTAAATGTTATTCTACGAAATTTGTACACGAATTATACTTTTTTTTTATTCCAAAAACATTGTTCACTGATTTACCATTTTTATAAACTAGTTTAAATATGGGTATTGGGTACCTACACAGACAACTAAACAAACCGAAGCATTTGTTTTTTAACGGTCTCTGTGAATTGCATAATATAATTATTATAATTAAACTAATGCATAGTAGTATATACTATGTATAGCATGATGTATAACTGCACTAACTGCAGATGATAAATTCATGTTTTGATGAATGTAAATTGAACCGTTTAGGATATTTTAGTACACAAGTATATACTTATAATACACATCTAATAAGGTGCCTACACCCATGTACACAGCGTTCATCGTCTGCCGGGGAAAATGTTGGAAATTTAAAATCGTGCGTCATTTTTTAGCCCGCGCGCAGACGCCGAATCGGATCAAAACTACGACAAGATTCTGCGCGAAGTTTTCGGTCATTACTTATTATCGGTGTACTCTCAAGATATTTAGACAACATTATGGGTGTACTGCGTATACTATCAAGTCATATACATAAGAAAAAAACTTTGGTTACCCAGAAAATGCTTTGAAAGTAAATTTAGTTTATTTTTGAAATAACATTTTTCCCAGGCATATAGCTCCGCCATAGCATCAAACATATGAAAAATACAAATATCTCAATCAAAAATCTTCCGACTTATAACCAATGCTCCTCCTTACATCTTTAACCACACTCTTCACACAGACCTCCGTATTCCCAAAGTCACTGAAACAGCTAAGATGTATTACTCCAAATTTAGAAACCGTCTTCAAAACCACACCAACCCCCACGTAAAAAACTTACTCTCTATCTCCATACCTGGAAACCCTCCCAGAAGAATCAAGCGACAATGGCCCTGTGACCTTATAACCTAAACAAAATTAAAATTAAAAAATATTAACACGCCGAAGTACCTTCACTGGTAGGTTCTTCTCCCACACCCAAAAATATCCATAATACTTATTATACCTTTTTGATGTATAGATTGTATTAATTCTAAATAAAAAACAAAAAAAAAAAAAAACATTTTTCCCATATTTACGCCAATCATTATTTTCGCCGATGGCCGAAACATTACACTTATTTATAACCATTATAATTTAGATTGACAGAGGAACGAACTATCGCTTTGGCGATTGAAGTGTGCCTGAACACGATTAATCAGTAAATCCGTTACAGCCGACTCGTAACGTTTTTTGTATAATTTTATATTTTATAGACTTATAAAATTAATTTAAGAAATGTAATTAAAAAAGTTTAATTTATTGTTTTTTTTCATATTATTAACGACCACAGTAAAAATATTTGTTCAGTATTAAATATTCATGTTTTAGTACTTGACGACGCTCCCTCCTGTTGAAATCATGGATCGGTGCCCGACTCGGAGCTTGGTATACTCTTTCGAAAAAAAATGAACGGGAACACCTCTGGTAATAAGTAATAACCAGTATAATTACCACGTGCAGCAGTTTGGACCAGCCGACACGGTTGTATAGACAATCACATTATTGAAATACGTCCTCTGTAATCCAATTCGGTTTATAAAGGCCCGTCCGCGGCGATCCGTGTAACTAGCTTGTAAACGAGCTTCTGCCGCAGTCCTCGTGAACGTGCGGACGTCTCCTCAGGGATTCGACCGAGCTGCACGCTCTCGCAGTTGTTCACACTTACGTCTATCTATTTTCCACACCCCGCACGTGATCGAGTTCGCGCGCGCGCGTGCGTGCGTGCCCGCAGTTAATTTGGTTTGAGCGATCGCTCGATATCAAGTGGGAACACATCGCATTTCGATATTGCAATATTCGTAAACGTGTTCCAATGCGTGTCCTCGTTGAAATACTATTATTATACTTTAGGCACATTATGTAACGTAAAAGTATGTGCTAACCCATTTTACAGGGTTTACATTAAATGTTATATAATATTACGCGTATCTCGTATCAAAACATCGAGAAGCAACAGTTTTTTTTTTTTTTTCAATGAAAACGTTTCCAATGTAACAAATTACAGAACTGCATCGATTAAGGAGAACCTATACAGGCTATACATTATATTGTTTACGTTCGCATATTATTATACACAGTACGTCAAAACAGATACTGAACAAATTATAGCGCAACCATAGCATAGCATGGTAGGGTCCTCTTAACATGGTGTGTGCTAGGGCAGGGAGTCCGATAAACATTTATGACTATAATAAATAATTTTATTAAATAGGTTCAATGTATAAATATCCGTGGATAAGGCGAATAATTTCCATATTTAAAACAGACTTCTTGGATTACAACCAAAGTATAATCATAACGCATAGAACGTCATATACTCATATATCAATAATTATTTTCTATGGTCGTACCCTATTGTACCTAACACTGCACGTCAAAGACGTAACACCAATAACTATGTGTATAAGATTGGAAATACAACCCAAGAGTGTATAACTTTAAAGTTTTGGTTTTTAACTTTTACAGTTCTTGGATTTGCAGGTAAAATAGATCAAAAATAAGATTTTCAATTGTTGCGCGGTAGTCAAGCTTTGGTCGGATATTTTTACCAACGTAAGTAATGAATTATCTCCGTCGAAAACGTTCATATGTTTCCGTCATTAGTCTCTATAATACACAGTATTGATGAGGCGAGCAAAGTAATGTAGTGAAGTTAGCAGAGTTTTTCAAGCACCTGGGGCGTAACGCGTTCGCGACAAATGTTAGTGCCTTATTAGTTGTTATTAGTCAGGTTCGATGTGATCTGCGTTACAGCACCGATTGTTGTAGGTATGCGCGAACTGCGAATGACTTAATTATTTTACTTTAATTACTGCAAATTATACATGCGAAAATTCCGACCGCATTGGCCGGCCAGGAAAATTAAAACAACACCAGTGGGGGACGTAATTCGTCGTTCACCTAACCCACCGGATGCGCGTATTGTATTATTATAATACGACGTCATATGCGTCCGCACCGATACAATACGTCATTAGTTGAAAACTGTACTGGCTCGTGTAGAACTACGGCAATGCAATATTTCCTAGGAGTATGCACACCACCGGGCCAGTCAAACGGATCACCCGGTATATATCATATATGCATATACACAGGGACGGCGCTAGGGTAGGGCAAGCGGGACATTTGTCCTGGGCCTCGCGCTTTTGAAAATATTATTAAGGCCTCGCGTTTGTCTCATATAGACAATATAGACACCAAAAAAAGCACTTATATCAATTGAACAAGAAATATCTAAAAACATCGGTTATGAAAATCTTTTAGACACTTTCGCTTCAAAAAAATCAAGGAAAAAACTTTTTTAGTAATAAGTGTACATATAAATATATTAAAATATTAAAATGTTATTATTATTATGTAATTATAAAATGTAAAATAAAATAAAATTTTATAATTTAAGAAACATTTGTATATAGTCAAAGTATTTATTTTTTTTTATAAACTATTTTTTAAACTAAGTTTTTTTTAAAAACTTTTTATAATCTAGAGCCTCGCAATAGTTTTTTGTCCCGGGCCTCGCAAACCTTGGCGCCGTCCCTGCGATATACAGTACATACAATTTGCATACATTCTATATGTATAATATACGTTGTTACGTTTCCATTGTTAAATACTTTTCGCCGTGCACCCGGCGAACGGCCGCCATCGATCGGGGTGGAAAACTTTGAGATATAAACAGGGGTACAGCGCGGGGTCGCGCGCCGGGATTGGCAGCAGGTGCGCGACGACCGAATTCCATTACGTGCGCGGCCCGAGCCGCGATCCGCAGACGGGACCTGCTCACTGCAGCCGCCGCACTCCGCGGGCATTTATATCAATACAATCCAACGCGGTGTACGGGGTTACATCGTTGCATTTTTCGCGGTACAAAATGTTCGTGCGAAAACGCGGACGACAGTAATTTCAGATTATCCGGTTTCGAAAAAATTCCGTTTCATGATTTTTTCTGACTTGATCTTTTTCGGCTCGTTCTCACGATAAAACCGCTGCGACACGATCATCTGATCTATGGTAATGATATGTGCATTTACGTGCGATAAAAACGAATCGCCGTTTCAAAAAAAAATTCTTAAAATACGTTCGAGACTCGTTCCCTGCACTCTCTCGCGCGCGCACGGGTGCTTAGACTATAGATATAACTGATCAAGCAAAACCGATTGCATTTAACGGTCCGACGGACAAACTGCCCCTTTATTTTACCCCTTAGAACTTTATTTATCGAGTTATACGGCCCGAACGTTTTATACCGAAGCAATAGTACACGCGCAATATGTATATATACGTACAACATACTCACTATAAAGTAAGGGTGGTTCGTCGCCTCGTCGGATTCCGTGGACCGGTGCGAAATGTCGCGTGTAAACGCGTGTTGTGCGATAGCAACGATATTCGCAGTGTTCGCAGATTTCAATTTCAGAATCTCGAAATGAAGCGCTTAGAAGTTCATCCGAGTACATTAATATTAAATGTTACAAGCGTAAAAACTTATTTTTCGTCCAATCTTCGGAATAGATGATCCTTGTACAGATCTCCCTTACAAATAGCACCGGTTTACAACCGATGTAGAAAGATACTCGTATAAATTCGTTCTGTGATTTAAATTTCTAACATTTATTAGCGTTTTATCAAAATAAATCACGTTTATTTGTATAGTATAATATAATAATATAATAATAAATTTTAATGAATAAAGCTTATACATAGAGATATTGTAAATACGTTAGTCTTATATATATTTGTATGTATAGTTATTTAAATTACAAGTATATTTAAAACAAAAGGGTTAGGAAAATATTCAAATGATTCTTCTCTGCTCTCACATAAATTATTTCATAAATGTACTTGGTAAGTCATTATTATTATTATTATTATGTTGGTACACCTCGCTAAGTCGCGAATATTTGAATATTTTTATTGCACCTATACAGCCTATTATAAAAATGTATTTTAATTCCAACTATTACATTTTATTTCATTCGTAGACATACGTTGAAATAAAACGTCGTTTATAACTGATATTAATTCGCATTTTAAAAGTGATTTAATTATTATTATAATTATTATTATTTTAAATGTATATAACAATAAATTATTCATCGGTAATCGCTGGTTTTGAAGTAAAATGTTTGTAAAAAAATATATTAATATCACGAAAATATGCGATGTAATAAGTACGAATATTAAGGTCATATTACAACGGTATAATATACTTCGTACCGCATAACATGTCAAATACGCGATATTATTAAAAGTTATCCTATTAAAGTATTATTGAATTTCTGTAAAATAATAGCGAGTCATAACTAGAATTTATTAGATAGATTATTAAGTTTCAAAAGTCAGTGTACATACATATCGGCCATCTAACGACCACCGAATTATTATAACGACAAATGTTAGGTATATTTAATGATCAGAAAATTAAATCAATGTTTGTGTACTCGCACTTATATATGTATGATCCAAAGTATGCGCGTTTCATTAAATTGGTGCGATTTACGTTTCCAAAAATTGATTTAAATACATAATGTAACAAATGGCAAGCCTTAATATTTCAATCTTTGATAGTTTTTTATCAGGCGGTATAGTGGGCAAAAGTTTACGTAGTTCGCCGAACGCAACGTTGAAAGCTTCGACTCTAACCCGTTCGCGGGTAGCATGTGCCATCCTGTACTTTTGTGTTGCCCTCCGTCTTCTCCGCCGCTCTTCTCTAGTCAATGTGGCCATCCCCGGCATTGCATTTTTTTCACGGCTAAAAATCGTTTCATCACATTACATTCAGTTTTACATTTTTATACGCGCACAAAACTCATACGTAATGTTGACACCGAGAAAGTGTATCACACGCTGTTACCTTTTTTTAGGATGTGTTCCGTGGTGCCCATCTATAGGGTCTGTAAGTGTAGAGTCTGCCATGGAGTACATGCCGCATGGTAAGAAATCCATTCTAATATCCTATTCAACGACAATGGGAGAATAAAAACATATTAATAGATTATTTTTTTAGTGCGGTGAAATTGTTTTAATACATAACTTAGAATTACAGGCAGTTACTTTATCATTACGATCACATCGATACGTACACGCTATTATATTATTGAATAATGAATATTTACTGCGGCTACTATAAAATATAACAGTATAAAAAAGAATTTGTGTATTCAAAAGTTTTTTCCTACGTAAATTGTATTAATTAGGTTCACATAGATTACATATTCCTTAAGTACATATTATTCATATATTAAAACACAATTAAATTACTCGCATGATTCTTTGAAAAATTAGTGCATCTACTTCATCTGGATATTTATACGAATAACGGTTATAACTTACATAGCCTGCAGTAGCCTGCAGTAGGTTAATTATTTTTTATTATATGATGTACGAAACATCTAAGTATGATAATTTAAAACATGAATAGTAATATATAATATTATACTTTCATTGGGAAACGATACCATCACTTTGTATAATATAATTATAAGCCGACCGATACATTAATTGAAACTATTCTGTGATAATGAAATTGGGTAAATGATTATATTCTTATCCCGAGAAAACATTTAAATAGACACGTTTTAGTGCATTACGCATTTGTGTCCAGTGTTTACTATGCAATAAATAATATTAATAACTAATAAGGCTTTATTTAAAAAAAACTGACGAAACTCTTAGTGCGATTGCACGGGACGGCAGATTCGTGGAGGCGATCCTGAAAATAGAGACCTGGCTCTTTCTTTTCTTATTAAAATTGTAGTTATGGCTCCAGAATTTGATTGTTGTTTAGCAGTTTTATGTGCATTTATAAGGCAAAAAAATGTTGCTAATATTTACTATCCTGACATCGATATTTCTTTGAAAATGTGGCAATGTACATTGTACATTGTAAACATATTAGCAAATGTTCAACAGAAAGATCATTCTCAGCTCTGAAATGAGAAAATCATATCTCAGATCATGTCCTAAAGAAGATAGACAGAACAGTTTGGTAAAAATTACCATAGAAACGGATTTGACCTCAAAAGTTGATTAAAATGATGTAATTGTAGAATTCGATTTAATAAAATGTAGAAAAGAACAACCAAATAAAGAATATATTATGAAAAATAAACAAGTTATTAGTGTGTGAGAAAAATACTAGACGGTGCAGGGTTGTCGGTTGAAGTTTCTTTCAATTTTTTTCCTGTATTTCTCAATTATTCGGAAAAGCTTTAGAAAATTTAAAAAATGACCCTCGCGAAATACCAACTAGGCGCAATTTCCTTACAGGAAAGTACTTATTTTATGTACATCAGAGCAATCCTTCTGATCGAACTCTGGTGAACAGACACAAAAAACACACACACACACTATGATAAAACCAATACATTCCTCGGTTCACTTAGAATCTAAAAATGATGATTTAAAATTTAAATGTATAATACGTATCGGACAACATTTTATTGCAATTGTAGAATGCATAAAATGCATACATGCATAACAATAATAATATGATGCGTTATCGATTTCTAGGTTTTTTTTCACATTAACTCTTATGAATAATTTAACACACATCTAGAACGTGACGATAGATTTGATTATAATATTGATATTAATGTTATATTGATGTGCGTGTAAGGAGGAGGTTTCACTGTTGTCTTTTTTTTTCCCTCGGATATTGCAGGCGACACGTTTCCGGCGTTCCGTCAACTCCCCCGGGGCAGCAAACCACCACCGGCCGGACACGTGCCACAACAACCGGGTGTAACTGCAGAAACAGCTTTTATTGGATGATAAAATATGTATGACCGTTCGGATGACTTGATTTCGCATGTTAAAGCTATGAGCCGAGCACAACAGCAACGTGTACTACCGTGACACAATAGTCATGTCGTGCAACGCGTTTTATACATAGGTGTAATTTCAGCGAACAAATCTCCGTGTTGAGTGTTCAATATAATAATTAGTAACCTCGTACATTTTGAATTTTCTCTCCAAGTCAAGACTTTTTAACCACTCATACACCTATGATTATAATGCTTTAAAATACAAATTTACGTGTTTTTATGAGTGTGAGAAAATTATTTACACACATACACACGAACACACCAATATTCAACGCCGTGGCTGAATATTGTGCGCGATTTATCTTTTAAATAAGAGCATACATCGAGTGTATACTTCCAAGTTGCAACATATCAACATTTGTAAATATCCAAAATCTTTTTAAAAAAAATTGCGAAAAACTGAAATGAAATGAAATGTAAGCAAACACTTTTGATTTCATCTTGACCGTTATAAAAGATCATTATACATTATAACCTCCATCAAAGGTAGATTTTTCGAGCTCAACGATTGATCATTGACAACAATTTTTCATGAACGACTCATTAGTCACTAGTTACCACCTTGTGAGTCTGCTATCTGCAGTCTATAGATAAGGCTATGCAAATTCTCAACATACGGTTTCGGTATTTTAATGTGAAATTGCATTACATTATCTTTTGTCTTTTAAATTGTTTTTAATAATAGTAATAGGTATTTCTGGCTACACCTACAGCACCATTTACAACTGAAACGTCTGAAACTATATCATTACACTTTTTTACATGTTCAACTAATGAAAAAATTTTTGAAATAATATAAACTGTTTTATAATATTATTTTATTACCAAGTATTTTTTTTATATGTATTGAGTTTTAATATTATTCATTTATTAAAATGAAAAACTATACTTGAGGTGTATAACCAATACTTGGACCGTATATTATATAATATAATACTGGAGCCACTTATCGTATCTTATGGACCAAGGTTATTTGTAAGAGATAAAAATAAAATACATAAACTCTATAAAGTAATTAAAACAGATTTAATAGATTTAATAACAACAATTATTTCAATTTTATATAAAGTATTTACCAATTTTATTTGTATTTATATAATATGCTATTTTTCTTTAAAACTGCAACACTAATTACTACTATAGTTATGGTATTTTGTAATCAGGTATATTCATTATAACTGATTAAAGCTCAAGCACATAAAGGTATATTATTATAGTGCGATGAAACATTAATTATTGTAATATAAGTTATAGATTTATAATTATGTTACAATATTATATTATTATTAATTGTAAACACTTTTTTTAAAACCAATGTACTTTTTTTTTTTTTGTAAACAAGTTCGTCTCATAATATTAAAATATAAAATAAAATAATTATACATCATCTCTTAATTTTATGTCTAAATTATAAATAGTCCGTATTATTTTCAAAACACCTATAAATATTTTTAATTTACAATTTAGTAGTACTTAAAATAAGCTAAAATAATTTTTCCAAATTTGTAGTTTTTCATTTTCATTCATAATTTCTTTGTAATTTGATTTAACTAATTTGTAATGTAATTTCGTTAAAATCTTAGTATTATTTTTTCGTTGGTATTTATAAATTTATAAGCTCAACTATAATACCAATTTTATTATTATTCAATTATACAATAAACTATGTGACGTACTTTAAACAGTCGTAGAGACGTGTAGAAATACTACGCTTTTCCTTTTAATGAGTCAACATTTTAATTCGAATACTAACGTTTATATAGGTAGTAATTTGTATGAAATATCGATACATAGTAAGTTGTAAGATGATCATGGATGACTTATGTAATATAATTTATTTAATATTTAATCAATGTCCTGACATAGGTGTAATAACATAACGTTTTGAGGTTTCACCGTATAGTTTTTGATATTTTATTTTTGTCACAGTATTGGTATACGTATACAATACATTTTTATGTGCGCTTTAGATAGTTGATACGATTGGACAAAATAAGTAAGTTTTCAAAATATACAACTTAACGTAATGAAATTAATATAATGTGTTATCGAAAAACACAATAGAGGAAAATTTATAGTTATTTAAGCGTTTACATTTTTTTTTTTTATAGAATTTCTAGAATTATACTTCAAAAGTCCTAGGCAGACTACTTTTGATTGCAAAAATAAAACAATAATAGTATACTTAAACGTGGTGTATTATTATACTGTAGTACAACTGTACACAACGCACATATATTTAAAAGAATTAGTAATTTACAAAAATACCTAATAATTGAAAATACTACAATTTAATTATATACATATTTGTATTTTGTACTTACTTTTAGTATCCTGTTGCAGAAAATCCAAAAACCATCCGTTGTGTTAAATTGTCAAAGGCGAATATGAGAGTGCATACGAAAATCTAACTCGGCACAGCTTCCGGAAGATGCGCGCTAGCCTCTGACCAATCAGAGCTGATACGCCCTTTGGAAATCATTACGGATCCCTTAACAAGGGCGGAGTTAAAATTACCCCTTTTATTATACGGGTTTTAACGCAAAAAGGCTTTTTTCTTTTATAATAAGCTCGTAATAATAATTACAATAATAATATTTGTATACAAATATGTGTTACGGTAAATTACGTTTAATTGCGATCAACGTTAATAATATATCAGTAACTAATATATAGTTTATAAATATATATTATAACATTATCAACTAGATATTTTCATTTGTCCTAAATATTATAGGCCGACGATGTGAATACTCGTATATAATTTTTGGTACCTATAACTCTCGATTGTATTTTATAATATTGTAAAATTAACTAATGGGTTTGAAACTGAACCCCTCCGCTCGGATTTGCCGATTTTTGTTGACATTGAGTGTGATAAAGAATTCAATTAACCATAAATATTTCAGTATTGTAATGTTATACTTGTTATAGTATTTTAAATATCATTCAGAACCCACACCATATTTATTCTCTCGTAATCGACTGTAGAATAAATCAAGTGCAAAATATTCTGGTATTGAATACTTTGGGTACTTTATTTTTTCTACGTGAGAGTTGTATTTTTATCAGATAAATAATGATATATTATCACATCTTCTTCTTCTTTTCTTTTTTTTTTTTAGGAAAGGATTTGACTAACATTGAAGTTTACTGTGCAGGCTGAAAAATCCAGCTAATTAAAAAGAATATGATGGATTTTCGAAAAAAAAGACAGGGCAATGGCATAAATATGGTTGTTGAAACGTTGACTCTCACGTCTCACTACAGCATCTGTGTGAGACAGTGAGACACCAACTTGCGGTGACAAGTTGAAGTCAGAGTCCACTGGCACTCATATCAGAATAATTGTCAGATGGTAATTGCAGGTACCTATAGTCCATCGTCATTCGTCATCAGGGAAGTAAGTCAGTCTGAAGACCGGTCTTACCTCCCTAATGTATGATAACTTTTTTAATATGCCTTAACATTTCAACATTTGACTACTACTAAAATTAAATAATATGATTTGTATCTATGGTATTATGGTTTTTTTCGGTGTATCGAAGGCATCGCAATGGTACATTCGGAAATGAGTTGGGTTCGAATAAAATAAAAATAATATGATAAATATTAGATATTAAACATTTAAAATTCTATAATCCTGAACTAATAAAAAAAAAAATCGAGGGAACCACTTTAAACGCCACTAGCGGACCCTTGAAAAAATCCTAGTTGCATTATTGGATGGCATTGTCGGTGTTGAGTAAATATCTGATATAATGTACATCATTATAGTAATCTTACAGTTTTAGATGAAACAAAAATATTGGAAGGCGCACATTTTTTTTCTTTTTTACACATAAGACTTGTTTCACTAAACGTTCTTTTTCCGACAAGGCAGCGTAAATATCTGTACACAAGGGTGAAATTGTGAAGGGTTTTGACTACAATTCTGTATGGGCGAAGATGACGAGGTAGGAATGTGTGGAAACTAGTGTCGGTTCCCATTAGATGTTCTACGATTGAATTATAACTGATACGATCTCTAGGACATACAATAAGATGATAAGTAGCAGGCTTTCAAGTGAAGTCGTTTGGACCGGTAATCCTTGTTAGTACTTACTGTACTAAATTACTAGATGAATGGAAAAATTCAAACAAATTAAATTCTCTGACTATTTTCTTAGGAATTTAGTAAAACGTCTGATTTGACTACGTGCCTACGACGTATACACATCGATGAAATATTGTACATTATCTATGTGTATATTTTATATACGATACACATTCGTCATGCTGACATGCCTGTATAGACTATAGTATGTATATATGTAATCACAGTAGGTATTAATTTTTAAATTCATTCAATACACATTTTAGAGAATTTTAATTCTTATTGCTTGAGAATATTAAATTCTCATCCCGATGTGGTGGTGTTGTGTACTTATATTATGTATTTTAGAATTTATAGGTTATAGTATAAATATTGTTACATTAATTAAATAACTATAGTTTTCCGTCACAAATCACAATATAAATATTATACACGCACCATGATGCTTATGTAGTTATGTATATAAATTACAAATTGATTTAATCATACATAATTACATTGGTTTTATCAATTTAAGTATGAATTAATGCTAATATTTTGTACGTTAACCAAACCAGCATTTCTTTTTAATTGATAAAACCTATGTTTACGTAACGTCCTGTAACCATAGGGACGAAAACAAGTTATAACGAGTGCTTGTCACGGCAGAAAAAGGAACCAGCACAGTCTACTATAAGAATAAAGACTTTATTTCTGTTTCGAATACTTTAAAAGTGACAACATATTTTTTTATCTCAACATTTAATCTAAATACGGTGAATTCAATTTATAATACACATTCAAAAGAGTATGTCCGCGAATTATACTTGTAATCAAGTAAGTGATTTATCGTCAAATCTACGTAGAACAATAATAAGCGAAAACCGTATTATCAATAAATGATTTGACAGTCGTTCATATAGTTACATCTTAAAAAGAAAACTATTTGTAAAACGAAAATGTGTTTTTGAGCCATGTATTATTTATTTACGGTTTTTATGAAATTATTCAAGTTTTTATAATAATATTATAACACAGATAAATAGGAAATATAAAAATAATATTGCAGTGAGTAGAATTTTTTGTACTTAAATCAATACAAAATATAATTGTAGCAAAAATCATAATAATAATATATTATATATATTAATATTAAATCACTGTAGATTATTTACCTACCCATACTGAATGTATAATTTGGATGAAAAAAAACATAAATATATAAATAGTTTGTTAGACATCATTATAAATTATGATTATAAAACTATTTTTATATTTTATTCAAGTTAAAAAAAAAATTAGAGTTGATTATGTATTTGTGGTTTTTTTTGTTCTTAAGCAAATTAAAAATGACGAAATAGTTATCACTTATCATCTATAACATAAAAATAAAAAATATAACTAACCAAATTCACTATTCATAATTATTTTGTTATTACACATAATATATACTAACCTTTTTTTATAATAGTAATTAACGTAGATTCAATGCGAATATAATATATTCATACATTTGATTAATTTATCTTACAGGGCAACGATATTTTAAAAAGTAATAAAAAAATATTGTTACGAAAAAAAATACATAAATCGTAAATTTAGTGCTTACATACAAGTATAACTGTATAAGACAATCATAACCGGCCAAATATAGATAGTAGATACTATAAAAAATAGGTACTACACACCCATGAGTCTTAACGTTAATATAATATGCGATTATGTCTATAAATACTGCTGCCAACAGTCAATCCCTCGCATTCGCCTAGTCGCCTATGTATTTTTGATAGTTCTTACCTCTTAGTGGGTACTCGTACTTTAGTAGTATATCTAAATGTTAAAATGTAACTAACAGGTAATTTTTATTGAGAACTTACCTACTAGTTTTTGCGTGTTCACGTATCACGTGCGCTTGGATCAAAATATATTGATTACATGTATTATACTGTTAATACAATCTACAGATGCTACATTGTGTTGCGCTATAATGCTAACTCCGCCCTATGGAAAATATCGCTATTGAAAACCGTTATAATCTATGCTGGATTTGTTTTTTTTTCGAACGTCTAAAAAATATAAAAAAAAAACAATTTATTCAATTCCACCTCCTACATAATAGCTGTTATATTGCACTAGTAGCTGACTATCTGCTGGTGAACAGCGCGTCATGTATACATAGTATCGGAGGGATAACGCAATCCCTCGTGATCATTAATCAACCCCCTCGAAACCGTCTATAGTGACAAGCGATAAAAAAACAATAATAAACCAGTATAAGCCAAAATGACCCATAGACCAATTTCATTTCGCGCAGGTGCGTGTTTATAATTTTTTAGGGACTAAATGCAATGCATAAATTATAAACGAGTGCAATTTTATCACGGTCATTATGGTGTTAACGAAGTAAAAGACAATAATACTGAAATGATAACAAACTGTAATGCATTAGGAAATATGAATGCATTACTGTACTGTAGTATAAAGTTTATAAATATTATTATAAAATACATTTTTACAACGATTGCACGTTGTTTTCTAAACAAAACAACGGCGTCGGAACACAAATGACGTGTACTCAACAAACGAACGAAAAAAAAAAGAAAAGATTTTTAGTCTACACGTCAGTACGTACGACAACTTGACTGATGCCCGTGGAACGCCCAAAGGGGTAGTATTTTTTTTTATTTTTTTATTTTTTAGCTACACGTGCACCTATATACTTTTCGTATACAACGTCAACAAACACGGGATTGCGGGATTCTATAGGCAATGCCAAAATCATCAATCATTTTTTATTCCACGTTAGGTTTATTATTTGATTAAAATATATTATGTACGTACATAATTAAATAAAAATCAATGTACATGTATGTACATAACAAAATAATATATATGTATACATTATAATCCAAAACTTTAAATGTGCGATACAGCTTTCTATACGGTGCGGCGTTCGCTCAAAATCGATGTGCTTATATTTTTGCGATTTTTAAATACGCATTACACAAACGTCCGACATACAGTTTTAAGAAATCTTCATCACGCAATCACCTACAAATATTTTCTCGAATTACATATATTTATATGCACAGATAGAGAGAGAGAGAGAGAGAGAGAGAAAGAGAGAGACCTCACGCGCATAATATGTATGTGTTTGGATTACAACACGATACCTAATACTTATATATGTATATGGAAAGTATTATATATCATTGTTGAAGAATGATGAATACTAATCTCTTGTTTACAAACAATTAGACCGGCCGTCCGTCATTGTCGGTCTCGGGGACGGTGCACGCACCGCGCGCGGTTACGACTCGCAATAATTATAATAATCCCGATGCGTATGGGCCGATATTTATCATAATTATTAAGGACCGACCGGGCGCACATGAGCGCACGCATGTGAATATGAAATAAGGGACGCGGTAACGTGCGGCTTTCTGCATTGCGCATTGCCATTGTACAATACAATCACGGCTCGGGCGGGTTAAAGGGACGCGGTGAACTCGTGTACAACCAGTCGCGTTGTTATTTGAATATATTATTATGTATAGCGTGCGGACTATTTTGTTGTGCGACAGTGTATTGAAAATGAAATATTAGAGCGCCTAAAACGTTACACGGAGTCAACGACAGGATGCAAATTGAATATTTTATACTGTTTGCGCACTTTAAAGTTTAAACAGGCCGGGACACGGTTAATAGTCACTCAAGAGTCAAGACCGTACGACGCTGTTTTAACGAGTATATATCATTGAAGACGGTCTTCAATGATATCTCGGTCTAAGAGTTGCAATAATGTTGCAATGTTTTGCTGCGTTACGTGAGATTGTAGAGATCTTCAGTTTGCACATCTATTGTACAGTACCTAAAATATTAAAAAAAAAAATAGTCATAAAAACAAAACTATAAAACAAGGACAATCTGAAATTCTATAACATTTGTTAAACAACAATAAAAATAATTATACATGTACAATATGTAAGAACAATAATTCTTCCGTTCACATCCACAACGTGATGTGTATTGTAACGCATTGTAAATGTTTTCTATCGATAAGCTTCGGTTCGCGTGTATTTTTACCACGCATCATGCATATAATATATAGTACATACTGATATGCTTACGGGTAGTACATAGACTATATAGTATCTGTTTTATGTGTTGTAAAATCGGGTCACTCACAATATTAATGCAATAATAACCAAATCGTAATTAGCACGATCGTTAAAATATTATCGTACAATGTGGTATGCGTATTTTGTGTAGTGAAATAATATGGTTTTCAGTTCGATAATGCATACAAGCCCACGAGATTAGGAAATTGGGAAGTTCCGAAATGGCATTTAAATCGTCCGAAAGGTCGATCGACCGTCACGAAAGTCATTGCAAACGACAAAGGGCATTTGTTGCCCGGAGTGCATAAAACCGATCAAAAACATTGGGCGGGTCTTTACTTGGGAACGTATCAGTTACCGAAACGGATCTCAAAAGAAAACGGTAATTCGTGTTCGAAATAATATTATAAATTTTAAATTGGAAAAGATTTATTTTTTAAAATATCGATGGTACGCTTGTATACACACAGCAAAAGAATTATCCGATCCAAAGTGTCAGACCTGGATGAAACGTTCGTATCACCATCCATTTATCGATCGTGGCCAGCGAAATAAAGACGGGAACGATAAAATCGAAAACAATAAACTCGAAAACATTTACACCAAAGAGCAATCCGTGAAGAATGAAGAAACGGACAGAGATTCGATAAAATCCGTTAAATCCGTGGTGAGTCATCACTGAAATTAGTGTATTTAGACAATGTTTTAATAAAATTACATCAAAATAATAAACACGGTTTATTCATTGAATAGGTTTGATGCAAACTACACATAACAAATGTAAAAGCTATTATTGTACACGTTGTTATTAAAAATTAACTTTTTTTTTGTCTGTATATTTGAGCTTTGAAATGTTTTTATTATTTCATGTGTATCGTGTGGTTCGACATATGACGTATAAGCATGAAAATATTGAAATCACTTTATACCCAAGGCTGCAAAACCGTACTAAACTTGAAGCTGAATTGGTGAAAGGTGATGGTGATGGACTGACTTTGTCGCATACACGTAATTGTAGAGATCGTAAAGGCGCGTTATGTCCATTATCCAAAAGCTGCTGAATCCTAGATTTTAAATTATAACGGCTATCGTACTCAATTATTTCCCACGTAAACGTAAATCTTGAGGAAGGACAGTATGTCCGTGACGTATTATATATTTGTTATCTATAGGGGAAACGTCTTATTCTAATCACAATTTGATACACAATAATCGTGATTCTAATTTCTAACAAGAGCTAATGACTAGAGAGAAGAGTGTAGACACTGAAGTTGAATAATAAAAAAAAGGCTTTTGAGGAGTGATATATCACCTAGATCACCGCCCCCGCTTTCGCTTTTTCGATCGTGACGGCACAATAAATAACATAAAATATAAGCACTGAATAAGTTCTTATACATAGCTGGTATACGGTATAATTCATGGTTTTTCTTATATATTGCTTTCGTCAACAAGTTATCACGGCATGACAATGGATTCAATTTATGGTTGTACATCAACATGATTTCAGATTTCGAACGAGTCGGCTAAAGTTTCGCCGATCGAGACCGTCCGGAAGTGCAAGTCGGCGAACGGCTGTTTGAGCGCGACGAACGACGACGACACCGGTAGCGGTGTAGTGCGGGGCGTGCAGGTCGGAAGATCTTCGAGAACGCCGTCCAGTCCTGCGCTGAGCCGCATAAGCGCGGGCGGGGGCGGCGACAGGGGCCGCGATGCGGACAAGGACGACGGCGGCGGACTAGGGACGCCGGTGGCCGAGACACCGGGGCCGCCGGGGCGCCGGTACGGGGACGCGCAGAGACACCACGGGCTGCCGGACGCCATCGAGGACGCGGTGTACAGGTCGCTGCAGACGAAGCGGCACAAGCACCCGGGACTGGGGCTGAACGGCTGCTGGCCCAAGTGTTCCGCGGTGGCGTACAAATCGTTCAACGACCCGGGGCCGACGCAGTGCAGCAAGCTGCGGGTGTACCGGCCCAGGACGTCGTCGACGGCGGCGGACCGCGAGAAGAACGAGTCCGCGGGGCGGCGGGCGGGCGGCGGCGGCGACGAGTCGCGGCCGAAGACGTGCGTGCCCGTCATGGCGGCCGACCAGTTGACCGACATCAAGCTGGCGCTGTGCTGGGACCTGGACGCGCCGTTCGACCGGAACCGGCCGCCCGACGAGCCCGCCGTGTTCCACAAGGTCCGGCAGCAGCAGCAGCAGCAGCAGCAGGGAGGAAACGGCTGCGGCGGCGGCGAACGAAAACCGCAAAACTCTTCGGCCGTCATGGGTTTTGTGACGGCCGCCGGAGGAAACGGCGACGGCGGCGACGACGTGGGCGACTCGCGCGCCGCAGTGGTGCCGGAAGCGCGGCGCATGCAGACCCGCGAGTGTCTGCTGAGAAATCGCAACCTGTCGGCCGTCATGGAACTGATACCGAGCAAAGATGCCGAGCGGAACGATGACGTCACGGCCGCGTCCGTCCCGGACAAGCCGCCGTCGTCGTCGTCGTCGACGGTTCGTCGCAGCAGGAGCGGCAGCAACACGAGCCGCCGTGCCGACCGGGACGAGGCCAAGTCCAACGACGGCGGCAAACGACCCGACGAACACGACGAAGACTGCGGCGGCGGCGGCGGTGCCGGTGCCGGTTCGGAGGACGCGCGGCACCCGACCGGCCGTGCACGCCGCCACCAGGACGCGGAAAGGGAGGCGGCGGCGGCCAACAGTCACCCGCAGCGGAGACGCGGTTGCCGGCCGTGTTTGGCGTGCGACCACCCGGCCACCGGTCGAAGGGACCTGCCCGACGAGTGCAACCACTACAAGATGGCGTTCAAGGCCGGCGTGCCGGTCAGCACGCCGGTCAAGCACCGCGCGGCCAAACACCTCAAGGTGCCCAAGCCGAGGACCACCAACTCGGACAAGAAGAAGTACGTCATCGGCACGCTGCTGCCGCCGTTTTCCATGTGGCCCGGCACCACCGCCCGGGACTACCCGGAACACTGGAGACTGACGTCCGTGTACCGGCAAGCGTTCAAACCGCTGGAGCTGCGCAAACAGCCCTTCCTGCAGACGATTTACCTGTAAGGCCGACGAACACGTGGTCGACGCGCACCCGGTTGTGCCTGTACATAATGTATATATTACAGGGGTGGCCAGCGATAAGAGAGTCGTGAGCCGCACAATATAATGAAAATTATGTAAGGGCCCACAGCTGATTTTAATGGGTGCTTTTGCTTTTAAAGTTACTTAAACAGTCATTTAGATTTTTAGAGAATCCTTTTTGTCGTCGATGTTGTTGAAAATGAATATTAAAATCAGTTTTAACGGTACAGCAGTTATGAATATTACCAATTATCATATATACATATACACGCGATAGTATCTCCATTAATTCAACTTTTAAATATTATTTTCACTGCAGGACGCTCACTAAAGTATTTACTTTTTTTCAGCGCAACATTGAGGTATATTTACATAGAAAGCTGTAGCATTTTGGTTTTGTAACAACACATACATTATAAGTGTAACATTTTCATTTTGTATAGAAACACTAAACGGTTTCAATGTAATTATATAAGTAATCAATTGTATTTTCTTGTGAAACAAATTTAATTTTAATGCGAATCAAATACAATTTTTGTCCACGGAACGTTTGAGTATTATCCATAATATTTTACACAATTATTTACCATTCATGGCTTTCAGTACAACTCATACATGCCTTTTTTATGATAGAACAGGTAAATACTCTGAAACGTATACGCAAACTTTTAAATATACTCAAAATAAATGTTCCCAACAAACGTAGTAGCGCCAGTGGATTTCGAAAAGGTATGCAACTGCAACTATTCAAAATAAATATACTTTAGCTCATAGAATTGTTAGAAATATTTGAATAAACATATTATAGTTATAGGTATATATTGTAACACAAACTTAATTGTAATCAACAATTATTGCAATTGTTATACGTATTGAACACGATTTAGTGGTGTATATAAATGTGTATTTTTTATTTATTAAAGATTATATTAATTAAATTATAATAATATTGTAAAAATGTATTTATAAAGATAAAGATAACTCTAATCTTTTAGGAATAGATTTTGAAAATATAAAATTGAATACGATAATACCACACAAATATAATACCAATATGGATTAAATCTATATTATAAAAATGTAACATAAGTTAAGATAAGATAGCGATGGCTGGTAGGAAAGTTACACGTCAAGAAAAGCAGACCTTTTCAGATAAGCTATAAATTCTGGTTTTGAAAAATTACCCGCGGTTACAAGATAGAAATATAATTTTGCCACACACTCAATTATTTATTAGTTATAAGTTATTACTTATTTACTATTGAATTAATAGGACTTAACTTTGGCCAATGGGGGGGGGGGGCGAGGCCACCCATCATAAATCCGCCGCTGGTACTCACTTCATACTTATCGAATACCATTTAACATTTTACTCGTATACAGCGTATTACAGCGTACCATATTGCAGCCTGCCCTAAAGTGTAACGCGATAACAAACGTACCTCAAACTGACAAGTTTGTTTGGTTAGTCATGTCGAGGACTGTTGGCGCTACGTCGCGTTTTTGCGTACATACTTGTGTCTCGTGTTGTACCCGGGTTGATGGATATAAAAATTTATGGTCATACGAATTACCATGGTATAATAGCTGTACCGCGTGCGGCCATACTTCCGATCCTGATTATTTACAAGCACCGCCTCATCGTACACACAATTAATGTGTTTTTACGTAAAGGACTCGCAATATTTTTTTTTACGCTCACGAGTTTCTTAGCTCGTTGAACAAAATTCGCATAATTTCAACATTCAATGTACCTATAAGTTATTACTGTGTCATGACGCTGGATAGTTACTTAAGTACGTATTTGATCCGTGTACAATGTATATAATAAACGGTAATAATATACAATATTATAGTAGGTACCGGTCATGTTTTTAATTTGATACATTTTAGACGGCGCTGTGTGTAGGCAATGCTGATACATTTATAATTCAACGTTCAAATTGTTTGTAAAGAGGAATAACCACCTCTAGGCGCTTGAATAGGTAGGGGAGCGGGTCCCGTCTACTATAATATATTCGAATTTGGAGCGGGATTACATCTTTTTCCTATTTAATTTTAGATTTCGGATGAAAAGAGTAATGTATAGGTTTCATTACGAGTGCTTGGTTTTTTTTTGTGTCTGTACACACCATTTTCACAGGGTTTACTCCGACAATACATACATCATCAGTATAGGCATTTAATAGAAATCTCATAATTTTTGAAATTTTTATCGTTCCGCAAGTTAGAACAATAAAAATTTCTTGTACAGAAATTTGTTTCTACTCTTATATCAGCCATCTTCAGATATATAAACTGATCCAACTGTCCTCTTTCACTCAGAATCGTTAGGCTTTCGTTTGTAAGACCTATCTCTGTATCTCACCCAACTTCAATACTTTTACTTAGTAAAAAACATTGTTTGTCAGCTAACTGATTTGTTACTGACGTGAACATTTTAAATATATAACAGCCTCTTTAGCATTAGCTCATAAGGACAACAATCACAAACAGCCCAGTCTCCATTGTATAAAAAATTAATTAATTTCAGAAAATACGCTATTTAATAGATTAAAGTAGTTAATAAAATAAAGGGAATAGATCATCCTGGAACAACGAAATGCCGATTTTAATAAATTTATTGGTTTACTTCTTAGATATGGTTTTATAAGACATAGGGCATTAAAAAAAAACTAACAAAAATATGAAAAAAAAAAAATACTATTCATAGTACTCTTCACTTAAACATGAACTGGTGATGGCCTCAACACAATTAAAAAATAAGAACTAAACTAAATATGGTTCAGATCTTACAATAAGCATTTGATCCATTTTTGAGATATTATACTTAATTATTGTTGTATACTTGAGAATCCAAGCAAATTCAATGATTTTGAAATAGTGACTATAGACAAATTACATTGTCAACATTCATAAAATAAATATTAATTCTGAAATAAAAATTTAAAAGCAGATGAGAAATGTATAACCGATGAAAGTTATTTTAAAATATTACATAAGCATTATGAATGTACAACAAAAACTTATCAATTTCAAGATAATAGAGACTATAAGTTTAACTGTATTTTATGTTGGTGCTCATGAAATATAATACGGAATTTTTCTTTACACTGTAGAAAAGTTAATTACCATCATTGTAACAATACAATATACACATTTACATTATAAATAAAGACATTTTTTTCCAATACAATAAGAGTAAAATATACAATTTTCAAATGATTTACACATTTTCAATTCTACATTTCATTTATGAACACATTTCTTTAATTGTTGGAATTATTTAACTGTGTATTTATTAAATATTTTTTTAAAATGATATAAGATAAAAAATTGAATAAATTTTATGTTATTAAGCAATTATTATAAATATTTCTATACAAATTTCTTAATATATTAATATAAATGAAAACTACTTAATAACTACAATTAATTAGTATGTAGTATCTAATCACTTACAATATAAATAAAACTATTAACTATACTAGTACAGTTAAGGGCATAATTGTACTCAATATTACAGTGTACATATATATAAATACATACTTTAAGTGAATATTATGCTTGAGGGACATAAGTTATGTTTTAAACATTACAACAATCTGTGAAGGTAATATCTTATTGCCAACATATACATAAAAAAAAACTGTTGTTGCTATATGTATAAAAAAAATGATAAAATGTAAAAAAAAACCATAAGTTTTTGTAAACAGTAAAGCAATGTCCATTAGAATGTTAATCTGGCACAAAATTAAGCGATATTTATTAATGAGGTGATGTTTTTTTCACAACATCGGGAAGAGATTTTTCTTCACGAGGTTTGGCTCCACCAAATATACTTGTATGCTGAGTAGTATCAGCCATTTGATTCAGTGGTTCTTTAATGGACCTTGGCTTCAATGTCAATTTAGGTCTGCCTGGATCATCATCTAAAATAACATTTTCATTAAATAATTTAATCGTGTTTATGAATTAACATTGTTTAAATAGTTAATGAATATTGTCAGAATATTAGCAGTGGATACTGACAGTGTCATCAATTCTAAAAGTATATACTAGCTAATCTGTATTACAATAAATGCATTTCTCCAGATGAATATTAGTAAATTGGTTTGAGATTTGAACAAAATTCAGGACAAAATGTAGTAACTAATTTATTTTGGTTGAAAAAATGCATTCTTACAATTTTTAGAATAAAATAAATTAGTAATTCCTAAGATGCTTAGTACTAATTGAATATACAATATTATTGTGTAATAATGAAAATATAAGACTTACTTGGTGGAGGTGGTAAGACTTCAAAATCTGGTCTACGATCACCTCGACTTCCACCAGGGAATTGTTGGGCATTAGGTCGACTAAAATCTCGTGGACCACCTTCTGGATACCTGTTCATTCCTCCACGGTTACCACCGGGTTGATCCATGAAATTACTACGTCCACCCATTCCTCCTCCCATTCCACCTCCATTTTGACTGCGGTAATTACCACCAGAAAAACCTACATCAACAATTAAATTTTGAGTAATTAAAATTTATTATGCAAAAACAAATTTATATCAACATACAATTTGAAAAAATACCAATTAACTAAAAAATTCTCATCATTTTCCTCAGCAAATAAATTCAGTTTGTGAACAGCATAGGATAATAATCATAGAACTATTAAGTTTTGTATTAATCTCATTATTATGTGGTATATTTCTCATTTATTTTCCTCAGCAAAATAATTCAGATTGTGAACAGCATTGAGTATTAATCATAGAAATATGTAGTTTTATGGTTAACAAAAATCAATTCTCATACAATTTCCTCAGCATATAGCTTCAGTTTGTGAACAGCGATGAATAATAATCATAGAATTATTCAGTTTAACATTATTTCTAAGGTAAAAATCACATAAATTTTCCTTTGAAAAATTATTCAGTAAGTGAACAGTTATTAGTATTTTAATCATAGCAACATTAAATTATATGGTAAACAAAAATCAATTCTCATACGATTTCCTCAGCATATAGCTTCAGTTTGTGAACAGCAATGAATAATAATCATAGAACTATTAAGTTTAACATAATTTTAAAGGTAAACATCTCATATACTTTCCACGGCAATATAATTCAAATTGTGAACAGCGTTGAATATTAACCATAGCAACATTAAATTAGTTATATGGTAAAAAATTCTCATACAATTTCCTCAGCATATATCTTCAGTTTGTGAACAGCAATGAATAATAATCATAGAACTATTAAGTTTAACATTATTTCAAAAGTAAATAAATATCTCATATAATTTCCTCAGCAAAATAATTCAGTTTGTCAACAGCTTTGGGCATTAACCATAGCGACATTATAATTTAATGGTTAAAAAAAATCAATTCTCATACAATTTCCTCAGCATATAGCTTCAGTTTGTGAACAGCAATGAATAATAATCAAAGAATTATTCAGTTTAACATTATTCTAAGGTAAAAATCACATAAATTTTCCTTTGAAAAATCATTCAATTAGTGAACAGTTTTAAGTATTTTATCCATAGCAACATTAAATTATATGGTAAACAAAAATCAATTCTCATACAATTTCCTCAGCATATAGATTCAGTTTGTGAACAGCAATGATTGATAATCATAGAATTATTAAGTTTAACATAATTTTAAAGGTAAACATCTCATATACTTTCCCACGGCAATATAATTCAAATTGTGAACAGCGTTGAATATTAACCATAGCAACATTAAATTAGTTATATGGTAAAAAATTCTCATACAATTTCCTCTGCATAATAATTTAGTTTGTGAACCGCACTGAATATTAATGATAGATTTTAACAAAAAAATTATTACGACTAACCTGGATTTTGGGTAAAATCATCAGACCTGCCCCGCATTCCACCTTGGTTGCTGTTGAAACTTCCTGGAGCACCACCTATTAAAATGACAAATATATATCTTAAAGATAGTATGCAATTGTTATTTAATACAAAGGGCAGAACAAAATTATAAAATTGTATAAAAATTATAGAATTTTATATTTTATATTAAGAATATACTTAAGTTTTAATTTAAACTTTTCGTAATGAGATATTACTTACAGAATAAATTGTAGGTACTAGTATTAATAATATTGAGTGTCAGTGATGAATAATCAACAATTAAATCTTATAAGATTTTTATACATATAGATGAATTTAATAAATCCATTAATTATAATTTTAGTGACTCAATACACAAATTTAAATGATTATTAAGCATACTGTAATAAATATCTAAATATTATAGAAAACAGGAAATTATTTTAGGAATTTAATAAAAAATTTTATATATAAATAATGCTAAATTTAATATGTAATATCCAAGTTTTATTTTTTAATCAATGTAGGCAATCAAATGTGAACCATAAAAATTTAATTCAGTTTCTAACATAGATATATTTTATAGTATATGACTATAACACTTATATTTACCTCCTCTACCACCCCTATCAAATCCTGATCTATCATTTCGTTTTCCAGATGCCACATCAATTTTAATTTTTTGTCCTTCAATAAAGACTTCCATTTGAAGTGCTTCTGTCAAATGTTCTAAAGTAACAAATTCAACGTATCCAAATCCTTTGAACATATCAGTTTCTTTGTCATGGACTAACCGTACATTTCTGATTTGTAACTAAAATTATAAAAAATTCAATAATATATACATCCTAAATGCCATAATTTGTTTTTTCTTTATCAAATATAAAATGAGACCTAAGTATTACCTGATTTTGAATAAATAGATTTTCAACATCTCCTTGTGTAATTCCTTGAGGTAAATTTCCAAGATACGCCACATAAGGAGGGCTATTAGGTAATGGCTTATTAAAATTCCTATAAAAACAAAAAAATTTAAGTAATAATTAGATAAAGCAAACGTAAAATAAAAATATATACATAGATAAAAAATGAACAATGTGCAATTTTTCATTCCTAACTTAAAAAAATAACTATCACGATAGATTTTTTTTAAACTAATACGTATTAACCAGAAGATAAATTTACTTAGATATATTAACTAATAAAAGCAATGAATGTATAATAATTAAGGAGTCAAGAATAATTTATAGTTTTTACAGTAATAAAATTTTCCCAAGACATATAGAAAAAAAATCAACAGAAATGAATTAGAAAAACAATTAAAAGCAGAAGAGGAAAAAAGAGATGGGATATTTAATGAATAACAATGCTCTTAATAAAATACAATAATTGGTACTTTTTAGTAATTACGGCTATTAATGATTATCGGTAGTCGTGATTCAGTTATCTTTAACTATCAATTGATACACTAAATTATTAATTTACAAGAGGTGGAAAATGTTATGATATGTTGTTTAGTATTTTGAAGAAAAGGATCGTCCATTTCAAGAGCTTAACGTCATATAAATTATAAACAGATATCAACCAAGTAGTTGTAAATATATTTTGGTTTTCGCCATTTTGCTAGACGCCCACAACAGTTTTATTTTATACATAATAATATTAGTATAAATTGTGTAATTATTTCCGCGAGGACTGTTTAAATATTAATACAGTGATAGTCGAGATAACCGAATCACAATTGCTGTGCATCACTGGTAATCACGATAAAAAAAATACCCAATATTTGAAAGCAAAATAAAGGGAAAGTTGAGAGAGGAGAAGAACAATAATACTATTTCTTTAAAAGACCCTGGAAAATATAGGAAAAATAACTCGCAACCTAGAAGTAGCAGATATCGGTAATGCAAGAAAAATCCAAGTTCTTTAATCAATAATAGAATTTTTATTAAGTCCCTCGTATAATAATATAGGTGTATACATAATGTTACAATAAAATTAATTGATTACATTTTATATTGTGACATACTATACAACATCAAATCTGAATCCTATCAACAAACTGAAAGATTGAACACTCAAACTCAATAATGTGAAAGTTAAGAATTTTGTGTATTCTAAGTAAAACTATGTATTTAGTACGAATAAAATAAAAAATAATAAAGAATAATTACAATTTTGAATAAAATCAACTAGGCAAAGGAGTAATTTTGATATTTACAACTTATACAAATTGAGAATTAAAAATAAAAAATATGAATAGGTACTCCGTTAAAGAATTAAATTCAACATGCAGATACTCTGAAAGTGATAATCATCATTATGAATGATGAAGCTAAATGTGAAACATAATGGGCAGTAGTAGTTAGGATACGATAGGAAATTAAGAGAGAAATGTACATGGGGGTGTTGACGGAGAATTGGAAGTGGTCGATTTCAGAAGAAAACTCCCGACACGGAGAAGTAAGGCTAATTGTCGTCATCGCCAGAGTACGTCTTCTTGTCGATAAACAGTTCGGGTGACTGGTACGCGCGATTGACACATGTACAACGGGTAAGCGCCCGCCGTGGGTAGGTACGACTCGACGCACCGCGAACACGCGGTTCGACGATTCGCTGTAGCCCCGGGGGACGAGTCGGTCCGATTCCGCCAACGATCGTGAACCGATGCGCGGGACGGCGACACGTAACCGGACGCACGTCGATCGCCGGCACCGCGGCCATCGGGATTCGGAACCGACCGACCGGACCTCGGGCAGGACGACAAACGCGGCGTGCGCCGTCGGCCGGGTGGCACACCGCACTAGCCGCGGCGCCCGTCCACTCGTGTTGTAACCAAGTAGGCACTGACCTGCTGTCGAAGTCGTTGAAAGCGCTTCTGCCGGCCATGATCACGGTCTCGTGCGAAGCTTGTGCGGTGGAATAAAACGGTACGCGCCGGTGCTTAGTGGAGGGTTAACCACTACGTGCTGGGCAGCTACGAGTTGCCGGTACGGCCGACGCACGGGTGAAAATCGATAAACACGTTGAGAACGGTAGAGCCACTGAACGGCCCACGGTGAACGGCGGATTCACGTCGGATACTTGTTGTAAAATTACGATTTACACGATATTCGTGCAACAGCAATACACTATAAATATTACGTGAATCGTAACGCACTTACGCACGGTGGTAGCGGGGGGGGAGGGCTCACTGGACGTACGCGAGTGTAGAACGTGAGGTTAACCATGGAGTGAACAGTGCGCATCCCATGGATGAAACGGTGATCGCGTGATAACGGTAAGACGAGCGTCCGTGCGGCCCGGGAAACGAGGCGTGATTTTCGAACGATCGGCACGACGACGACGCCCTAACGTTATTCTCTTATTTTGTTTTTTATTTTGTCACGTACGTGCACTGACGTCGTCGGGTCCCGGCGCGCGTCGTCGGCTGCACTCGGTGTCACTCTGTAGATTTCGACTTTTCACCATTTCCGAGTTACAACTTACAACTATATGGACTATAGTAAATTGATTTCAATACGTTAAAAATAAGATGGAGTGCTTGTGATTCCATTACGGGCCGATCAACAGTTTTGTTTCACCATATCAAATAATTTACCAAACATCCATTTGTACGTTTCATCTACGATCAAATGAAACAAAAATTATTATTGATTAAAATGTACAGTTTTAATATATTCAATAATCAATACTGACGTACGAGTAAAATCTTGTTTTACTTGGTAATGAACAATGATTAACTTTTAGCACTGGTGCACAAGTATAATAGTAATACTATTATAGCCTAAGGGTATATTGTGTATAAAATAAATATATTATAACTATTATTTAGTCGTAGAGTGTTGTAAAGTCACATACGCCTAGTTAGAATAGAAGTCACAACAAATTAGTTGTGATTGTTTAAATTATTGGCGATCATCTCAAAGTATGAACAATAAAAATGAAACCAATTTATTTTGTTACATAACTAGTGAATTTGGAGAATATCTATTATGGTTTTAAACACTTATTATTATTCATTTTCATTACCTATTCACAATATATTTTAAAGCTCAGCGGACAACAACTGTATATATTTTCTTAATACTTACTATATTATACACATTTGAGAACTAGTTGTCTACCTAGTATCGGCACATTGAGCAATGAAATAGCACTGCAAGCAGGTAAACCTTGACAGCAATAGGTATTTACTCCATTTTCAATAAATTATTTACAGATTCCGATGTCGATTTTAATTCAAAATTGGAATAGAACTAAATTTAGATTTAATTTAATTAAAATACAATTGGTATAACTACCTATTATAGGTTTTATAATAATGACCTAACTGCTGTCTACAGGTACCTAACAAATGTTTTAAAAATAACGGCAATTTTCATGTTTATTATAATGCAGAACAAAAAAAAATTCATCAGATTATTCCGAGAATTGGTGTACAAGTAATAATATGAAGTACTTGGATTTAGGGAATTATGTAGTACATTTTTTTTGTATGGTTAGAAAAGTAGTGAGAAAATGGTTTCTTTCCCTCTGTCTCATAACAACAGAGTGATTTATTAAACGGTAATAAATGTTCCTCATACAACACAGTAACTTGGAAAAATCGCAGGATAATGGTATAGTATTCTTTTGAATTATTTTAATAGTTATAAATTTGTAATTGTTCATTCAAATGTTAATACGAATGTAATTATGAAATAAAATGTGTTTATTATACATTTTGATTCAAGCATGACAACCATAAATATTTTAAATATCTGTATAATAAAAGTTATAAATATATGTATAAAAAGTACAAATACAAAATGTTGTTAATAATATATAATTTAGTATTTACAAAATATGTAAAGACTGAAATAAGAAAAACAAAAATATAATATATTATATTAGCTCCACAGTTATCATGAAAATGTTATCTAAATTAGGTCCCTAAAATGTTCATAAACATATTATTTTATTTCTTGGATACAACAGAACTTTTGAAAATAAAAAAATAGTTAAAAAATAAAACCAATTTTAATAAACATATTTATGTATTTAAAAATAACAAATACTTATATACAACAGTATAGATAAAGATAAAAAAAAATTGTATCACTATTATTTATCACTTTTAAGTTTTATTTGATTCACATTTTTGAACATCTGAAAAAAAAATAATAATTATTAATTAATACATGTTTGTAAGAAAGTAAATTCATATGTACATACAATTACTATCAACTGATTGGAGGTTACTAGATGAAATTGTTTGTACAAGATTTGGATACAACCCTCGTTGTTCCGAATTTCTATGCGACAATATGGGTTCTTGTTTTCCAAACGGAATTTTTCCGGTTAGTTTTAAGCCAGCAAAATAAGTCTTACCATGTTGATAACCGACTTCCTACAGTGAAAATAAAATTATAATGTGCTCAATTTTTAAATTGTATTCCTCTACATTACAAAATTATAATAAATATATTAGCTTTTAAAATTAAATATGATATACTGCCAGAGTATTGAATACTTGCTAATTTGATTAATTTACCAACATGGCAATTCTAATGTATATTAAATATTAATACCTATATAGGTACTTAAAGATAATACCTTTATTTCCTCAAAACTTCCAAATTGAAGTGTTTTATATTTATCAATAGGAGGCCTTATGTATTGACAATAATCACTATTTTTAACCACCTATATTTAACAGATATATAATACATACATATAGGAAGGACAATAATATATAATAATCAAAAGCAGATTAAGTGTGAATAGAAAAAATTAATTTACCTCAAGTTGTCGAACACATGAGACATATGCAAGTCGAGATTGTATGTCTGGAAGACTTGGAACTTTAACTGATGTTGTAAAAGGATTATATTTTTTCCATAATAACCAAAATCCAGACAAACTATCTCCATAGTTAGTAAAATCCATATCGTCTTGAGATCCAACATCAATAGCAAGAACAAACTTTGCTCCAAGACTACGCATTACATCCGCTAAAATTTATTAATAATTATTAAACTTAAACTTGCAAATTAATAGAACTTAAAAGTAAGCTATTTTTACAAACTATACAATATTATTTTTATTATCCTATTGGTACTTAACAATCTAAGTTTTTAGAATCTCTTTTCAATCAATTCCTTTTCATTCTTATACTCCCATCCTGTCATGGTCTTCTTCAACATACAGTACATGTCTTGCTTAAGTTATCTAACCCTATTTGTGGTATCTTTCTCAATGGTTTCCAAAGCGGTACTGCTGAACTTAGAACATTCGCACTTCTCCTCATCATATATTCAAGCTATCAAACACTTTGTACTTCTATAAAGCTAAAAACTAATGACATACCCAATTCTTCATGTAGCTTTTTCTATATTATATTTAATTTTCAACTATGACTCGGTCATGTTATAAATTGGTTCACATACCCTCCATATTTTGTTTCCAAACAAGTTCGTAGTCTTCTTCTGATGGTACCATTAATTATAAATTATAATCAAAGAATAGACTATATTCCGTACCCATAGGTAAGTGTCAACCTTATTATCACCATACATAATCTTGCTTTGATTCTTATTTGACAAGTTTGATTTCAGCATTTCTTATCCTCAATCCTATCTCTTTAGACCAGCAGTTTTTATTATTCAGCACAGATCCAAAGTACATGGTGCTGGCCAACTATTACTCTTGTTGTTTCCACCTGCATATCCCTGATTGTTTTTCCAATGCTATGTTAAATGAAGTTGAGGATTCTCAATTCTCAATTGCATTCTCTTCGTTTTATGCCTGTTCTTACTTCATACCTTTTAGAGTTGCAGACATGTATGTTCAACAATTATTTGATACTGTGTATCTTCCATATACATTATTTTCAGCACTATTAATACAACCACATACTTTCATTGGTATCCTAAACTCATTATATTATAGAGGCATTCTGAATGTATGTATGTGAAATAGGCATTATTAAAATTAAAAAATAGCAGCCAGCCATTTTGGTGATATTCATACTTTTTCTCTATAAGTTGACTTATGGCTAAGAGCTGACCTCCCTTTTTGAAACCACACTGGTACTTGTCTAGATTTTCCTTTGCCTATGGTGTTAACCGGTCCAACAAAAATTATTCTACTTTCATAATTTATTATTATTATAATATCTTAAATTCAATATTAAAATATCAATTATAATGTAAGATATATTGGAGTATGTATATGCAGTTAAATTATGATAACTTGTTGTGATTGCAAGTACACTATGTCAATAAAATCTGGGAGTCACTTGTTCAAATTATTCACTATTTACATGGTTTTTTATTTTGTTGAAATAGATTCAAACAAATTAATCGTAAGAAATTGATCAAACATCACAGTATAGTTGATATTAGATTCTTAAATACTCACCTGGTAGATTGTTCACATAAGAGCCATCCATGAGTAAATGCCCATCACCAGGATTACAAATGGGGGGAAGTAAACCAGCAATAGACATACTTGCACGCACATACCTCCAAATAAAGCCTATTTACCAGTACAATAATACAAATATAAAGATTTTTCTGGCTAAAATATGTTTAACCTGAATTGTTCTACCGCACATACATTTCTCCAATATGAAATAATTTAAAATTATAATGATAAATTAATAACTATACCGAAGATCTTTTTTCCTATATCTGTTTTTACTTGGTTGAAAAATTATGTTTTATTTAACTTAGTGACTAGTTATATGTTTTAAGGATGAAGTTTTGCCATTTTTAATCTTACAAAACCTTTTTAGTTTCTGTTAGTTGAACTTATAAGTAAGTTAGTGATTGATTTACCTGGTAAATTATTTATGTATCCACCATCCAATAACAAGTGTCCATCTATTGGATCGCATAAAGGTGGCATGTAACCGGATAAAGACATTGATGACCGAACATAACGCCACAATGACCCTAGAATATAAAACCCCACGTAAAAAATAAACCAAATTATTTTTAAAAGTTCAAAAACGTTACATAGTATTCTTAAAAACATTACACTGTACAGATATATGTAAATCAATCACAATTACTTATTTAAAGAATTTATAAATATTATTGTAAAACAAATTGTCATGTAAGTTGAAACATTGAAAATATGTATGTGTGGTAAACATTTTAATGTGTTGAAATAAATTTAGTAGTTTATTATTGAAAATTTAGATTGTTCTAAATTAATTCTATTGTAATATTTTACATTTTACAACTTTTTTTTTGCTTTGTAGGTCAGCCATAGGTGATATTTTGAATTTGATAACTCACAATGTTTACATTTTCATATTAAAATTTGCAGTGTAAAATTATTATAAAAAATTTAATCATGAGGTGTAAGACAGACATAATTAACGAAATAATAAATCAACATTGAAAAATGTGTATTTATTATTTTCATACTAATATTTTTTATGTATAATAATAATGAAAGTAACTTAAAATGTTTTAATTTTTATCATTATTACATAATTGATAAAAAAAATTTAAAAAATACCTCTTAATAAGTACATAAAAAAAATTATATCAACTGATTTAAAAAACCAAACAATGCAACAATAATATCAATTTAATTGAAATGAAACAATGAAATTATAAAAAACGTATTGAATAAAATATATGATGTAAATAATGGTTATTTAATATATGTATTAATCAACAATTAAAATATTTATTTATTATTAATTGTACCTAATATATTAAATATGAGAATAAGAAATTAATTATACCATGGGTATGAACTCGCATTTCACTCGCCGATATATCCGTAGTAACTGTAAAATATGGCAACCATAAATCTTCAATTTGTGTTTCTCCAAGAGCAGAAATCAAAGTAAGATTAAAATCTTGACCAGTAAACATTGATGTTACAGGGTAAGTCAAATCCAATATTTGCCTCCACCAATGAGTCATACTCTTAAAAATAAATAGCTTTTAAAATCATTTATTATAAAAATATAAAAACTTCCATTATAAAAAACTTATTATAAAATTACAATTTAAAATTTTTTAATACCTTTAACTTATAAGTATTTCATTTCAGATTTAATAATTTATTTGTAAATTTACATACATACGTAAATGTTAATATTAGGTGATGAGTAATGACTGATGAATAAATAAAGTTATTTTATTTACTGATATTTTACTCATGAATGAGTAGTTTGAAAGAATAAAATTAATTCTCCTTACAAAAAAATACCATATCATTTATCTAATATCTGTATAAATAAACTTTATTTTCTCATTTTAATATTGGATAATAATGAGAAAACCAGACAATAGTATATAATAGTAGCACAACTAGATCTAAAATCTTGGGAGGGCTGAGAATTTGTAGAACTACTAGTAAATATTTGTTTATGTAGGTTTAAAAATATGTCACTTGCTAAGAGTGCTTACAAATTAATAACATATTATATGTAATAATTTTAAAGCTATTTTTTCATTCAATCTTGAAAAATTGGTCAGTTATTTCTACTGAATTAACAGTTATTAGTAATTAGGGTATTAGTCATATATTTTTGGTGCAAAAAATTGCCAAGTTTAGAGATCTAAGATTGGTTCATTAAACAAGGTAATGAACATGATTCATAATAATGTTACAAGAATAAAGCAAAACTATCAAATGTTTTTCTAAATATTTTCCTTTTTTCTTTGTTAGAGAGTTGAATAAATAAAATAAATATCAAATAATATTTGGCTTAAGCAAATTTTTATAAAATCATTTTTTAAATCTGGGGGGGATTTAAATCACAACAGGGGACAACTTAGCCCCCCCCCCCAAGTCCTCCCCTTATTGAGTAACTGGAATAATATACTATTATATAATATATGGTAATATTGGCTAAATTACTATAATTCATTTAAATATAATAAAACATATAAACTATTTAAAAATAAGTTATCTATCACTATGATAAAATTTAAATTATAACTATTCTATTAATACTAAAAAATAATGTTTTTTTTCATACCTTAGCCCAATGACTAGCTTTTCGTATCATGCCAATAATGTCTCTTTCACCACACCAAACAGCTCCCATAAAAGCACCAATACTCACTCCACCAACCATATCTATTGGAATACCAGCTTCCTAATAAACAAACAAAATAATAATAATAATACACTTCTAACTTTAAGTAAATAATTATAATATACTTGTATGGCTTTTATCATTCCTATATGAGCAGCTCCTCTTGCTCCTCCACCTCCTAACACTAAACCCACAGAAGTCCCTGTCAACCATCTGGCCAAACGAGAAAAATCTGAATGAATGTTAACTTCTGTTTGCAATATTTTTTCATATTGTTCACTCTAAATATATATGTAATATAATATTAATATACATTAATTACAATTGAGTTATAATAATTTGAAATTTTTGAAAACTTGAATAAAATTTTTTGTCATTTAATTAATTAATTTTGATAACCCATAAACTCTACAATTCTACATTGTTTGTCCATAACAACCCTATTCACTGTATACTTTACACTCCAGCAGTAACTACACTTTCTTTCTCTCGTTATCTTATTTTTATTTGTATAATAATTTGATTTATAATTTTCAATTTGTCATTGTTATTAAATAGTATTTTTCTTTTTCACTATCTGTAAAATACCATATGTATTGAAATGCCTCAACCTGTACATTTTGTAGGTATAAATAACTTTAATTTGTAAGGTTTTTCTTTAAGATTCAAGATATTATAACTCATCTGTACACTATAAATTAATTTAGTTAATTATAAATATCTAATCAAGCAACAATAAGTATTAATTAAAAGTTATCAAATAACTTGGTATTATACTATCAAGCACTTACTATGATTGAAACAGAACGTTTTGAAAATATTCGTTTAGGACACTGTATATGATGATGTGAAGATACCCAGGACCTAATATTTAACCATGCAACTGTATTTGAAGGTAAATCAGAGTCTTCTCTATGTAATAAAATCAACTCTTTTTGGGTACGTAAAGCTAAACGTTCAATATCTTTTTCATACTAAAAAAAATAAGTATTTATTTGTGAGTTGAACATCAAATTTTTAAGTTAATTAAATATATTTATAAATTTATTAGTCAAAGTTAAATACTGTTTTAAATATTCTAATAATTAAAAATAAATTTATACATATTCTGTTTGTGAAAACTAACTTTTCCCAATATAGGTTGTTTATTTCCAAGCGTAATTAACAATATACAATCAGCTTGTCGAATGCATCGTTGGGTCCAAGGAGAAAATGAGTAGTCGCATTGATAAAGAGCTATTTTATGTTGATCTTCTTGTTGGGCTAACCAACTAGTTAAACGGTACTCATTTTTATTATCCATAATTGACCTTCCTAATAAATTTCTAACATAATCAGAAGTTAATCGTATAGTTGATCCAATAGAGCATAATGAATGGTAAAGTTCATAAGTAAAACTAGTAAGGGGAACCTCATCTGATATAGGTACAATAGCAATAGTCGAAAAATTACTTTGAGTTGGTCTTGTATCTAGTGTTTTACCAATTGTAGGCTTTTGCCAAGTACCTGGAATTAAATAATTTACAAGTCATACACAATTGAATAAAATAATCTTAATAACTTTAAAATCTTGAAACTAAATAATTCATGTATAAATTATTTTTTAGTTTATAATAGATATATATCACTTCATTTTGACAAACAAAACGGTGTACAGTTCATAGAACATATTTTCAACTTCGACTAAGTATTAAAATTAAAGAAATTATTGATTGAGATAAATTTAGACCTTGCATGATATGGTAAATAATTTGTCAATAACACTGTTGTCAATTTTCATAATGAAATAAATCTTTCAGCTGTATTTTTAAAATTACTTTCCTTTTGAAATACCACACAAATAAGGGTACAAAATGAATGATTTCCTAATAAATCTAATATGGAATTAATAATAATAATCCTACAATTTATGCCACCATAAATCATTACTATAGATTCAATCATATTAATTATAACACACATTTTAAAATATTAAAAAACTTTAATTACCTAAAATCCGATGCCCTAAAAGATTAATTAGAGTAGATACAACACCAGGAAAACGTATTTTAATAGCATTAAATAAACCTTCCGGTAATTTGGCTAGTTCAGAATCTCTAACAGCCATAACTGTAGTTCCTCGAGGTGTTTGGGTAACAACTTCTACCTGAAAATATATTTAAATGTTAAAGCAATTAAAAATAACATTTTTTAAACTTTTTAAGTAAAATATATACAGAATAAATGATATAGCAATAAACGGAATGATTTTTAATTGTAAGACACATAGTATCTTATATTAAAATATTAATTTAATAATAATTCTATTAATTAATCAATGGAATTAATATAAAATTCTTTATTCATTCTCTGTACATCATAATAATATAATTAAACCAGGATTGTTACATCAATATTATTTTTATATATTATTAATTTTTAAATAAAAATGTCAATAAAAATAAATATTTTTGATATGATTGATAATTGTGATTTTTTAAGGTTTAAAATTAAAAACTTACGATTCCTACTAGATCTCCTTTTCCATACTCAGCGACCAACTCTTTTTTTCCATTATCATGCGTAATAACTGAACGCAGACGTCCACTTAATACAATAAATGTACTATCAGATTCTTCACCTTGTCTAAAAAGAAATATTATTATTTAAATAATTAATTATAAATTTGTTTCATAAATAATAAATGTAGTCTTGTAATTTCCTCTAATGTTTAAATATAATACTAATATAAATCAAACTTGACTGGATTATTAGGATAATTAGAATTTTATATTTTTAATCAAATTAAGTTAATTTATAACTTTTAATAGGTTTAATTTTCAAATGAAAAATGTATTTTCAACTCTCAGCATTATGAAAAAAATTTAACATGGTTTTAAATATTTATCTTGAATAAAATTTATAACTATACTATTATTTTAGTTGTACATTGTAAGTACAATGATTTAAGAGTATTAATGAATTGTATCTATCAAAAATTCTATTAAAATAACATAATTAAATGCTTTTTATTATTTAATTCTATTTATTGAAAAAACCAAGTTCAATGAATAGGTATCAAATACATAGTGAATAAGTTAATTAATTAATTTAAAATACTAAATAGTAAATAATAAACTTCTTATTATATATTTTATTTAGGAAAAAAAAAAGATTATTTTTGATTTACCTATAAACTGCACGTCCACTCTCAATAAACAACCAATCCAAAGCAAAATCTACTTGGCGTACAAATGGTGATAAACGAGTGACTACTGTGTTAGCAATCGGCAAAACAATTTGTGGTTTTACTCGCATTATCCTTTAACAAAATGTATAGTTAATAATTATTATAATATACAGTAAATCATATCAATGATACTTTAACATTTAAAATCAATGGCGTAATAATTAATTTAAATAAATTATGCACCTAAGTTAATATTATACTATTATGGATTAAATTAACTTACGCATAGACAGTATTTTTCGATAATATTGCTATAACACTAGGTCGATTAGCTTTAAAAGTCAGAAATCCAGGTTCTCCTGTTAAAACAGCTAATCCTCCAATTATATCACCTGGGTGGACTGAATACATGTGTGCTTCAGTCAACCCTTCTGGATCCATCTTTTGTGATACTATCATTGATCCATTCAATAATAAAACCAAAGCTGCATCCTGTAAATAATTAATTAGATCAGCTACATTTTAGTACTCCTTATTTTTCATGATTTGTAATTCTTAATTTCAGAAAAATGTGTAAATATGAATCTTACCTTATGAGAGTCTTCTCGCATTACATATGTGTTAGAAGGGATTTTACGAATTTCAACTTTTCCTTGTAATAAATCTTCATTATCAAGTTGGAGTTCTTTAACAAAAACTTTAACTGCCATTTTTAGATACCAATCTTTTTTATCTGTTTTTGAATCATTTTTTGGCTGTTTTAATAGAGATTCTAATTTGTTCTCGGTTATTAAAGTAGTTTCTAGAAAAATTTAAACTTTAAGTCAGAATAAAGCCTATAAATTATTAGTTACAAATACAATTTACCTTTTTGTAAGAACATAGTTGATTCATTTTTAGAGACTGAAATAAAAGGACTTATTTTGTTTTCATCTACACCCTAAAATAAATAAAAAATGAAAAAATCTTATAAAATTCTACTTGAAAATGATCATACTACGAATGGCAATATTGATTTTTAAACATTTGACATTTTTTATTACAGTGATGGTTTAGTTTTTGAACATGTGATTTTAGGACATGGGTACGTCACTAAAAACCTGAATTGGTCACCCATCAGAGAGCTAGCAATACTGGGTGGTATTTAACCATGGCTTTTATAATTGACAACGCCACACCATGTCCACAATAATAAATGTATAAGAAAAAATTGAATGTAATGTAGTATTTTCAGTATTTTATAACTAGTTGAAAGATAGTTAAAATGTGTGGAAAGTATCAATTTATCAAACCATTTATTTACTTTTTAAAATATGATATTGATTAAATTATTTAGCTTTATTTTACAAAATACAATTGATAAAATAACTGTTCAATAGACAAACTAATTATTATTGATTCAAGGGGAAAATGTCTCTTATTGTCTGAAAAGTTAAAATAGATTTAAATATTAAGTAATTGTTATTTATTCTCACATTTTGCACTAACTCAGTTGATAGTCCTAAATACTGATGAAGGGCTGTAAAAGTAACTCTCTGTAAACGAACCATAACCACTTGGATTATTTGAATTAATGAGTCTGGATAATCTTGCAAAACTTCCTGAAAAGCAGAAACTGGCAGCCTCACTATCGTACTATCTTCAATAGCTCGAGCACTAACAGTTTTATATTCCTTTTTATGACCCTATGACATACATTTTTTTAAACAAATTAATAATAAATGAGAAGTTACAACTGTTACTTACAGTAAGGACATCGGTAAAACTTAATAATGATGTTACACTATCTCCAGTTTTGACTAATTTCAGAGGTATTATACTACCATCAATTGAAGTAATATTTACACTAACAAGTCCACTTTGGACAATAAATACATTTTCATCTGGGTCACCAACTTTAAACAAATATGATCCAGCGTGTACATTTAAGATTTCAGTATGACGACAGAGTTTTAAAAATATTGGTTTTTCAAAGTGACCAAAAATTCTACAACAATAAAATAATAATTAGATTTGTAAGGATCAAATCAATTAAAACAGGCAATGAGTACAAATTATGCAACCATCTTACAGATTATTATATATTTCAAAAAATATAAGAGAACATTAAAAACTTTAAAACTGCCTATTTTATTTTAAATATACACTCAACAACATTTTTTGATAGAATGCCAGTTAAATAAATGTTTAATCATAAATTAAATTAAATTAAAAAATAATATTTGTAAGTTATAAATTTAATACATTAAAAATCACACTTACCGAATACTTTGAAGCATATAGAAAGCATCAGGAGGGACATTTTGGCCATCTTTCATAATTAATTCTTCTTCTAAATATTCAGCAGGTGGTTCTAACACCTATTAATGAAAAATAACTAGCATGATACAACAAAATATGTGTTATTAAAACAATAAAAACATATTTTAATAATTTTTGTTTTAATAAACATACATTTAACCTCTGAGGTAATGTTTCTTTCTTCATCTGCAGTAAACGCCTAGCAAATTTGATTACTAATTTTCTTTTTTTTCCTTGGCCATGCACCTGCCCTGATATACTTTTCACCTAAAAAATTTAGTTCAATTTAATAATCAAGAAGTATTTAAATTAATTATTATTGAAGCAAATTATAAAAATACAAAAATGTTTTTAGTTCCATAATATCTAATTACTTTACTTAAAACATTAAAATTAAACATGGTAATTAGCATAAATGTACATTATTATAGGTACCTTTCTCAACATTTTTCGTCCATAGAATAAAACTTTATCACGTTTCCGAAACCTTGTTTTTGTAAGGACACTTATGTCTTTTCCTCGAGGCCCAAAAACTATTAACAAAATAAGTCAATTAATAATTTAATAGTTACAAAGTTTTAGTTTTTGTACTATATAACTTACATTTCGCTTTCCATTTGTAAAAGGCAACTGTAACTAATGATAGTAATACTATTGTGCATCCAAGGAGTATGACTAACATTTTCTTTAAAAATAATAATAAAATATATCAATTACATGTTAAACTATTAATTAATTAGTTTATTTAAATTTATAACTTAAACAAACTCTAATAAGATGTATTACCAAACTAGTCAGTTATGTATATTAAACTTAAAAAAAATAAACGTTATATACTGGCCAATCGTGCAATACTTTTTTAAAGTAATTTATAGAGATTGAAAGTTCAAGTTCATAAAACGTTTGTAATATATTAAAAATTGTATCTTTAGGTATTGGAATATTTTGATATATGGTTATTAAAAAAGTAAGATGAATAATTTATTTTTGTTTAGTATATCTAATTGAAACAATAATAAAATGTGGGTATACTTTAAAACAAAGGTTTTATAAAAATAATAATATAAGGTTTTTATCAACATACCTTAAACATATTGAACATATTTCCATAATAAGGTTATTTTAATTTAAACTTACTATGTAATTAAACAACAATATTTTGATACAATAAATTCTACAAATTAAATAACTATAGTTGATTGTCATATGTAATACACATTTAACAAACACAATTCATTTGAAAGCAATAAGCAACAATTTGTAAATATAATCAAATCATTTTTCCCTACTTAAATTAGATTTCAATGTTCTTACTCTTGTATAAGAAATTAATGAGATTGATTGTGTACAAATATGTGTTATATAATTATAAAATGTGACACAATATTTAATTCTTTCAACATTTTGCAATGTCTACAGCTTGCATTATCAATGATTTACCAGTGACATTTAAAAGAAAGAAAATAATATTTGTGATTTATAACAATCATTCATTAAATTTTAAGTCTCATAATGCCGTGCATTGAATATTTAAACGTAACGTTTGTGATACTCACCTCCATCACTAAATATTGGTAAGAAGATACTATCCATTTTCGAAAAGTCGAATAATAGATTCCATTTTGAACGGAATGAGCGATGTCTAATAGTTCCATTACTCACCGCGATACATTTAAGATATACATGAATGCCAGCAGGCAGTAGTGATCTGTATAACAATAGATAGAGAATAAAAAAATTGTAATTACTTAAGAAATAACAATATAGAACAAAAATATGGAATATATTAGATTGTGAAGTTATTATCAGTTATCATTCCTTTATTTAGACGACACAATAACAACAATGATGACAACAATGATAGCACACATATGTTTTGTTATCTATCCTCATATTTCTGTGATAAACATGGTATATTGAAACTTCTTCATGGATAATGATGCATTTTACATTCAGTAAATAACAAATGACGTGGTGATATTGCACGTAACGATAACGTTTCTACGGCAGGCCGAGTACACTGCCCACTGGTCAGTTGAGATGTGACATGGCTTAAAATATTATGAGGGTTTCCAAAACGCAATTTTATTCATAATAATACACGACCAATAGTATTCACTACACATGGTGTTTGTTTTAACTTTTGAAGTGTACATGTGTATTTAACATTTTTACTAAAAATGATTTCCAATAAGCTGTTAGTTGTATTCCCTATAATTGTAATTATGTATCATAAATCATCGGCACAATATGCACAAGCACCGCCAGGTGTGAACCCGCAACTGTATCAACATCAGCAACAACAAGTAAGCATGTCATAATTCACAATTACAGTCTTACAGGTAAATTTATTATCTTGCTGATTTTTTTTCAAGGTACCTATTCAACATTTACCACCACAACATAATATTCCTCAACAAGTACCTTACCAACAGATACAGCAGCCAGTCCAGCAGCAGCATCAACAAAATCAACCTCAGCAACAACAACCACCGGTAATTGCAACTGTATTACATTTATTTGTTAATACAATAATATGAACTTAAAATGCACTTTACACCTGCTTTAATAACATTTGTTTAATAATAAATCCAATTAATTTAAATTGCATGTATATAAGTTATATTGTTCTACTGATCTTGCTTGCATATCTGTTCCATATATGTTTTTAATTATTAATAACATTTTAGAGTCATGACCACGGTTCTCAAGGACATCATACACAACAAGTGTTGCATGCTTCAAACTTAGCAGAAGAAAGCGAGTAAGTTTATGCAATGTTTACGTTTGTTTCTCTATTTATTTAAAAAATTTATGATCTCCCAATTTTTATAATTATATTATTTTATATTTGTTCACAAAATATTTTAGTAAGCTTATGATAATTCATAGAAATTATCTAGAGAACCAAAAAAAAAAAACAATTGTAACATTAGAAAGATATATAAATGCTGTTTTGGTAAACCAATTTAAGTGAAGACAGTACATTTTGATGTTATTAAATATTGAGTATTTTTATGATTATAAATTTTTTTTGTGATTTTAGGCATATAAAAAAACATTTAGATTTACCATCATTAGACACGAGTAAAATGTCTGAACAAGAGTTACAATTTCATTATTTTAAAATGCATGATTCTGATAATAATAATAAGTTGGATGGATGTGAACTTATCAAGTCACTCATTCATTGGCACGGTAATTAACTCATTTAGGAACAAATATACAATGTATTAATATAAAAATATTTTCTTATTTAAGTTCAAGGTGGCCATGATCCAGCTGCGGGTGGTGCACCTCCACCAGAAAAAATATTTACTGATGAAGAGCTAATGCAACTAATTGATCCTATACTAACCATGGATGACACAGATTTCGATGGTTTTATTGATTATCCAGAATTTGTAATTGCTCAAAATAAAGCAACCAGTACTCAGAAACAATCAGCATAAGAAAATAAACAATATGATTACAAAAAAATTTATTTTTTCTGATTTTAAATTCACTATTATTACATAAAAACTGATTAACAAACTATTTTGGTTTTCAACACGGTATTATGTACGGATATTGAATAGGTTACGTCTTTTTTTAAAAAAAATACAAAGTAAATGTTAAAAATGTATTAAAAAACATTAACCTATACGAAATAATTGCTTGTAAGATTATTATAACTACTTTAAAAATTAAATTAAAGTGTAATTTTTTAAATACAATTAAATAAACCTAGGAAAGCTCATATACATTTTTACAAATTTATGACATTGAGAGATTGAATGTTTCTATGAGACTCAATTGGTTTATATTATATTCTGTATAGTCTTACTTATTTTTTTTACAAATATATTTCTTATTTTTTTGATATTTGAGTTTACTCATTAACATTTCAACATTTTCTTCTACACAATCAGTTGGTGGCTTATTTATCTTGCGAACTATCAAGTACAAACCTATCAGTGTTAAACCTGTGACATAAATAATGTTTTAATGATAAATAAAATAGACTGCTTCATTATTTAGATTGAATGTATTAACTTACCATTTAAAATGCTAGGAAAAACAATAAAGAAATTCAAAGTTGTTGAACGGTAATGTATTGCTTCACTAAGATACAAAACGATGGATAATACCATAGACATTGCTCCAATACTAACCATTCTAAAAATAAATTGAATATTAAATGCATTTAAATAACATGAGAAAATGCTACAATATATGTACAATAATTCAATAAGAATGAAGTGAAAATAATGAAATAAGGTTTATTTCCTAATATTACTTACGGCTTATAATGAATAAATAATGAGCAATGTATCAAACATAGAGCTTTAAGAAGTGAAAACATTCCCAGTACTCTTGGTAAAGTCGAATCCTCTATAAATAATTTTATTTATATTATTACTCATATTCAACATAAATTCTACAATAAAATATGTTATTTTGAAGAATATAGTTATTAATTATTAAAAATTTTTGATTTGGATACAAAATATAGTAAGTATATTGGTAAATAAACCGGTGTTCTCTGTTTTTCAACATAATAATTTCATAACCATTGATTCAATTTTAATTGTTAATTTACAAAATATAATAGTAGTACAACTAATTACTAGTGATTAACCAAAATGGCTTGAAAAATTATTAAGAAGTACTATTTAAAAACTTTAAAATAGTCAAATAATAAATTTTAAAATATAATTATTCTCAATAATAATATTACCTAGTGTGCACTTTTATGTAGTGTATTAAAGTTGTTTTATTACATTAAATGTATTACCAACTCTCTATTTTTTTTTTTTTAATTTTGTATGCTTACAATTAATCTTACTTTCCGATTAATGTACAATATTATTAATATCAGGTTTTCAATAATAGTTTTATTATCCTACTAGAATTTGTTAAAATTTGCAATTAAAAGGTTTATATAATATTGAAAATTATTACATAATAATACATTGAGATACTTTTTTATAAGTTATGAGTGTAGTTTTTAGAATACCAAAATAGGTAATCATAAGTTATAAGTGTAGTTTTTAGAATACCAAAATAGGTAATCTGCATAAATAAGAATAATGGTAAATTTATTGTTAACCGTTTAAACTTTTGTACCATGTATAAAATGTTCATCAGCTTGTAAATTCGACTGTGTTCCAATGATACACTTGTTCTCAAAAAATGATCTGAACGTTACGCCAAGATCCATGAATGCAACAAAGGCTAACCATCCTCGGAAAGTATACAAAATTTTGTCTTCCACCATGTTTCAAGTATAGCTATAATATAGGAAACATATTGCTAAAACATAGGCTCGTATACGACTAAAAAAATTAATAATAGTAATGAAAGTCAATCTATTTGTACTCTTTTAACGTGCAGACTCAGTTGACAAAATAAAAAAAACCGAATAACATCACAAAATATTTTTATACATTAATACACTTTCTGATCAAGCTGTAAAACGTTTTGTTACGGCAAACATTCAAATATTACACAAACTTCTAGACTACACTAAAACGTAATGTTACATCTTTCTATGGTTGTACATTATCTATTTCATTTGGGACAATCGTCATTACTCATTACTCTCACATAATGTTATTATCTTCTGTGCAATGAGAATAACGAACGCGAAGAAAACCCGACAGTGTTCAGTATCATCGTTCGCCTGCACTAATCATATTATCATAATCAATGCAGAACGTGAATATTGCATGTAAACGTCGAATTCGATTGGATTGTAATAATTGTTTTAAGCACAAATCGTGGGTAATCGAAAGAGAAACTGCAGGAATCGGGTATACGACTGAATCGGTTCGTCCGCCGCCGTGGGAGCAGAACAAAACATACGACCGCACCGAGAACGGTGACAGCGACGAGCCGATGAACAAACAAACAACAATTTAAATAAAAACAGAATACGGAAATGATTCGATTTCGTTTAAACTTTAAGGGTGAAATATCGCATGTGCCAATGGCAGCGGACCACCGCAATCCAGTAAGTTAGTAGTGGTTAGGGGTGGGTGCCGGGTGGAACAGGATCAATCCACTATCCGACTCTTCCATGGGCATTTTTTAGCTGCGATAACTTCTTATCTATGAAAACATTGTGCGCAAAGATAATAAACGAAATTATCACACGATGTTATGATAAATGATTGACCATGTGAGAGCACATAATGCATATTGAGTATACGGATTACGGAGTATACCGCATTTGTCATTCGAGTGCCAACTGCTTAACGCGAAGACAATTCTGATGTCTGAGGGATGATAATGAATTTAAAACAAACCGATTAATTTTTATTCATTACTGTTGTTGAAGACTGTTCTTAATTTACCCGAGCCAACTGCGTCGTACCTCCAAAATGAAAGATAAAGTATTTTTTTCGAAGAACAAAGCTCCGAAAAAATTGAACAATCGGCGTGGAAGACTCATCATTCGAAATCTTCCATTTACCGTGAGTGTTTACTAAATCTATTTGTCCCCAATTGTTTTGGCCTTCTTGGTTTGTTGTACCGATTAAGAATTTACGATTTTTCAAAATGTATTCCAGGTACATTTCGTTTTTAAATCATAATGTTTGGTATCTAATAATAAATCATGTACTTGCAATTACTATTGTTAAAATAATGTGGTAAAACTACAATTTTGTAAACGGTTTGCAGACCGATGAAGAGCAATTGAAAGAACATTTTTCTAAATTTGGGGAAATCAATGATATTAAACTCCTAAGGAAACCTGATGGAAAACTTATTGGATGTGGATTTGTACAATTTATTGTTAAACAAAATGCTGCTAAAGCAATTGCTCATACCAGTGGTAAAGATTTTTTTGGTAAGTCATTATAATTTTAAATACTGTGTTTTTATCCTTATTTTTCATTCCATTGTCTAGGTATGGTTATTGTTATATCTTTTATTCAAATTTAATAATTTGTTGTTGACATGTGTTAAACTAATATTGTGACACCTTATTGTATTAATTATTCATTATTATTGAATATTATTATTTTACAAATACTCTTAATATTTGTTTTTTTTATGTTTTCTTAAGGTCGATCTATTGTTGTTGATTGGGCTATACCAAAAAATAAATATGAAACCATTCATACTCCTAAAGAAAATGAAGAAATAACTACAGTAAAAGAAGAAATAACTGAAGACGATAAAAAAGATGAAGATATTAAAGAAGTTTTATCAGATGTTGAAGAAAATAAAGAAGACACTTCAAAAACTATTGATGATTATCTTGATTTTGATACAACAAAAAATGAAGATGATAATTTTGTGGATTTTGAAACTACTGATATTGAGTAAGATTTAATATAATTTTAAACTTTTAACTTTTAACAAACGGTTACATTTTTTAGAAGAAATGATATTAATAAGAGAAAAAGTACTGATGATACAGAATCTGTAATTTCTATTGAAAACAAAAAACGCTTTAAGTCTCATGATGTTAAAGAAGGTTTGACGGTTTTTTTTAAAAATGTATCATTCAGTACCAACAACGATGAACTTAAGCGTTTTATGAAAGAACGTTTTGGTCCAATTTACTATGCTCTTATTTGTGTGGATCGTTTAACAGAGCATTCAAAAGGAACAGCATTCGTAAAATTCAGGGTAAGTTATAAAAAATGTATTAAATTATGAAAGAATGTTATTCCTGTGTGTAATTTATAAATATCATATTTTGAAGAGTTATTTTTATGACAAAATAATTATGAAAAATTGAATTTGAATTTTATATTATATTGAGTAAACTTAATTATTTATAATCAATATAATTGTAAGATCTTATAAATGTTAATCTATAAAAATTTACAATTTATAAAAAAAAAACATTATTATCTTTAGCCAAAATTAAGCATTATAAATTAAGTATCTGTGTGTGTTAATTATTTAGGATACTAGCAGTGTAGAAGCTTGTATGTCAAGTTCTCCTGAAGATTTAATTTTAAATGGATCTACAATGGAACCTCAAATGGCAATTGATAAAGAAGTTCTTGATAGATCTAATGAAAATAAAATTGTTCACAAAGATAACAGAAACTTATACTTAATCAAGGAAGGAGGTATGTAGATAATTTTGTTGTTAATTTCCTTTTCATATATTTTGATGTAGATGTATAACTATTTCTTTTATATCATATGTTTGATACATAATTTTGTGTTTAAGTTATAATTGCTGGTACATCAGCTGCAAATGGTGTTTCTGTTCATGATATGAACAAACGCCTAGAATTAGAACAATGGAAATCTCAAGTTTTAAAAAATTTAAACATGTTTGTGGCTCGTAATAGACTTATAGTTCACAATTTACCAGCTAATATGGATAATAAAAAATTAAAAGATTTATTCTCAAAGTACTCACGTCCCAATGCGGTATCAAAAGTGAGTCGAATTAATTATCTATTCTGCTTTATTTTAACTATAAATAATATATAACATTAAATATTGTTGAACATTTATGTCTAGAGAGAATCAACTAATTTATATTCCACCATTTTCTATTCAATCGTTAAACATTTTTGACTTAAATTAAATATTTTTCAGGCAGTTGTAATGAGAAATTTAAAAAAGGTCGATCAAAAAGGACAAGCTATTTCAAAAGAATATGCTTTTATTACATTCAAACTACATGAAGATGCTTTAAAAGCACTCAGAGCTATAAATAATAATCCAAATATTTTTAATGCTAATAAGGTAAATTTGACACCTTTTTATGAATATGTGATGCATGCTACAAAATGTATATTATAATAATTGACTATTTGTTTACATTTATTCAAAGGTATTTATTCTATTTGTGCTTTAATCATTAATTATTATTCATCTCATATTTACAATTTATAATTTTATAGTTGAATTTGTTTAATATTTAAAGATTATTTATTGATATCATTTTAGAGACCAATAGTTGCATTTTCTATTGAAAATAGACTTGTTTTACAAGCAAGATCACGAAGAACAGAAAAAAGTAAACTCTGCAATCCGTTAATCAACCAACAGCAACCAAAAAAATCTGCTGCAGAAAATAAAAAATTTAATACTAAAAGTAATGACAAAAACAAAAATCAGAGACCTAATAGTAGTTTATCAAAAAAGAAAATGGCTGATCTTCCAGAATATACTGGTATAACAGCTAGAGAGGTAACAATTTAATAGTCATTTATATAGTTTATGGTTGTAATACAATTGGTTTAAATAAAAATATTTTAATTAATCAGGGACACACAGCCATTCGATCTAAGTTTAAGTTGAAGATTCAAGCTGAAGCCCATCAAAAGAATGTTAAAACTAAGAAGAAGGTGACCATGAAAAAGAAACGTGATTTAGCCATCAGAAATGAGAAAAAGAGAGAACCAAAAGTATATTTTTTTTAAAAATATAGTTATATGAGAAATTTGAGTCTTATTAATATTGTTTTTCATTTTTCAGGTAAAAAGTAAAAAGAAAAACAGTACCAAGAATGATGCGTCGTTTTCAAATTTAGTTAATAAGTATAAAAATAAAATATCAGCTCCAGAAACATTAAAAAAATGGTACGAATAGTATTGAAGATGTAATAAATTTTCTATTGAATGTTTTTAAGTTAATTTATTTACATTATTCCTTTTGAATTAAATGTTGCTATTTATTTATCTTTTTTATTACATTCTGGTAATTACCTTTATAATACATTGAAATACAAATGAAAACAGTTTTCTTAGTAATTTTTAATATGTAAACCAATATCAAATTTAAAGAAAAGCAAACTATTTTCATTGGTGTTTTCTAAAGGAGACGGTAATTTTTAAGCCATATAATATCTTTTTGTGGTAAACAATTTTAAAATATCCATAAATTGCATAAAGCAATTTAAAACCAATGAATCTAAATTACCACTCAAGTTTAGACATTCAATCTTCAAATTAATGATATTTATTATTCAATAACATTATAATTCTATCCAGTATTATCTATGTTAATTAAAAATTTGTATTTTCAAAAAACAATTGCTTTTAAAACATCTAAAAACAAAAGTTCTTAAATAGACAATTTCATACATTAAATTAATTAATTTATAAAAAGATTTTTAACAATAAAACATGTAATGCTTACAAGTTGCAAGATAATTAATTATAATACATTATAATATTATACAAATACTAAACAGTAATTTTCTAAATATTTATCGATTTTTATATCACAAGTTAAGTTACATTTTGGACGGCACATACTTTTATACTTTCATTAAATAAGTCTCAAATATAATGTGTTAATACATATACATTTATTATGACTCATTTCAAATGTTGATATCAGATAAAAGTTGTTGAAATGTTTGCTTCGCATAATACCTGGTCAATAACAAATAATCAATAAAAAATTCAAAATAACATTTTTTTTTTTTTAAATAATAAGTAAAATAATTTATTACTTGCATAAATTAAGTTTGACCGACAATTTATTGAACAAATAATTACCTGATTGTAATCATATTATGTTTATTTGGATATGCCAAACATAATGTGATGCCATTTGATTGCATAGCATAGTAGTTATGATTTTTTCCCATACTTGATACTTCATTTGCCATTATACCATCTAATAATTATATTTTTTACACAATGTATTATGAAAACTTTGAGTTTTTGTAATATTTGTTAAGAAAATCAAAAAATAACATAAAGTAAATAAAACAAACATTAAATGCATGTATAGTTAATAGCATAAAATTTATACCATTCATAAGACGCGATGCAATATTATTGTAGAATTGTATAATTCCATTTTGGACATCACTATTTGAGTAATAATTTTGCATAAATTTGAACATGTTTGTATTAATAACAATATATCTATAATAAAAACCATGCAAAAACTTAGTACACTAATGTTAGAAAAGCAATGTGATGTATAATACATCTGATATTTTAAAAATTAAATAATTTTTATAATTTACCCAGAAGTTAACTCAAATTTGGTATAATTAGGACGGAAATAATTGACAATTGTTCTAAAACTTTTAGCAGCACTAATTTCAATATCATCTAAATTTGGCGTAGGTCCACAAATAGCTACTGTCCATACACCTTGTACAATCATGCAACACACAAGTCTTAGAAGCACCTAGAGAAATGATCAAGTCTAATATATTGTATTGACTTCACATACACATAAAATAAATAAATTCTCTTGCGGGGTAAAAAAATGTCTTGTGTAAAACGCTAAAAAACAATATAGTCATGGAACAATTAAAAAAAAAAAAATTAAACAACTATATAATTTACAGTATAACTACACCAATAATAATACTAAAAATTCAAAAGAAATTTCTTTTTAAAATCCTTTTGGAAAAATAAGCATCTTTTAACAGATTTTTACATAACAAAAAAAGCAAAGGCATATACACATATGTTTATAATTTATATATAATTAATTTAAAATTAATTTACCTTAGTACTAGAATGAGGTAAGAAAATTGGTATATCAGCTGATGTATTTTGGTCATAACAAGTAGCTAGGATGATTGTTATTAGTAATTTCCTATCACTAACATGTAAATCCCACCAATCCTTTGTGGCGGCACATAATTTCTTATCCACAATAACCCAGCATAAATCACTACATATAGTTTCTGACCAATTAGACAAACAATTCTATAAAATATATTTAGAATTAATGATTATACACTTTAATTTCCTTAGACTACCATAGAGTATAAGTATATTTAAAATTAAAAATTTACATTTATCACTTTATTGTCTTTCATTGATTGGGTTTCTATTGAATTTATTAAATGTTTTTCTATTGTAACTGATGATAAGTTCTTCAATATGTAGTCAATAATAGGTAAACATAGCTAAACAACAAATATTTATGTTCAAATTAAATTATAATAATAATGTAAAAAAATATGTTTTTAAATGTAGTAAAAAGTGTACAAACTTTTATTTCCCGTTTAATTCTATCAGCATTTTTATGATAGATGTTTTCATCTCCAATTATCATTTTTATTAGGGTTGCTATTAATTCTAAACCAGTTTTTATTGTTGAATCGTTCAAATCACCAATGCCAGCCACAATTAAACTACAAAATATAGTCAAGACTAAGATTAATACTTAATACTTCAAAAAAATTATAAAATTATTGTTCCATAATTATAATAATTAAACAAATACAAACATTTAGTTTGACAACATATTCAGATAATAGTAAAATATCATAGAACATACCTATCACCAATTCCATGCCAAATAAAGGAGTGTTTATCTGTATGTATCGCTTTAAATTTAACATTTTGTACATCCGCAAATGTAATCACCGCATTCAATGTAGAAAAAGTCGTGAATGGCACCTTCAAATATTATACGTTAACATTTTAATAGAAAATAGATAATGAAGTGTAATTTTTTTTAATTAACACCAATAAATTTAAATTGGAGGAATCATAATTAGAGCCAAATATATTTTTGTTATTATTGTTATTCAAAATTAATTTGAGAAAATTTACAAGAACCAATGTTAAACTAAAAATTAGATTCTTTATATTTACATTTTATATAACCGAGTTTCTTGGACAATTGCTTTAAAGTTGTAAAACGTTATTTTTTTCTTATAAAATTTAATTTAGTTTTGATATATCAATATTCATATTTCATACATTGTCACAGACCATTATCTTCTTACTGTAGAAAACGAGCGCTAAGGTCTGAATTCACTTACTGGGTCAGTTTTACTATTTTTCCGGTAAAATATTGGAATTCCTCCATTTACCGTGGTACACACTACATCAAACATTATTAAATATATGTTCGTGGGAAAGAACAACAGACAAGAATACTTCTTGTGCTTAACTGCTCACACATAACAAGCAACTTTAAGGGTTTTGTTCACACATTTTATTCGAATAAATAATAGTTTTACGATATTGTAACCTATAGGAAATTAGGAAAATTAAAATATTTTGTTTTTGTCCTATGTTTATAGTTTTTCGATTTATCAATTTTTTATCATTAAACGCTATTGGACACTAGATTGTCGTAAGTAACCGCGGTTTAATCATATGTTACCATTCATGACCACTGTGCGATGAAGTCTGCTAGTGTGGCGGGTACCACATACACACTATTGCCGCCCGTAAGGTTGGTAGTTGTAGTAGTAAATGGTAGAAGCAACATTGCAGTATAACCTAAAAATCCTTTTCGGAATTATATCCAGTTCATTTTTCTCACTCGTGTCTTTTTGGTAAGTTCTTGTAACATTTTAATGTGGTTTCTCTACATCCACATTTCTAATTAATACTTTTTATTTATCTTCTAGTGACTGTTCTTTATCGACACACACAACATGTCTTCGAAAGTATCTAAGGATACCTTGTACGAGGCCGTCAACGCGGTCTTGTTGCAAGCCAAAACCAGCCAGAAAAACTTCTTGCAAACCGTTGAATTGCAAATTGGCCTTAAAAACTACGACCCCCAAAAGGACAAGCGTTTCTCAGGTACCATCAAATTGAAGCACATCCCCAGGCCTAAGATGAAGGTTTGCATTCTTGGAGATCAACAGCATTGTGATGAAGCCGAGGTAAACACACTTGTTATGTGTTAAACAAATAAAATTGATTACTGTTAAACATTTAAATAATTTCTAACTTATTCATGTGTTAAATGAATGCCATGTGATGTGTTTTGTGTAAAATTCTAAATTTCATGTGCACATTACAGGTTGCCAAGGTACCGTTCATGGACGTCGAAGCTTTGAAGAAGCTTAACAAAAACAAGAAGTTGGTCAAGAAATTGGCTAAAAGATACGATGCTTTTTTGGCTAGTGAAGCTCTTATTAAACAGATCCCACGTTTGTTGGGACCCGGTTTAAACAAAGCTGGCAAGTTTCCTGGTCTTTTATCCCATCAAGAATCAATGAACATGAAAATTGATGAAGTAAAAGCAACCATTAAATTCCAAATGAAGAAGGTTAGTTTTTTTATTATTTTTGTTTTGTGTACTGGTTATTTTTAACCTTTGTTTAATTAATTTTAAGGTGTTGTGTTTGTGTGTCGCTGTTGGACATGTTGACATGAAGTCCGAAGAATTGGCCCAGAACATTCATCTTTCTATTAATTTCTTAGTTTCATTGTTGAAGAAACATTGGCAAAATGTTAGGTCACTGCACATCAAGTCAACAATGGGACCACCACAACGTTTGTACTAATGTGTAATTCGATTTTTAATATTTTAAATAAAGACCACATTATAAACAAAGTTTTAAAATTTTATTACAAATATCAAAAAATCTTTCTTGTTTTATCTCAACTCTTTGGTTATGATCATTACTGTCATCTAGCATTTATAATATTGATGTGTGTTCTTGTTTTTCAATATGATACTTTCGTATTAAAAAAAATATGATAAATGAACTTGTTAAAGTGCCAGGAATCTTTTGGAATGGATATGTGAAAATTATGATACCTAGAACAGGCTCATCTATGAATGAATATAATAGAATATTTGTGCACTTAATAAACATTGTGTATTGTTGTCTTGGGAATATAAATCAAGAATTACAACTTTTTAGTATTTTTGGCACACTATAAAGAATATTAGACATTATTTAATACTAAATTATTGATGTTATCATTAGTTCCTATGAAGAACATTTTTTTTCTAAACTGGTAAAACACTGAATACTAGTTATGAAATTACTGGAAGCAAATTTCTGTTTGATCATAATTAAAAAAATAACATGAATATTATAATGTTTTATATGAAAGAAAATGAATGTGTCCTCATCTACACAATGAATTAATAATATATTATGTTTAAAGTAACGTATAGACTATACAGGTAAACTGTTTGTTACTTAATGGTTAAAATGAGATTGAATTACATAATGTACTCTCCTATATGCTTAATACTTATATTTATTATTATAATTATAATTATTATACTTTTATTTATTATATACCGGGTGTCCCTGGTCTATTTGACTAATGCAATAACTTTTTTTCTATTCAATATTTTTAGTTTTTTTTTTTTGTAATGATTTGTAGAGCCCTGCACTATAATTTGTATTTCTTATACTTTATTTCATTTTTTTACAACAAAAATAAATAATTTTAATTTTGTATTTAATATTTTTCTAATATTCCAAGATAGCTATTTCATAAATAAGTATTTAAAAACCATTTTGGCATTTAAAACTTTTAATTTGGTTGTTAATTTTTAAACAATTTTCAAACTGTATTAAAATTCGAAAAATTTGAAAAATATTAAATACAAAATTTAAGTTTTTTTTTTTTGTAATGATTTGTAGAGCCCTGCACTATAATTTGTATATCTTATACTTTATTTTATTGTTTTACAACAAAAGTATATAAGTTAAATTTTGTATTTAATATTTTTCAAATTTTTTATCGAATTTTAACACACTTTGAAAATTGTTTAAAAATTAACGACTCAACCAAATTAAAAGTTTTAAACGCCAAAATGGATTTTAAATACTTATTTATGAAATAGCTATCTTGGATTATTAGAAAAATATTAAATACAAAATTTAAATTATTTATTTCTGTTGTAAAAAAATAAAATAAAGTATAAGATATACAAATTATAACGCAGGGCTCTACAAATCATTACAAAAAAAAAAAACTTAAAAATATTGAATAGAAAAAAAGTTGTTGCATTAGTCAAATAGACCTGGGATACCCTGTATATTTCATAGTCTGAAACATCTATCATGTATAAACAAAAATACCTTTTTATAATTAGTGTAAATAGCTCTTGCAACTTAGAACTATTCACAATCAAACCAGATATTTAATATTGATTAAAACAAATCCAACATAAATAATGTTTTGGTATTTGAAAACTTAATTATCATTGATTTGAAATATAAGTTTTATTTTCACAGGTTCACCTATATAAATATTAAGATAAATCAATTGCAATATTTTTTTTCAAAGCTATTGAATATACACAAATATTTCCCTGAATGATTTTGATTTAAAACTGATACGTCAAAAATATCAGATGGAATTGATTTTGTTTTTTCTAGGTTTAAATGGATAAGATACATAAATGACTTTTTGGTCAACAAAGAGTAAATTTTTCAATGTCTGAGCTTTGATAAAGTAACATCAAATGTAAAAATTGTATTAAACTTTGCTACCTCGTTTAAACTGCCTGAGCTACACAAAAGAAGTTAAATTATGTAGAAAATCATCACTAGAAAACAGGTGTTAGTTTTAAATGAAAATTTCAAGTTATAGGATTAATATTTTTTGACTTTAGACAAATAAAAATTAATTTTGCTTTTTGGCATTTTTTATAAGTCTTTTCTTAATCATTTTGAAAACAGTTGAGAATTTCAGAAAACGACTTCCACAATGCACCAACTAGACTACATTTTCTATAAAAAAAATACAATTTGATGATCGGAAAAATATAGATATAAAAAAAAAAAATCATGGTTATACATTTATCGTTTTGCTCAGAATCAAGATGTAAATGATAAATAATATATTTTAAATACATACATGATAAAATTGAAAAAAAAACACTACATATTTTGAACTATGTTTAATTTTTTAATTGTTTAAGAAAATTGTGATTAAGAACATATTTTATTATAAGTTAATATAATAAAAATTATAACATTTGTTCACTTAAAAATGATTTTATAATATGTGTATTATACAATGTTTTATGTACCTCTAGTATATGTATAAAAAATGATTCAATATTTATAATATTTTGAAAGGAAATTAAAACTTAAAAAGTATACAATTTTCAAAAAAAAAAAGTTAATCGTCCCATTTTTTCCATTCCATGCCTTCTGGGGGTTTAATCTCTACCTTGTCTTTACCAACATCTCCCCAGTTGGTACTTAAAACCGTACCTCCAGATTCCATAAATGATTTGTTCATAGCTTTACGCACTTCGTCATTACCTTCTGAATAAATTTTTTTAAAAAGTGTGTTAACATCACTATCATCTTCATCCTTTGTCATATCTTTGACTAGTTTATCCCAGTTACGCCCCTGTCCAGTAGAGTTTTGATTTGTCTTGACTACAGCCCTCTCCAATACTTCCCATCTTTCTGCTGAAGTCTTAGCAAGTAATACTTCAAGTTTTGATGATAGTAATTTATAGCTACTAAGCTCAGGAATAATTTGTTTACTAAGTTTTAAATGTAATGTATATTGTTGACCAGTGGCATATTTGGCTCGTATAGTTAATTCATCTTTATCAAATATTATCAAACAATCTTCTTTAGATGAATGTTTACCCAAAATACTAACAACCACATGGGTCTGAGATTGGTACCAATCTTTTTTTATAACAGTTGGATTTTCTTCATCTACACTACAGGCCATGATGAATTAAACTCTGAAATAAAAAAAACAATAATATAACGTTAGTTGTTTGTTCTATGACTTTTTTAAAAATTAAATACTAAAATGTCCATAAATTATAATCTTTTTCAAATATACAGGTACAGATTTTATTAAATACTATAGATTATGTTTGATATTTTATCCAAAATCAAACCATTGATATATTTGAGATTTTTACTAAAACATAAAAGTTTTAGTACAAGTACAATAGTTTTGACTATGAAGTTAATTTTTTTTTGTGTTAATAACAAAAATAACCTCGGTGTTATTGTGCACGCTAGTTTATACAAATAATGGGTACATTGATTAATATGAATTATAACAAGGCATCCTTCAAATGAAATTAGGTATAAAATTATTCTCGTTGCACTGTAATTAAATGAAAATTTTTTTGAAAGATAATATACTACAGTTTATAATATGTCTATTTATGTTTTATATTTTATTTAAATGAGAAACATTATTGTATAGTTTGATAATTCAATATTCTTACATACATAAGAATGTAAGATATAAACAATTAGAAAAACATGTAAGTAGAGCAAATAATGTATTAAAGATTATTATCATAGAAAAATAAACAAGAGATGACCATTTAGTAGATCAAGGACCAGAAGGAAAAACACCATAGAAAAATATATAAAACTGATAGACGGAAATGCAACAAGACTGAATGAGTAAAACTGGGAAATTTAATACTGACAACGCAGATCCTTAATGGACTGTCGAGCGAACAAAGATAATATTGTTAACTAAGCACATATACTAATTTATTTTTTAGTTAGTTAATTTCATTTATAGACCATAAACTAGGAGTAAACAATAATGGAATTTAAAAATATTTTGTTTAACACACATTTTACAGTTTAAATTGGGAATATTTTATTGTAACAGTATTGTTATAGTCAAATTCTTACAACTAAGTGTGTAGATGGATCAAATAAATTGGAAGATTTGCTTCGTCCGCAACTGTTTACTGATTTCAAATGTACGGGCTAGGAACCTATGGAACTTAAATTGTAGTTAATATAATACGTTTATATAAAACAATATTTACATGCGATGAGACAGCCGAACTAACGAGAATAATTAACAATCATTACATTATTCTGATTGAAAATGGAAACTTCTAGAATGTTAAAAAATAAACAAAAGCTCGAGATAACAGCTAAGAAGTATAGTGATAAGTGATAACAACCCAATGGTTTTTTGTTCGTCGTTCTTCTACTATGGTTCTGTTAAGGCTCACGATTTAACAATCTCGGATGTAAATTGTAGATAACGTCTTATGGGACTTTACGCCACGGTCCTTGCTTTGCTCAATCTTATTTTTCTTCGTCAACTACAATTATTTGATAAATTGTGATTGATCTTCTATCCAATATTTCCAAGTTTCCTAGCATTATAGTATTTAGTACCTATTTAAATTATAAGTTTTACGAATTATTGTCTTCAATATAGCTGTAGATTCTCGTGATTTAGGTCGAGTTGTGTCAATTTGAATGTTTACAGGTGCTGATAGAAATTTATCAACGCCCGTGAATTGTCATTTGTCGTCTAGTCGGTATTTTCACATTTAAGCTGTACCGAGTTTCTTGTCTTGAGTCTAGTATTACATTTACTGTCTACTGTACAATGATGAATTGATGAATGAAAATTAATATTAAATTTGGAGTGTTATAAATATTATAATCAGTGGCGTATTTGTGTACGGGGCAACTGCCCCAGTGCACTAGACTTGATGGGGGGCGCTAATATATTATGAGAAAAAATATAAAATATAAAATAATTACTTATTCAGACAAATGGGTTAACGTAAGGTTATTTAACTTATAGCTCAATGTGAACCCTTCTTATCAAAACACAGCACAATATGGGAATTTTGGAAAAATTAATATCAAACTTAAGGAATACAAGTATGTATGTTTGAACAGTATGAAAGTAAAGCTATAATGCTATTGTTGTCAAGTGTTAAGAAATATGATGAAAAATTGGTTATGACTTATGAATCATAACAACAGGTTACAGGAATTATGATGAAACCAGAAAAAATGAGGTTGGAATTGATACAAAATCAAAATTTTGAGTTAATATTTAATAACTTATACGACGATTTTAGATCGGTTAGTATCAGAACTCAATAAAAAAAGCATATGATAATAAAATTTGAATTTAATTTGACTAGATTTAATTCAATTAAAATTTCTGATTATGCTAATCAGTTACAAAATAAGTATAAAGACGATCTACAAATTACATTTGCAGATGAATGTCTTAATTTTATAAGTTATATTTTAACAAAATTGAAATCATAAACAGTAAAAAACTTAGAAATTTATGAATTTATCATTGAAAATAATATTCAAGAAGTATTTTAAGATAAAATAATTGACAAATTTCCTTTAAAAGGCAAGAAAAGTGAAGTTCATAAATAAAATAACTTAAAGTGTTTAATAATTTTGGTTTTAAATAATTAATTTTTCAGTTTAAATTAAAATGTATTTAGTTTTAATGTAATTTATAACACTACTATTTGAATGTAATCAATAATCAATATATTTCGTTTAGTTTGAAAAATATGTAATAAAAAAAAAAGAAAGTTCATTTAAAAATGTAATACCTAAGCGAAAATGGATGCAAGAGGATGGTCCAAATTTTTTATGGATTATATTCTGAAAAGTACCTATATATTTGACATACCGTGTTTTAAATATAAATTAAAAATGTGAGTGTGAATGGTATCATTGATGAATTTTTGGTTAGGGTGTCAAATAAAAACTACCCCGGGGTGCCAAAATCCTTAATACGCCACTATTTAAAATTATTAATATATAACTATTATAACCATAGTCCACACTATACAAGGTGGACACTGGACCCTCAGAAGTCATAAGTCATAACTCATAAGCAATCTCATGGGTATTGCCGTTGCGAGGACTGGACGACAGGGGTGTTCAATTTATTTTGTGATTCTTTCTCTTTTTCTTGGTCTATCTTCAAAAGACCGTGATCTTTTTCATGGTATTCATGGTTGTAACCAACAATGTATTTTACTGGGTGCGTTCCACTTGTCCGCTTTTTCCGCTTTAAGCGCTGACGAGCACTCACATTGCGTTCCACTTGGGCCAAGTGACTTGGCACATGTGAGCGCTCCCACTCCTACCGTGACGTCACTGAATTTGAGCGTGACGTCATCGTTCCGCGCTCACAAACGCTCACACCATAGAGTACTATAATATTACTCTATGGCTCACACGAAATGTTTTTGTAGTTGTCATGATTTCTGCGATTCCGTGGCGGTGGTAACAATCCGGTAACAACAAGCTTGGACAATTTGATAATAGACCCGAGGATATATTTACCGACTGATAACAGCGTTGGACGATTCCGTCTATCGTTTACCGAACTACCGATTTGTTTTCGTTTTCTAGTTTAAAACGCTCGCGATCTGACATTCCGAGTTGTGCCCTTATATTTTAATTTATGAGTGCGCTTGGACCGTTCGGTAACCGTCGTTCCCAGGCCGCCCGCACGTCCTTTTTATTCCTCGGTTTAGTGTCGTCGTTACAAGTCGGGAACTCTTGAGCAGCCGGATCGAGCCACCGAACAGGTTTTTCGTTATACATTTTTTTCGATCGACGTTTCGGACCGCAGTGTTAGGATACAGTGGTATCTTATCGTTTTTCAACTGAACGAGAATGTTTTAAGCGGTTTTCTTTTTCAATCCAAGTCTAAAGTTGAGGTAATTATATCCCTTGTACATACTGAACAACTTTTTAGAAAGTCGAGTTTTGAACATGACTATACTAAAAAATAGTCACATTTTGAACAAAGCTGTTGTATGGATGAAGTAGTAAAAGATTTGAAAAAGTGATACAGACATAAATATAAATTTCTCAGTTTAATGTGCCTACTCTTGTTGTTTTTGGTTTTTAGTTAAGCAAATAATATATCATTTGTTTTTCTATAATAGTCATAAATTAAATTTTGCACAAACACTTTTTTCCGAGGTAGACTGCACCAAAAATTTCTAGCAGCAACTTTTCAGGCAGAGGATTGGATACAGATGATACTTCTGCTTACTTCCTTGTTGTTTTTTTAAGTTTAAAGAAAAACTCATATAAATTATAAAGTAAAATGTTGTCCCACAACCGTGGGAAAAAAACTTTTATTGATTACTTAGTTGCTTGAAAATGTTTAGAGTCAATTTTTTTGACTTTGTTTTCATAACAATTGATAATGAATATTGATTGATTGTTCTTTTTTATGTCCAACTTCACCAACACTTATTTTTCTTACATTTATTTTAAAATTTGATTCTTCATTTTTCCTATTTTGATTAGTTTATTTGTGTCTTACTCTGTATTGGATAAGACAAAATTCATAGTGATATGATACCATGTTGACTAAAAAATATTGATGATTTTTCAGATTTTTTTGAAATATGGCTGATCAAGATGAAACTGTGTCAAAAAATGACAAGCTTAAAGAAAACAGTAAATTAATTGATTCTGTTCCAGAGTTGGATGACACAGAACCACCTAAAGTTATGATAAGTAATCCTCCAACAATGTCAATAAAAATAACCAGTAACAAATTACAAAAGTCTGACGAAAATAAAGATTCCGATGATTGTCAGATCATCATACCAAGGACTGAAATCATTGATATAACTGATGATACTGGAGAAAAAGATTTATCTGAAAAAGTAGAAGAAGTCATTTCTAAATACGATACTCAAGAAGAACAGTTAATAGTTATACCAAAAGAAGAATCCAAAGAACCTGAGACTGAAGTGATATCAGAGGATGATGAAATGGTTGTTGATACTATGCCTGTTGATACTGAAGCTGTATCGGAAGATGAATTGCCGCCTACCACTTTAGCTGATCAAACTGAATCAGTATCTGATGACGAGTTGCCTAGTGAAAATGGTACTGGTAAAACAAAAAGGTGTAGTAAAGTTCTCGGACAAAACAAGGAAGATGATAATGAACCGCAGCCTGAGAAAAAACTTAAGACTGAGGACGTTAAACCAATTACAGAACTCGACAAATTTTGGCAAGCTGTTAAAAATGACCCCTCAGATTTTGCTGGGTGGACTTACTTGTTACAATATGTTGATCAAGAAAACAATGTTGAAAATGCTAGAGAAGCATATAATAAATTCTTAGAACTGTATCCTTATTGTTATGGTTATTGGAGAAAATTTGCAGATTTTGAAAAAAGAAATAACAACAAAGATGAATGTGAAGTAGTCTTTCAACGTGGCTTGAAAGCAATACCCCTGAGTGTTGACCTATGGATTCATTATATGACTTATTTAAAAACACAGCATGCTGATGATGTAGATCGTATTCGTGATCAATTTGAAAAAGGCTTGGAAACATGTGGACTCGAGTATCGTTCTGATCGATTATGGGATCATTATATCAAATGGGAAATTGACCAGAATAAATTAGTCAATGCTTTTAATATTTATAATCGTCTTCTTGGTACTCAGACATTAGGTTATTTGCAACATTTTGACAATTTTAAAGAATATGTGAACAAGAATGCACCTGATAAGTTCTTAAGTATTAAGGAGTATCTTGAATTACGTCAAAAAGTAGCAGAGGGACTGAGGATTAGTGGTAGTGGTGAATTATTGACAGATGATTCTGCACCACCTGGAGAAGAAGAAAATACTTTCTTATCTGATGTGTCAGAAAAGGAATTGTCATTATTAAGAGAAACTATAGTTGAAATGAAATATAAAATTCATAAGGAAACCACTAAAGAAATCTTAAAGCGACAAGCATTTGAAGAAGGCATTAAGAGACCTTATTTCCACGTTAAACCTCTAGAAAAATGCCAGATAGAAAATTGGAAAGATTACATTGCGTTAGAAAAAGAGGCTGGAGATCATCAACGTATTGTTGTTCTCTATGAACGATGCCTAATACCATGTGCATTATATGAAGAATTTTGGTTGAGCTATTTGGATTATTTAGAATCTTTAACTTTTGATGTGAATGATTTAATTAATGATTTATTTACAAGAGCCTGTTTGGTGCATCATCGCAAATCACCTGAATTGCATTTAAAATGGTCCGCTTTTGAAGAAAGTAAAGGTAATGTAGACAAAGCTGCAGATATTTTGAAGAATTTGGATGAAGCCGTTCCACACATGTTGCAAATAATTTACAGGCGCATTAATTTAGAGAAGAGACGAGAGTTATTCGAAAAAGTATGCGAGTTGTATGAGTATTACATAAATACTTCTCACACAAAGTTTCTTACCTCTAATATTGCTATAAAATATGCACGCTTCCTTTGGAAAAGTGTAAATAAAATTGACATGGCCATTGAAATTATTACCGAAATCATTAACAAAGACAAGGACAATATGCAAGACAATGCCAGATTATTGTTGCAACTCATTGAGCTGAAAATGAGTGTAAAACCATTGAATGAAAAATCAGTTATCCAAATATTTGATGATATATTATCGATGAGTAGTGTCAATTTAGAGCAGAAGATATTGTTTTCTCAACGCAAATTGGAATTTATTGAGGATTATACATGTGATTACACATCTTTACGCAAAGCAACTAATGAGTTTAAGTGTTACTCGGAGCTTCTCGCTAGAGAGAAGAAAAAAGCTCTGGCCGTAGCCGATGAAGAGAAATCTAGAGTTGAAAAAGAAATAAAAGCTAAACAGACACAAGACATGGCAGTACCTTCAAGTTCACAGGCTGCGCCTGCAAACTACCAGCCCTACAATTCCACTGGATATTATCCTCAACAATATGCAACTGGGTACAATCAGGCAACTTACCAACAGTATGCTCCTACTGGACAAGATTATTCATACCAGTATCAAAATTGGGGCTATCCACAGGCAAACTATAATCAGACGTGGGGATCATACAATTATAGTGGCAACAGTGGAAGTGGAGGATATTAATGTATTATATAAGGAATATTTTAGTGTAATAAGTATAGGCAAAAATTGTTTATTGTAAAAAAAATAAATATAAAAATGTCAACAATATGAATAACAATGTCATGGAGTGCAAATAAATGTAATAATAATACGGATAGCATGAAAATTAACATAACATTTTTATGTTATCTGTAGTAATAATAAAGTAAAAATAAATATATATATATCTAACAAAAACCAAATGCGAATAATTAACATTTTAGTTAATAAACATTGTAAGTAAAGATCTTTTTTTTGTACATAGTTCATGAGTTCAACATATTTAATTATGAAAATCACAGTTTTTGTTTCAATTGAACTATTTTGGTTATATTTTCCCAAAATTTTATTCTGGAACTGACTAATGAACTATCAACCATTTGTGTATTGTCTCCATCTAATGATAAATATTTGGGATTATCTGCACTCGTATTATTCCAAACAAAACTTAAATCCGACGAATTTGGATTTCTAAATAAAAAATACATTATGTTATATCATCTTTGAATGAATTTAGTGGTGGTTTTAATACGATAAAAACCACATACCCGGTTTTTGCAAAATTGCACCATAGTTTACTCATTGTTCTACACATTCTGTACTCCGGAGAATTTGCTTTAGGCAAAAATCCAAATAATTGTCCATAAAACAAGTAATTTAACTCGTCTGCATGACATGCACCTATAAATGTTTTGATTATATTAATTTAAATATAGCCAATAGAATAAATGTATGAAAGTCAAATTAAAAAGAAATGATAATTACCTTTCATTGAATTAATTTTTGGCCTCGTAGCGAACAGAAGTTTTTTACAAGCATTTAGTTCCCCATCAAATTTGAATTCATAATTATAAACTTGTGTCTCGCCCTTTTTAAGAAGATGACTAAATCCTCGGTAAAAATCTTTTATAAAAAATACATCACTAAACATCTAGGGAGAAATGTTGATTACATTATAATGAAAAACAATACTCAATCTAAGTATCAAACAATGTAGAGAAAATTATACTTACATGACATGTATTTTCCAATTTAGCTGTTTCATTCATAAGATTATGGTCACCGAAATAAAAGTTCCTTACTTTATTAATAACTTCCTCGGTATAATTACTATCAAATAATCTCTTAATTTCATCAACTTTGTAGAATTCTAAAAGTTTACTAGTTTTATGTTCTGAAAAAAAAAAATATAATAATTAATAAAGTTTTTATAAACAATGAATAGTAATTATTTTTAAATGTTTTGTTGATCTTGCAAATGGATTAGATTTTTTTAATTTAAAACGTTTAATTTTTATATTATATGTTTAAAGTATTGTAAGTTGTAAATTTCTTTTGAATTTGTTGATTAAAAATATTAGTACTTTTAATAATAATTGAGTAAAAATTAATTTGCCTCCAAATATAACCAGTCCTTCCAAATCGTTGTATCCGGAAATGATAGGTACTGGTGATGCGGTTTTGATTAAAATTTCAGGATGAGCCGGAAAAAATTGTTCACTAACTGCATCACTTTCAACAGATGGCACAAACTGGAAATTAAGTAAATTCTTTTGGCCCTGAGAAAATAAAAAAATAATACTTATCACAAAGTCTTCATAAAATATACATAATGTGTCCCATAGCTATAAATATAATGCCATATACGGTGAAAACTGAAAAATTAAACTCGATTGAAGGTTAGGTTAAAAATACTTTCTGAGATGGTATTATTATTAATTTTTATATTTATTTTGGGCTACTTTAAATATTCGGTGTAATAATAGAATATTTATATTTAATATTTATATTCTGAAATGTATGAGTATAAACATTTTAAGTATATTACTTAAGTATGGTATAAATCTAGACATACTTTTTTAATGAACAAAATGTATACCATCAAAACTGAACATTAATTCCACAGGTATTTTCCTAATACATAAATGTTTTGAATATTATAGCAGAGAAATGATTAAAGAATACATTGAATAAAAAGTCAGCCTTAATTGCTATCATATAAATTTTTTTTTTTTTTGTTACCGAATGGAACTTATTAAACATTTAAAAGAATTTCAGATATTGTTATTATGTTTATTGGGTTACTGCTAATAAATAAAAGTTTTCAGTGAAAGACATCCCAAATTGTATGTCTTAAGTTAAATTATTAATAATTATGATTGCAGTGTTCACTAATGTGAAGAAATGTTATGTATAGTATACTTACTTCAAATTGTAACTTCAAAGTTGAAAATTTAACTAAATCAGAGGCTGGAACGTTAAGTAAATATTTTACTATTTCTTTAGGGTCATCATTTTGACATCCCAAGTGTTCAGCCAACTTAAAAGCGGCTTCTTTGTGTTTTTCATTAAAAGCCCATGGGTTGAAAATACAACCACTTTGCATAATAGCCTTATGAAATAAACCTACATTAAAAAAAAAAACAATTATGGCCATATTTTTAATTTAATATTAAAATGATTATGATTTATTTTTCTATTTCAATAAAATTTAATACTTTAAATATTATGTTGAATTTGAACTGTTAAAAACAATCAATCAATAATATTCTTTATAATGTATTCGTATATTACTGATTTTAAAAAACATTACTAACAAGTCTAGCAAGGGAACAAAGTAACTAACAAGTAAGAATTAAGTACAAACATTAATTATTTGTTTCAATTAGTTGATTATAATCTTTTTATACAAACATAATAAAAAATTACTTCATTTTTATAAAGTAAATACATTAGTAACAAACCTGTGGATTGTGGAGAAAGTAAATGACAATGAACCGATGCTGATCCTGCACTTTCTCCAAAAATAGTTATATTATTAGCATCTCCACCAAATGCAGAAATATTTGTTTTTATCCACTTCAATGCAAAAAGTTGATCTTTCAGGCCCATATTACCAGGACATTCGTCAATACCAAAATTTAAAAATCCTAAGAACAAAATCTATATTCAATTTTATCCAGAATTCTTTAATTATACATTTTAATATTACATAACATGACAATTATACTAATTAGATTTACTGTATATTCACCTAGAACATTCAATCGATAGTTGATTGTGACTACAATTACATTTTCATCAATCAAATAATCAGGAGAATAAAAATCTAATGATCCAGATCCGTAACTAAAGGCACCTCCATGTATAAACACCATAACAGCTTTCTTTTCATCATTCAATTTTTCCTGGTAAATTGTCATAAAAAATCAACAATATGAACAAAAATGTTGTGTTTAAACACTTTAAACTACCTGTGGCATAAATATGTTTAAATATAAACAATCTTCACTCCCAATAATTCTTTTGGTCATGAAAACATCATACTGCAGACACATTTTCCCTTCTGAAAATGCTTTAAACATACCAGACCATCCAGGATGTTTGACTGGAGCCTAACACAAAATTAAATAATTGCAAATCATTTAATCACTTTCTTATTGTTTTAGTGGATAGTTGACAATACAAAATTACAGTATTTTTAAGTACAAAATATAATTATACTTTTTGTGTACAATTAATATATACATATATATATATATAAATACCTTAAATCTTAAATCTTGAATAGGTGGTTTAGCGTAAGGTATGCCCAGAAAACGAACGTAAGGTTTATTTGATAATCGCGTTTTGTATTGTTGTCCTTGTAAAGAACCTTGCTCAAGAACGATGGTCATTTTGTTTCTGGGCTGGAAGAAAATAAAAATTCACAAATTTATAAATATTTAAAAAGCTATAATGAGATTGTTCAATGGGGTTATTGAATCGTTGTACACTAGACACTAAAATCCATTTTCATTTGAGTCAGTAATTTTCATTCATACTACCCTACTTCTTAGATAGTTACTACTCTTTAGCGTTTAAATCTATCATTACCATTATTTTCCAATTAAATAAAAAAACCTTTTATCATCAATTGATATGTAAGTCTTGGTAAGTGTACCTATTTATAACAACATGTGTCTTACGTACATTGGTTCTTACATAGAAAGCTCTCTGAAACAATTTTATACGATTAAAAATATACTTATTTTGTAATTTTAAAAAAAAATTATTCAATTTCATATTCAAAAATTATACCTTACAGTGGACAGTCGAAAGTTAGTAGTTAAAAGTTTTAATTTATTAGTACTTATTGGTTTCAATTTCAAATTTTACACCGTTTCAAGACTTGTTGAGTTTTAAATTTCTTATTTGTTTAAAATGTTTGTTATCATGTTACAGGCAGTATTCTTTATCATTATTCGTGTTTATCGGAAATTAAAGAAGATAATAGCCCAATATTTCGTTGTCCTTGTACGTCGCGCGACCACTCTAATAATATTATAGCAAAACGCCAAAACCGTTCTCCGCGTTCAGTACTTACAATTTATTATGAATTTACGCATCAGTGTACCACCTAGACATAGGTACACTACTTGGTTTTGTAGGTTTATCGAGCTGTAGCCAATCGTTCACAGAAGATGAACAGCCCGCTTATGTTAAACACGTTGTGAACAATATTGGCGAAAAGTTTTTCTGTTGGGTTTCTTTTCACGAACAATGAGAATAATCAGGGGCGGCTTGTCATAAGATCATCAGGAGCGGCCGCTCCTGGTCCAAAAGGGGGTGGGTATACATAATGGGCACGGCAAACGACGATTTTAGAAACATTACGTTTTCGTATTAAAATATGTAACAAACAGCACAAACACTGATGAATGACAATAATAATTATTATAATTCATAGATTTAGTGGTATTATTAATACAGCGAAAAGGATGAGTGGGTGGTTTTATGAAGCTTGCTCCTTGAGTTTCAGTTGCTCAAGCCGCCACTGAATGGGATTATTAAAGACAACACGTTAGCAGGGGCCCGGCCTACCCAGATTTTCTCTAAAAAGAGAAAGAAACCGAAAGAAGCTTTTCGACAATGAGAAGAATGAAAACATACCTCAGGTCAACTACGAAAAGTCCTAGGCTAATCGATTTGTTCATTTCCTCCATCGGCTGTTTTTGACAATTTTGCTATCACTAAGATAAGAAGATGAAATTTCGACTTTGAAAATAATATGTTATAAATGGACAATACGTATACATCATAAGGTACGAGTATAGTAATTAATAATTATGAAAAAGTTATCTTGTATAACACTCTTGTGTCCAGATAAATAGAAATTGCAAACTATTTTTTAAGTCATCAATGATTAATAAAAATAACCATTGATAGCTTTGAAGTTATAGGAGGCCAATACCAAAATTGGGATTAGTCCCGGCCATTTCCGTCTATAACAGTGGAAGGTTATTTATGTGAGCCTACCCAAAAAGAAATGCATACGCCCCTGCAGTCGTTTAGTGCATTCATTTATTTCTGACTTTGTTCGTAATATTCATGACGGTTTGATAACAAAAACCAAACGGGCGGAACGACAGTTGTGCGGTTAAAAAAAGCCGAGCACCCACGTTATAACTAACGTTATAGAACAACGTGAATTGAAAAATGGGATTTTCTTCCTGAAACAAAGAGAAATGCGGAAGTTATCATCACCCGCGCACGAACAGGACACGCACAACTCACCCACTCATACCTTATCAGTAAAGATCCAATATGCAACGTATGTAATAGCAATCTAACAATAGAATATATAATGATCACCTGCCCCAAATACTCAGTAGCCCGCCAAATCCTCAACAATCCTCCTTCGATACAAGAAGCCCTTAAAGAAGAAAACACTGCAGCTATATATGTATAAATTTTTCAACTCTATAAGATTAAGTCAAAAATTGTAAAACTATCATCCAATACTTTCCTTTTCTATATTTATTTATTTATTTATTTATTTTTTGTATACATTTTCTGTCTCTGAAACAATGTAAAACATAATTAGTAATAGTAATCTTAAGATAAAGTAGGCTAAAATAGTAAAGTAGCCTTGATAAGTTTGCTAAAAAAAAAAAAACAACGTATCGCGATTTCCCGTCGTAAGTATTCCGATTTCACAGAATATCCAACTCGTGAATCGACCGCTCGCGGTAATAGCTACAAACGAGTAGGTACCTATCGAGCGAAGGCAGCCGCCCGATGATGCTTTTCACTTTTTACGCGTCCACGGTGGAATGCTGTACGACTTGTATCCCCCGCGCGTGTACTACCTGCCGTCGTCGGGACGTTTCCTCGTAAATTATTATTCAAGACGTGGCCAAAAATCATACAACGCTCGCGTCTAACACGTCGTTATAATTACCACGTACTTATTTCACGGTTCGGCCGCCGGAGCCAGTGGGGCGTATTTAAGCCGGGTCCGCCGGGGCCCCCAAGGTACGATCAAGTCGAGGGGCCACAGGATTTTTTTCAATACGTCAAACAAAATACTGAACATTTTTTTTCAATTTTGAATTACATATTTTATACTGAAAAAAATATTTTTTGATACATACTCCGAAAACAAATGTACAGCGGCAGAGTTTATTATCTTGTAGGTTATCCGACTACACATGTAATATGTTATTGGTTTTTCAAACGGGCGATTAGTTATAAAAATAAATTATCATAGCTTGCAGCACAGCTATTCTATTATTCTAATAAGAATATTATTTCTGAGATAGCGACTGCCGAATATCATGTAGACACGGCACAAACAGTAGCTTTCATTTAGTAGTGAGTAGTGTGGTATTGTACGTGGAGTAAAACACGCGTAATAATGTTACGTGATTTTTTGAGACGATTCGCAATACATCCGATGAATAAAAAACGAAAAACACATGGCGAATTCCTCACTTTATATAAAGAACTCGACGAAGAAAGGTTTTTCAAATATTTTAGAATGAGTCAGTATGAATTTGAATTGATTCTTATTAGAATTAAACCAGTGATAACTAAACAAAAAACGAAGTTTAAGGAGTCTATACAACCAAGAGTTATCGACTTTGTCGTTATCGTGTTCACAACAACCGCGCACACACGCGCCGACATGTACAGACCGGACAGGCACAGACAAAATATTCTTCTCGAGCTTGTCGGTCTGTGCCGGCACTTGTCTGCACGTACACGCAACGTTGGCAAACGCTATAAAAACTAAAAAATATATGTGAAAATGTTCATAGATAATGTATACTTAAATATCATTGTGTCTGACACGATACGTGTCTGTATATGTGAATAGACCTTTATGGTTTAGCCGGTTGGCGTCGCCTCCTTACATAGGTACCTACTAGATATTATAAGTTATAACATATGTAATATTTACATTTACAATTATTACAATTATTTTAATAGTGTCTAAACGTGTACATATGAGTGGAAGTTTAAAAAAGAAATTAAAAACACAACGAGTTAAAAAAGAAAAATCACTCCCGCGAATAAGTGCTTTTTTTAACAGAGATGCTCCTGAAAATAGTTCATGTTTAAATATGACTGTGGAATCAACGCCTGCGGAAACAACTGATATTGTAAGTAGATTCGAATATCCTTCCTATAATAGTTTAAATAAAATAAATGTTATACTAAAATTTAAAATCGTCTATCTAATCGAGCGTCTGTCGTTTAATAAGGTCGAGTGTACCGATAAAATAAGCGTATTTTAGTATCATAATAATTAATAGGCAGCTAATATTATTTTATTTTTTACTAATAGGCGCAATGTGTTCCATCTACGTTTTTGAAAATTCAAATTCCTAATATTCATGAACATTTCGAAATAACAACTGCAGTAGATAGTGTGAAACATGAAATTGAAATTGAATGTACAGTAAGCCCAGATTTATCAGAAGCGATACAGTCAATGGCCTTAGGCGATTTTCCAAACGACAAAGCTTGTTTTATAAAAACATTGGATACATCGGATAAAATTTATATTATTTCTAAAGGACCGTGCCAACCAGATGGTCCATTTCCGAAAAAAATGATTGGTAACAAATATCGTTAATTTTCTACAGAACATTATAACGCAAAAAGTCAAGGGGGGGGGGTGGTAAGTTTACACCGTAAATGGATTTGTTACTCAAAATCACTTGATATATATATTTATAACCTATATAGTTATTATTAGCTCTTAAAATCAATGTTTAATAATTAATATTTTTTACTAAAATATAATTTCTGTGTTAAAGAGGGCCCCCGTCTCTTATAGGCCCTAGTGCCATCAAGTTTCTCGCTACGCCACTGGTCGGAGCAGTTGCCGATGTGAACGAACACGCGATGTTTTCTACAAAACGACGACGGTACGTAAGTCTTCCGAAACAGTGTCAAATCCATGCGACGGATTGCAACCATTATTATTTATGGGTCCGTAGCTTAGAAGTTACTGGTCGGGCACGTCGTTGTTCTTGTGCTTACCAGCTTACGACTCCAACGTAGTTACAGGTCATCTTGCACTACAATCCTATCAATATGGAACTGCAATATTAATATGTATATTATGTACCGTATGATGTACATATAGGTACCTCTGCCAGCTGCCTGCCGCCGAGTATTTTGCATTTAAAAAATAGAAACCCACGGAGCGTTGTGACACGCGATTATCGTGCGGTAAAATAATTCGCCAAAAAAAATAATAACTTTAAAATTAAAAATGCACCGTCAGTAAACTGTATCGTTTTAGCATCTTAATGTCTAATATCGATAATATGTCTCAGACGTTATAATATAGACTTGTTGTTGTCGCTGCGCATATGTATCGGAACGCGTTTTTATTTCAGTCGGTCTCATTGACCTCGTGACGTTCGTTCTTAATTTGAATAATAGTTATACACTTATACATGACCTACAAGACTTTGCGGTTCTATTACATTGTGCGAGCACGAAAAAACTACGAAATTGTATCGTTTGGGTTTAATCACGATCCCACCGGTTTCTAATGCTATGAAATTGATTTGTGCATTTTTCGACTAGTAATTATATTATATTATATTACCTACTACCTAGTACCTACTTATTTCTCACTGAGTTTAAGACGATTTATTATGCAGCCATTCAGGTAAGGAGTTGAAATTATATCACAGCTAATTAGTGAAAAACACCTGAAGATAATAGGTTTCATCATGTACGATGCACTTGCTGCACTAGCGCGCTAATCGGTACCGTTCGTTTTCAAATATCATTATTGGGAAGTGCATTTGATTACAAAAGTTCAGACATATTTGACGAACAAATCACACGGACGCGTATTATGTTATTAAATAATAAGACCCAAAACAATTGTAAATATTATTTCGTTAAAATTATGGACACATTGTATATAGTTAGTACTTGGTAACTAGGTACATACTACATACGTATACGTTGTACATAAAAATGAAATATGTATAATGTATATAATATAATTTTTTCGCCGGATTAATAGGGCTAATATTGCATCCATGCATATCCTATATGGCATATACTGTAGCAAAGGAGGCATTTTTTAAACAGTTAATTCCTAAATGGTTTTAAATACATGTATGTACTTATTTCTTTTTGTTGTACGCAAACATTTTATTTTATTTGATTCGTGCAGACGAAAATTAGCGCTAATGCATATTGTATAGAATTAAAATGAGATTAAAATATTACAATAGAGTGATTATCGGACAGTGGGTTCGGGTAGTTACGATCTTACGGATTAAGGATTTCGATATTTAATAAAAGTATACAACCAGGATCCGACGGATCTACGTAAGCATGTTTTAATATGAATTATAAGGTTATTATAACTATTGTGATAAATAACTATTGATTTCGACAAATGTCTCTATAGTATATGTTCATAAGTTTTTAAAATGTTTATTAAATTATTATTATTTAAAACTATTACTGTGTTTAGGTAATTAGGTAAATCTACAGATTTTAAAGTCTTGGAGGATTTCTCCTTTTACCCTTAAGGCTATTAGAGTGTAGAGATACACCGGTATACTTACTAGAGAGCGACTTTATATGACAATTTATATCTACTAAGACATACTCTTTTTTACATACACATACATAATTGGTACATTTAAGTGTTTTTAAAAATAAATAACTTTTATATCGACAAATTCCTTGGCTTCTGTGGTCATTGGACTAACATTAAATTTGGTTGTTTACATGAGATATGTATTATTAAAATGCTGATAGTAAGATACAGATAGTTAGGTAGAGTTCAATTTTACTGAGAAGTTTTGAGTTTTGAAGAAATTCCGCTACAGATCGCATGACCTATAATCAGCGGTGGAACGTAAGTACTAACTAAAGCATATTTTTTACAATTGCTATACTACCGTCAAACCACCAATTAATAATTCAAACACTAAGTGATAGAATTTCACGCAAGTTGAAAATAATTATTAATAACTGTGTATTTAAGTGAAACTATTGAAACTATACACATTAAACATGTCTTCGCATGTGAATACGGCCTTTCTCATTCTCCTGAATCACCTTGGAGGTTTCCCACTGTTCGATAAAAACAATATTCCACGCACAAAGACGTATTGGTGATTATTCGAGTAAAATAATTAAAACTAAGGTAAGTTTAATTCTGCCCTTTTGTCGCGTTTCATTTACATTATATACGTACTTACTGCACCAATCGTAACTATTACAGCAGTTATTAGTTATGTCTTATGCAATAGCTATGTTATATTAAAATAATTAAATATAAAACATAAATGTAGTACATACTGTACAGCACGTACGTATGAGTATATTGTAAGTGTGAGTACATTCATATTAAGGCTGCAGTAGATACTATATAATTTAGTGTTATATGATAGCAATTTAACTGATACGTCAAGTAGTCTCATGTATCATAGTTTAATATACTCTATTATATTGTATACGAGTATATTTAATAATTTTAATCTATGAATGTACTACGTCTTACGAATTACAAGTGATAAATATCTAACCGATTAATCGATGTAGCTATATATATTTATAATTATATGATATTTATATGTGTACCAGTGTACTTAAATATTCAGTTCAGTACATAGAAATAAAGATAAACACGTGTGACAAAACCACTGATGAAACAGCAATTACACATTTTATTTTATAATATCAAACATTCAGCGTTCGGATAATCGACGATATAAAACAATATTATTATAATCTGTGGTCCACGGTTGTGTAAATAAATTCAAAATCAACGATAAATATTTTTGAGAACGATAAACACAGGAAGATATTTGGTTGAATTTTTAGTGGGGCCAGAATAATCATAAGTAAAGCGAGCAATAAGAACATTTCGAATGAAGTGTCAATTTTGGGTAGACAAAGCCTCTAAGCGCCCATGATCTTGACACGTGAATTAAAATATTATGAACTATGTAATAAGTGCTGTGTTTCTTAACCTAAAGGTGGTGTTTGGAATTGTAAGTAAATGTACGAAACATTGACGAACTACTAAAAACAGGATGATTGTTGATTTTTTTTATTTAATCAGCTTTAATAACGTGGCTATCGCTTAATTTGAAACAGAGCCCGAAAAAAGATAACTTATCATTGAATAAAACAATTGATCAATTGTTTATACAACAATATAAGTATATAATATAGAACAAATAATAGTTATCGATGGTGTTAGGCACCGCGGGAATTTCACTGGTTATTTGTTTTTCTTGTGAAGAGTGACTCCATGCGTTTTGTCATAGGTGCGTGCACATGACTTTCATTTTTTTTTTTTTTTGGAAACAAATGAGCGAACATAAAAAATGAGAATGGCGCTGTATTCATTATATATATACTCGTATATAGTTTCTCGAAACATTCACGTCCAACATCCCATGTATTATAGATTCAGAGATTCTTAGAACTGACGAAGAAATTGAGTACAACATAAGAGGTATTATTGTATGGAAGCAACTTGGTAAAAATCTTTACCCATTCTTTTAAGTAAGTCAGAAACTTAAAATACTAAAAAAAAAAAAATTGAAAATGATGTAAACGCAATATTATACAGATACCGAAATTATAATAGTCATCAAGTGAAGTCGTGAAGGTGTTTCGGTTTTAAGAATATAACTACCTGACCCCGTGACTGTACCAAAAATCCTCGAATTTTTTAGCCGCGTATACCATAGGTATAATGAATGTGTATGCTTTTTATTGTTTATATATTCCGCATAAATATTTCTTTGTGTAGCAATTGAACAGTGGTATTATTAACTTAACTAAATGTGTGTTCTTGAGTAACCAATTGTAATGTACGAACAAAAAAAAAAAATTCAATAATGAATGCGTGTTTTTCCTATCTTGCCTACATCAATAAATATTCACAATCACGATGAATTATTTATAAAGACATCATAGGTACAACAGAGAAGCCAAAATATAACATAAGTCTACACGCAAATGAAAACTGTACGCAGTAATAATAATAGGGATATGAACTTATGACATTATCCTAAACCTTCGATAAAAATAACACCTATCTATTTCAAAACTTATACGTATAACAAAATCGTGTAGGCGTGATAAAATAACACGCCACGCTAAAATGTACATACATTTACAATTTACTGTACATAATGTGTTAAGACGCCTTAACATAGAAGAAAATATTTAATTTTTTTAAGCCGACAAGTGATGCGAGAAGGAAGCACCATCGTATAGACCAGGGGTGGCCAACAGGTCGATCGCATTTTCTTGAATTTTTAAATTTTTTCAGAAAACAAGCAAAATGTTTTTTTTTTCGTAAATTTGTGTACCTTATGTATCTATGTTATTAATACTTACATATATTCTAAATAAAAGTAATAAAATAAGTGTAACACGCATATACATTTTTGTTTATTGACTACCTTTTTTTTTTGTCGACCGCGATAGTCTGAGAAAACTAAGAAGTCGATCTTAAGTCTATTAAAGTTGGCCACCCCTGGTATAGACTATAGACACTGTGATGGGGTTAAAAATTGAAAATTGTATTAAAATCAAACAATACGATTTACAAGAAAAAAAAAATCCCACGAAACTCGCAGAGACCCCGGACAGACGGCAACGGTCTAACATCACCGAACACCAATGATGTGTACAGTAGTCCGCAAATCGAATAGACATAACAATTAATGCTGTACACGCGTTACATTCACGACTGTTATACGAGGCACACACGTAGACGCGCGTACAATGCAAGTGTATTGATTCGCTGCACAAGGAACAAAAATACGGTATGCAAAATAGCAATAGTATGTGCGTGGTCGTGCGCGTGTTATCACGGTGCGGTCATGTCGTTATTAATTATTATAATTACATACGCTGTGCGCGGTCTACTATACTAAATTATTATAGCCGTTCGTGTGACATTACGTACAGCAGCGGTTCCCAAACTTTTTCAGCCTCGGAGCCTTTTTTTAAGGAGAAATTTCTCGTGGAGCCCCAAGGAATATTTAACGTTAATTTGCATTTGCCTGTGTTCTATGAAGCATAATTAACACGAACTGTATACATACGGGAGTAAAAATAAAATTATATTTATGAATAAAGGAAATAATAGTTTTAAAAGAACTGGAGAAAATATTGTTTATTATTGAAATCTACAAGATTATTAAATTTTTGTGGTATAACGAACGGAGCCCTTGGGAAACCATTGCGGAGCCCCAAGGGCTCCGCGGACCAAAGTCTGGGAACCGCTGACGTACAGTATCGTGTCTTGTCAGGTGTTACGATTATTATGTACCGTACACGTGCAATGCGCTTACACGCACTTCCGCCGCACGTATTTCACTCGAAAAATACCGATTCACAATTTTGCACAATATATGTACAGCACCCACGCGCACGCATGCGACACACGCACAAACATGATGCTGTTGGCGTACCGGGTGTGCGTGTAGGTAGAAGTACGAATAGCGACGCGACGCAGGCTTAGACCGGCCGCACACCAAAACTGCTTGAAGCGGACTTAGTCAGCTCTACTATGACTGATTAAAAATAAGACCCATGTAATTCAGTGAAAAACCGCACATTGATAAGCCATAGTCAAAACGAAACATTTTTGCTCTTCAGTCAACTCTATGACTAATCGTGTTTTATCAAAATAGAACATGCTCTATTTCGTCAGTCAAAATAAAACAATTTTATCAGTTAAAACATAAAACTAGTCGGATGCCGTAGTTGTTGCAAAACGGTCGTTCGTTATTAATATTTTTTTATATATTATACATTTCGTGTACCTATATGAAGGTAATTATAAACATGGTAAATAAATCTTCATTACGCGTGTATATTACTCAGACTTTAATATGACCGCTGAAAATATAGACCTGGAAACAATAACTTCTTCTTTGTCGGAAGACATGTTGGTGACTAAATACGATAACTCAGTTTTGCTCTTTTGGTGTGCGGCCGGCCTAAAACAAATTGTTTTTAGTTGACTATAGTTGACTTAAACAAAAATTACTAACGATGATTAACACAGTTTTGCTGTTTTGGTGTGCGGCCGGCCTTAGGCGTGCGCGTTAAAACCGTATTAAATAATTATTAAGCTCGCATACGTTACGATGTGTGCCTCCTAACGATCCTATGATGTGTAGTGTGTACACGATAACGAGCAAACGTATGTTGTTTGTTAATTTTAAATTCGAAAAAAAAAAACGTAAAATACAATAACACGTACTCGGGAAGTGCTTGTTGGCGATCATCTAAATCTAAAATAACTACACAGGTCACAGGAGATCGTGTTTCGACGGAAGGTATAGCCGAGTAGGTACGCTGAAATACTCCTGAATATTATTGTTGTTGTTCACAAGCAGTTGCGGTTTAAAAGGTGCGTTTTGCCGGTTAAATTTGCGCGGAAAAAACTATCCGAGCATCGCGCAATCCGCAACTATAACGTCTTTTTCGTTTGGATCCCGAGAATTGCGGCGGTCGAAATCATTTTCCGGCTATGTTGATTCTTTCGTGACCGTTACGTTTCGTAGTAACAGCTCGGCAGCGAATTCTTATAAGCGTTGTTGAACTTCGGAGATAATTGTTAGACGTACTGTGGGGCTCACCGCGACAAGTTCAAAACGTCCAAAATCGACCTAGGTATCCGATAAACCACCGGTATACCGTGCTGCGTTAAGACTCGCAATCGGATATTGGTGTAAAGTGTCTGATTACACGTTTGAACGTTAACGGCAGACAATTGTACTTACAAAATATAAATATCACGAACGCCGACAGTATTAGAGTCATGACTCATGGTAAACCATGTAGAATACTAGATTACATGCGTGCAACATGTTGCGGATATAGTTAACTGTTTTCCGTTGTAAATATCGTTGTTTTGCTCTCTGAATACCTAGGTCCTCTATTATTGTTGTATCTAATGTACGTATAATTAGATTAAAGTACTAAAATTAAAGAAAATAAATCAATTATTATTATTATTAAAAAATATTTACAATTTGCTATTTTAAACGATAAGTAAGTAAGTTACAAGTTTATACATTCTTACAGCACACGAATAGTCCGAGGAGAAAATAGTTCACTTACAACACCCCAGAAATCAATCGCACAAACAATTTTAGTCACTACATTTTTGAGCGTGGTGTTCGATTTACCATACGCGCACGAATCGCTTAAAACAAAATGTTACACGAATTTTAATCAATCTCGTTTAATTTATTTAGATTTAACGTAATATAATTTACATTTAATTTTGCGCAGAATTCCCTTTTTTTTTTTTATCGTCGGACGCTTTATTTGTAATCAATTCGATGTCGTTGCGTAAACAGGGACCTACGGATTCCGGTAACGAGTACACGTATATTGCGTTTACACGGTCCATCGGTAGTCTCGAACGAATTTCAAATAAAGATCGAAGTGGACGATAAATCGGTCGCGTTTCTTCTTTACTCTACATCTCATCCGCAGCGAGTTACGGTGTCGCGCAGCAGATCGATAAAATAGGTGCGCATGGTCTGCGATCTGATTTCTATTGATTCATTACGAATTTGCGATACTATATTAAACAGCAACATGCCTCGAAGAAGGAGATGTAAATTATCGAATATCACTAACGAATTAGCAGTGGAAAACGGTTTGAGAACAGGATTTTTGGTGGTGACGAGAATCGAGGATACTTTCGAGTTTCCACTGATCGAAAACCGTTTTAGACACGTTTGCGAATAGGCCCCCAAGCATTTATCAGATTGCCAATAGCCAATGCTATCATGACCCGCTGACGTTCTGACCATATGAAAGTAATGACAACTCAGCGAAGTCGCAGCGAGCGAGAACGCAATGATTGCGGGGGGCGGGGGCAGGGGGGTTTGTACGCGTGCCATCGATGTTATAATTAAGTACGTGCGATGAACGGGTGCATCGGTGGGATTTTACGAGTCCTTACCACGATCCTGGACAGCAGTACCAAAATCTTGTTGAACACGATGATCGCGCCGATGCGACACTTGATGAACGTGGTGGACAACGTGACGCCCATAGCGGTTTGCGGAAAAACAACTCCGCTCCGAAGTTATTTAAGATCTTGAGAAGCAAACGCGTAGAAATGTTCGAAAAGGAAAAAAAAAAAAAACCACCACGCGCGCGCGCACGACGCTGAACCGTATCGCAGCAGGCAGATGCACTCACTATTTCAGGATCCGTGGCGACCATGCGCGCGTTCCTCCCCCCTTGTTTGACGCGACAGCGACGCCGCCGCCGACGTTACAATCGACCATACCACGTTACGGTCTGTCGAACCGCAGGTACACGGCACGGTATCGCGGTCGTCCGTCGGTGTTCAATACTTTTCGCCGTCAGATAATACGTCGAAACACGTCCTGTCTTGCCTTGTACACACCGTTTCAAGGACGGTACATTAACAATGATACACTTAAGTTTTACACTCGCAATACAGCCACACACGATTTGCGCAATTACACCGGTACACCCATGTACTGCGGTGTACGGTAATGAATTATTTTTCGTATAAAATACGTAAGTGATCACTAAGGCTAGGATTTTAATGACCCAAAAAACCTAAAAAAGTGACATTAAAATAACCTAAAAATGACCTAAAATGAAAACATAAAACTGACCTTAAAAAATGATTTTAAAATGTTATAAAAATGCGGTATACAATGAACAGCTTGCAATTTTCTGAAATAAGTGAAATAATACGATTAAGATAACTCGCGGTATCGAAGATTATTGTTGTAAAATATACGTGGTTTTATTATCGATAACGAGTATTAACACACTATCTCTATAATAGAAATATTGGATATGATATTATTTCTGTTACAAATTCAAAACATTTATCGAGAACATCTAGTGTAAATGAAAATGTATATGAATATTACCTAGATTTCAAAACAGTATAAAAAATGGCCGTAAAATTGAAAAAATGACCTAAAAATGCTGCAAAATGACCCTAAATCGATAAAAGTACAAAAAATGCAAAAAAAAGCAAAATAAAAACTATATATTTGGACTCGTATATGACCAAATCACATTTTGTGCTTGAAAAGCTATGTCCTGTAAGTCCTAAAAAAAAATGCAAAATCCTATACTATCCTAGCCCTAGTGATCATACGAGTAATATGCAGTGTACTGCGAGCAGTACGGTATTTTAACATTTGTATACAATCGTACAAAAACTACAGCTCATGATCGATCTCCGGAGGACCGAGACATCCGAAATTGTATTTAAACCGTTACGACGATATCTCCCATGTAAATAGAGATATTCAAATTCTATTTTTTTTTTATGAGTATCCCTGAGCGAGCGCAATTTTGTTGACAGTAATTTGGTTGATATAAATGTATTATTAAAGAAGTTAGAAAATTAACTTTTTATTTTATAATTTTTGTGAAATTCGAAGATAACCATTGGGCTTCTTTTTCTAAAATTTCGACGGTTCAACTTTCAGTATTCATTTAGCTTTAATAACTTTTTTTGTTTACAAAGGACTAATGTAGATTATTATACCACTTCGTCATTTTTCTAATAAGGTTTGCTGATAATTTTATTAATTTATTGATAACTTATTAATAATATTATAAATATAATTAACTCTTTTAAAAATATACTTATATTTATCTAAACCATTATCAAGAAATTGCCTTTGTCCAGGGATGCTAATAAAAAAATAGAATTTGATTATCTCTACCAACACGGGACCAACACGGGATATATTGCTCTGTGTACATCCAGGTGGGACACTCTGTTTATTATATATTACTATATTTTGCCTAAGAATATAATAGTCAACACTCAACAGCCAACAACTGCAGGCCAACGTCCTGACCACGTTCTGATCACACAGATATGTACAAAATACCTGTTAGTTACAGCTCTCAGCTTATCGAAGAATTTATTTTGACGTCCATAAATATTTATGTTTGTCTATTTAAGACTTATGTTTATAATGTAAGCCGTTAAACCATGCCTGTGTTATAATATTGATTAGTTAGGTTTATAATTATTAGTAGAAATATACATTGTAACCATGGTTAAAAATGTGTTGAAGCGACAGCAGCTAGAATACCACAATTTAGTAAGCGAAAAATCACTGACGCTCCTCTTCGTTTATCATAACACTTAATTATATAATAAAAATACTATTAATTTATACAACCTACCGTTAACTACTGCCAAAATAAATTCCAACAATAATTATAACTACTTCTAAATAAATCGTATGCTTAATATTATTAATAATAATTTATTAAATTTCTTTTTACTTAGCATAATTTAACAATCATATAGTTATATTTGGGATGTCATTTATTGAATTTCTCAACGGTTTTCCGAATAATTGAAATAAACAGAGAAAAATCGCAAAAAAAATTCAACCGATCGAGAATCGAACCCTGCACCGTCTAGTATTTTCGTCATGCACTATTCACTTGTTTATTTTACATGGATATCAGATTTTTCATAAGGTTTTCCTTATTAGGCTGTTTTTCTATGACTTTTGTACTGATTTGCATCATTCAAAAATGTTAAATTTCAGTATTTTAAGAATAAAATGAATAAATATCGGCTTTACCTCACTCGCACGGAAAATACAATTCAAATAATAAGAGTCATATCTAATGGTACACCATTGCCACTGACGAGGTCAATCCTCAAAGGAGATTACCTTTCAGCCTTTAGTCAGAGCACATATATTACTGCTTTTATAACGCGTGCGCCCGTTAAGTTCTCCGTTGCAATTCGTCAAGTGCCTGAGCATCGACTGACGGTTGTACCGGTTCAATTATAAGTTTTCCTCTGCGAGTCGTGATTGCGTATGCACCTACTGTCAACCACCACGTCTTCTAATGTTTAGAGTGAAGGAGTTCTATCGTCAGTGCTTGTACACGAACTTGAGCTGATATCAGGCACACGCTTAATAATTAAGCATAGTATACATATAAACTAAAAACTGTAAATATAAATATTAATAGACTGTTGCGTGCCGGGTTTGAAGCCAGCAGTAACAATATTCAAATGTTAAAATGTTAACTACTCCAAGAATAAGTTAACATGGATTTGTACTATATAACGTTTATTAACACTTGTAAATAAATCAAACAACATAAAAACATAAGTTAAACTTCTAATGATGATATCAAGCAGAGCTTCTGTACTTGATGGCTGGATACGTCTGACTCTTGGTGCTCGTTTGGTCCCCTTTTATATGCAGTTGCATCGCTTCCTTCTTGGTTCGTTGTTCGTTTTTTCGCTTCTTCGCTTTTTGGTTGTTAGTTATTACGTTGCGAAATTGTCTTATTAGCCTTGGTTTGAGAACTTAAACATTGTTAATATGTTAATTGGTACCGCGGGTACCTCTGAGCTTTGTAGTTATTTATGTGTTTTTATATAATAAATAATGGCCACTTTTACCTCGCGTTTCATAGTTATTTATATGTTTACTTAAAAATGATAGTCACGTTTTATAGTTTTAAATTTATACTTATATATAATCATATTTAATTTTAATAAGAATGATGCGTAATACTTTTAAAGGATACGCTGATATTCCAAACGAGTAATTTCAAGAATTAAAGTAATATACTGCGTATATTACAAGACAAAGATAATAAATAAAATAAGTAAAGAAATTAAAATAATTCAAAGTCAAAAAATAAAGGTAACTAATTGTCGTTTTCCGGTTCATATGGTTTCAGCCCAAAAACTAGCTACGTCTTTGGCGTTGTCGTTTGCATTCATAACGTCATCTTGTGTGCATGAGCATGTTATTAGAAAAATGAGTTGTTGGCGACAAGCCGAAAACACCCGCCCCGGTCCTTGCGACGACGCCCCGGTCGTCCAGTTGATCGGGCAGTCACCATCGTTACCTGCAGTGTTTAGGTTTTAAGTATTTTCTTCCTATGTCATGTTAACACTCTGTGATCATTGCATCAGTGCGACCAAACCACGGAGTCCATTATTTCACAACGTCATTCATCCTCTTAGAGACAACTAATGGTTAATAAACTATTTTTAAATATATTGTATGTATATCAATTTTTTTTCATTATTTCCAGATTTCTAATGATAATGATGAAACCATTCTCGGTTGTGAGATAGATTCGCAATACCACTTAGCGCTGACATCTGTTGCGGTCATTTTAGACCACTGCATGCACCGAGCTATTCACCAACAGAGCGCGGTCATGACATTAACGATGGGCCCTCATATTTAAGTAACAGATTCGAATTCATTCACGGTCCACGGGGGAGTAAGGGAGCCCAAAAGAACAAATTTGTTTTAAATAACAAATCAAAGTGCAACAGAATACAATCCATGGATACGAGTATTTTACCTAAATCACACCACCAGAGCGTGCTCAAGATATCAACGACAGGTCGTTAAATTTCAACCATCATAATACACCAGGCTATGCAATCAAAGGTCCATACAAACAATTATTTAATAAAATATAAAATTTAGTTGGTATTCACTCTTCTTGTATCCACAGGCTCACTGAACATAAAAAATATATAAAAATAATTACATTAATTGTATATAAAAATATATACAAGTAAATACAATAATAGTATTTTATTATTATTCACTTTAACTTGTACCCAATGCCGTAGTGTCCGTGGACATAAGTATTTATTATTTTGATTTGTACTATACTTTTATAACCTTACTGATTAAAGCTCAATTTGTTAGATTTTATCGTTAGTGTCTCGTGGTTCTGACGACTGACATTTCTTTATATTATCTCCAGTATCGTCGATGAAAAAGCAATATATATAATATATATATATATGATCTTGGGATGTCATATGATTTTTCACTACATAACCAAATTTTACTTGATTTTTTTCTTTGTAATCCAAAATATATGTATATGATTTTTCCCAAAAGTTTGTTCTGGAACTGACTAACAATCCATCAACCATACGTGTACTGTCTCCGTCTAATGATAAATATTTAGGATTATCTGCACTCGTATTATTCCATACAAAACTTAAATCCGACGAATTTGGATTTCTAAACAAACAATATATTATGTGTATATGTTACACCAAATTCGGGTAAATTTTATTAATTTAATTAACACTATAAAAATCACATACCACGTTTTTGCAAAATTGCTCCATAGTTTACACATTGTTCTACACATTCTGAACTCGGGAGAACAAAAATTCAACGATTATTAGGCTTTTAAAACATTGAAAAGTTATTTATTTTTAAATTACTCAAGGGTCTTACTAATATACTGGCCTTTCTTTAAATGTTAAATTTGTATAATATATGATTAAAGTATGAAGTAAAGTTAGTTGTATGTTTCCTTTGATTTTGTTGATTAAAAATGTTAGTACTTTTAATAATAATTGAGTAAAAAATAATTTGCCTTCTAACACTATCAGTCCTTCCAAATCGGTGTGTCCAGAAATTACAGGTATTGGTGATGCTGTTTTGATTAAAATTTCAGGATGGGCCAGAAAAAAAAATCGATCGCTAACTGCATTACTCTCAAGTGTTGGAACAAACTGGAAATTTGATAACTTCCTTTGGCCCTAATAAAATAAAAAAAATAATAATTATTAAATATGTATATAAATACATATTTATCAAAATGTACGATTGCACCAGACCGGACCGAACGCAGGGGCTCCCCCGCCCCAGTAGTTATCTTGTAAGTACTTCTTCTTTCCGTGCGTAAAATTACGTCATTTCCTTTCCGTCATCGTAGTCACCGCAAAACCGCTTCGCGGCGTACTTTGAGTTGCTTACCTCCAACATATAAATCAGTGTAGATCAGCGTTTCTCAACCTGGGGCTCGCGATCACCTTAACTAGTGATCGCGTAGGTCAATAATAATAAAACGCTGGTTTCAAAATGAACCGTTTATTTAAAATTTTTTACTGAACAAAAAAAAAATACTTAAAAAAATAATATTAATAGTAAAATATAGGAATATACTTAAAAAAACGAATACAAATTATAAGATAAATAATTAGTGCGATCGTTGTATTTGTTTTACATTTATAAGTTGCTTCATCTGTGAATGAAACACATAAAAGTATATTATTTTCGTGTGATGACAAACGATTTCCGTATTTAGTTTTTATGCCACCATGGAGGAAAATCCTTTTTACATATATAATAATAATGCTGATATAGTGTTGATCAACGTAACTTCTAAAAAAACTAAATGACTCAAGTAAAACAAACATTAATTCTCTAAATTCTACACTAATAGCTCTTTATGCGACAAGATCAGCCACGTCTAAAAAAAATAAATAATTCATATTAATCAGAAGCATATGACGATGTATACTATTTGGCGATCTACGTTGCAGTCAAAAGAGTCTACATTTGCACGAAGATAATACACTAGTGACGTGCTACAATTTATTTATGTAGATAATAATTATTTATTACATTTCTGCATAAAGATATATTTTGCCGTCTATTTAAAAAAAATGTTGACTGTAATTTATTATGGTAGATTTTGTTTTATTATAACATCGAAAAATAGTCCAAAAGTATAAAATGAACAAAAATATGCAAATAATATGTAAAACTAACAGTAAAATATGCGACTATATGCAAAAATATACATTCGGTGGTAGTTCCGAGCCCTTCGAATCATTAGACTCACATATTTTAGGTCATTGAGACTCAAGTATACATCACAACTTTTAGTTAGAGCGTTCAATGTGTGTTTTTTTTTGTAAAAAACGATAAATTGGAATAATCAAAAAAACAACATATTATATTACAGACCATTTTATAATAATATATTGTATTTTTTATTTAATAAAATTACTTACGGTACAAGTTATTTATAATAGTTACGATAAATGTAGGTTTTTTCATTACTATAATCGATTTATTTAATTTCAGACAACCGGACAGTGCAGTATAATATAATGTAATATACTTTGCCCATTGATCATACAAGATAATGTTCTTACATTATTTAAACAATTTCTCAAGAAATCCTCTAACTCTTTAAAACTATTATAATATTTTTACAATGTCCGAGAACAATATCAGTTTTCGTATCGATGACAAGTTTGTTTTTTGATTAAACCACTGATAAACTATTTATAGACGTATCAACAAAGCTTTACAATAATGTACATTTTTACGAAAAGTCTAGATTAACATTGCTACATACACAATACATGAATATGATTTTATATAATACGCGCACACAGTTTATTATGCTAAAATAGCCATTGATAAATGCAAAGATTTTGTAGGTGACAATGAGTAGTAACTTATGAAGGCAATCGAGAACATTATAACAATATTAGGTGTACATCAATAAAAACAATGTATGCGTATTGAAATTCATAAAAAAAAAAAAATGGTTTTTAACAAATAAGTAATTACATATACATTGAGTAGTGATTACAGTATTAACAATTTTTCTGGTTTTTACAAATTCATATTTAATCATAATAATATTGTGAACAGTTTAAGATTACTTTGGTGTTGGCATTTGTAATTCCGAGGTGTAGACTTATACGAAATCGATGCTGAGTACGTTTCACAGTCATACAAATCATTGTACTTGACGCAGTTTGACATTTTAATGATTTTTATTATTCAGCAGTTGACGAATAAAAACTATTTACTGTTCGACGTGTAGCTGTGCACGATTTAAAAATCGAAATTATACCGCGAAAATGATAACACATTGTATCTGCACGACAGTGTAAATCATCATAAATCATAACGTTTAGCCGTCCCGTGAACCACACGGATACGTTCCGCGGTGAAAACGAAACACCGTTTTTCGTGTAGCCGAAGCAATCATAAAATGTAATATTTTAGCTCGCATACATATTACGTAGCTTCGGGAAACCACGTCGAAGTATTCAAATATTAATTGTAGACCATACAGTGTGTATGCTGTGTACAGATTATTGTGAACAAAATTAAAAACTATTTGCACCATCACGGTGGTTCACGATAGTCACGTTTAAATGAGTATACTCTCATATGTCAATGAAATATTTCGCGGTTGATTGAATTGCTAAAAACATTCCGGTACGTTCCGACCCGAGAGCGGCGGTTTTACGTTCGACAAATCAATATCGTCAGAATTCAGTCGTCACATTGTTACGGACGATCATTTTTCAATTACAACGCATCCTCGAGGTAGCGTAAGTCTGGTTGCACTCGTGTTTCGTAGCACGTAGTGTGTAGGCGGTACTTAGAATACGTATTAGCACTCTACGAATAATAACAGGACACGGTTTCAGACATGAAAATCCGCAAGATTAATACATGATAAGTTATATGTACGCGTGTACACACGTTACGTATATTTGAGTATATCATGTGTACAATTGCTGTTGGCGCACACGTAAGTTAGAGCGACAATGCGCGGTGCACATACAAGTCTCATAATCGTTGTGTCATATCGAGACGCTCGTGTAAGACCGTTTTAAAAAACGAACAGCTGTTTAAAATAAGCGGCGGCGTGTTTAAATCGTTTCAATGACGCTAAAATCGCGCGTACGTGCTATTCTCCGTACGGGTGTGCAACATACAAACACTACTTTTTCGTTTTTACTCCAATCGCACACAATACGCGCTGAAAACATTTTATATTTTTTACGTACCGCACGCATTTCGCGTGCTCGTATTATATGCGAATGCTGTACCCGAAACTCCATCTATTGTGCCACGTGCGCGGTATTATAACTTTTTATTGGCCACGGGATAATGGAATTCTCATTACGTACGAATCGAAAACGTCGGTACAACTCTCGTAGAGTATTTCGCTGTTCGAGATTTATAAACAGTTTTCAACGTGAGGAAAGAGCACGATTATAATATACAGGACGTGTAGTTGTGCCAAGACATGAAATTAGTTTTTTTTTTATTTTACCAAACCGAATATAATTATCACGTAAAACAACGAAAATAACACGACGACGACGAGATTAGCGTGTAAAATTAGACAATCCGATTCGTTTAAATAACTATTTGAAATATAGTTTTTTTTTTTTATAACATTTAACGTGTTTATGGCTCATAAGATAAGTACATTTACCGTGTTTTATTTTTTACTACGGGCACGGTACACAACAAGGATAGAAACTCGCAAAGAAGACGTTTAAAAAGTAACTTATTAAACATTTTTTGCGAATACATATTTTATCATTAAAAATTGATAATTATCTTACATTTACATGATCTTCATCGCTCCTCAGTGTAAGGGCGAAAGATGGAAATTCAGTTTTTCACCGAGTAGCTTTATGAAAACTGCAAACCCCCGCTGTTAGTATTATTTCCTCGTAATACGTGTACATAATATAATACAACTCGTCTCAACTGGAAGCTCAAAACTGAATACAATTTGAAATACGCATTACTACGGCGGTATCGGTTCGAGTTCGTTTCAGTCTACTCGCATCGAATGCAATATTATCAAATAAGTAAAATAGTATTATGCGCGCGCACACGGTCGAGCGTCGAGCGTTGCTGGTGAATTTCCTTCGGACTCGGGTCGGGAAAGCCTTTTAATGTACAGTCGCAGTCGCAGTCGGCAGTATTTATTGGTTGCCATTCTAAGGGTAAGTTTACAAATGTCATTTCGATATCGGTAAAGTGTACACCACTACCTAACACTACGGACACGGTGTTATGCGACAATAATTCTTGTACCTATCTCGATGGTACAGGGTTTCCAAAACGATCGGTGGCGGACGACTACGGTTGCGTTAGACCAGACACAAATCACTCGGATATAATAACATGTTGTGTACGGTTGTGATGTTTGCAGTACAATAATATCACGGAAAAATACGAACCATTGAACGGCCGACGATAATTCACACGTTGTTTACATGCAAGTGAGCAGATAGGCATATCATTATTATTATTCGTATGTATTACGAGTGGAATGTTTCAGAGCGCAAATATTACGACATTACTACGTACGCACAAATGTACAATACGCCGTACACGCATTTCTATTATATGTAGTGTACTTATGGTCGAAAGAATACGAGTTAAATACTCGCAGTAGTATTAAGGTCGAAAAACGGAAAATGTGTGCGTATAGTGGCGAGTGAAATTATGGAAAAAGGGCCAAAGGTTGGTAAAATCTCATACCCGTAATATAATACGTTTAGATTAATATTCTGTAGCCTCTATATTTCTATAAATGTAATTATTGTTTAATATGTTATCGGAAACGAACGTTCTATTTACCTACTGGGCGATTGCAGTTACTGCAGGCTTTTGTTTACTTAAGGAATAAGTATAAGTAGGAGGGCTAACGGGGGAGGGGACTCCAGAGCGTGGGGGCCTAAAAAGCTTTAGTTTTATACGTTATTGCGAGGGACGATCAGATGGGGCATGTCCCATCTGCCATCACAACGAAGATGTATGTTTTAATGTTAAATAAACGACGAAGGGCCGAGAGGTAGAAACGTGAACATAAATCCCTCCCGGTCTCTCGATTAAACTGTAAAAAAAAAGAATAAAAAAGCTACTATTTACTAATATCAGTGGGCTATCTTGGCCTTTGGAAAAACTACTCGCCACGCCCATCCACTGTTATATCCTTCTTTATCCTTAGTTCGTCCTTGTACGTCGAAAAATGTTGGGAAAACAAAATATAATCGAAATAAATACACAACGCAACGGTGTGCACGCGAGTCGGGAAATATGTAAACGTATCGAAAACACTTCAAAGCGAGATTATGCATCAACATTTTTTGCTCAACAAACTGTTAGTTGGCTATCGTACATTATTTTTGCACACCACGTTGTGTTATTAAGTTATTGTTTTCGTTGGGGGAAAAAAAGTCCAAATGCTCTTCGCGCCGTTGTTGTGTGTACTTTGGATGATTGTTTATTGTTTCAGGGGATTTTCTATCGGTGAAAACCTCGCGGTATTCCAACAGCTGCAGCTTGATTGTTTAGGTCTTACGGAATAGGCTAACTCGCGTGTATTCGATTTGTCGCATATATAAGTGGGAATTTACAATGTTTATTACGACGAAACAGAAAAAGAAAAAGAAAAAAAAAAACCCCCGCTTATCCCGTCGTCGGTGTACATTATAATAACGGTAACAATAAATAATAATAATCGTAATAATAATAATAATAATAATAATAACCATAATCATAATAATAATCATGATAAATAATTTACAACTTTACGTGTTTACCGGCGTTAAATACAAGTTTCGATTTCAATGCAGTGCGGGTTGTCCGCGGTTTGCGTCTCGTAGTCGGTCGAGTCCTTGCCCGCGAGCGCCGTGGACGCAGAACAGGTGGCGTTCGAGCCCACGGTGACTCTGAGCAGCGTCTTGTAGCACTGCGCGTTCCCGTTGGCCGGCGAGATCATCACCAGCACGTCGGCCGCGGACGACGGACGCCCTTCGTCCTGGATCGCTGGGGCGGCGGCGGCGGAGTTGTCCTCGTGCTGCTGCTGCTGCTGCTGCGGGTGTCGCGTGGACCTGTGCACCGACTTCCGGAACTCCGCGGTGCTGGTCATCGTGTTCAGCGGCACGGTCGTGTCCCGGAAGCTGGACTGCGGGTCCCGCGACATCCGGTTCCGGCGCTGTCCCGAGTAGCCGCACAGCGTCTCCCGGAACGCCCGCCGGTACTTCATCGACATCAGGTTGTACAGGATCGGGTTGACCGTGGACGAGAAGTAGTAGAAGCAGCCCGCGATCGTGTACAGCAGCTCGTTCACCTGCGGGTAGTACGGCGAGTCCTTGGCGTACAGGTAGAGCAGCCGCTGCGCGTGGAACGGCGCCCAGCACAGGAAGAACGCGATGACGACGGCCGCTGAAACGAGGACAATCGATGTTACTCACCCTCATCCGTCCGAGACCGGACGCCACCGCGGGTAGTTTATCCGTCGGGGGGGGGGGGTTGTGATTCGCGCCCGAAGCGTATAACCGACAGTCGAATTGATATCGATTGTGCCGAACATGTTCGACTGTTCACAGTCGACGGTAACAGTTCGGGACTTGTAACGTCTAAGATTTCAAGACGAGCCACGATTGAAACGCAAAAAAAACATGATCGATTCTGGTGCAAATTACAAACGAGATTTGAGAAAAAAACAAATCGGTGCCGACATACACGTATGTCACTTATATTTTGGGTCGGTTTCGGTGCAAATTAAATGCGGTCGATTATTACGATATAGAGCGTCGACCATTCGCGCTAGCCGTGACCGAGGGGGAATAATCACAAACGTTGATTAAAAATGTACAATGAACATGAATTTAAATATGTTTTACACACCTATAAATAAAACGTATGCGCTGTATGTGTACAAGGATGAAATGACAAAATAAATATACACGTACAGTTAAAAGTACGAAGTATGATTATTGTTTTAAATTTGTAAATATACGTATAACATTACAGAAAATACACATACATTTCGTTCTGATAATATCGATGAAACTATAGAAAGAAAATATATTTCTCGTTTCATTCATAATCTAATGAGAAAAATAGGTACTCACGTATATATAGTTTATGCTACCAAGTACAATATAGTCAATACCGTATTGTTACTTATCAGAAAACACGATTTGAAAATAATAAAAAAATGATTTGAAAAAAAATAAAAATATGATTTTCCTATTATGATATTTTCCATACGATCTCATATTCATTTTTTTACTGTTGATTTTATCCATGTATTTATATTTTTATTTAATTTTATTATAGGAAATCTGAAGTGACTTGAGACATTAAGATTTTACCGCGTTTTATCCGTCTATTTTTCAAACTTCTCTCCATTTTTTTCCAATATATTTTTACGTATATAATTATTTATTCTTATTTTGTGTAGTTATAAACGCATTTACGTTATAGTTTTTAGAATTTGTTATATAGGCAGAAGGTACATCATAATAGTTGCTTAAATGCCTCGTTAGCAACTTCTTGGAATCCAGGCTTGAGTGCGTTGTTGAATTAAAATTATACACCAACCATTATTAGCATTCCAAAACTATTCATTCCCAGAATTATACTCTTCACGTGAAAACGTTGTCACCTCTCTAATCGTCTTCTTATTTTTTTTATCCTCGATGCCTAAAGCCATTTGTTTTTTTAGGAATAATTCTATCCTCTTTTATTTTCCATTTGAACTCCGTAATCCATCTCATCATACTACTTTGTTTTAATGAATACCTCCTCAAAATCGTAAAATATTATTGTATAGTATTAATCATTTGTAAACAGTATATCTTTATAAATAATTTGTATTCATTTTCTTTTTTCTCCGAATGTGATAAATCACTGTATAAATACTTTCTGAATATCAGTTTTAATTGCTTGATTAATGAATGTTATTTTATATTAAATATAGATACACCTACAGTTAATCAAACGGAAGCAAATACAAAGGGCATAACTGGCTCAGTGTCTTTTATGTCTTAATAGAATTAATAATTAATGGTAAATAAGACGAATATTTTAAAGTCAATTAATACTAATTAAAAGAAACAATTGTAACTTTTAGCTTTTAGCGCTTAGAGTTTAACTGATTAAAAAAAGATCGATTTTTATCATAAAATTGGTACTATTTAGTATTTCGTGAAAGAATACTTTTTGCACCATTATAATATAGTAACAATAATTCGTATTTTCTAATTGTATTATAGCATAAACGAGTTACACGAATGTCGTGGACAAATTTAATTCCTTAATAATGTATACAACACCTTTTCTAATGGTGTACACTTCGAAGGGAATAAAAAAATTAATTTTTATACTCTGTAATTCTACTATGATTCTATGCAAATAATAACAAACGATTTGTTTGTACAATATACTTTTTAATTAAATGTATATTGATCATTCTTAGCAACTCAAAGTACTATGAAACATTAATTAATAAACATTTTAATAATTATTCAAATTCAATTATGGCAGTATAAATATTTTTTAATCGAGTATAATGTATATTTTCAATATTAACAAATTTATAAGATTATTTTTTTTTCTTTTTATACTTGGTAGTTGTTAATATTGTTTACTTTAACAGCGTAAAGATACTATGCATCATTTTGCACACAACAATATTTATATTTTTTTACAATTAAGGATTTTGTAACTTTTACGATTATGAACAGAACGAAAAGAGTTAAAAGAAAATTAATTATACGTACAGGCGTACAGTAAAAATATTGTCACTAATATTTTCAGTTATGTGAAAATTATTCAAACAAGACGATCTTATCATCTTATATTTACCGCGAGAGAACAATAAGAATTAAATCGGTTTTTTTTTTTTTTTACAATAATATTGCGTGTGTGAACGAATTATACACTTATATATCCATTAATATAATTACCTAGCATCCTCACTATTGACTTTTTAGATTGGATCTGTTTGGTTTCTCCGTGCACGGCACCATGCATCTGTTTGCCCAACGAGTGCCTGGAACTTTGTCTAATCTGGAGCCCAATAAGCACATACAGTATTATGATTATCACCATCGGGACGAGAAAGAATAGCAGAGAACTCAGCTCGTATATAGGCACTCCCGTCGGCACGTTCTTATCCAGCATCGCGCAAAACGCGCTCTCGTACAACGGATATCCTGACCCTTGAATAATATACATACATATAACTTCGTTTAGTAATAATTATCCTCAGTAATGTTGCATATATATAATATATATATACGAGTAAATTTATTTATACAAGTATGAAGCGACGCATTTTGTATACATAATTCAAAGGGAGATCATCGCTTTCGTTTTAATTAAACAATAGTATAAAACAGTTTATTACGAACACAAAAACGATTTATTTTTGTCCCGAGTGGTATACAGGTACTATATATAATAATCACAATCAAAACGAATAACACAATAATATTTGTTAATTATTTTTTTACGAAAACGGAGTACAAATCATTGTACATCATACATGTACGTTTTCAAGTGCGTTACCTGTCCCGATTAATAAACCATATACACTTCAAGATTGGGCATTAACGAGTTAAAAAGTTAAAGTTGAGTTACTTTAAGCTAAGTAGCTTGACGAGATAATAGTTTGTAAAAAGTCACTTCTAACGAGTTAAATTGTTTTCCACGATACGCATTTACTATTCAGTTAATTATTGTTTACTCATTTATATAGTCATGTTAAGTTAATTGTTCACATTAATTCCAGTGGTCAAAAATATAAACATGTTTTTTTATTGGCAAATTCTATTCCTGGACTTCTATAGGGATCAAAGTAACGTAAAATGTATGGAAATGTAGTTTTATATAAATATCATAATACTATTCAGTTTAAGAAAGTAACCTTTTTTTAATTGAAGTAAGTTACTTTTTTTCCTATTTAACTTTTATAAATTTTTTATGGTAAAAAAGTGAAGAAACTTTAACTTTATACTTAACGCACATTGCTCTGGATCCGTTTAACCCGACGAGTTAGAAATACGGTTATGGTCGAATGTGTACGACTGAATATTGGGTGACCTATATATTACCTGGTGGGAAATCCACGTAGTCGACCGTGGTGAACATGGCGAACGGTAGAGCGGCCAAAAACGAGAAGACCCACACGACCGCGATGATGCGGACGGCTCTCTTTAGCCCGGACATGGCGTACGAGTGTAGAGGATGACAGATGGCTAAATACCTTTCCATTGAAAAAGCCACGATGGTCAATACCGACGTGTACGAAGTCCTGCCGGATAGACGTAATTGTTATGTCATTATAAAGCACATTATTATTATTATTGTGTGGACGCAGGTGCGTGACACTGCTTATTACTATTTATATAATATATAGATAGGGCCCGTTGTCGGCTCGGTGTTGCAGAATATAGCACGTATTCGTGTGTATATAGGAATCGTAGCGTTTGTAATTAATTGGAAAGCATGTGAAAGAATACTTACATTTCTGAAACCAAAGCACGGAACTTGCAAAGCACTTCGCCCAAAGGCCACGGGTACTGTTGCCAATATACGCTGAGATCATTCGGTAATCCTGGAAAAAAAAAAATCGTAGTCGTCAGTCGAGAACATAACCGAATAATTTTAGCAATCGTTAGTATACGCCAACGTAATAATAATCGATTCCACCGTAGCCACACTACGATAATGCGGGTATACACATCGTGTTCTACGATAGCTGTGAAACGTATTATCGTATCGTTTTGAGTTTTGAGTACTGGAACCAAGGCGGTGTACATGTAAGCAAGTTCTTGATCCCATTCATTTTTACGTAAGACCACGGAATGTTATTTAATCGGTACACGGTTTATTTGTATTCCTGTTCATACTTTTTAAGTAGAACAGTTTATTTTGAATTGATTATAAATGTATGATTGTAAATAATAAAATATATGTGGAGTGATTAGTGTCCGCTAAAATGATATAGGTACACGTGGTGTTGAGTAATTCTAAAGCTGAGTGCTATTATACTCGTAAATAAAAGTCATCAGTCTACACTGTACAATATAGGTATGACGTGAAAATTAAAAAAGAAATGTTAAATTCGTTAAACAATTTTGCACACAAGACAACATTTGGATCGAAAATGTTGAGAATTTTATCCCGTCAACATTATTATATTCATCCACACATAATGTTTATGAATTTTTTTAGGTTTGACAAAGCATACCGCTCGCTGGTACTCAGTGTTTTTGTTATCGCTGTTGAGTATATTTTTTCCTCTCATTTTACGTCCACTAATAGTTAAAACAGTTGCATACCACAGTATAAAAACATCGAAAACATGGTCTAGAAAAAACATTTGGGTTTGTTTGAAAAAGCCAATGAAAATGTTTGAACGTAATTCAGCAGACGGTGTAATTAAATAGTTATAGTTTTATTTTTCTCCGTTGAAAAATGTAGAAAATAATTAATAACGAGTACTCTGTAAAGTTATTACCCTAAAACTAAAAATACAATTGCTTTTTATAAATTAGATCAGCACGATATGTACGTTTTGTACAACTGTTACGATATTTATTTATTTTTTACTTCCATTTATTTATATGTTTTGTTCGGTGATGATTCAATGTATATAATCGTTTATTGTTTTCCGTTATACATTTCAATCATATTTTTTTAAAAAAAAAAAGCTTTAACGTCATAATAAAGTTTTACAGCCTGAATGTATATGTAACTGCTTTTAAATTAATAATAACGGATGAATTAAAATGAAAAACATATTTTAGCTGAAAGTGATTAATGCTAATAGGTATTTATTGATTCAGTTTGATACTTATGCTAAAATAAAGTTATGTTAAATTTTTCTTTTTCTTTTCTTTCAATATCTTAAGTATATATATTTACGGGATTAAGTCTTGAAAAACAACTTAAAAACATTTTTATTTAGGTACCTCCTACATATTTTGATTAGTTTTTACTAACAATATATCCGTGTATGGTATAGAGATGCAGATGATAATATAATTTCCTTTGTATTATTATCCTTGAATAAATTCGAATTACATTTTCATTTTAAAATGTAAAGCGAAATAATTTATATTTTAAAATTGTATTAATTAGTACAATACTGTTGTATAGGCTTTGTGTGGTAGGAAATAAAAAACAATAGTAATCATATATACTACGGAATTAAATTTTCCGTGGGTACAAATACAAAAAAAAAAACAGAAAATACAAATTTAAATAAAAAAGTATAGAAGTTTGTGGAATTTTTTGAAGTTAAACTTTCATTGTTAGTTGTTATTATTGTTGTGCTTCCAAAAAACCATACATATCCGTTATCCAATCATAAATTACGTAAGTTTAAAATATAATTCTTATAAAACAAAACTTTTTATCCAAATATATATACATATTATATGTGTATGATTTTTGTGAAATATCATTTAAATATAAACATTTTATCTTATTATGTGAATTTTGTTTTTTAAACCAAAAGATCCGGGACCGTCGGAACATCCGGATACATTTTGTTTTCTGAATATTTTTATCCTTATTAAATTATTATTAATTGTTCGAGTTGTGAAATCATAATTTCATAGGTAAACCAACTGCGTTGGTATATTATAAAGCGCGTTAAACAATTATAATTGTGGATGTTACGAGCGAAGAAGAGAAATAATTGATGTATATGCATATTATTATATTATGTGTTCCATATTAATACATTATAATGTAATATTATTACTAATTAAACAATTAAATAGCCAAAGTGGTCGATTGTATATTATATTATAGATTATCTTTGTGGCATTGTGATAAAATTTAAACAATATAATACGTTTGAAACTATTTATATTTTATAAATATTTGCATCTCGATAGTGGAAAACGGCAATAAAAACGAATTCAGGGGTTGTTTTATTGTCCAATAATGATGATGAATGGGAAATCCGAGTATAATATTATAAAAGTTTATGTATAACAAATTATTATTATTGGACGATAACAATAATAGTAGACCTTGTACATATTTGCCTAGAACACATCCATCACTCGCATATCACTTAATTGAAACCTAAGAAAGAACTCAAACCAGAAGTTATAAATATATTAAGCAAATTAAATGGTCTTTTGTTGAACTATAAAATATAATATAATACCTACAACACGTATGCGTGGTCGTGTTATGATGATGAATTGTTTGTTTTGTGCTAAAATTTTAGTAACCATATTGAATGACGACCGTCGTTGATAATAATATATGAACGCGTTAATGTCGTATAAAAATTATGAAGACTTAACATAACATTTGTGTTTATACAAATATTTTTAATATTTTCCATATTCGAAAAAAACTATTGATGTAGTAAATTTGCATAGAAATCATTGTTATAGACATGATTTTATTTTAATATTCTGTAATACAATTCCTAAAATTGTTTGTTATTTTATAGATGTTTTTTTTTCTCTTTAATTTGAGTTTCGCAAAATAATGCTGCATTGATAAAACATGGAAAATGAAAAATAAATATCTAGGTACACATATCGTAACGTAATACAAACAATAATGGTAGTGTAATGTTTTGTGGGAAATATGGATTGCATGATCTTTTGGCAGCAGTATGTTTTTTTAAGCCTCGAGGATTCCTCATACGTATAGTTGACTTTTTGTTTTCTAGAAATAGTTAAGGTCGATCTACTCAACAAAATATATTGATGTAGAATATAATAAACAGTCGAATTCGAATACAGTTGTTGATTCAGTGTAGTACATCTGTCGTATAAAAGTGAAAAAAACAGAAGTTGATTAAATTTTAAGTCCGTTGTGTTCATACTCTAGTTTTCCAACTGTATCTGATTATATTATATTGGATCTCGTTCATTATTAATGAAGCGTCTTTTGACAAACAAACAATAAACAGGTATGATCGGGTATAAATGTTTAGTAAGCGTATACCGTATGCTGATCCTATATTATCTGGCTTACCAGTTTCGCCAGGGACTTGCATACAAAATAATATTTGAAATGTTGAATATTAAAGTTATAGTATATTCAAGAAAATTAGCACAATAAAATCTTCCAACGTAAAAGTCTAAATAGTATAGTTCTATATAACACGACAATTTTTTGAAAATTACTTTGATAAATTGGTCGAAAAGTTGATTTAGAACAATAAGAGTAAGATGAATAAAACATTTGGTAAATTACGCTAATAAAGATTAAAATAATAAATTTCAGGTTGAAACAATAGAGAGAGAGAGAGAGAGAGGGAGAGAAAATAAAATGGTTGTAATGAAGCAAAAATTAAACATGAAAACATTTTTGGAATAACATTCTAAACGTAGTCTCGCGTTGTATGATAATTATTCCATTATTCCGTGACAAGCGGTGTAAGTAGGTAGATATGATTATTATATAAAGCATAACAAGTTTTTTTTTTATTTATACCAATACACATTTTCACCGTCCAATTACGAGAGAGAATTCCATGATATCCATGTCTGAACGACGGAGTATAATAAATAATACGTATATTAAGTATACATAATTTTTCCCGTACACTATTCTTCGCGTGTTCGTACGTTTTGAGTTTAGCTTGTACACACCCATTGTACTTGCACAGGAGTATAAATTCAAATGAGCCATGGATCAAATCGTTTGGTATTTTTGAATTTGATGAGAATTTTTTATTGTTGGGCTATATTGCTTATGGTTTCTAAAATAATATTACGTTCGAAATACATACATATATATATATATGGACAAGTTATCAAATCGCTGGCGCCAAATAATAATAATAATAATCGTAGAGTTTATTTTAAGTTATACCATGTTAAATGTAGAATTTGTATTTGCATCTGGTTTATTTTTTCGGCTATAAATTCGTTCTTGAAATTGTCCAACAAACGAGTATGACTTCTCAAATATGCAAGTTTTTTTTTATTTTTACCTAACACATACGTTGGGTAAATAAAATATTTGCTCTATGTTTGAAAATAAACGACACGTTTACAGTAGTTGAGTTGATTAAATGAACATTACATTTTTCAGGTTACCTTTGTATGTATAAATGTACTCTCTGATTTTACGAAAGTTTAAAGTAAATATTGGGCTAGTGTTTTTGATTGGTGTTGAATAATTTTTCGATTCTAAATTTCTGTAAATAATTGCCATACTCAATCGTAGTGGATAACAGGATAAGTGAGAAAAAATAGTGGGTAGATTACAGGTAGGGTAATATTTGAATTTAATGAGAATTTTTTTTCATATAATAAGAACGTAGATATTTTTTGAGTATAAAGTCGATCAATCTAAACAATACTTGAAGATAAGGTTTGCTCGTAAAATTGAATTTGATGTAATATCCAACATAAACCCTTAAAATACCATTTCTTTTATAATTGTATCGATTCTCAATCTGTGAAAAACTCATGAGTCGTGACTGTTTCGGTAGGCATTTTAAACAAAGCTATTAATTAGTAATAAAAACAATATTTGAAATTAATATAAACTTCAAGTTTAGTGTACTCATTTATGGTTGAGTTAAACTGCGGTTATTACTTAATTTCATCAAAGTATTAAAATATCTTCGTTATATATATATTTCAGGTAATAATATAATATATTTCAGGTATTCATTAATGCATAGTGAAAACTATTTATTTGCTACCTATTCAATTAAATAAATGGAAGCTAATTAGTATTTTTACAGGAAAAAAAATTGATTATGCATATTTGAAAATAAATTAATTTAAATTTATATTGAAATATTCTGTAGTACAAGCTCTAATGCTATAATAATTGCCTGCAATAGTTCTCGTTATTTATTTTCTTGCACGACAACTAAATTTTAAGATTACGAGTAAACAAAAATCATAATAATTATGGTAAATCAAAAATTAATATAATATCGGTGAAAAATGGCATCTTTGAGTAATAATCGAAGAGTTTTTATAGTTCATGGAGAGAATACCTATACATAAAACAGTATACAGTCTGTGTTTAATTTCATCTGAAATGGTTGGTTAAAAATTAACTAGACAATTTCAGTAAAATGTTAGGTCTTAAAATTATTATTTTATCACAATATACTAAAACTTTTGAAAATGATGACCAATTTTATCGCGAGCGTTTGTAACGCTGGTGCTGCTTGAATCTGTTTGAATATTTTACGATGTTATGTTAATAAAAAATGTAATTGGAAAATGTCACTTTTAGCAAAAATACCCGTGACGTATAATTTCGCACTTCACACAAGAATTTTCGTTTGTAAGATTTCAGTTTATATTTTATAAAACTAATTTTTATAGTTAATTAAAAATTTAAGATCATCTACCTTAAGGTACATATACATCGTTAAAACAGTTTAAAATGATATTTTTTCAATGAATTGTAAATAAATATGAAAAAGGCATCTGAAATTTAAATATAAGTACGTTACAGACGACATCAACACGAAAATCTACATATTGTGTGTTGAGTTTCTCATTTTTTCAACACAAAAATAATATTATATTCCCTACGGCATAGAATTGTTTTTTATCATTGTAACTATTATTATTATTATGATTTTTTTTTTCAAGAAAATATATCCATTTTTACAAAACCGACAATTGTGTATTCTTGTTTTTGGCTAAGATGTGGAAAATTTATAAAAGAGAAATTTTTTTCTCTATAACCGACTTAGGTTAAAGCTATAAGTACGTGCATTGGCTAATAATCGTTTCGATCACTCCGTTATAGCCTGCATTTTGGTTTTGGGTTGACCTAAAAGTCAGTCACGTCACCTGTGGTTGAGAGCAAAGCGATGTTACGTTCATGATTTGTATTTATTCACATTTGAATCGACATTTTACAGGATTATAAGATACATTAACAAGTATTATGTATAAAATACGTCATACGAGTATAATATATGATTTCAATATTTGTTACTTGTTTTTATTTTTAATTCACCGTTTCCTTGCACATTTTTCGTACAGAATTAAATCTAATGTTAAAAACAATTTATTTTATCGAATACGAAATACTTCTGAAATTCCATTTGTGTATTACATTTTTGTTTCCTTTACTATAGTCTTTACCTTGTGTGACCGGTTAATTTGACATGATATGTGAGGAAATACTTTTTACTATTATGTGTTTTGTGCATTCCAAGCTTTTTTCAGTATATTCTTATCGCTAAAAATTAAACATTTTTTTTTTTTAAAGTTTTAGAATTATAAAAATTGCCTAAAGATTTATCGTTTAGACGTACAATCCTTTAACGATTCACCAACATAATATACAAATAAATCCAAACAAGTAAAATGTTTGCTCTAGGCCTCTAGGGTAAAGTAATGTTATTATTTTTTATTTTATTTTTTATTATTGAAAAAAAAAAACGATTATTTACAATCTGTATAAAATTAATTTAATAGCTGTAAGTAATTTACATAAAAGTAAGAGGTTTGATTTCTGGATTGAAGGATCTGGCGTCCAGTCACGCTATTTAAAATTGTGGATTGAATTTTTTTTTTAAATTTGATTATCAATATTGGTCGAGGATGTTGCGAGGCCAATTACGATTTAAGCGACGGAGAGGAATTTCGCGTTAATATGATGAAACGAATTTTGTTAATACCGCAGTCGCACGCGAAGTCTATTATTACAAAATATTAAAAATACAAGACCAATATCGTGCTTAAATGATATGTGTAGTACGTTGAGTAATTATATTGCAATGACCTGAACTGCAGTCAGCACTAGCGTGTACAGTGTACACTGTAATAGAGTTTTTTTTTATTATTCCTTTACATTAATTTGGACGTTAAACAATAAACAAATCTCTCTGTATATTATTTAGGTACTTTATAATGTTATCTCTGCAAACTATGATTCATTTTTATTCGAGTTACAAAGATCAAAGTAAATTTAATTAAGTGTGAGGTGTAATTTATTAAAAATTTAATTACACTCATTTTTGACATTTACAATTATACTTTTCCCCTAATATCCACGAAGCCCTTAATTGTTAAATAGTTAGATGTTAAGTGTTTGTATGCGTGTATGTATGTATGTACACATAATGTATGGAGGCCCGGATTGGGTCGGCGAGCCACCGAAAAAATCTCGGATTGCCGCCATTGATTTTAGAATAAAATTTATTCTAAATTTAATGGTGCCGCTCAAAATGTGGGCCAGTCATAATATTATAACACCTGGAATTATGCAAACTGAATTGACTGATTTCACTGAGAAATGACCAATAACTAAGCAAATTGCAGTTGGATATTATACTATATATGAAGATGAAGAGGATACCATAAAAAGTCGTTAAGATTGTAAAAATTGCATATTGTGTGTGTATGAAGTATTGCAAAAATATTATCTAAACTCGTCATCATACAGTCATTTATATTTATTATATAAATATGTTTTAACTCTTCCCTGTTCGCAAGTTAGGTGTGAAACAACATTTTCTCAACTTAAATATATTTCAAACCATTTAAGGTATTGTTTGGGTCAATCAAATTAGAAATATTCTTATTAATGTCTGGTGAAAAAAATATTCTAGTACTTATCGATAATGAAACAGTAATTGATATTGTGGCTCAACAAAGTCGTTTAATGTCCAATTCTTTGAAACTATAAATTAATTAATATTGTATCTGGTAGTTGATTTATAAGTAATTTTATAAATAAAATTAATGTAAATTCATATTTAATAACTTTATTTAGCTTCATTATAAACCTAAACTAGCTGAAATTATTAAGGTTAATCACCCTTCAAAAAATATGTTGTTAACTCATATGATATTACATGGTAGTCATTGTTGTTTATGATCGCTCAGAAAATATTAGTGCGTCTATAGCAGTTTGTAAAATACGGAAAACTCGGTGGGCTGAATTTATCCTATCCGACCTGTATGTACTCGTATGTATGTATGTATGTATGTATGTATGTGTGTCAAGGCCGGATCCAGAAATTGTTTACGGAGGGGGGGGCATTGTTTATTTTCATTTGATATTGACTGATCCCACAAAAGCAAGAGAGTTCTCGGAGGACGAAAAGTTTATGCAATATGTATATATCATGTAAAACAATACGTATTCACATTTGCAAAACAATTCAAATATAATGGTGTAAAAATGCATTCATAATATAATATCATATAGCACTTGAGTGAACATTTTTGACAATAATTGCGAATTCAAAACTAAAACAAAACAAATTTTTGCACAATATATAAAAGATAGAAAAACGTATAAGAAATGTTCTTTATGACAAAATTTTAGTAAAAACGCATACGATTTTCTAAAATTATCGTATAAGTAATCATGTTTACGTAAATCGTGATTCGTAAGTAAGTAAATAACCACTTATATAAATTGATACAATTGATGAAGTTTGTTATTTTTTATATTAATTTTAAATCTTAAACAAAACCTTAGAACTTATAATTTTTCGAAAATTGCATTACAATATTGTTGATTGAGTTCAACAAGAATGTTTAGTTATTGCATGGATATTATTTTACAAAAATAGCCAATTGATTAAACCATACATTGAATAACATTGTGTTATCTACGATAAAACTGATTTCAAATTATTTTACAGTTATTTATTTATAAAAATATTATATATTGAATAAATTATATTAATTATTTACAGATGGATAAGTGTTTTCGAGGGAATTACTTTTTTTATTGTTATATTATTGTCTTGGACATCATTACGAAATATACAATTGTCCACTGGGCATTGGGCAAGAAACACATACAATACCAAGGTGAATATAGTTAATATACCTAAGTTAATTACCCTATTTACCGCCTGTTCCCCATATGGCAGTAGGATATCGCAATGTATACGAGTATATCAGTCAACTCTTAAGTAGTTCTATTTTTTTTTGTTTTCGACGAAACCCTAAGTGGTGTTTAATTAAATACCCGAGTATAATTATAATTAATTCTTTTAACTGTAGCATTGTATCTCGTCTAACTATGTATAATACGAACGGTTCATTATTGTTAATTTTTTTACCAGAATGTGTATTGTCTGCATTTTTTAGTGACCACGCCTATGTAGTAGTACATTATATTCACTCATTATGAGATGAACCGACGTTATTTCCTACTGAAATGAAATAAATAATCCTATATACTAGCGCGTGATGATCCTATGTAGATGGTACGCAGAAGAGGGCAACGCCGGGTATTTTATCAGGATACCGCAGTTAAATGATCTAAATCAGGGGTCGGCAACATTTTTAGTGTCAAGGGCTATAAAATGAAAATACATTTTTCCAGAGATCACAATTCGAATACATCTTATTTTACTCGTATTTGAACAAAAATCTATAGTCGTATCAAATTTAATTAATATTATTTCATTACCGTTTGGTAAATTAATTCAGCGAGATTTGTACAAAGTTAGTATAATAATAAAAAATACTAAGTAAAACTTAATGTGATTTTTGAATTTAAATTCCATCAACCAGTTTATTGATCGTAGGTTTGATTTTTGGTGTTGAAATTCGCAATACAGCATTTAAGTGATCATCGGTTAATTTGCTAAGCATATTTACTTTTTCGATTATTTATTAGGCAGTTAAACATTTTGTACACAAATATACGCACCTTAAAATAAGGTCAACATTTTTTTAGCAAAATATTGCTTTATTGACATTTAAATAAAACTGTACTAAGTTATGGCCATCATGAAAAACAGTTTTAAGACTTTGCAATTTGGCAACTTTGCACAATACTTCGATACTAATTAGCAATTATTATAAATTGTATCACCGGGCTGCATAAAATTCCTACGCGGATTGCCGAAAACGGATCAAAATAATTTAACTGGATTGATTTTAGGTTCCGAGTGAAACTGAAGAGACACAGGGTTTTTAAATAATTTTTCAAAAATCACATTCTGGGCAAATAGAATAGCTGTAAAAATACACGGCTTGAGCATACGAAGATGAATAGAAAAAATGAAAATTTTTGTATTTTCCTGAAGATAATATATTTTTTTTAAGTATTTAAAAATTGATAAATACGAAGGAAATAATATGATGAACAGAGATCAACGGTATGTGCACGATGATATTTATATTTTTTTTCACAATGCGAGGGTTACTGTCACGAAGAATAGTGTTGCATCCATCGCGTTTCCGAAACTCTCACGTATACCCCCACCATCTTCACTTCAGGAAAAGTAGCTATAAAAGCCCCCGGGTCTACTATTAAATAACATCATTATACGAGTAGGTTTTCATTGTTCCCGTACACATATTATACTAAATATAACTCATGTTCATTTGGCACTAAATAGTTATGCGCGAATTTTGAACTTTCACTGTTCAACATTGCAGTTCATGGCCCATTGTTAAAAGATATTGATATCGACGACACTACATTATTATTCTGTACACTTGAACTATATGCAATATAATACGTTTTTATACGTGAAAACATAGCGCTCTGGTGGTACGGTAGGACGAATATAAAAGCACAATACTTTAACGTTGCGTCCATTTTGGAGAATTATCGTTATCCGAAACTGTGGAATTCGTATCACTATAACATGTAGGTAGGTCTTATTGGAAGTCTCAACGCCATATTATTATACAGCGGGTATTCATTTCCATTGAAATTCGGTCCATCTTCTGCGCCGCGCACTTAATCCCGTATCTTCGTCATTTTTAATCTCGTTTCACGCCAAAGAAAACCGTCGGCACTAAACACTTCGGCGATGAGTTTTTGAAATTTAAATAATAGGATGATTGAGATTAATTATAAAATTGAGGACTTATTCAAGAGCGCACGGTGAATTTGGTCGTTTCTCAATTTTTCATCAAATTAATTAGTGTTCTTGATGAATGAGATGAGGTTTTTTTTTATTTAGCGAGTTTAAAAACTATATACAGGTACCTCACGTGAAAAAAAAAGTTTAAAATTAATAATTATATGGTATTAACTTAGGTGCTTAATAATAACCATCCGGAATTCATGAGATGGATGGTGTAACGTGGTGTTCTTTTGAAAAGAAAAAAATATATTTACTTAACATTTTTCTTTGATAAATGAAACAGTCGTACAATATCATAACTCATTATTCTCTGGAATGTTGAATAGTTCGTACAAAATGGCTAATTGTAGAATAATAGTCTAACACTAACGTTTATCTATATTTTCCTTAGTAATAATAATAATATAAATCCTTCGGGAGTGTGTTTTTCGTAGATAAAATGCTTCAATCTTTTGTATCCAAGGAGAAAACTTTTTTTTGTTTGTTACGACTTTTGACTAAAATATCAACAGTTTGAAGAAGACAAAAAAAAGTACATACACACACACACACACACACATATATATATATATATATATATATATATATATATATATATATATATATATATATATATATATATATATAACATATATGTAACACGTATTGCGTTATTTTTGCTCGGATTTTTATCGAGCTGTACAATTTTTCCCGTTAGTGCGCTTAGTCAAATAAACAATATAATTACGTAATTATTATAACATCTATTCACTTACATAGTTCTTGTACACGACTGCGCGCCAGTGTTATTATCGTACGTTTACTGCGCGATGTACGAGGCCGAAACCATTATGTTGCCTAGTATTAAATGTATGGGTACATATTATTCAGCGGGAGTGATGGTGTATGGGCATTAAGGATATTGCCGTAAACACCGCTACAGGTGAAATATTATAGCGTTTTGTTTTTTGTAAATATTTCTTAAAAGATACTCGCCGTTTACAAGGATCCAAAAGAAACAGAGAGAAACGCAGTATGTATATTTTTATTTCTGATATTAAACCGTAAGGTTGGTTTTGCAGTTTCCCAATGTTCTTCCGCTCATCTCTATTAGCAGATAGCCTTTTCAATTCCTTGCGATTTGTTTGACCTGCATTGGACATTTTTTATGTAAGATGTTCTTATGGTCGTCTTCGATCTCTTTTGCCATTTATCTTTTCTGCTATTATAATATTCAGAAGTTCTTCTTCGTGTCTCACGACATTACCAATCATATTCCATCTTTTGTCTTTAATGGTATCAAGTATCTTCCCGGCTTAATTTATTTCGTTAAATATATTGTCACTTGCCGTTTTTTGTTCTATCTCCCAGCACCAAATCTCGAACCTTCTCAGAAACTTTTGTTCCGTTTTGTTCAGTACCCAAGTTTCACATCCGTACAATGCAACACTCCACGCATATACTTTTATTTGTCATTTCTTCACTCCTATGTTTTTGGAGCACAGACGCACTAAGTTTCTTTTGTTCGTGAATGACGTTTTGGCTTGAGCAATTATTGATTTTATGTCCATGGTATATTTTCTATCTTGCCTAATTATACTGATTAGATATCCAAAGCTTTCTACTTGGGCGAGAGTATGATTATCAATTGTATCCCCTTATCTGTGAATGTGGTCTATTTGTTGACACAACATTATCTTAGTTTTGTTCCAGATGACTTTTAGGTGATCCCTTTGGAAACATCTCTCAATATCTACCAGTGCTCTTTCAAGATCGTTTTCATTATTACCAAGAAGAGACATATCGTCGGAAAATCTTAGAAATGTTCCCCTTCTATTATCAAACCAATTTTGTCTCTGAAGGGTTTTTTTTAAACATTTTTTTGATATACTACAAAAATATGAAATAGTTTTAGTGACTGTGGGCACCCCTATTTTACATCATTTCAAATTTTGGCTGTTGCGAATTTGTCTGATACTCGTATAATAGCTGATTGGTTTTCATAATATATGTTATTTATAAATTATAATTAGTCAATCACTTTATTCAAAGTTTATTTTTTCTAGTGTTTTTAGCAGGGCAATTGGTCGAATTTCCTTTCTAAGCCGATAAATATGTTCTTGTCAAATTATATTTGCTTTTCAATTAATGTTCTCGAAAATCGCGATCTTCAGCTTAACCTATATGACGTATTATATTATGTGCTTTTATCGTTTTACCATACATGGTGTGTATCAATATTTTATAGAATTCGATGGTGGTCGAAACCATCCCCGATACGTGCGTTTACCCGCGCAATTGATGTTTATGAAATAATAATAATAATAATATCGACGTGTTTGAGTTTGCAGGGCGCACTCGCGCGCCGTATATATATATTTGTTTAAAGTAGTGTAATGAGTCGACGGGTTAGGTTAGGTCAGGTCCGAGGGGCGGGGCGATACCGCAGTATAGTGTTTGGACAGAAATAAAGTTTGGTAATAATAATATGTGCTGCACTGTATATGTACGCGAATAATATATTGGTCATAAGCGAGAGAGAAATAACCGCTGCGATAAAAAAAAAAAAAAAAACGTGGTCCGCGGTGGTTAGGTGCGCCCGCGCGCTTCTTTTTCTCCTTTACGCGTTTCGTCGTCCCGAGAGAGGGGAAATTTTTTTTTTCTTCACCAGTGTTGAATCCGTTACATTACGAACAATTACGAACGTACACGTACATACGGACATTATTTGCGCCCCGAATAACGTGCCACGGTCGCGTATATCCATTCGCGTGATCAACCATCGCGACTTCGTGCGGATATTATTCCAGTCTTATCGACCGCACGGTGTGCACACGTCTCCTCTTTTCGCGAAGAGTTGCTCGAACTCGACGAAAATCTATAAATCTCGAGTTCGTTACGCTCTATGTTCGTGGTAAACGCAACAGTGCACCGCATGTTGTTTGAGTTAGGTTAAGACTTGACGAACAATGAATATAACTCAACTCAAAGTTCGAAGTCGATATGAAAACAAAAAAAAATAAATAATTAGCCAATCATAATAATGTACACTTTACATTTACGTAACGTCAACATAATTATAACGATAAAAATAATAATGGATTGTATTTATTTATTTATTTTTTCATTCGTGATCGAACGACAGTCGACCATTTTGTTACACGTAATCCCGTGCAGCAGCGCTCCTCGGCTGCACTGTACGTTTCGGACGAGACCAAGTATACCTACTTAGACGATAACGCGTTTTCGATTTGACTTTGAAACTATTACGGTTCATTCCCGCCGCGTTTCGTTTTATCGGTCCGTCCGCGTCTTAACCGTTTCTGCCGAGTACGCGGTACGGCCCTGGGAACGCAGTTGCCACGCGCACACATCGCGGGACGTTCGTACCTCCCCTCCGCAAGAAGCGGCGGGACACACGCATTTACAGCAAATATAAAAACCGATAGCGCGTTAAGCCCCGCAGAGGGGTGGATTTGCATAAAAGTACCGGACCGCATCGGCAATCGTATCCCGCGCGCGCAACAACAACGAGACAATGACTAGGCGAGAATTTAATATATAAAACACGGAGCGTGGTTAAAATTTGACCGTGGGTCTTTATTAGTATTAGCTTATTATGCCGGGCTAAATTGCAAAATGCTAATCCTTTTCAGGCGCCAGAAAGCGACCCCCGGCTTAATTATTATGCACTTTAATGTGGAGACGCGACTATACTATATAGAATGTACTCTTTTTGATGACGGAACGGCAACGGGGTTGTGAAAAAAAAAATATATAAGAAAACGCACGTGGGTAGTTTTATCCTCTCTCTCTTGCTCTCTCCCTCACCCTCTCTCACTCCGCATCGTCGCTTTCATAATAATTGTATTGTAATTTTTATCAAGGCGGTCATCCGAGGCAGCCGGAAATGATGTTCGAAAGAAAAATCGATATGCAGCTATAGCGATAAAATAACGTTTACTCATGTGTTATATACATATTTTATGCTATACGTAAACACAATAATTACTATATAAACTTGGGATTTTGCGGAAGACTTGATTATTAGTTTTCTGCTTTCGCACATAACTACATGTCGCCCGTGTACTGTATCCTATTAAAACACTCCGTTCGAGCATCCTTACTATCGTTACGACTACTGTGACTATAATAAAGAATATACTTTTACCGTGTGTTCGGTGAAATTTCTATTAACGGGTTGGGCCAAAAATCCCTATCGGGCGAAAATACAATTCAATGGCACGGAGAAAGAAAAAAAGGGGACACCTTTTTATCACAGACAATTTTCAATTCCCAACGAGAGTCCACCAGCTATGGTAATTTTACTTTATAAAATATACTTTTTCTCAAAACTTTTTCTGATATCGAAGAAGACTCGCACTTATTTTAGATTCCTAACGGGACGAGGGTACTATTGGTTATACTGTTATGTGAGTACGCTTTTTTTCTCCAGAAACACGCTTTGGGCCAGTAAAAAGTGTCATTCGTCTGCATTATATAGATTGGAAAATGAAAGCACATTCTACCCACTATAGTTACTATACTGAAATCAAATTTTCAGTTTTTCATTATTTTCTTTAGACAATCGCAAAACACTGCAGAGAAACCTAATTAAGCAAAGGGGGTATTTAAGCAAATATTTGACCACTTATTTAAATTTCACCAAACACCACTCAAAAAATACTTATTTTTTGTCCATTACAAATTACAATAAAACTGTAATTCGTATATGAATTACGCATCTTATATTTTATTCAGTTTCATGAAATGAAAACATTGGAGCGTTGAAAACTTAACTCAACTGTTGAAATGAGATCGAATATTTATAATTAGTGTATAAATGTTAGTATAATAAATACAATTGTTTTTCGATTGTTCTCGTTGATATAAAGTTGAAATAATTGAACAATTACAATAAAGTGCTGTGAATACAAATTATTTTGATAAGTATACCAATCTGTATTTATTTATTTGAAATCTTCTTTAAAAAATAATTTGTAATTTTGTTAAATCACTAGTGAATAATGTCATTAAGTTTGTTGAGGACTTAACATTATAGTTACTTATTTAACTGGTAATTCTTTTATTCCTTTGAATAGTCATTTTTAAAACATTAGCTTAATCTCTTGTATTTACTTAACATATAGTATAATTAATTTCTGAGTTCGTATATACAATTAAATGTAAATAAAATGAAGTAATCGGTTACTGAAAAATACTGTTTTTTTATTTTAATAATTTATATTTTATGAAGTATTGTAAACAAAGTATAATTTTTTTTAATAATTGTCCATATTCCAGAACGTCTGTGATAAAATCGATTACATAAATATAAATGATATGGCATGGTAAACTTAAATATTTTAACAGACATATATAACGTTGTACATATTCTAAACTGGGTTTATAATTAAGAATCATTATAAAGCGTTCGACTGTATTATATTTTGAATGATTGAAAACGAAGAATAATTCAATTAGTTGAAATAAAATGAGAGATAGTTGAGTTGAAAAATACAGCACGTATTGGGAAAAGTATATAATGTATAAAATATTATTATCAACATAATATCTTTAACAATCAGAACCTTATATTTACATAATATTTGATAATATTAGTCTTTTAAAATTAATATAATTAAATTGATACCTTGAAAAATATAATGTGCAAACTATACGCACACGATTAAAAGAACTACAGTTCACAGGAAGTTACTTAATTGTATATAACTTTGAAAGATTTTAAACAATTTGAGACAATAATTTTTAATCTACGATTCAAAGGTAACGAGGAATATCACAGGAGAAAATTTAAGCTGGAATACTCTGTACATCGTGCTATAAAATGATGTTCACAGCTTTAATATTTCAATGGTTCTATCTTATTTTTTCTTAAACTATAAAATATTAGATTATTTTTTCATGGAGCTTTATTTTATTATAAATTACTATGCACTGCTAAAAATTGTTTACAAATCGATTCCTTAATGGTTAATAATGAGGAAGAAAGGAAGGAAAGAAAATCATAACTTTGATTTATAGAATAAACCGCGATAATGGTCAAACGTCGAGCCAATTGCATTGCACCTATATTTTCTAAACTTTCTCAAGGATTTATACTTTCCGGATCTTGTTAAAATCATTATAATTGAATAAGCCCTCGGTTACTGCATAAGCTGATTAATATAATTGTCTTAAAAAATATACATTGCATGTCATTAATGATTATAATTAGTTATTTAGTTATTTCCGTTTCTTTAAATACGTCTTACATAAAAGAAAATTTTCTGAATATAACTCAAAGGAGGATATAGTATTAAAACATAGACGTGAGGCTTTGGTGTTGTCAACTACAATGTACACTGAAGATTTTACTACTCAATGTACAGAATAATATAATAGCCTCAACCTTTAGAGTTAATACCAACCGCGGTCAAGCATTTTACATACGACAATGCAGGTGAACGTGTTACTGTAATAACCATCGTAAATGCAGATGGGAACGAGTTATCTATAGTTGATATACACTTGACTAATAAAACAAAAGCTGATTCTAAAACTGAATGAGACCGTAAATATAATATTCATTGACCATTGTTAATAGTTGTGGGTGGACCTTGCTTTTGTTGAGCTTGGATGGCCAGTTTTTTTTTATTAATATTACCACATTTCTAGAGTAATTTTAACAATGGACCAATAAAAAGAGTTGTCCCAACTAATTACAACAAATATCCTACCTATTTCACAACAAGAAGTTACCGCGTTCTTTTATAACTTTTAGGAACGTTCTCTTTATATTATTATTATTTTTTACAAGATTTGCTTTTAGTTTTAATAATAAATCCGTGTAATGAAAATACATGAATACCCGTTAACAGAAAGCTCGCACACTGTGTCGTACAATGCGCATTATTATAATTCCTTAACTTATTCATCTTCTCGTTTTCGTAATCGACGGTACCTACATAATATTTTTAATGAAGTTGCACGGATTTGAATTAAAAAAAATGAATTTATTATAATTATACCATCCGTAGAACTTTGATCGATTCAGTCGAGTGAACGTAACTCGGTGAGTATAGGTAAGGAAACTCGGTAAAATCACGTCTCAAGCAAACACAATTTAAACAACCTCACCCGAAAAACTTTCTTATTTGTCACGAGTGTGATTAATTCTGTTAAATTTTTTAAATTGAGCAGTTATTAAATAATTTATAGAATAAACATAATACGATTCCCTTCATATTATTTTACTTTTTATTATATTAGCTCGAGATTCTAAATGTGCACGACTATTCGAAAAGTCAATAACCCTATTTATAAATACACACTTATTACGGTAATAATTTATTTATGAATAATGAAGTAGTTGACTGTTGTTGTAACAACAACTGTTTTAAGTAGGGATCAATAAAATAAAATTTCAAAATGGTACTCATACAATAATAAGACGAGTAAAAATGAGACCGAACCGTAAGACAAACGCTGTGATGAGTGATCGCATTCTTGATATGATTATAGTGGAAAAATACAATAATAATAATATTAATGTTGCATTTAGTTATGTGTATTACCGTAAGACCCAGATCACCAGTTAAAGTTGGATTACTGGTCACAATATCAGATAAATCTGAAAATATTAACTGATCAGTATAATAGCTAAATCCATTTAAAGATACATCATTATAGATTGTACATATTTAAAATTACATTATAGTAAGAGCAGAATAATTAGATTGTTAAAAACTAAAAACATAACAAAAGTAGAATTTTGATCGTAAAGCCACGTTAGGATATGTCATGTGCCTCGTAATTGCCCTAAAATATTTTCTCGGTTTGTCAAAAAATATTGGCGACTCATTTCATCTATGCCAAAGTTGGTTTTGTTAAGTATACAATAAGAGATATTTATTGAAACATTACATCGAGAAAATTGAATTGGGGATTTAGCCTGGGTTTTTTTAGAGAAAGTTTTTACCGACTAATGAGGTAGAACATGGTTTTGTAGTGCTTAGGTTAGGTAAGATAAACTTTGTTGATCATGTATGTTATGCATTAGAAAATTATGTATTTGAAGTTTCACAATATCTACCCTTTAGACTTTGAAGCAATCTTTATATCCGAGAGCGGCAGAACTACTAATGGCTCAATGCTCAATTGAATCTTTCAATTCAAATAATAATAATCAATGATTTCACACACAACATCTGAATCATTAAAGTATTATTATTGTAATATTCAAGCAGAAAACGATTTATTAGTAAACAGAATTGGGAAAATTTGAAGGAATCGATAGATAACTCGGAAACTTAGAGTTTGTGGAAAAAATTATAAAATGCATTGAAAAATATAAAATAGGACAACATTATGTGGCACCTAGGTTTCAGCGTGTATATAACGTTTTTAGTATAGGCGCGTATATAATTATTGTTGCTCGGAAAGACGTCAGTTTCGCGGCACTTCCTCCCGCGGCAGGTATAGCGGGTATTATAGGCAGGTGTAATATTACGACTAACACGCACGAGAGGGAACTTTGCCAAGCTATCCTGCAGCACCCATGTACACGTCCTTATGCATTATAATATTAATGTGCACTGCACACACACACACACACACACACACACACACACACACACACACACACACACACACACAGAGCTTATGTGTACGCTCCACGCGTTATTTAGGGTCCGTCTAGATTGCTCCGGCCATTAGTGAAACTCGACCGGCGATAAAACCTCTGCGTGTACGCTGCAGCTCTCGTCCGTGCACAGTAGATTAATATATATTTACTTTTAAGTTTATACTTTCTGCTCAGCTCGACGCCTTCAACGCGCGATCTGGTCTATACCCGTATTGGTATACGTGTACACAGTTGTTGTTATAAATATTATATCGGCGAGCTGCGGTTATAGCCTATATATATATAATATATGTATAGGTACCCGAATTATACGGACGAAATTTATTTTTCCGCCCGATGAACCGGAAACGCGCGCGTTCGAGATTTGGAAACGTTTTCGGTTGATTCGGTCATCGTTTAATATACTGTGTACCAGCTGCTCAAGTGTCCGACGAAACAAAAGGACATGTTGTCATACAGTCAGCGTTTCCCGAGTCTAAAAAGAAAGCACGTACCTATATATTAGAAACTACGCATGGTAAATAAACTAAAATGCGTTTCGGTGACTCCGAGCGAAAAACAACGATTGTCTATTGAATGCCAATCGTTTTTGTAAAGCTCACCGAAGAGAAATTAAAAGTCTTAAAAAACATAAGAAGATGATTAATGAAGCACGAAACGCCTATAACTAAGTACTGTTATTTTCAAAAAGTGCTCAATTCTAAGAATGTCGTTCTACGATAATTTCCGTGTACACGTATTACACGGGCGTTATCGATTGAAGACGTCACGTACGGCCGGGTAGAGCAGTAGATAAAAGCGTTCATCAATCACATATTATACAGACAATTCATTATAAGACGTATTATAGTGCTAGTGGACGGTTTTGGAGTTACATTTATTTATAACTAACTGGAGATAACTTTGTTAGCTTATGTACCCAACCACTTCCGTTAAATTGAAAAACCCGAGAGAATGCCCGCAGGAGTCTGTAATGCACCCCCGCCTCCATGCTTTGGCCACTACTGTTCGACGATCTACTTGGGACTTCGACGCTCCAGGGTATCACTGTCTTGAAGAAGTACCGGCTCTCTAGACGTTGAAGTCCGCAGCCGATCCGAGCAATACGCGCGCCGCCTGCCGCTGGCTTCACAGACGAAATATAGGATGCCAGCTCGAGAAGTAACGAGATCGATGTTATATCAAACCCACCGCCGACAGCGAGGATCGACTTCTTGCCGTCAATCCGTCGGAGACTCACGCAGACTAGGCTTTTTCCGAAAGTTCTTTCTCCGGGCAGTTCTTCGCCGGACAAGGAGCACATTCGAAGCGTATTCACCTACCTTGTTATTCATACCTGTTGCCGAGATGAGATCGACGTCAACATCGATTTCGCACGTGGACTAGGCTTTCGCGGGGAAATCACGATAAAACAAGCGCGCTGTTTTTATTGTTATTGTTAATAGCTCATGGTTTTAAATAAGCCGACAATAGTACACGTGTACTTATGGTCGTCGAAATGTATATAGCTAAGGTGGCGAGGAAACTTACACTTTTGTACATAACATATCTCATATGAAATAATTAACTATTAATATTTATTTGGTCAAATATTACGGGCTTGTGATAATAATCAGTTTGTTCACATCACGTTGTACTTCGGGATGGGCTCTTAGGATTCGATGTTGAAGACTGTATATACAGGGAGATTTTTTAAACGTGCTCACGTCCTTTTTTGACCGTAAAAATGCTAACATTTGAAATTTTTTTTTTTTAATGCTCTAATTTACCATTAAAATTATGTTTTCCACTTTTTTTCCATGCCTCCCTAAGTATCGTAATGCGGCGATACAAACTTTTGTTTTTTAAGTAGGAACAACATATTATCTTCTACAAAAAATATTATTCAATTCATTTTTCTGGGATTTTTTATGTAATGTAGTCAAAATTGGGAACAATACTTTCAGAGTTATTCAAAATTAAAATTGCTAACATAGTTTTTATGGTAACTTGAACATTGGTCAGGTAAACGGACGAAGAATTTTGCATTTCATCCCTGCGATAGAGGTTATTTACCTAGTTAATTTTTTTCAGATTAATGCTCGTAAGCTTGAAAAATAATTAAGGTTTATTATTTATTTATCTCTAAACTGCGTCGTAAGCTTTAAAACTATTATTTTTTATCACAATTTGGAGATGACATTTTTAAAATGAATCGATTATTTAACCGTATACAAATAGATGACGGTTCCAATATGCTAAGACGGTTGATAAATTATGAGATTTACGGCTTGTTACGTAAACGGTTCGTACTTGGATATACGTAGGTAAGTATTATTATATAGCTTATACATACGACATACGAGATTATTATTCAATATATTACCGTTGCATGATAGATATCGTTCGTAAGTTGATTGCAATTAAATAATACAAAATAAATTAAAAACAAAGCGAGACAATATAAATTATAGTAATCATAAGTATATAGTTAAAATCAAAATCTCTGTTAAATATGAAAATCTTAGATTGACCATCGATTTCACAGAAGTCTGTCCGCGACGGAAATTTGATTTGGAGAATTACAAGACGAACAAGTCACGTGATAAGTTGGATATTTGTTTAAAACGAAATATTTCTTTGGTACCATGTCCGTGCTATATGGGTGGCCATGAGTGATGCATGAGTCAGTTTTTTTTTAAAGTTTTCACTGTCCAGCAAAGAAAAAATAACTATTAAGGAATACATATATTTGTAAGTCTATGTATATTGTATTTATTATATAGTACTTTGCTACAAAATAAAGTTTTTGAATTATAGTTCTTAGTGATTGTTTTTGACCAAAGACAGATTTCATTTAAAAGTTATTTCTGAAATATTATTTTTAAAAACCAAAACAGTCCGATTTTTAAAACCTAAGACGTACATTTTTTCGATAAGCAAAAAAAAAGAAATGCATTGGGACAACATTTAATTAAAGGACATCGCAAGTCCAAGTTTTGATTCGATTAAAAATAATAAATTACGATTAATGGCTGTGATAAAATTAACTAATGCGGCTTCAATTTTTTTAAATTTAATAAGATTTGAATGCGATAAACCATTAAATACATATGGGTTATTGAAATAGGAAAACAATCGTTTTATAGATGTTGAGCATACTATTTTAGCATCTAAATTCCTAATAAATCATAAAAAAAACCATATAAAAACCTACAATCGTCTGTGTATCAACCATTGCAAAATACTATACTTCTTCTATGCTTCTGAAATATTGGATAAGTGAAGCAAATAAGAAATAATTTTTGGTTCCCAGTAAATCACCCAAGCAGTTATTTAAATAGTTTAACTTTTCGGGATTTTCACATACAAATGCATATGTATATAGATAAAAATATTTTCTGGCCGTAAAAAGGAGAAAATACGAGGAGACTTTACATGTACAGAGTGTCCCACCGGGATTTACACAGAGATAAGAAACTTTTTTCTTATGAGCATCTCTGGGCTAAGGAAATTTTGTTGACAACCGTTTGGTGAATATAAGTGTATTTTTAAAGAAGATAAAAAATTAATTCTTTATATTATAATTTTTAGATAGCTATTTTATAGGTCTTATTTTTTTGATAATGCTAACGTTTCAACTTTCAATTTTCATTAATTTATTGATTAATTGAATTATTGAATAATTTTTCTAGCTTACAAGAAATTAGTGTACTATTTATCCATTTTGAAATATAAATAACATTATAATCAAGCTTGGAAAAATTTCGAGGTTTTTTACATTCTTTACATTATTTCTTTGTAAACTAAAATAATTATTAAATTCATGAATCCGATGAAAACTGAAAGTTAAGGTATCGACATTTTTTAAAAAAGTGCCAATAATGGCTATCTTCAAATTTCACAAAAATTATAACATAAAATGATCATTTTTTAACTTCCTTAATAATGACCTGTATTTACCAAACTATATTGTCAACAAAATTGCGCTTGTCCAGGAATGTTCAAACAAAAAAAAAGTTTATTATCTCCATGAACACAGGAGACATCGCTCTGTGTAAAAGTTGTTTTAAAGCTGTTTTGCTTTTCAAGTTCTCTGGCCCGCTAGATTATCACTTTAAAAAAATTGGCCCTCTAGTAGCATTGAGTTGCCCATCACTGATCTATAGTATCAATCAGATTATAATAAACTGATAAATTGATGGAGGCAGCAGTGCATACATAGTACACCGTCCAGTGTAATATTCTAAAGTTCAGTCGAATGTTACGGTGAAAATTTTAAATTGCGCAGGGATAAAAACAAGAACGCGGACGATTTAAATTGTTTGAAAAAAAAAGTCCACGGGCAAACAAGTGGCGTCCGGTCGCGTAAAGTCCACGGGCAAACAAGCTCTGCAGGCACGAACAGCCGTCCCGAATCGTTTGAATTCGGAGATGAAAGAAGTGTGATCTACTCGACTGCTCCACTAGGTCGCTGACAAACGGACGGCGTCAAATGTTTGCGGCAATCGTGCGAGCTAAACATTACGAACGGTACGCGGACACGTGCGCGGGAAGAACCGAACGCCATTATATACAATACAATCGGAAGGTTACTGAGATCAAAGGGACCGATTTCGCGGTTCGGTTTGTACAATTTTAAAAACGATTATGTGGATTCCGCTTAACGTGGGCACGTCGGGATCAGCCCTGTTTGCCCGCATATAAAATGTTTAGGCTCATTAACGGCTCAGGGACTGACTGGACTGGTTGAATTATAAACTGTTAACAAACATGAATTATCACCGAGGCTTATTTATTTCCAGCATTTTAAATATTTTTTAGTAATATAACCAAGTAAAATCATTATTTTAAACAAAATGTGATTCTATCCTGTATTACGTAAAAATATACCCAAAAATAGCACTTAAAACCCTAAATTAGCAAAATAGCGATAAAAACCGTAAATATGCAAAAAAAAAAAATAAATACAATTTCGTGTATGACATCAGATGAGTGTGAAACATAATATGTATTTGTATCTTACTTTGGACGTTCTAGGACAAACCAAAAAAAAAATGTGTATTTTCTAGAACTTCCGGGCCCTGGCTATAAATAAAAATAAAAATTTCCCACATAAACCGAACCGAGAATGCGATTTTTTTTTAACCTCGTTGGTATACATTGGAATCGGGACCAGACCATAATAAGCGGATGCCCATGTTAACCGGTGCCCACATCAGGCGGAATCCACTGTATTGTGATGTTTTCGTCGCGGCTGGCTCACACGAGGAGAGCACAGGGGCTGCGTCGGTAGACGAGAAGACTCTCAACCCTCGGAGTGCGCGTGCGGTATAATAATATGTGTTGTGTTTGTTGTCCGCGGTACAGCGTGGTAAACTTTTAATACTTATACACGCCTGCGGATGTAAAAACACGGCGTGGTTGCGTCGATAACTTTAATATTTTCCCGCATACTTTTCGCAAGTTTACGCTGCAAAAGTAACCTGAACGCGATTGTTCCGTATAGCGGACGCGTACGCACGCGCGTTACTGTTTCTCGCTCGCCGTGGAACGGAAAACAATATAACGCGAAGAAAATATGTTCAAACTGATTATGAGCAAAAAGTGTCCGACAAGATTTACGTTCCGATCCCAGATGCATTTGCGTCGATGTTCAAAAAGCTACTACATCAGCGCAGCGCAATATTTGTACGGTCACACTGTTTATTGACGTTTAGTTATTCGTCATTGCGTTTACTTAACGCCGGAACAGGAAAATTTCAAAAAATATCTACGTACAGCAACGGAGAAACATTTATCATCGAAGAACGGCGCCGTTTTATTATTATTAGCAGCCATTTTTTTTGTAATTTACGTCTTAGTGCATAAAAAAATAAGTAATCGTATACTTGTACAGTATTTTTCAGTTTCTGCTGCGATGTACTACGCAATGCACTACCCGGCGCGCAACATTACAAATAAATATATGACCCGTATACAGGGTGCCCCATCGGGATTTACACGGAGCTATATCTCCCGTGTTAATAGGGATAATCAAATTCTCTCTTTCTTATGAGAATCCCTGGCCAAATGCAATTTTCTTGATAATAACTTGGTAAATATAAGTGTATTATTAAAGAAGTTAAAAGATGGATTATTTATTTTATAATTATTGATAAATTCGAAGAAATGGCAATAGACCATGGTACCTATATAAGGTTTCTTTTTCTGAAAATATCAACGGTTCAACTTTCAGTTTGCATGGGATTCATGATTCTAAATAATTATTTTAGTTTATGAAGAAATAAATGTAACTTATTATCACATCGTCATTATTCCGATAAGTTTTACTAATAATGTTTGTATTATTTAAAATTGTGTAAATAGTATACTATTTCCTTGTAAACTAGAGAAAATATTAAAAATTAAATTAAATTAAATTGGTTAAAATAGTTAATGAAAACTGAGTTAACCATAGAAAAAATGGCTATCCTATAAAATAGCTATCTTCTACATTTATAACAGTTATAAAATAAAAAGGTATTTCTTTAACTTCTTTAATAATAATACACTTATATTTACCAAACGGTTGTCAATAAAATTGCCTTTGTTCAGGGACGCTCATAAAAAAAAACAGTATTTGATTATCTCTATTAACAGGGGAGTATAGCTCTATGTAAGCCCCGGTGGGACACCCTGTATACCATAAGTCATGGTCAAAGATGATGTAAACTCGAACGATTTTATAAGCTTTGTGTAGGAGACAGCAGATTTTTGAAAAATGATAAATATAAACGCTTTTTTTTCGATAATGTGATGGATGATCTGAATTTATGATGTATAATTTTTAAGATAACGGGTTAGTCATGTTAGAACGCATTTTGATTATTTTGATATAATTTTTGTGATTAGATTCCATAAATTCCGATTTAAATTATGGAACAAAAATCCACTATTATTTACTTCGAAAACTGAGTGTTCATAAATCAACCACAGCCAAATAAAACAGGACCACAATTAAAACTTGAGCTCTATATTAAAACGTTGAGTAAAACCATATATGAAAAATATAATTTATTAGAAAAAACAATTTTAAAATTATAATGCTTGAAACTTTGCTGAACCCTGTTGATGAGTAATGTTTATACTAAAATTAATAATCAGAATAATAATAATAATAATAAAAAAAATGTTAAGAAATATAAAATTTTGGAACAATTCTAACCTTTTTCTATTGTAACATTAATTAGATGAACGTTAAAATATTTTAACGTACTTGCGTTTAAATATTGTTATTGATACAGTCTTGCGATAAAGATTTAACTTATTTCTGATGGCGCTCAAATATGACATCAGTGGTGATGATTGACGTCGGTACACAATATGTAATTTAAAAATATTTACTGTGCGTTTCGAATAATTACAGATACGTGTATTTTATAATGTTTTTAGAGCACAAAAAGGGCCGGGTCATAATATATCGATGTAAAATCGTGAAAACTGTAAGCCTTTTTAGGTACAAAATTGAAAAAACAAATTATTATGTGAAAATGATTGGTGCCACGGTATGATTACCTGCAGAAAAAGCATTCGTCGAAAATGAACGAAAATGCGTCGTTGTGAAGTACCAATACACACATTCGTTGGTCGCCATCTAAAATATCGAAAATAATACGATGATATGTTTACGAAATATTCTGTAAACATGACTCGGACCTTGTTTACCGGTGGACGTGTTATTTTAAATTTTTTTTTTTTATTATTTGTGTACGCTACGATTTTCGTCGTATCTGCCGAACGGATAAACTCGACCGGTGGTACAAAAAAAAGTACTACTGTGTATTTGTTTTGAGCCGTATCCGAAAGAAGAATGTCCGTGAGAAATATAAATTATTTTCACGTACTCATGTACCCTTCTAACGAAAACCGAAAACCGTTATTGAAATTGTCGGTACGATACTTGCATAATATTACGTGCAGTAAAGCCATTATCGCGGTGTTTCCGTAAAGATTTCAAAGCATGTTAACACAATAAATGATCGTTACAACGACATCATTGTATCATTGTTATCGACGTACAATTATTGTAAACACTCGGATCGCATTGTTATTAAATGTATCCGATCCGGACGGCGGTCACCGGAGATATCGCTCTGCGGAAATCCCGGTAGGACACCCTGTATACAATAAAGTAATTTTTTCGTCAGACCACCATTGCACGTCAGTTCGTGCTGAAACTCCGAGCTCGAATCGTCCGAATATTTTTAAGTCCGCACGATCATCCATATCACATAACATGATATGTGATTATTAAAAAATGAATATGTATTATTATATAAAATTATCTCGTAGCTAACGACATATTGTACGCGTATTTTCCGCGATCCGATTGGTCGAGCCTTTCGGATTTTCTCACAGCGTTATCGACGGATTTTCCGCTTTATAGCGCTACACTCTGAATAGATGCCTTTGAGCACGATCACGTGATACAGATTATACTTATTTTCAAAATTAGACGTTGCGTTTGCCCATTACGCAGACTAAACAAGTTCAAATACATCTATAAAGTATGTCGTACTGTACAGCAGGGGTGCCCAACCCACGGCCCGAGGGCCACATGTAGCCTGCGGTAAATTCTAATGCGACCCTCACGTCAATTTCGTCCTCTCATTAATTTTGTCAAAAACGAGATTTCAACATTTTTATTGGGTCGTCTTAAAATGTGTTTATTCTTTTAATCGTAAATAAATATAGTTTTATCCTTGTCATAATAATTAATAAAAATTCATATTTTATTCACAGCTATTCACAATTATTATCAGTTAAATATTTTATAATTTTCAAAATGCATGCAGTCCACGACAAATTTGAATTTCTCCGTGTGGCTCCCCGGTTTTCGCAAAAGTTTGAACACCCCTGTAGACAGTGTAGAGCATATTATTGTATATTATTGTTTAAAAAGTTTGTTGAAACTGCTATCTCATCGCGACGTTATTTAATAGCTAATTAAACGTTTTATTATTATTGTAGGTACGTATAATAATTTAAATGACGGCAATCCTGGCAAAACTTGGATTTAATGTATTATTGTTATAAAAATCGATGGCGTACACATAAAAATACGTGTTCGGCGATCGGAGTAGGATAAAGTAAACGGCGAAATCGATTGTAAACTGTCCGGAAGTAGGTGTAGGTATAGTGCACATTAGTACGCCTTTATTATGTTATAGTGTTCACATATCATATGGTGTGTGTGTACGCAATTTGCAACAGTCGAACACGTCTTGTATTACCAGGTGAGTAAATAAATTATTTGAATACTCCTCAGACAATAATGAATATACCTGTCGAGGTATAATCAATTTTTCCACTGTCAGATTAATTTCGACTATCGGATAATAATAATAATAATAATAATAATTACTTTAAATCAATATCGTCAATCATACCGGCTGCGATGACGGCCGATTTTCTTTTGGTTGTTTTTAATTCGATTCGGTTTGTCTTAAGACGACGATGAATAATAAGTTACGCACTCGATGTTAAATCGTCGACATTGTTGTATAAGTAATAAATATTCGAGTCTCTCGATCGACGACGTTCAGACAGAATATACATTATAGGTGCGACCGTTGATTATAGAATTATAAAATTATATGCGGATCAGTAAAAAAAAAATAAATAAATAAGTAAATAAAAAAATTAATACTTTATTCTATAATTAATGGTGTGACGAACTGCGATTTCGGAAAAAAAAGATATTGCAATATATGATACACGCAAGTATTCGAGACGCAAATCGTTATAATTGCTTTCGAAACGTCGATAGTTATTAACTATTGTAATCACGGATTATTATATTATGTCTAGGGGTGAGTATTATAAATAAAGTAAATCGATAGTATAATATACGACATCATAGGATTATTATTTTAATTAAGACGTGTAAGTATCCAAGGGTTGTGGGTCATATAAAAGCGTCTAACCTTGAGCTTAGATATTAAATATTATAAATATTATCATTTAAGTCCGCGCTTTTTTCTTTTATTGATTTTTGTACAGCTCACCGTAAGGGCCCTTTCATTACCACGATTCACGTTGTCTGCGTACGTTAAATTTTATTTTTAAATTCGTTTTTTTTATGACATTTTCTTGCAAACGAATTAGTAATTAATTTAATTATTGCCATCTTCGCTCTATCGTTAACTCAACGTAAAATACAGAAAGTGTTACCGTTAATCCCGACATTCCCGAGGACAAATGTTATCGAACATTATTTGTTTTTTCACTATTGCTCATATCACAAGTGTTAGCCAGAGTATCTAGGCCCTAGGGGCATTTCTGTCAAATTCTATCAAATATATTATAATATCATGTTTTTATACAAACAACTGACACGATGTTTAATTAATGTTGCTGGTATGGCGCATATATGTATTAAATATCATTTCGTACAATTGTCGTGTATTTTATCCCAATTACGTTCATACATGTTGTCATCTCGGGCTTGGCCCATATACTATATCACATTATTTTATGACATAAATTATGATAATAAGAATAATACAGTAATAACAGTATTGATGTCCGTCACACTGTGTTTGGATTTAATACGTGTGGATTGTTAATATATGGTAATGATGTACACTATTCATCTTGTTCGTGTTTCCTATGCAATTGCCGTACAGGCGGACGGCAAATAAATTATCCCGATTTTCAATATAGTAAAGTCAATAATACGATTTTCCACCCATTATATGTTCATAAATTCATAATTATATAATACACTTCCTTGGATAATAAATTATCTTGACAACTGCACGATATCCTATCACTAACAAACAATATACTATTTTAATCGGCGATGTGTATTTAGCGTTAAAATTTTTTTACAAAACATAAATTTTAAAATAAGTTTAGTGAAATAAATAATTAATTCACAGTAGGATTAATTTATGGTAACGATTAAAATGTACAAACTTTATGGAATGAATGTTTTTATTACGAATACCATGCAGTGAACTTTTATTAATTTTGTATCCACTTTTAACAGGGGGAAAATGGATTGGTTTTACAATTATTTTTCTTAAAACTTTCTGGGGTCATACAAATGCGTCAAGAGCTTTAAACAGTTACTCTTTAGATTGGAAACTAGAAAAAAAAAGATACGTTAACACCGTTTTCCAATTTACGCGACGCGGTATCCCTAGGCGTAATGAATACCTAAAAGAAAACAGCGTATACGATGGTACAAAAATGTTTCCAAACAAGTGCGATTTTCGTTTAAACTTTTCGGATGATAAAATGTTGCGCTGTGACTTGAAAATGAATCGAAGATAATTCGTACTACATTTGATTCATATTTCCTTTAGAATGCACTGAACATCGAAGTATAGAATACATTTTTGAGCAGCATTGTTTTTGTGACGAGGTATACAATTATAACTTTAAGTTCAAGCACATAAAAGGCTTGTGACAACGGGTAAGTCGACAAATATTCATATATTTCATCGGATACTATTTCCACATATCGATATATTTATATATATACACAGATCTTTATGCGATATCTGCAGTTAATAATTCTCGTCAAACAAAATTATGTACATGCAGTTATTTTTAATGTTGCAAAAGTATTTCTGTGTGTCTAATTATTTTTTTGATTCATCCGAATCGACGGATATCGGCTTCCTAGGCAGTATGTAAATAAAATAAAAGTAAATCCAAGTACACTTCACTTCAAATATAATACATAATCGATACGTCGCAGTAACGTGGAATATTTCTTGTGGAACACGTAGACTCAGACATCAAACGTTACAAATATATATGTATCAGATTTCATGATATTTATAGAGAACAGAGAGTTATATTATAATTGTATACGCACGGCCAGTCGCATAAACGTCATAATATCTAGCAGGTAGTCCGCACCGAGGATAAAATGTAATTATAACTATACACACAGACACGTTTGCGAGTGTGGAAAACATTAATATTTATAAAACTCGAATTAAACCTTCTGCCTATAATCTATATTATACATTATATTATAATATATACGGGAATTGAATCGTCCCACGGAGATTGCGCGGTCGGTTACTGGAAGACTTTGGCCCGCTGAAATATATAGTTATTATCAGTGTTGGAATTGTATAGCATTCGCATATTTCTTATGAGATGTGCCTGAGAAACAGCAGAGTAAGCTAAAAATGTGTCCCATGATACAGATAACTCGAATGAAAAATTTTATTTTTCATATTTTTGCATATTTCACAATTCTCTAGATTTTAGTACTGTTTTTGAACTTTTTGAGATGTTTTGAATTTTTATCTATTTTTGAGTAAAAATTGGTCATATCTTAGTAAACGAGTTTTACGATTATTGTCAATCGAATTGTCTAAGTAAATAGATTAATTGCGCGTACACTTGATGCGATGCGAGCAACGCTGCATGTTGTTCTAATTTTAAACTTTTGATTATCTTTTGAATTCTTTGGGGTTCTTTTTGTCGATTTCGACTGCCAATTCTTTTACAGCCTTTCAGGGTTCTGATTAAAGCGACTAGATTATTTCAAGACTCATGTTACTACTTATAATTATTTGTAAGTAAATAATAAATTTCCGTTTTTTTTTTTTGCCTATCTTGTTGTTTTTATTGCATATTTTTAACGCATATTTAGCGATATTCAAGGTACTATTATAGCGCATATTTATGCAATTTTAATAGCTATAAAGTCCCAACCATGGTTATTAAACTGCAGCAGTCAAAACGTTTAGACTTTGGCCGAGTTTATTTCACCGAAGCAATATATAGTGTAGTCGGCCAGATAATAGGAACGTTTAAGATTTTTACGATAGCAGCGTAATTGTGGAATTTCATCGTCATTAGTGGTTTCATACTGTAACGTAAAGATGATGATGGACAATTATAATTTGGACGAACCCCACACGTATACAATAGTGTAGATGTGTATTTATCGCATACAAAGAACTGCCCGGGTAGTGGATACCATTGTGTAGTCACTATACACTGTAGTGCCTATCGGTTCAAGGACATTTACTACCACACCGAGTTTTAGGATGCACAATGCACATGCATGGGTAAATTAAAAAAATACAAAAACAAAATTCAAATAACCATGTGTTTCGGATTGTAATATGACTTTATAATATTTTCATTTTACATCTATTATTTTGCCCATCCGATTTCGGCATAGTTTGATCCGGTGCAAAGCGGTAACTTTCTGTTTCTTCCGTGCTTGAAATTCGTACGAATGTTAAGTAGACGTGGAATTTTCGAGTAAAAAATGTCGGTACATTTTATGTAAATTAAAAACAAAAAAACCACCCCCGTGTTCGAGGTCGGCACTTCGTATGCACGGTGGACCTTTGGGTCGGTTGAACACGAATGGGCACTAAGCGTGGACGTGAGTTAGTGCCGTTCGGCAGGTATAACTTAATTCAAAAATTTTCCTTCCAATAAATAACAACAAACAATAATAATGGTGTAATATTTCAACGGTATATGTAAATTAACTTTGTAGGTACGTGTATACTGTACTCATATTTTTATAATCACGTATCGAGTGTTTTTTTTTTTTTTTTTTAAAAAATCAAACAATCGCCATAAATATTATTTTAATTAATAATCGCTCGCCATCACGTGCATATTTGACCAGTGGCGCAGGTGTACGAACAGCGCATACGTATTACAGCGTTGCTCCTTACCATGTCTTTCAATTTTCAGCGTCCTCACGTTGCAAAGCGAAATATTTTCAAACCGTTTTTTTGTATTTGCACACCGTGTAGTGCTATGTAAAAACTAAACGCTGCAGTTTACGTTCGCAACTTGAGTTCAGGACAAAACATGTTTACGGCTCGCGTGGTACTTAAACGCTTCTTGTAAATCGTCGCTTCGATCTCGGACGCGCTGCACTTATGATGGGTCGGAAAGCACACTGTATGCGTATTCAGGGGGTGATTTAGAGGGGAAGGTGCGAGCTTAGCCCTTATCACTTGAGATGTACGACGAAATGGTCGGTCATTCAAAAGTCACAAGTTATTTTCGTACTTCATTGTCAAATGCTAATCACGAAGGATTGCTTAAGAACCAACATTTTATAAAACGCGTATAAGACATAATTCTGCATCTCAGTCGTCAAGGACCAGCGTTTATGGGCCACCAAGAAAACAGTAACTCATTAAATCAATGTATAACACTATTATTATGTATACACCCACATGCACATTCAGACACACGTATTCACGCTTGCGTACACCCACCCACGTGCACGTGCATACGCACCCTTACACAGAGGTGTATTTAGGGCACTTCATAGGCCCGGGCCTAGAGCGGTGGTATTTGGAGGGCGGCAAATTTTAAAGATTTTTTTTACAAAATTTAAAAAAAGTATTTTCCATTTGATGAAATCAAATTTTACTAATTTTTTGGGAAGATAAAATAAATAAATTAATAAACAAGTAAATTGCAAAAAAATATATTACGTGCAATTTAATTTTCATAAACAATGTATCTTTTTTTAAATAACATTATTATATAACAAGTTGTATATTCATATATGTTCTATAAATAAATTAAGGAAGGATGGGGGGGAAGGCGGCGAATTGGAAAGTGCCTATAGGCGGTAAAACCTTAAATACGCCACTGCCCTTACATACGAACGCACGCTCAGACGCGCCCTGCAAGCACCCATCGACTTGGGCGGAAATGCCAAGAACAGGAACTTTAATTCACTTCTCAATCAGTTGTAATTGATTACGATGTGGTTTTGATACCTTGAGAACAGAGTACGTTTGTACGCGTACATGTAAGGTATTATCACGTCAAACGTCGGCCATATATTTTCATTAAAACAATATTATGCATATCGTATATATATTATATATATACATTATACATATATTAGTTACGTACTCGGAATGACAAACGCATAAGCTCCGTATTTATATGTGTTTGTAACTGTAGCTACTCACACGCGTTATATTTGGTTTATATAATATATTAACTATTAAGCCTACGCAATAGCCGTATGCAGCCGAAATCAACAAAATGTTCAACGAACGTAAAGTACCATGCTGTACATTATCCAGTAATATTTGTTATTGTTATTACACGCGTGTGATATTTATGTAGTTAACATAATGTGTTAAACATGCATTTTAATAGCTGTATACAGCCGAAATCAAAATAGTTAGCAACAATTAACGTAATAAACTTTCACTCGTTCGCACGGTTTCAAAATAAAATCGAGGGGAAAAAATCGATATTAAATCACAACGTGCTTGTTCGACGATTATCAAACCAACAGCCATTATAAGTCCAACAATATTCATAAACGATATCGCTAATTATGTTTGCTTTAGACACTGCGAAACTGCAGTGAATCAAAAAGGAACTTTTACTAAACTTTTCAACTTTCCCGTCGAACACACCGCCTTAGGCACACATTGTGTATTTAATGTAGTTGCAGGTGTACCCGACGTTCATCATTTGTCCGTTTAAACTTAAGTTAAAAAATATAAGTATAATATTATTATGATTGAACTAGCAATAGTGTCTGCTCGACAGATACAGTTTGTTTCTTGTACGTAATTTCATAATATAATTAAAAACGTTGTCGGGTTAAAAGTTTTAAGTTATCCAATGCCAATTAATAATCTCGACAATGTTTACACTAATTACTGTCTACAATGCTATTTGCAATTTATATGTGTATAATTGCTCGTTTTAATCATCAGTTGATGAGCTTCATCCACATCTCGTTAATTAATAGCTTCAACACATCCTCTTAAATTTTCAATAAGCTTCATCAAGCGCGTGTAGTCTCCCCAGGTGAAGTAGGTGTATGTATATTGGTTGTGCAGTACGTATACGTTATATTTTCATATCGCATTAATAATTTCAAAATAATGAGCGCAGTATGCGAATAGAATTCACTATACATAAACTTAAGTAACATACAGTTTTTTTTTTTTTGTTCTTTTGTTTAAATACTGGTAGTTATTGTTTATCTAAATTTATAACCTAATAATAACGAAATTCATAGTAAAATAAATAATTATATAGATGTTGATTTCATTTAAAATAATAAAATAACCTATCGTACAAATGTTTCAATTATTTCCCTCTCCCGTGTGACCATTTAGATAAAACATGAAGTGTTAAAAAGTGCATGAAAATTGTTGTTCAAATCTACTGCATTTCATCAAGAACACGTATTATTCTTCTAGCCTGCAATAACAGTCACGATAACCTCGCGAATCGTACTACCATAAATTTTGCCTCGGACAATAGTTTCGTCGATGTAGATGTTATGGGTAAACGATGATAAACTATTACAGCGCCTTACATAATATTACTGTACAGTCGTACGCGACTGAGAGTTTGAGATTTGTTTGCATTCGAGAATTGAACGTTTCGCTCTTTTACTTTCGCGTTTTGTCCGAATGATATCCGAAGACTATTCCGACATTTCGCGTCCTTATTCTATGGAAACGCTTTTCGGGCAAGCGGTGTGTATACGCATAATATATTATAACATGTATATATTCAAACCGTCAACGTTTCTCCGCTAGTGTGCATTTATAGCCGACCGCGACGATTCACGAGATATACCCGGAGTGAATGGGATGTGGTACACGACACAAAGGCGCGCGGTCTCTTAAGCACAACAGCCCTGCGATGGACTTTATAATCTTTATACAGTCTGAGTGCTTTGCGATTTATTGCGTTTCTATTTTAATTCCACCCGTCCGTACAAAAAGCTGTTGTCATCGCGGTCGGTCATAGGGTTTTCGGGTTTTTTTGTGCCCTTAAAACGTTATGGTACTTTCAACGCGTATTCAATACAATCGTACAAATCGTTATCAATACATGATGCGCGTACAGCAGATAAGACATAGGCGATTACCCATTTGATACTGAGGGCTCGGAAGTACTAGCCCTAAAAATGTTACTTTTTAGCTCTTAAAGTATGCGGTATAAATAGCATGAAAAATCAATAAATATGTATATAACTTGAAAAAATTATAATTATAAATTGATTATAAGAAAAATTAAACGTAATTAATAATTACATTTACAAATTACTAACTATACAATTTTAAAAAAAGTTTAGGCTAATTAACGGCTCGGGGACTGGCTGGACTGGTTGAATTATACTATTATTATATAATTATTATATTAATAACTAGCTGACCCGACAGACGTTGTCCTGTCTTAATTACGAATATTGAATTCGAATTGGTATAATAAGTAAAAAAAGTGTTTATTATTCTAAAGCTTTATGATATACAACATCCTTAGTTTTTTTTTCTTGCGTGTAAATAAATAGTTTTGTAGGTATTCCGACACGGGAACAGGCGACATATAACTGGCCATGTGATTTATTTATCGACATTGCAAATGCTAGCCGCACTGGAAATGGCAACCGTTTAAAGTCGAATGTATATAATATATAATATATGTATATAAATATACAAATATAGGATGATTTCACGTCGTATAATTTAAGTATACTTTTCCAAAATATTAGATTGTTTGCAACTGACCTCTATGCAAAATACCAATGAATTTATTTCTGTTGTGGAAACATAACATTTGTTTAATACAGTTATTATATAATACGCGGTGATTGCCCTTAGATTTTTACCTTCTCCTTGGTTTTTGTCATCCATGTTACCATGGTTACCCATAAGTATACCTGTGAACGTTTAGAATTTCCTGTAGAATTTCCAAAAATTTTCTTTCATATGAACCTTCCCCCGATAGTGACAAACACTACAAAAAAAGAATTACCGAAATCGGTCCAGCCGTTCACGCGTGATGCGACGACCAAGGGAAATAGGAATTCATTTTTATATATAAGATTATTGTTGGAGGAGTTATTATTATTGGTTGTATGGAGTATCATTCGCTGAAGCCTTTTTATTTCAAATATTTTAATTATTTTTGTATGACCAAGTAAAATCATTAATTTAAACGAAATGTGATTATGTCGTATATTATGTGAAAATATACCCAAAAATAGCACTAAAAACCGTAAATTAGCGAAATAGCGATAATGACCGTAAATATGCGAAAAATAGTAAAATAAAGTTTCTTTAGCTGTACATTTTTTTTTGGGTAGGCCCACATAAACCTTCCACTGTTAGACGGAAGTTGGTATTGGCCTCCTCAAAGTTATCAATGATTATTTTTATTAATCATTAATAACTTAAGGCAAAGTTTGCAATTTTTATTTATCAGAATACAAGATAATTTTTTTATAATTATTAATAACTATACTCGTTATTTACAACATATACGTATTGTCCATTTATAACATATTTTCAAAGTCAAAATTCTATCTTCCATTGTTTATGATAGCAAACTCATCAACAACTGCCGATGGATTATCAATAAATTGCTCATTAATTTTTTTTCTATTGAAATTAACGTCAAACCGTTTAGCCTAGGGATTTTTATAGTTGACCCGATGTATGTTTTCATTCTTCTCATTGTTGAAATACTTCTTTTTCTTTTTAGAGAAAATCTGGGTAGGCCCGGGCCAACCTACTGGCTACGCCCCTGTAAGCTGGCTCCTTCTAGCAAGGTATATTCTATTCACGTTTAGAAGCATAAAAATGGAGACAAAAAATTCGAAATTGCATCAGTTGAGAACGTTTTCAATCTTGAATTACAGCGGGAGAAAAACTATGATCTAGATGAGCAGGCTGAAAGAGTCCGAAAAAATGTGCCGCTGTTGAATGCCGAGCAGAAGAATGTATACGATTCGCTGATGAAGGTTGTTGATGATGGAACGGGAGGCATTTACTTTCTCGATGCTCCTGGAGTGACAGGCAAAACGTTCGTCATTTCGTTGATTCTGTCAACAATTCGGTCAAGATCACAAATTGCGTTGGCTGTCGCATCCTCTGGCATTGCTGCCACATTTTTGGAAGGCGGTCGAACTGCACATTCAGCTTTGAAGCTGCCAATGAATCTTCTCATGATTGACAAGCCTACGTGCACAACGACCAAGAATTCAGCGACAGCGAAATTGATGCGAGAATGCAAAATCATCATTTGAGATTAATATCGTTTCCGGCAAATTTTTGTGAGTTCACATCGTCGAAGGAAGAACTCATTACAAAAGTGTTTCCAAGCATTGAGGTCAATTATAACAATCTTGATTGGATGAGTGAACGGGCAATACTAGCAGCGAGGAATACGGACGTCGATAGCTTGAATTTTACAATTCAGAGTAAAATTGCTGGAGAACTGCGTTCATACAAATCCGTTGACAGCACGACCGACGAAAACGAAGCGGTCAACTATCCGACAGAATTTTTGAACTCGCTTGATGTGCCAGGAACTCCACCGCATAATTTACAGGTAAAATTGGGATCGATCATAATTATGTTGCGGAATCTAAATCCTCCTAAATTGTGTAATGGTACACGATTGTCCGTCAAGAAACTGATGAACAATGTAATACAATCAACGATCATCAAGGGCAATTTCAAAGGGGAGGAAGTCCTTATCCCACGAATTCCGATCATTCCAACAGATCTTCCATTTCAGTTTAAGCGGATTCAGTTTCCCATTAGATTGGCTTTTGCGATGAAAATCAATAAATCGCAAGGCCAATCGTTGGAAGTCTGTGGGATCAATTTGGAATTTCCATTTTTTTCGCACGGACAGCTGTACGTTGCCAGTTCGCGTGTTGGAAAACCGTCTTCGTTGTTTATTTTTGCACCAGAAAACAAAACGAAAAACATTGTTTATCAAAATGCAATATATTTATTTCTGTAGCAATTCATTACAATGGAATACTTGAATTTTTTTATCAATCTAGACTTTATTTGAAGGCGTTAAGTTCACCAAGTCAACTGATTTTAAAAAAAAAATTTAGGTAAAACAACGTTTGCCGGGTCAGCTTGTCTTAAAATAAAAATGATGACAGAAAATGAGGAATTCCATAATATGTGTGTTACCATTTTTTAATATTAAAAAATTACACCAATGGTGGTACTACCTTCAGAAGGAAATTTCCGTACTGATAATCTAGTATTTTTTAATGTTTAATTATTACTAACAGTCACAACATTATTCCCTTTAATTCATTTAACATATTTCTTTTTATCGGTCGTTTTTATAAATAATGAATTTAATTAATATTTGACAGAAAATATTATCTCGGCTGTAAGCTGTAAAAAAAATTAAATTTTTCGTAAGAGAGACAATCTTAATCATTGTCTAGTATGAATGTTCATTCGAATACGTTGATACTTCTATAGTGAATTCAATGTATGCATTTCGACAACCGTGAGAAGACAAATAATGGTTAATTAAACGCCCGGAAACAAAACTTTGAGCTAACTTCAGTTCAAAAACGTATTACCGTTGATTATAAATGTATTCTACAATCGAGAGGGATAGATAGTAGGGGTGGATCTCTCTCTATACTTTTGTATGAAGTGCTAAGGTTAAGGTATCGTATTCTGTATACTCCATCCTGAAGGCAAGACTTTTTAGTCCTCAAAATTAATGTGTTTTAGTGTTTAATATTCAAAAGGATTAAAAACATATCTAAAACAAATTTATTTTTTAAGAGAATAAAAAAATTATTATAGGTGTTAATGTACTTATAAACTAATTTAATGTAAAATAATTAATTTTCTTGTACGAAAATGTTTTTTTTTTTTTTGAAATAAGAGTATAATAATTTAATTTTGGTTTGTTTAATAGTGGATTTGTATAATACAACAAATTGCTATTTTGAGATTTATAAAACAGAATATAAAAATATAGTATTACGTTATTAAAAACATAAGTAATTATGGAATAACACTGGGTTTTAAGATAACTGATTTAAGATAATACAATCGATATAATTACATTATAATACAAACGATAACAATATTTAACAGATCAGTGAAGTGTCAATTTTTTTTTTTAAAAGAAAATTTACAATCTGTACAATAAAATAATTACAATGATCAAATATGATAATCAAATAATTTTCCATTAATTTAAGAGTCAGTTAATTACATCTGGTTTTCAATTATCAGGGAAAAATTACTCGTCAATTTTTTTTTTCTGTACCAATTTTGTTTAAAAATGTGCCCAGCCTACAGAAAAAATACATGTTGTGTAAAGATTTCCTGGAAGTAACATCCCATGGGGGCTGCTTGAGCACGTACCATCTCTGGACCCGTGCTCAATGCTCATAGATAGTACCGTAGCACTCGGCTTTAATCGCTCCTTAAAGGTACTCATGGTAAACAAGGTAAGTATATAAGGGAACGCGTTACCGCATTCCCAGCTATCAAAAATTATGACGCTGAGATATCCATTAGGGATACTCACAGGAGTCAATCGCCTCGGTGTGCAATGAGTCGATTTCTCCCCGGACGAACCGTCTTGTTGATCACGGTTCGCAACGGCGCAGCCAAGTATGTTCTTCCAAATCGGCGTTTCTGTGGCCCTTATGTGCTACGCGAGACCCTCCCGGGACGGTTCTCCGGCGGCCTGGCGCGGTTGTCCCTTGCATGTTATTGCGGCTCGGGCGCGTGCGAACCGACGGAAAAGTTACTGTCGGACGTGTTCGGTGAGTGGCAACAGGTTATTTGACTTTTCGGCCCGGCCATCGGTAGGTCCGTTGAGCGGACGCGTTCTACCGATGTGCGGTCCACGATCAGCGCTATCTACCGACGACGGCGAATGGCAAGCGCGCTCGAGGTGTTAAAATCTCTAACTCCGTCCAAAAACTATTGCTGTGCACTATCGTATGCCCATAAGTCGCATCAACCACCAAGCATTGAAACTAAATCAAAATATATACTTTCTGGCATTAATTATTCATCATGACGTTTGTTAAATCAGTGCCTTTCGGTTAAGGACCTGTACAACATGTATAATGTGATTGTTCTTAACTTAACAGTTGTAAATATTATGACAGCAAATTAAAAACTAATTATTAAAACATGTGTTAAGTCTTAAGTGGGATATTTTTTGAAAAACACAGGCAAATTATCGTATTATAAGTTATACCAGTGAAAGTTTAATAGAATCGAATACATCTAGAATGTATTGTGATTGAAAATGGTGGTAAATATTTTACAATAATTAAAATATTTTTATTTTTTTTTATTTTATGAGATTTTAGCATCGTGCCCATTTTATCTCGACGACTATTTTGGAAGACTCAATTATGTTAGTTTTTGGGAGGGGGCAATGGTGGCTTCTCCCCTTCAGACGGCTGTGCCCCCCGAAAATTGAAACCACCGCCGTCGGGATTCGAACCGGTGACCATGCATTAAAGCACATCCGCCTTATCCACTCGACCACTATACGTGTTCAAAAAAAAAAAAAATAGACTATCTTAAAATAAAAATGATGACAGAAAATGAGGAATTCCATATTAAGTGTGTTACCATTTTTTAATATTAAAAAATAACAACAATGGTGGTACTACCATCAAAAGGAAATTTCCGTACTGATAATCTAGTATGTTTTAATGTTTAATTATTACATATATACAGTCACAACATTATTCCCTTTACTTAATTTATCATATTTCTTTTTATCGGTCGTTTTTATATATAATGAATTTAATAAATATTTTACCTAAAATGTTATCTCGGCTGTGAGCTGTAAAAGAAATTAAAATTTTCGTAAGAGAGACAATCTTAATCATAGTCTCGTATGAATGTTCGTTCGAATACGTTGATACTTCTATTGTGAATTCATGTATGCATTTAGACAACCGTGAGAAGACAAATAATGGTTAATTAAACGCCCGGAAACAAACTTTGAGCTAACTTCAGTTCAAAAACGTATTACCGTTGATTATAAATGTATTCTACAATCGAGAGTGATAGATAGTAGGGGTGGATCTCTCTCTATACTTTTGTAATGAGTGCTAAGGTTAAGTATACTTAATCCTGAAGGCAAGACTTTTTAGTCCTCAAAATTAATGTGTTTTAGTGCCTAATATTCAAAATGATAAAAAACATATCTAAAACAAATTTATTTTTTAAGAAAATAAAAATTTTTTTATAGGTGTTAATGTATTTATAAACTTATTTAATGTAAAATAATTAATTTTCTTAAGTATGAAAATGTTTTTTTTTTTTTTTAAATAAGAGTATAATAATTTCATTTTGGTCTGTTCCATAGTGGATTTTTATAATACAACAAATTGCTATTTTGAGATTTATAACACAGAATATAAAAATATAGTATTACGTTATTAAAAACATAAGTAATTATGGAATAACACTGGGTTTTAAGATAACTGATTTAAGATAATAGAATCGATATAATTACATTATAATACAAACGATAACAATATTTAATAGATCAGTGAAGTTTTTTTTAAAAGAAAATTTACAATCAGTACAATAAAATAATTACAATGATCAAATATGATAATAAAATAATTTTCCATTAGTTTAAGAGTCAGTTAATTACATCTGGTTTTCAATTATCATGGAAAATTACTCGTCAATTTTTTTTTTCTTTACCAATTTTGTTTAAAAATGTGCCCAGCCTACAGAAAAAATACATGTTGTGTAAATTTTTTCCTGGAAGTAACATCCCGAGGGGTCTGCTTGAGCACGTACCACCTCTGGACCCGTGCTCAATGCTCATAGATAGTACCGTAGCATTCGGATTTAATCGCTCCTTAAAGGTACTCATGGTAAACAAGGTAAGTATATAAGGGAACGCGTTACCGCATTCCCAGCTATCAAAAATTATTACGCTGAGATATCCATTAGGGATACTCACAGGGGTCAATCGCCTCGGTGTGCAATGAGTCGATCTCTCCCCGGAGGAACCGTCTTGTTGATCACGGTACGCATCGGCGCTAAATATATATTTCGAAATCGGCGTTTCTGCGGCCCTTATGTGCTGCGCGAGGCCATCCAGGGACGGTACACCGACGGCCTGGAGCGGTCGTTCCGCGCGGCCGGCAGTCGACGTTACTGTGGCATGTGCGCGTGCGAACCGCCGGAAAAGTGACTGTCCCGCAAGTGGCGACAGGCAGTTCGAATTTTATCGACCGGCCACCGGCGGGCCTTTGAGCGGACGCGTTCGAATGTGCTGTCCGCGACCAGCGCCATCTACCGACGACGGAGCACGTTAAGTGCGCGCGACGAGTGGCAAGCCTACGAGTCCGTTTACAAACCATTGCCGTGCACCATCTTTTGCCGCCCATCAGCCCCAACAATAACCGATTATTAAAATTAAACCTAAATGTATACGTTCTGACAGAAATTGAAGCAAAAAAAAAAAATACTAATGACGACTTCATTTTGAGAATGGGAAAGATTTGCTGCTTTCGTGTGAAATACGTTTCGACACGTTCGTTCGAAAACCAACAAGATTTCGATGTTCAAAGGATAGTTTAGACTGTACTATAGTACGTTCCACAACACTAGATACTCGATCGCAGCGCTACCCGTGGACAAAGTTTGTAATTTCATTGTTTCCCAATTGTGCACAAACCGCGGCAATTTTGAATCTTATTAATTTCTAAAATAAATAAAAATAATAACGAAATTTATTTTACAATTTATTACAAATAAATGTTCTTATTAGGCAGGTTAAACGTAGTACACATAAAATTATTTATTTTACAAAATATAATAGTAAGTGCAAAGCCAATGACAATCAAAAAATGGCCGAGAGACGAGCCGACGCCGGCACGACATAAGAAAAAGTTATTATAGTAAAGAAGTAACAACGGACAACCGCATCGGAGAAACGGCCATTGTCGTTGGCCCGTGCAACGATTAGTAGCCGTTTAAAATGTCGACAGTGTGACCAACGCTACGGAGCCGCCACACACCACCAGCGAAATAATGCAACTTGTTCGTGATAACGAATATACACGGTAATATACACAAGTGTACACAATATATACAAGAGCGTGCGCATAGTTTATTTTTTTCTTTTTCGGAAACCGTGTACGTGCGCGCCATAAAAATGATTTCATTGCGCGATTTTGTACGTACTCTTGCGAAGTTCACATTCCGTTTCTATACACCAATTGTATTCGATTCCGCATAATAGTTTCCGTCGCGTTTGACGTTGTTCGCTCGCGAAATCGAATAAATAAAATCCTAAATAAATTATGACACTTCGGAGAAAACAACAATTACTCTCGGCGGTATTCTTCAACGCGTACCGTTTACGAATACAATATAATATATTTTATACGGAGCGCGAGACTTTAATAAATTGTTCATGCGATTTTTTTTTTAAATATAAGCTTTGTGCGTATAATTTTCAATAAACGTGTTATTTTTTATTTTTTATTTTCATTCGTCCGCGCTCGTATTTATGTATAAATGTAAAAATGTATAGTACATTATGATTTATGCGGTACACAATGTCTGAATCTCAACGATACAACACAAAATGTACCGTAATATAGTGATAGATGTATCCGCGTATTGCAGTCGACCAATTTACCAAATTTTGGCGATTTATAGTAGCGCATGGCCCGTTTAAGGGATAAAATTAAAAAAAAGCGTAAAACTATAGTACAGGCCATCCGATGGCATTTTTCGAAATCGCCTCGCCACTGGTGGCCAAACGAAGCCGACCCGGTGCTGTTCGCAGATGAGAACTTATTCAACGAAACTTACTCGTGGGACACGAAGGAGTACCGACCGCGAAACCCATGATTTATCGGCCTCGGCGGATTAAATCGCAGAGAAGCTATACATTTATGTAGTTTTTTCGTGGTCCGATACACCCACGTCACGATGTGTGATGAAGGCCTCGTACAAGCGTCATCTACGTCGTCCGTTGTACTCTGAGCGCTTGTGTATGTGGATGTGCGTATACGTGTTGGTGTGCATGTGTGTGTGTGTGTGTGTGTATACAGTGTGTAACGACACTAACAAATATCCAGTGAAATTAGAGTGAAGACTGAATAGTTTATCCGGTTTGCGAAACAAATGACATTCCTTTTGGACGTGGCGCACGTCCGGCTAAAGCATTATTTATTCGTTTATGGAAGAGATTCTCGTCCTACGGGTTAAACCGCGGCGGCGATTAATTCACGGTCTTTATGTTGTATTGTTAACTTCGTGTCCATATTTATTATTATTATTATTATTTTCCTCCACCGAACTGTTGGCGTAGTTCACGTATACATAATATGAGTGGTGCACGCGAGTTTTAGAGTTTAATTCGAAAATAATCCGCGATCAGTGGGTGTACTCGTGCAGGGGCGCTCGACGTATAAAATATTTTTCGCGTTACAGCTGCTGTCATATGACGCATAATTAATACGTCTGTGCGATTAATAACGAGATTACTGCTTGAAAATACTTATCATTCGTGTTGCCTTTGTTCATTGTTATTAAAGTTATTATTAAAAATATTTAATCACTCTAGTCACTCATATGAGAAAATGGTTTTCTTTTTCCATATTACTGTATTAATCTTATTAATTAAATTTATTTGGGGTCAAGCCGATTCTAAACTGTTTTATACCTATCAAATGTACAATTACCTAATAATGTACAACAACAAAATTTGCCGTTTTCAAATTAAAATACTTTGTATAGCTCTGCGAATATCCGTTTCATTTTATTACTCAAATCATTGTTTGATTTCCAAAATTTTGGGATATTGTTTTTTGAAAATATAGTATTATAGTCGAAGTAAAAACTTCTACACAAGCGATTGTGGGGAATCATGATGATATTTACACACTTTAGTAAAATTACTTTGGTTTTTTGATAAAAAATAAAGAATAAAAAAAAAAATTTTTTTCCAATAGGTTTATATATTACATTTTTTTCGCCTACCTCGTCTTTTGTGCTTAAATGTGTTTGCGTTCGAACATGGTCCGTGGATATCGATACATCGTTACACCCAGATAAGTGTAAAATGTTTGACAACAACCGAAACTTAATAGATAGTAACGACATTGTTGACACTTCTATAGCGACTTCAATGTGTGCATTTCAACGGACGCGAGAAGGTGAATATTGGTAAATTAAACGCCCGAAAACAAACTCTGAACTGACTTCAGTTCAGAAACGTATTACCGATGATTATAAATTCATTCCGTACGATCAAGAGCGATATAATAGTACCGTAGTACTTAACATTAATCGCCATAACTGCTGCTTGAAGGTACTTAAGGTAAACAAGGTAGGCAAAAGGTATATAAGGGACCGCACGGTTGCAGTCCCAGCTATCAAAAATTACACGCTGAGTTGCCCACATGAGAGACACTCACAGGGGTCACTCGCCTCGGTGTGTAATGAGTCGATCGCTCCCTAGATGAACCGCCTTGTTGATCACGGTTCACATCATCGCGTGGCTAGTAAATACTTTGAAATTGGCGTTTCTGCGGCCCTTATGTGCTACGCGAGACCCTAACGGGACGGTACTCCGGCGGCCTGGCGCGGTTGTCCCTCGCACGTTATTGCGGATCGGGCGCGTGCGAACCGACGGAAAAGTTACTGTCGGACGTGTTCGGTGAGTGGCAACAGGTTATTCGACTTTTCGGCCCGGCCATCGGTAGGTCCGTTGAGCGGACGCGTTCTACCGTTGTGCGGTCCACGATCAGCGCTATCTACCGACGACGGATAATGAAAGGGCTACCTACCGACGACGGCGAATGGCAAGCGCGCTCGAGGTGTTAAAATCTCTAACTCCGTCCAAAAACTATTGCTGTGCACTATCGTATGCCCATAAGTCGCATCAACCACCAAGCATTGAAACTAAATCAAAATATATACTTTCTGGCATTAAGTATTCATCATGACGTTTGTTAAATCAGTGCCTTTCGGTTAAGGACCTGTACAACATGTATAATGTGATTGTTCTTAACTTAACAGTTGTAAATATTATGACAGCAAATTAAAAACTAATTATTAAAACATGTGTTAAGTCTTAAGTGGGATATTTTTTGAAAAACACAGGCAAATTATGGTATTATAAGTTATACCAGTGAAAGTTTAATAGAATCGAATACATCTAGAATGTATTGTGATTGAAAATGGTGGTAAATATTTTACAATAATTAAAATATTTTTATTTTTTTTTTTTTTTATGAGATTTTAGCATCGTGCCCATTTTATCTCGACGACTATTTTGGAAGACTCAATTATGTTAGTTTTTGGGAGGGGGCAATGGTGGCTTCTTCCCTTCAGACGGCTGTGCCCCCCGAAAATTGAAACCACCGCCGTCGGGATTCGAACCGGTGACCATGCATTAAAGCACATCCGCCTTATCCACTCGACCACTATACGTGTTCAAAAAAAAAAAAAATAGACTATCTTAAAATAAAAATGATGACAGAAAATGAGGAATTCCATATTAAGTGTGTTACCATTTTTTAATATTAAAAAATAACACCAATGGTGGTACTACCATCAGAAGGAAATTTCCGTACTGATAATCTAGTATGTTTTAATGTTTAATTATTACATATATACAGTCACAACATTATTCCCTTTACTTAATTTATCATATTTCTTTTTATCGGTCGTTTTTATAAATAATGAATTTAATTAATATTTTACCTAAGATGTTATCTCGGCTGTGAGCTGTAAAAGAAATTAAATTTTTCGTAAGAGAGACAATCTTAATCATAGTCTCGTATGAATGTTCGTTCGAATACGTTGATACTTCTATTGTGAATTCATGTATGCATTTAGACAACCGTGAGAAGACAAATAATGGTTAATTAAACGCCCGGAAACAAACTTTGAGCTAACTTCAGTTCAAAAACGTATTACCGTTGATTATAAATGTATTCTACAATCGAGAGTGATAGATAGTAGGGGTGGATCTCTCTCTATACTTTTGTATGGAGTGCTAAGGTTAAGGTACCGTATTCTGTATACTTAATCCTGAAGGCAAGACTTTTTAGTCCTCAAAATTAATGTGTTTTAGTGCCTAATATTCAAAATGATTAAAAACATATCTAAAACAAATTTATTTTTTAAGAAAATAAAAATTTTTTTATAGGTGTTAATGTATTTATAAACTTATTTAATGTAAAATAATTAATTTTCTTAAGTATGAAAATGTTTTTTTTTTTTTTGAAATAAGAGTGTAATAATTTCATTTTGGTCTGTTCCATAGTGGATTTTTATAATACAACAAATTGCTATTTTGAGATTTATAACACAGAATATAAAAATATAGTATTACGTTATTAAAAACATAAGTAATTATGGAATAACACTGGGTTTTAAGATAACTGATTTAAGATAATAGAATCGATATAATTACATTATAATACAAACGATAACAATATTTAATAGATCAGTGAAGTTTTTTTTAAAAGAAAATTTACAATCAGTACAATAAAATAATTACAATGATCAAATATGATAATAAAATAATTTTCCATTAATTTAAGAGTCAGTTAATTACATCTGGTTTTCAATTATCAGGGAAAATTACTCGTCAATTTTTTTTTTCTGTACCAATTTTGTTTAAAAATGTGCCCAGCCTACAGAAAAAATACATGTTGTGTAAATTTTTTCCTGGAAGTAACATCCCAAGGGGTCTGCTTGAGCACGTACCACCTCTGGACCCGTGCTCAATGCTCATAGATAGTACCGTAGCATTCGGATTTAATCGCTCCTTAAAGGTACTCATGGTAAACAAGGTAAGTATATAAGGGAACGCGTTACCGCATTCCCAGCTATCAAAAATTATTACGCTGAGATATCCATTAGGGATACTCACAGGGGTCAATCGCCTCAGTGTGCAATGAGTCGATCTCTCCCCGGAGGAACCGTCTTGTTGATCACGGTACGCATCGGCGCTAAATATATATTTCGAAATCGGCGTTTCTGCGGCCCTTATGTGCTGCGCGAGGCCATCCAGGGACGGTACACCGACGGCCTGGCGCGGTCGTTCCTCGCGGCCGGCAGTCGACGTTACTGTGGCATGTGCGCGTGCGAACCGCCGGAAAAGTGACTGTCCCGCAAGTGGCGACAGGCTGTTCGAATTTTTTCGCCTGGCCACCGGCGGGCCTTTGAGCGGACGCGTTCGAATGTGCTGTCCGCGACCAGCGCCATCTACCGACGACGGAGCACGTTAAGTGCGCTCGACAAGTGGCAAGCCTACGAGTCCGTTTACAAACCATTGCCGTGCACCATCTTTTGCCGCCCATCAGCCCCAACAATAACCGAGTATTAAAATTAAACCTAAATGTATACGTTCTGACAGAAATTGAAGCAACAAAAAAAAATACTAATGACGACTTCATTTTGAGAATGGGAAAGATTTGCTGCTTTCGTGTGAAATACGTTTCGACACGTTCGTTCGAAAACCAACAGGAGATTATCGTATCATAAGTTATACCAGTGAACGTTTAATAAAATCGAATTCATCTAGAACGTATTGTGATTGAAAACTGTGGTAAATATTTTACAATAATTAAAATATTTTTTTTTTTTTTTAATGAGTTTTTGGCATCGTGCCTATTTTATCTCGAAGTCTATTTTTGAAGACTCAATTATGTTAATTTTTGGGAGGGGGCAATGGTGGTTCTTCCATTCAGACGGCTGTGCCCCCCAAAAATAGAAACCACTGGCGTCGGGATTCGAACCGGTGACCATGCATTTTAATTTTTGCTTTAGCACATCCGCCTTCTCCACTCGACTATTATACGTGTTCAAAAAAAAAATAAATAGACAATCTATATATATAAAAATGGAGACAAAAAATTCGAAATTGCATCAGTTGAGAATGGCTGGGCCGATTTGGCTCAATTTTTTTTTAAATGATAGAGAATGTCGGGGAGCGGGTTTATAGCATAAATTATGGACCTAACTCCTGTGAGTTAGAGATTTAGAGACAAAAACTGAGTTAAACCGGTGGCGCCCTCTAGCAGATAAAAATAAAAATAAAAATATCTATATATATAAAAATGGAGACAAAATATTCGAAATTGCATCAGTTGAGAACGGCTGGGCCGATTTGGCTCAAATTTTTTTTAAATGATAGAGAATGTCGGGGAGCGGGTTTATAGCATAAATTATGGACCTAACTCCTGTGAGTTAGAGATTTAGAGACAAAAACTGAGTTACAACAGTGACGCCCTCTAGCAGATAAAAATAAAAATATAAATATAATAAAAATAATAACAATAATACAAATTTTTTTTTGACTTGCGAAAGCGATCCGTTCGCGAGGACTTTACTATATTCGGAAATGCCACGCTATTATACATGGAATGCTGCATCAAAGAAGTTTCAACGCAGGAAGAAAGGTGATGCTGTTGCTGGCTTCGCAGATGTCTATTCGACTGATTCCCTCGGACGAATATACACAGTTCATCCACGCCAAGACGAATGCTTCTATCTTCGCTTACTTTAGGTGAACGTTAGGGGCCCGACATCCTTCAATTCCCTGCGTACTGTCGATGGTGTACTGTGCACAACTTTTCGGGAAGCTTGCCAATGCTTGAATTTGCTCGAAAACGATTCACATTGGGACTTAACACTCGCCGAAGCAACCGTTTCTGCGCCAGCAAATCAAATTCGTACGTTGTTTGCGATCATCATAGCCACATGTCATCCATCGAACCCGAATGCATTGTGGGAGAAATACAAGGACGAGATGGTTGATGACATTTTGCACAGAGTTCGAACGACAAATTTTAATTTTGATATTGAAAGTAACGACGATATGCGCAACGAAGCATTAGTTCTGATCGAAGACATGTGCGTGCTCATGTGCGGCAGTCTGTTGTTAACTTTGGGAATGCCAGCGGCAAATCGTTCGAGGCACGCAGCATTCAATCTTGAATTACAGCGGGAGAAAAACTATGATCTAGATGAGCAGGCTGAAAGAGTCCGAAAAAATGTGCCGCTGTTGAATGCCGAGCAGAAGAATGTATACGATTCGCTGATGAAGGTTGTTGATGATGGAACGGGAGGCATTCACTTTCTCGATGCTCCTGGAGGGACAGGCAAAACGTTCGTCATTTCGTTGATTCTGTCAACAATTCGGTCAAGATCACAAATTGCGTTGGCTGTCGCATCCTCTGGCATTGCTGCCACATTTTTGGAAGGCGGTCGAACTGCACATTCAGCTTTGAAGCTGCCAATGAATCTTCTCATGATTGACAAGCCTACGTGCACAACGACCAAGAATTCAGCGACAGCGAAATTGATGCGAGAATGCAAAATCATCATTTGAGATGAATGCACGATGGCAAATAAACTAGCTTTGGAGGCAGTTGACCGAACGATGAAAGATTTAAGAGGTAATTCGAGAAGATTTGGTGGGGCAATGATACTGCTCTCCGGAGATTTTCGTCAAACACTTCCCGTCATTCCGAAATCTACTGCTGCCGATGAAATTAATGCATGCCTGAAATCGTCGTTTTTGTGGCGGCATGTCAAGAAGTTGAAATTGACCACGAACATGAGAGTTGCGTTGCAAAACGACCCATCGGCTGCTGAAATCTCGAGACAACTGCTGGCGCTTGGTAATGGACACATTCCGATTGATGTTTTGACTGGATTAATATCGTTTCCGGCAAATTTTTGTGAGTTCACATCGTCGAAGGAAGAACTCATTACAAAAGTGTTTCCAAGCATTGAGGTCAATTATAACAATCTTGATTGGATGAGTGAACGGGCAATACTAGCAGCGAGGAATACGGACGTCGATAGCTTGAATTTTACAATTCAGAGTAAAATTGCTGGAGAACTGCGTTCATACAAATCCGTTGACAGCACGACCGACGAAAACGAAGCGGTCAACTATCCGACAGAATTTTTGAACTCGCTTGATGTGCCAGGAACTCCACCGCATAATTTACAGGTAAAATTGGGATCGATCATAATTATGTTGCGGAATCTAAATCCTCCTAAATTGTGTAATGGTACACGATTGTCCGTCAAGAAACTGATGAACAATGTAATACAATCAACGATCATCAAGGGCAATTTCAAAGGGGAGGAAGTCCTTATCCCACGAATTCCGATCATTCCAACAGATCTTCCATTTCAGTTTAAGCGGATTCAGTTTCCCATTAGATTGGCTTTTGCGATGAAAATCAATAAATCGCAAGGCCAATCGTTGGAAGTCTGTGGGATCAATTTGGAATTTCCATTTTTTTCGCACGGACAGCTGTACGTTGCCAGTTCGCGTGTTGGAAAACCGTCTTCGTTGTTTATTTTTGCACCAGAAAACAAAACGAAAAACATTGTTTATCAAAATGCAATATATTTATTTCTGTAGCAATTCATTACAATGGAATACTTGAATTTTTTTATCAATCTAGACTTTATTTGAAGGCGTTAAGTTCACCAAGTCAACTGATTTTAAAAAAAAAATTTAGGTAAAACAACGTTTGCCGGGTCAGCTTGTCTTAAAATAAAAATGATGACAGAAAATGAGGAATTCCATAATATGTGTGTTACCATTTTTTAATATTAAAAAATTACACCAATGGTGGTACTACCTTCAGAAGGAAATTTCCGTACTGATAATCTAGTATTTTTTAATGTTTAATTATTACTAACAGTCACAACATTATTCCCTTTAATTCATTTAACATATTTCTTTTTATCGGTCGTTTTTATAAATAATGAATTTAATTAATATTTGACAGAAAATATTATCTCGGCTGTAAGCTGTAAAAAAAATTAAATTTTTCGTAAGAGAGACAATCTTAATCATTGTCTAGTATGAATGTTCATTCGAATACGTTGATACTTCTATAGTGAATTCAATGTATGCATTTCGACAACCGTGAGAAGACAAATAATGGTTAATTAAACGCCCGGAAACAAACTTTGAGCTAACTTCAGTTCAAAAACGTATTACCGTTGATTATAAATGTATTCTACAATCGAGAGTGATAGATAGTAAGGGTGGATCTCTCTCTATACTTTTGTATGGAGTGCTAAGGTTAAGGTACCGTATTCTGTATACTTAATCCTGAAGGCAAGACTTTTTAGTCCTCAAAATTAATGTGTTTTAGTGCCTAATATTCAAAATGATTAAAAACATATCTAAAACAAATTTATTTTTTAAGAAAATAAAAATTTTTTTATAGGTGTTAATGTATTTATAAACTTATTTAATGTAAAATAATTAATTTTCTTAAGTATGAAAATGTTTTTTTTTTTTTTGAAATAAGAGTGTAATAATTTCATTTTGGTCTGTTCCATAGTGGATTTTTATAATACAACAAATTGCTATTTTGAGATTTATAACACAGAATATAAAAATATAGTATTACGTTATTAAAAACATAAGTAATTATGGAATAACACTGGGTTTTAAGATAACTGATTTAAGATAATAGAATCGATATAATTACATTATAATACAAACGATAACAATATTTAATAGATCAGTGAAGTTTTTTTTAAAAGAAAATTTACAATCAGTACAATAAAATAATTACAATGATCAAATATGATAATAAAATAATTTTCCATTAATTTAAGAGTCAGTTAATTACATCTGGTTTTCAATTATCAGGGAAAATTACTCGTCAATTTTTTTTTTCTGTACCAATTTTGTTTAAAAATGTGCCCAGCCTACAGAAAAAATACATGTTGTGTAAATTTTTTCCTGGAAGTAACATCCCAAGGGGTCTGCTTGAGCACGTACCACCTCTGGACCCGTGCTCAATGCTCATAGATAGTACCGTAGCATTCGGATTTAATCGCTCCTTAAAGGTACTCATGGTAAACAAGGTAAGTATATAAGGGAACGCGTTACCGCATTCCCAGCTATCAAAAATTATTACGCTGAGATATCCATTAGGGATACTCACAGGGGTCAATCGCCTCGGTGTGCAATGAGTCGATTTCTCCCCGGACGAACCGTCTTGTTGATCACGGTTCGCAACGGCGCAGCCAAGTATGTTCTTCCAAATCGGCGTTTCTGTGGCCCTTATGTGCTGCGCGAGGTCATCCCGGGACGGTTCTCCGGCGGCCTGGCGCGGTTGTCCCTTGCACGTTATTGCGGCTCGGGCGCGTGCGAACCGACGGAAAAGTTACTGTCTGACGTGTTCGGAGAGTGGCAACAGGTTGTTCGATTTTTCGGCCCGGCCACCGGTAGGTCCATTGAGCGGACGCGTTCTACCGATGTGCGGTCCATGATCAGCGCTATCTACCGACGACGGATAATGAAAGGGCTACCTACCGACGACGGCGAATGGCAAGCGCGCTCGAGGTGTTAAAATCTCTAACTCCGTCCAAAAACTATTGCTGTGCACTATCGTATGCCCATAAGTCGCATTAACCATCAAGCATTGAAACTAAATCAAAATATATACTTTCTGGCATTAAGTATTCATCATGACGTTTGTTAAATCAGTGTCTTTCGGTTAAGGACCTGTACAACATGTATAATGTGATTGTTCTTTACTTAACAGTTGTAAATATTATGACAGCAAATTAAAAACTAATTATTAAAACATGTGTTAAGTCTTAAATGGGATATTTTTTGAAAAACACAGGCAAATTATCATATTATAAGTTATACCAGTGAAAGTTTAATAGAATCGAATACATCTAGAATGTATTGTGATTGAAAATGGTGGTAAATATTTTACAATAATTAAAATATTTTTATTTTTTTTTTTTTTTATGAGATTTTAGCATCGTGCCCATTTTATCTCGACGACTATTTTGGAAGACTCAATTATGTTAGTTTTTGGGAGGGGGCAATGGTGGCTTCTTCCCTTCAGACGGCTGTGCCCCCCGAAAATTGAAACCACCGCCGTCGGGATTCGAACCGGTGACCATGCATTAAAGCACATCCGCCTTATCCAATCGACCAATATACGTGTTCAAAAAAAAAAAAAATAGACTATCTTAAAATAAAAATGATGACAGAAAATGAGGAATTCCATATTAAGTGTGTTACCATTTTTTAATATTAAAAAATAACACCAATGGTGGTACTACCATCAGAAGGAAATTTCCGTACTGATAATCTAGTATGTTTTAATGTTTAATTATTACATATATACAGTCACAACATTATTCCCTTTACTTAATTTATCATATTTCTTTTTATCGGTCGTTTTTATAAATAATGAATTTAATTAATATTTTACCTAAAATGTTATCTCGGCTGTGAGCTGTAAAAGAAATTAAATTTTTCGTAAGAGAGACAATCTTAATCATAGTCTCGTATGAATGTTCGTTCGAATACGTTGATACTTCTATTGTGAATTCATGTATGCATTTAGACAACCGTGAGAAGACAAATAATGGTTAATTAAACGCCCGGAAACAAACTTTGAGCTAACTTCAGTTCAAAAACGTATTACCGTTGATTATAAATGTATTCTACAATCGAGAGTGATAGATAGTAGGGGTGGATCTCTCTCTATACTTTTGTATGGAGTGCTAAGGTTAAGGTACCGTATTCTGTATACTTAATCCTGAAGGCAAGACTTTTTAGTCCTCAAAATTAATGTGTTTTAGTGCCTAATATTCAAAATGATTAAAAACATATCTAAAACAAATTTATTTTTTAAGAAAATAAAAATTTTTTTATAGGTGTTAATGTATTTATAAACTTATTTAATGTAAAATAATTAATTTTCTTAAGTATGAAAATGTTTTTTTTTTTTTTGAAATAAGAGTGTAATAATTTCATTTTGGTCTGTTCCATAGTGGATTTTTATAATACAACAAATTGCTATTTTGAGATTTATAACACAGAATATAAAAATATAGTATTACGTTATTAAAAACATAAGTAATTATGGAATAACACTGGGTTTTAAGATAACTGATTTAAGATAATACAATCGATATAATTACATTATAATACAAACGATAACAATATTTAATAGATCAGTGAAGTTTTTTTTAAAAGAAAATTTACAATCAGTACAATAAAATAATTACAATGATCAAATATGATAATAAAATAATTTTCCATTAGTTTAAGAGTCAGTTAATTACATCTGGTTTTCAATTATCAGGGAAAATTACTCGTCAATTTTTTTTTTCTGTACCAATTTTGTTTAAAAATGTGCCCAGCCTACAGAAAAAATACATGTTGTGTAAATTTTTTCCTGGAAGTAACATCCCAAGGGGGCTGCTTGAGCACGTACCACCTCATGACCCGTGCACAATGCTCATAGATAGTACCGTAGCATTCGGATTTAATCGCTCCTTAAAGGTACTCATGGTAAACAAGGTAAGTATATAAGGGAACGCGTTACCGCATTCCCAGCTATCAAAAATTATTACGCTGAGATATCCATTTGGGATACTCACAGGGGTCAATCGCCTCGGTGTGCATTGTGCAATGAGTCGATCTCTCACCGGAGGAACCGTCTTGTTGATCACGGTACGCATCGGCGCTAAATATATATTTCGAAATCGGCGTTTCTGCGGCCCTTATGTGCTGCGCGAGGCCATCCAGGTACGGTACACCGACGGCCTGGCGCGGTCGTTCCGCGCGGCCGGCAGTAGACGTTACTGTGGCATGTGCGCGTGCGAACCGCCGGAAAAGTGACTGTCCCGCAAGTGGCGACAGGCTGTTCGAATTTTATCGACCGAACACCGGCGGGCCTTTGAGCGGACGCGTTCGAATGTGCTGTCCGCGACCAGCGCCATCTACCGACGACGGAGCACGTTAAGTGCGCGCGACGAGTGGCAAGCCTACGAGTCCGTTTACAAACCATTGCCGTGCACCATCTTTTGCCGCCCATCAGCCCCAACAATAACCGAGTATTAAAATTAAACCTAAATGTATACGTTCAGACAGAAATTGAAGCAAAAAAAAAAAATACTAATGACGACTTCATTTTGAGATTGGGAAAGATTTGCTGCTTTCGTGTGAAATACGTTTCGACACGTTCGTTCGAAAACCAACAAGATTTCGATGTTCAAAGGATAGTTTAGACTGTACTATAGTACGTTCCACAACACTAGATACTCGATCGCAGCGCTACCCGTGGACAAAGTTTGTAATTTCATTGTTTCCCAATTGTGCACAAACCGCGGCAATTTTGAATCTTATTAATTTCTAAAATAAATAAAAATAATAACGAAATTTATTTTACAATTTATTACAAATAAATGTTCTTATTAGGCAGGTTAAACGTAGTACACATAAAATTATTTATTTTACAAAATATAATAGTAAATATAACTTTATAATAACATAATAACATTATAAACACGACCACAAATCACGAGGTGTGTTCAAAGACAAGATCGTGATAAAAAATGCAATACGGTATTCGAGTACAACAATGTGCAGCAGATGTGCAATAAAATATTTCGACGTCGGATGTTTCCAAAGAAATAGCGGTTATTAAATATATCTATACAGATAATCTAGTATTTTTTAATGTTTAATTACTATCAGCAGTCTCAACGTTATTCCGTATAATTAATTTATCATATTTTTTTTTACCATTTGTTCTTATAAATAACATATTATAAACATTTTATCGAACATTTTATCTTGGCTGTAAGCTATAATGTACGATTTTTGTAAGAGAAAATCTTAATCCTTGTCGTGGATGAATGCTCGTTCGAATTACATGCTCTAATAGTTAAATATATCAAACATTTAAATTCCTGTAAAAATCATACATGTCTACGAGAACTTTTAACCAACACTGAGAAGGTTTTGATTAGCTTTTGTCCCACTTTTCGCTTTTCAGTATATTCTTTGATGATTGATTTTTTCGCAATGCAATGTTAAGATTAGAAAAAGTTTATTGCTTTTGGTCGTTTTTCAAAATTGTTTTAAAATTCGTGATTTCCGGTAGTCCCGTGAGAAAATACAAATTATTAAGGTCAAATTCCTGATACCTTGCTTGCCTTTTTATTTTTATTTACAAACCTATATATTGTTACATGTTTTTATGTATAATCAAATTGTATTTACTTTACTGCTCTGCTCTATTATTATTATTTCGAATACATAGATTGCATAAAAGATTTGGTTAAATTGATATAGGTGGTTGGATCAATGGAATATATTTTATAAACAAAATAAATGATAATAACTTACAATAGTTATAATGATAAAAATACTGGTTGTGTACCCACTACTCAGGTATAGAAGTAGCGAATAATAAATGACAAATAATTTATACGTAAAATGCGCTGAAGCATTAATGATGACAAGAAATTTAATTAAATGTATCTAAATAAAAATCGATGAGTGAAGTTTTTGTTTGTGTTTGATAAATTTATCAAAAATAAAAAAAAATATATTCATAATTCAAGTGACACATCATGAAAAATGCCGTATAAAAATAAATGAGGCATCTACCGTCAATAGATTAAAGAATCTTCGAAAAAAATTAAGTTTTTTACTATAATCATAGGTGTATAACTAAGTTATGTTCATCGTATGTGCAAGAATGAAGTATATAATATAGAGTAACTTCTTAAGTCATGCACTACCCCTTTCTTGGCTTTAAAAATGCCATGTTCAATAATTACCATAAAACCTATGTTTTCTAAAATGTTTTTCTTATGCCAACTTAAGGGTGTCCCTTGGCTATACAAACTTAGTTTTTGTCAAATGAAAACACCATATTTTTTATTCATATAATTTTTCTGGAATTGTTGATGCAACGTAATCAAAATTTGGACCAATACATTCGGAATTATTCAAATTTAAAATTGCCCATGAAAAAAGTTAAATTCGCTTTATCTCAAGCCAGTAGAAAAAAGAATTAATAAAATCAAAATATTAGGTATTGTCTGACCATTTTTCGGAATACTTAAATAAGAATAATTCAAAAACTACACGTTCAAACTTCTATGTTGCTAGCCGATACATAAAAATTCACAGAAAAATTACCATTTTTTGAAAAAAAAGTTTTATTACTATAGACTATAGAGTATAGGACACATTTATGGTGACATGAAAAAAAAATGACGGGAAAATAGATTTAGTGGTTACTTGATCATATAACAGAAAATCCAAATTTAAGCAATTTTACAGCCGAACAAAGCGTTGAGCGTGGTTAGAAATCATTCTGGTTATAATATACAAATTTTAATAAATTTAAACCGTTTTTCTGATTACAGCCAGTAGAGCAGTGTAATACAATTTGTACATTATATCCGCGGTGGCGGTGCGGCGGTAAGGGTATGTAAATAAATCTGATTTGGATTATGTAATTACTTTCGATCAAATAAACGATTTTGTCAAGTATTTTTTCCACAACGAACGAATGACCGAGGTCGCGATACGACCGAGATAAAAATTATTATTTAATATTCAGTCTTTATATTTAATAAGTGATGGCTATTTTGACGATGCAGTAAGCACGGAAATATGACAACTTGAAATATGATTAAATAAAAGTAATGTATCAAGAAAATACATCACTTATTGCTCAATGCTGTAGCAATAATAGTGACGTTGCATGTACAGAGTAAAAATATGTATCTTGTAACAATAATATGTGCGTGTATGATTTTTACATTATTTTCACTTAAGTAAGCAATAAATAATATATTTATAAACGTATTTAATTATAGTAATAAACGTGTAGTACACGTTGGGGTTAAAAAAAAAACTCGAGCAAAAACGATTTATGTAATTATTCATAAATTATCGTATTTTCAAACGTTTTTTTTTTTATTTTACGTTAAAAGAGAAAATCATAGTGACGTGTTTGAGAATATTGTAATGATATGCAGTATCATGTATATACAAAAATGTTATGATTTAATAAATAACGACTCCTTCGGCACACACACAGAAAACAAGCAATAAAAAGGGACAACAATCTAACGGTTCCCCATTGTCAATAACTAGGTCAACCTTCATGGGAAACCGCCCTTTGGTCAAAAGAACCATCCCACCACACAGTCAGATCGCTCTATAAAAGGTCTTCAGACAACCCTTCTCGGGGGCTCTCCGTTGCAAGTCGTCAGTGCGGGCGCACCGACTTCCGGAGATCTCTTTTTACTTTTACGCAAGTATCATTTTTAACAACATTTGATTTCTGTGTGAGTGTCAAAGTGTCCAATTGCAACCCATTAACGACTTTGCACATTCATTTGATCATTTCCTGTAATCCTACACCGTGAGCGGTACGAGTATCAACGGCCGTACAACGAGGCGGAATCAGGTGAGTGATATAATTGTAATAAGCTTGTGAGACCTACAGTCACCTACATCGGCTCTCGGACCTTTGTAACCCCGAGTGCCCTCCTTACAAGAAGGAGGAAGGTAATTTAACCCGGTTCCTTTTACCACCTTATTTTCCCTTTTACTTTTGGGTTATTACAATATATACTTAGATTAATTACACGAAATATCACGTTATTGACAGAGATGTGGAATTTACTTCTTCTCACGAAACTTCAACTCCTATTGTGGACACGAGAAAAATGTATCACATTAAATAAATTGTAACAACATTTTATCTCAATTGATTTCATTCGACAATAGGGTTCACCAATGTGATATATAGTTTTTTAGTTAAAAATTTAAACCGAACCGATTCATTTTTACACATTTTTAGTGCACATTGTTATTGGACGCTGAATTTAATGTATATTTATTGCGGTTATTTTAATTAAAATCACTTGATTGATTTACAAAGCCTTGGATGATTATAGTTATTAAAACCGGGAACCGAAACCAATTACTTCATCACTAACATGTAAAAAGAATACACCGCTAGTGTTACATTTTTAAAATATCGGTTTTTGAAGTACCATTACCGGACGGGGCGTCATTCAATCAAGCCGTCAAGCCCTGTAAGTATATTTTTTCATACAAACAAATAACCTCTATTGTATTCATCGTATGTACGCACTGTAAATATTCGGCTTTCTTGGTAAAAAAAAAAGAAAATCATTTCGCAGGAAAACAGCGGTGCATGTGTGAGAAAGTATCAATCGATGGCTTATATGAAAACCTAAGCCTAGTGCAAATGTTCTGCACTAATGAATACCACTGCAGTTCGTACAGTACAACACTGCACAGTATACTTTTAGCCAGTATTTGAATTGATGTTTTTTATTTCACAGTCAGGTCATATGGTTTTAGTACAGCACTCGTTATTCGTGTATACCACTAATTTCGTACACCAGACAATGACCACCACCACGGTTCATCGAAAACAATCTATTTTCAATATTACAAACCGTATGAACAGTAAAAAATAATAATACTTTATTATAAACTTTATATTATCACGTATGATAGATATGAATACGTACAGTTATCAATAAAAATGCGCACGAATAAAAGTAAACTGTGCTATGTTATTATAATATGCTTATCTTGCAAAAACATTATAGATTAGCGATTTTTGAACGTCAAACGTATAACAATTTACAACGACTACACAATATACTTTATATGTATGATTATAATCAACACTAATTTATAACCCTTGTAATTGTAATTAAAACATACTAAATTTGGTTATTAATTATATTACCCATTATTATTATGTTGTTTAAAGGAATTTGATTCGGGTATTAATGTTTTGCTTGTAGTTTTTGACCATGAACGCATCGAGTTTCCGATTTGAAAGAAGAAATAATTAGGCGCTCAACCTCAAGTTTAATGATAAGCGAGATAAAATACTGTAAAAACGTGTTAATGAAACGTGTTATACACCTATTGCGCGGCCGACTAACTGCATCCAGTACAGAACGCATTACCTGGGGCGTAGCCAGTAGGTAGGCCTGGTAGGCCCGGGCCTACCCAGATTTTCTCTAAAAAGAAAAAGAAGTATATGTAACAATGAGGAGAATGAAAACATATCTCAGGTCAACTGTAAAAATTCCTAGGCTAAACGATTTGACGTTAATTTCCATAGAAAGGGAAATAAGTGAGTAATTTATTGATAATCAATCGGCTGTTGTTGATGAGTTTGCTATCATAAACAAAGGAAGATATAATTTTGACTTTGAAATTATGTTATAAATGGACAATAGGTATATGTTGTAAGTTACGAGTATAGTAATTAATAATTATAAAAAAGTTATCTTGTAAGACACTCTTGTATTCAGATGAATAAGACCTGCAAACTTTGCCTTAAGTTATTAATGATTAATAAATATAGTTATTGATAACTTTGAGATTATAGAAGGCCAATACCAAAATTGGGATTAGTCCCCACCTCCGTCTAACAGTAGAAGGTTTATGTGGGCCTACCCCAAAATAAATTGTATAGCTACGCCCCTGCGCATTACGCACCAGATCAGCTATATCACGGAATACCGATGAAAACTAATTATAAATACATTTTAACAAAAAATATTAGATGGGTTATTTTAAAAAGTTCCAAGAGTAACAAACCGATATGGTAAATTGGTTTTGTTATATTTTCCATCTTATTCCACATTAAATTGTCCAACAATACTTTTAATAATCATTCATATCGCATATAACAGAATGTGATTAACCCGTGAATAATTATTATTAAACATTTCAACGAATATTCTCTTTGTTATTATCGTTTTATTGGTGTTCAATAAAACGTTTTTATTGCTCTTCACTGAACGTACAGTAATTTCGAAATAATAATTACACGACGAGGATTTACTTTCAAGGATAAAAGGGTTTTCGACGAAGTGTATAATGTGCGAATATTTATTTATCTAAAAACGGACGATTACATGTAGTTCATGATTACCGCGGATTTTATATGGACATTCATTATTTTGATGATTTTGAAAAATCGAGTACAATAAAAATAGTTCAACAGCGATAAATCGAGCGTTTGAGAAATAAAATAAAATAAATAATGGCCGAGAGGGCTGAATAACGAGTGGGTGGGGGGTGGGTATAGGGATGGGACATAATAGTATAGCATCTGACATTTATAATATGAGTGTTATTCACGGTGGTTCTAATTGCAAAATACTCAACTCGCGTTCTCTCGTCGATAGAGGTATTTTTTTTTATTTTTTTTGTGTGCGCGCGCTATTTTCGCTCCCTCGTTTAACGCATTTTTTGTGTTCTTTAGGCGAACTCTTACGGTCCTTTGTCCGCTCACCGTTCATACGATCAATTGAACATCCATTGTAACCCGTACGTAGTTTTCTTACATTTTCCACGGCCGCGCGCCTTCAGTCGGAAAACAACTTGCAGCGCGTTCGCAGAACACATCGTTATAGTACCAATGCCAGTATGTATGCTATCAGCTGTTGTGTACGCAACGTATACTTTGCGCGGACATTCTCCACGTGCAGAGAGGGTACGACAACAACAATAAAAATGTAGTGTTAATCGTTTGACGTCTAAACCCGTCCAAGTCGTCAATATAAATTCGTTTTTACGCCGCGAACTTTCCAAAACATGAGACGAAAAACCGATTTCACGAGACTTACTAAATAGAGTAGCCGATGATCGGCGGTACGTGTTAAAAAAAAGTTGTTATAATTATTTTCCCGTTTACGAATATGTATATGGTTAAGCGCGAACGCTCGTCTTACTCGTAAATAATTCATGTCGAACATTTATTTCCAACCGTTTCAATAAAATTTATTGTCTAGAAGAACAATTTTAGAAGACAAATTTAGTGTTAGTAATACACAAATTGCGGATATTATAGCAAATAAAGACGCTCTTTACAAAACTTGGGCTGAAAATGGAGAGGAGAAACGGAAATGGACAAAGCTACAAAAACAGAAACCTCTATAATCGACACTGAAGTAATAATAACTAATATAAAAACATGTAATATAAAATAAAATTATTGAATTTATTTATTAAAAAAAATAATTTTTTCAACTCCATCATTACCTTCATCATTTCCGCTGGCTTCTTAATTCGATTTGATAATTGTAAATATCTAATATTGTAAATTTATTGTATATAATTGTATTGCTGTAATGTCCCTGATAATGGCAAAAAAAAAGAAATGCTTTCCTCTAAATAGCGGACAAAATTTCGGCGACCGAGAGTTTCCGCTATTCAGAGGTTTCACTGTATATACGCTCTTGTACTGTTTGGTCTACGTAAACGTCGCGTTATAGAACACGCACACGCTAATATACATCGCGCGTGTTATGTGTCTAAGGTTAGGTGACTGTATTTAGGTATAGTTTATTGCAGCGCGATAGCCAGAAGACCGCCGCGGTCGCGTAATAATTTACGAGAGAAAAAACTCTTCTAAGTGCTCTCGCGGAAGCTCCGTAAAAGTTAACGTCAGGCGACGTTACACCGGTTTTTTTTAGACGTTTATTGTGAAACACCAGCTCGGACGATTTATTCAAATTATTCGAGCGGCAAAAAAAAAAAAAAATAACAAAAACATCACCGAACAATAATAATATTGCATTCAGTGGGTTTACAACGATGTGGGCGATGAACCCCGCAGGCATCGATGATGATACACCGACGTGTTTCAATGTTTCGTTATTATCATTATTATTGCGAGAAAACAAAAAAACAAAAAAAAAAAAAACAATAAACGTCGAAGGGTGAAAACGCCTGTCATTATTATTGCTGACGATCCCGGCGCAAACACGGTAAAACGTAGTTGCGGTGCTTTTTCGGTGTTCGGTAGGCACATCGCAGCGTATATGGTAATGATTAATCGACAAAATAATATTACCACGTGAAATCGAATCTCGTATGGAAACACGTACGTCGCGGGACTTGTCGCACCCGACGATATAATAATGTACAGTGCGTGAGCGATTTCGAAACCACTTTTCGTCCTGCCTACTTTTGATTTGTCATGTTAATAACATTTTACAGTCAACCGTGGTGTGGAAATGCTGTAGGTAGTCTCCGCAGCAGGATGGGAAACTGATATTTCCAAATACGTTTTCAGTACACGTGCGCACTTACACGCAATATAAATCGAAATGCTCCAGGATTCATGACACTATTATACATTATAAGATCATAGGCGCGCGCAGTTCTATGTTTCAGATACTACCTATATAATGTTGGGCTCGTTACTTAATTTCTCTCAAGGAAACATGTTATTTATATGGGCAGAGGAATATTTTTCTAATAGTGATTCGATTTGTATTTGTGATTTGTACTTTTCTAGTGGAAAACCTCTAGCTGTCATATCACACTTACTTTTCTCACCGAAATTAAAACATTTTCTTTTATACTTTCTACTTACGAAATACGATTTATTTTTTACAAACATAATAGTTAAAATACGGTCCTTATACTCTGAGAACAAAATCTACGAAATCTCGGAGGGCGGTTCCCGGGCACACCAACCCTCCTACGCTCGCCTACGATTGTGATTTAACATTAGGGGCTATCGTTTGTCGTGATAACCTAACCGTGATATCGATTGGAAAACGATGTTGATATTTGTGTTCATCGCAACATACGCTGCGCTGCGGAATCCCACTACGTTCGTAATGAAATGGTGACGCAAAAAGAATCGACTCGACACAGCGCGAGAAACGAACGCTTGGACTACGAATAATCAATTAAAAACACGAATAATTTTTGGACGCGCGTACATCGTCGTATAAAGTTCAGTGGACAATATTATGGTAATATGATAAACAACGCGAGTCTTCACCGGAGACCAGAGACGTACACAGGGCCACAGGGGGGTGTTTTGGGTGTTCAAACACCCCCCGAAATATTTGGTTTTTTGTATGGTTATTTATTTATTCAATTTTAATATTAATTTTTATATTATACTTTAATAGACAGATATAATATTACGTTGTGTTTGTGAAAAACCGACTAAAGCAAAATAAAATATAATATATGTATACTAACAAATTTATAAATAAAATAAAATGATGCCTACTGTGTATTTACGTGGGTATAAAAGAATTCTAAAATGTACACGGACATGGGAAATACCTAAGCTATACAGACGGGACAATTACTGCGAATTGGAATGTTAAAATTAATGAATAATGACGTTTCTGTTATATTTTGTTATCGACATTATCGTTCATGTTTTTGTTTTGTATCTGAAACGAGGCACGAAAAGTGACAATATTATACTGTTTTATTTCTTAACTCTCAAGTTGGTGATAATATTATACTAATACAAAGTATGGAATCGTAAAAAAAAGAAACACTCTACTTTCTTATTTCTCAACAAATAAAAAATCTCGAACTGAGAATAATGAGGTGTGTATTAGTTTTTATATTTTTGTTTATTAATATTTTAACTTGTTTTCTAATGTTGGTTGTTGCGCTATTTAGGCACCAGCAGAAATATAAATTGAATGTTTAACATTGTTAAATGTACATAGAGACATAGAAGTTAATTGTGAAGATATTCTTAACATAATGGCTAAAACTTCACGAAAATTAGATTTAGTATTGTAATTTTTTTGTTTATATTATAAAAAAGTATTGTAAGTACTAAGTAAAGATAATTTTCTTAAAAAATGTCGTATTTTTATTAAAAAAAAACTTTTCAGCAACTGATTTTCAAAAGCACCCCCCGAAACTTTTTTCTGCGTACGTCCCTGCCGGAGACCGTTTACGCCGCCGTTGCTAATGAATTCAGCCGAGAGTGCGAATCAATATTATACAGCGGCCGTAGGAATGGAGGGTGTGGAAATTTGAGGGGTAAGTGTGAATTCGGATTTTACAATGCGGTAATCCTGTCCGGTGTATAACAAAACGACACACATGCAAACGTACACGCGCACACATTCACGCGTGTGCGTGTAGAAAGGGTCTGTGCTCATTTTTGTTGTACTCTGCAAGTGCAATCTCTTGCGACCAAACACAGAAAATCTAATGGAACCTGGGAATCTGAATATTGTAACATACCACCGAGGAAATCACGTACGTTATACCGCACCTATTGTTATTGCGTATTATCGCGCACGTGCATCCGTGTATATAATACTGTAGCATTCAATTACTGAACACCCGCATGACCGCATTATCGGTAAGCGGTACGGTAAATTCGCACGGCTGTCGATAATCGTTACATTACGTGAGTAAATCGTGAATAAAATAAGTTACCATATTTTGTGATATTATTTAATAAAAAAAAAATATTGCATTAACCGCATAAGCAGGAACATATATTATTATAAATTGTATCATAAAACGTCTGTTTTAAAAAAAAAGTCACATACTTTTAATATTCATATTTTACAATGTAAGTAGGTACATTAAATAGCATACAATAAATATATAAAAAAGGAAATCGTATTGTGCTATTTGTTTCGTATCCTTTTTATCGGTAAAATTCGTTAGAAAAATTATTCCGATATTGAATAACTGTAGCGTACTATGCTATTGCAATTGAACGAAAATAGAAAAATTGTCTGGACGATCAACGAGAAATAAAGTATTTAATATGTATACAGTTTTTTTTTATCTCGTTTATATTTTATATTGTCAAACAAGTTTTCGGATATTTTTTTATACTTTATTTCAAACACTTTTTTTTTTGTACATAATTTAGAATTTAATAGACCACCGTTCACCAGGGGCGTTATTAATGTCATAACTCGTCGATCACTTTAACACAAATTATGCGGTAATTTAAAAATAGTACAACACAGAACACGAACATCGAATGACTTTTTATAAAACTTCTGCAGCCGCATATTATTAATAATTATAGGCCTTGATTTATTTTAGGGCGAATAATAATTATCATGGTAAACTTTACTATTGTTATGTTCTAAAAAAAAAAATGTTTTGAAATTGCGAGCTAATGTAAAATTATACATTTTTTGTTATGTTGCGTACCTGTTAAAAGTATAAAATTAATTTTAATAATCACGCGAGAAAATTCGAAATCAAAATAACAACGGTTACATTTTTTTCCCCTCATAATAATCTATTCGCAGTGGATTCGTCTTATAACCGAGCACTTTCATTTTAATAATAATAATAATATTAATAATAAAAATAATAATAACGCGCTGTTTGCTCAGTCGGTCGAAATTAAATGATAATAATTACGAACAGGTACGCATACTAAGCATTTGACAGTGTTAACAAATTATTACTATATTAGCGTATCGGAAGCGATGAAACACACGGTAGGTATTGCAGTTAATGTACTGTGAGAACTACAATAAACTGTACTGGTTCGTATTTTTTTTTTAATATCACTCGCATGTGTTATCACACTTTATCGCATCAGTATAATATAAATGCGCGGAAGTCGTGCGCGTATATGTATATAATATTCAAGTACTTCACGACGGTCTCACAACACGGGCGCATTATTTGGCAAGTCGAGACGTGAACACGTATATCATTACATTCAATTATTATTATTATTATTGTTATTATGCGTTAAATACGTACTTCGATGTACGAGTATGTAACGTTGGACGTCGGCGGCGTTGACGTAGGTCAGCGTTTTAAACAAACAAGACGACGACGTTGCATAATGCTTATTTATACACCTGGCCAGTGGCGTCACTTCGGTTTTCTCTAGAGTAAAGCTGTCAGGCGTGCTCTTGTATTATTTTGCCGAACTCATAGCTTTGTCATACGCTTGTGGATAATTTTTAAAATTATGAATCTTTCTGTTCCCCCCCTCCCCCTTGCATCACCAAATGGCATTCAAGGGTCGTTCTCGACCCATGTAGACTTTCAATTGATCCATTTGAACTTTCGCGTGAATTTCATTATTTTCATCATACACCTTGTGCTATTGGATCTTATTTCCACTAAAATCCAATAAAAATGTATCTGTACACAACCTATGTGGAACTCTATCGTTAACAAAGGATTTAGTATTTGTACACAAGTTTGTGTTTGTGGTAGAACTATTTTCAGCAATCCATTTAGTTATTACAGAATGGATTTTTTTCAAATTCCACGATTTCAAACATTATTCACGTTTTTTAATACACTTTAAATAATTTATTACATTTAATTGTATACTACTTATACACAATAATATAAAATTAGGTATCAATGTATTTATTATATTTGATTATAATTTAAACATTTAACTATATTGTTTTTTTTTATTCATCGAAAACGTTTACCATAGATAATAAATGATTAAATTATATTGACATTGATGACAATCAGAAGACAGTAATTACGAGCGGTGCCCAGATCTACCCCAGAATGCCAAAATGCTCACGGCTTACCCGAAAACGGTCGAGACTCATAAATTTCGTTTTATCACGGTTCTCGGAATGTTGTGTTCCGCAGCAGGAGAATTCGCAAAACGACTTGTCCGAGGAGTAAAAGTATTACCGTATATTATAGTATATGGTATATCGTCTGCGCGTTCAATTTCTAATCGAATTGATATAAAGGTAGGAGCAGCGCAGTGTCTACGCGAAACTTCCCGACCGACTTTACCGTCCACCCCCGAAATTGTTTTTATTACGAGAAAACTACAAGAATCCGTCCCCCATTGCTAAAATTAATGTAGCTCCGTCGCCGCCGTCATCGCTCCGCTCGGAATCATCCTAAACAGACGTTATCGCGGTATAAACCGCGTCACGGAACACGGCCGTTATGTTGATTTCGACTTTGTTTCATGTATACGTGTTATCATAAATGGTTGTGTCATCATTTGCTATCGGTAGGTACATATTTATTATAAACTCATAATTATTTATCGCGGCGAGGCGGAGAAGCTGCGAGACATTATTATTATTATAATTTTTTTTATCATCATAAAGACGTTACTATACGGCGTGTTCCGGTGCGGCTTTGGAAAGACCTGACGCCCATTTTTTTTTTATCGAATAATCTCCCTTCATTATTCGACTGTTGCCTTTTGATGTAAGAATAATAATCACGGCATAAACACTTAACTCCGTGTTCCCGATTTTCTATTAAATGAATTCGTTTATTTCGCGAACGGACATGTTTAAAATGTAATATTGTATATTTTATTCGGGATATAAATGATGGAATGAAAATTAATTCTACCGAGTGGTAGTAAAATTGTGTTAAAATATCACGAGTTCGATACCACGGATAAACAGTTATCTTTCGCAGTAAATTAATCACATTCAGGCGACCATCGTCGATCCAATGAGTGACATCAGTTAGCATAGTGTCTCCGCTACGTTTTTCATTCATCATTGTGCGCCGGACGAAAAGTAAGACCCCGAGCAAAAACGGTTAACATCGCATCATTGAGTTCACGGGACTGGAGATTCGATGGTTATAATTTTAATACGGTTCAAGAAGCTAATGCTCCGGTAATGCTATTACAACGAATTCGTGTTGTTGGATTTTAGATCGACACCTGAGCATATTAGTATATCGAGTGAATATGATATTGAGTGTTTAAACTTTAAACGATTTCAAGAGGAATGAAGTCACACGTATGTAAGTATACTTGTAACTTGTACTACTAGTGTTCAAGTTAAACGAGTCATGGATGTTGCGCTTTATTTACCAACTTTGTTAAAAGTGAAAAAGCACTCGGTGGTATTCACCCGGTGACAAATATTAACTAATTAAATTTTACTACACTGTATATCACTGGAGTGGATATATTGCATTGCGCAATTATATTTTAATAAACGTATCACTTGATTATAATATAAGGTTTTTTTTAAACAACCATTTATTTTTTTTTGCTTACGAATAATAATTGAAATAATTTGAACATGTATGAACTAAAATGCCCATTTCAAAGTTTTAAACCAAGCGGGAAACAATAATTATAAAAATAAATTACAATATTTTAAATTCCTTATCATTAGAAACTTTAAATTAGTCGAAATATTTCTAATTTTCCTTGATTTGTACTTGAACTTGTGTACTTTCTGTGATCTAAGATATTTAGTGCTTTGTAAATAATATAAACTATTATTTTACAAAAATTTTCGAGCAAAATTAGTTATTGAAATTTATATTGTATCTAAAGTCTAAAAAGTTATGTTAACAGTAAAAAAGCATTTTCTGATCGATAGTCGCTGAATTTACTCGACATGTTTTAGGTCGATTATAGATGCGTGTCAGTAGAAGTCGATTAACTGGGGAGGAGGGGGGAGTTATATCGAGTCATATCTCTATTGGAAAACCGAGGATGGATGAGATAATCTTGTTTTCCGGAGTTTGGTAACTAACGCTCGATAGTTTGTACAGTGGACGCGAATGATACTGAGAAAATATTCGTCAAAGTTGTCGAGACGCCAATTTTATTCAGCGGAAGAACTAACATTACGTCTTGTGAGTAGTTGTAACATGCATTTGATACGGTACAATGGTCAACAATCAGTTGAACGATTTGGAAATTAGTTCTCAAGTGTGGTTTTTTCGATAGCACAACGCTTGAATAATCATTCGACAAGGGAAAAATACGTGAGTTCGATTTCCAGTTCATGTATCACGTCATATTATACATACATATATATATATATATATATATATATATATGTACACTCGATACTAAAGTAAGCTTTCTTTTTCGAAATATCGATATTCTTATAACTTTAGGATGAAAAGAGCATGCTGAACAATCCAACACATTGAGTAAACTTTCTTATCTGTACTTGTAGTAGCTACTCTAATTAATCACTCTATTAAATATTATAATCAAATCGCACTCAATCACCTTGTCATAGCAACTATACGATAACCTCGTATATCATTGTTTTTCATGAAACGTCGATTGACACATTTTCTTTGTAGAAACTTAATACGTCTTTGCACTTTGTCAAAATACGAGAACAATATTTTTTACCATTGTTTTGTTTGAAAACAACAATTGTAGTTTGCATTCAATTTTATCGCCATATATTGTGTCGTATAATTTAGCAATCATGATGTCGTTTCTTTTACTCCGTTTTCTAGATTTTACATTTTATAACTTGTAGCTTAAGGGTATTATTGCTGTCAACTATATATGTAACAGAACAATTTATTATAAACTTTAATTATAAATAAAACTCAAGGTAGGAAAAACTTTGTTTATCCATTATTTTATTTTTTCCTCGCTTTTTAGTGCCGGGGACCATTCATTACTAAATGGACTATAATATGAACATTTTTCTTAACCTCCTGGCTTCTTAACATTTCTTTTATTTCTTAATACTGAATTTGGCCTTGGAATAGTTCTTACATTTTTAGTTTTGTTTTATCAAAAAGTAAAACTAAATTAGACGGATAAAAGTATAACGTTTTTATTTAAAAAACATCAATATAAAACATGGTACACATTTTTTTTTCTAAATAAATACAATACGTCATTTTTAGTAAAAAATATATATTAATTTTAAGAAAAAAATGCAACGAAATATTAATACATCACTATTTACTTTTTAAAAATCGTAATTTTTTTATTATTGATGCTCGTATGATTTTATTTTCTTCCACTTAATACTATTTTTTTTTTTTTTACCATTCGTGATTAAAAAATAATGACTAGCACTTAATATTAACTATTTGCCGAGTAAGAAAGAAATACATGCATATCATGTAAATACAGCTATAATTTAAAAAAAACTTTTCAACAACAATGCAGCTATACCTTGATTTCGAGAATATAAGAATGTAAAAAAATAGTATCAGAAAATATATTATCAACAATATTAACTAACATTTATTTTTATTACAATTTGTGTTTACGTGTTTGCATTACGTTCATTATACTTAACTAAATTATTTGCGTGTTAATAATTTAACTCCACTTATTTTCGTGTAGAAACTACTGTACCATCTGTTAACCACAACGCAACTGTCGGTGATGTTTGTAATTACTATAAATTTAACTTAAATTATGGATTCTCTACCGTAATAGTAGTCGTAAAAAATGTATCAAACTTACGGCGGGAGTAATTCGAAGATTGCGCTTTCGCAATGATAAAACAGAAATTGCTTATAATTATTAAAGGGTCGTTGTTTTTGTAGACGGCATTTAGGTAGATATTTTATGTAAGTATACACGATCTGTAAATACGTATTTTGGAAATGACTGTGTTCGATGACACTAACCATAAAAATGCTATGAAAAACCCAGATAAAAAAAGCCGGTCGAGCTATGACGCTTTAACGGTTGTATTTTATTCGGATACAATGTGATTTTTTAACCATGCTCACCCCCTTCTCGGCCGTACAAATACTTAAATTTGGATTTTTTATTAAATGTTCAAGTTACCATGAAACCTATGTTTTCAATAACTTTTTTTTTTCGTACCACCCTAAGGGTATCCTGTGGTGATATAAAGTAGTACGACCTTTTACTTTTCAAAAGGAAACGTCGTTTTTTCGGGGTATTATATTGAAGGCGTTTTTCTGTTCATTTTGATGTATCGACATAAAAATTTGAACGATTCGTTTTTGAATTATTCTTATTCTAAAATGATAAACTACAGTCGATTCCAATTCTTATATGCATACATTGTGATGGTAATTAGAGAGCTTATTCTGTGGAAAATTCTTGTTTTTTTTTTTTTTGATTTGTTGTAATAAGACGTAACTGAATACGAATAGTTCTAAATTATTTAGGGTGCGGTTCGAGAAAAACAAAAATGATAAAAACTGTACTGATATACGTGAGTTTTGAACAAAAGTTGTAAAACTTCTTCACTTGAAATATTTTACATGCATATCGTTCAAATGGTAATAAGAAGTATAATATCTTATAGCTTACATATCAAAAATACCTATGTACGTGTATACTTTTCTTTGTACGCATTACATTTATCTTAAAGGTGTTTCAAAAAAAAAAAACGTAGATATCATTATGTATCGTGTAGGATCAAGAAACAATCTTTTTAAATATATTAATACTATCCGCGGTGGAGATACCCAGAGTTGGCATTATTGTCATAACGTACGTACATCGAAAAATGTTATGTGTAGAAACGTTTCGATGGTATCTCGATTTATTCGAAAATATAAAGTTGGATAACCAAACGCGTGTGATACTAAAAAGAAGAAAGAAATGGCTAGTATAAAAAGATTATCTGTTCGATTCTTGAGATTTGTGAAAAAAAAGTACAATAAGTACCTGAGAATCTTACCAAGACATAGAAATATCACGCATTTTCAATGTAATCTTTTATGCACAAACAACTGCAAAGGCATAAAGGAAGTTTTTGTGTGATCATTGCTTAAACGTTTATGTATAATATTTTACTTTCTATAGAATATAAGTCTAGTAAATGAGCTTCATTGGATATTTATTTAATGGCGTGTTTTATTTTATTGTTATTGTGGCGCTAAAAGTTATCCAATGTTTGTTTCAAATCTGATAGGATGTTGAATTCAAATGATCGGAAGCCTAGATAAAAACAGCCAATATTCGAGAGGGTAACTATAAAAAAAAAAAAATATCAGTTTCAGAGAAATGTTAAAATAAAAAAGTCGGTAGATTCCTTATTAATATTTGAATATGTGATGATTGTCACATGCCTCGTAGGTTCATACTAATTTATACTAAATATGTACTGCAGCTTCGTACTTCCATATGTGACTCAAGGAAAACCAATACGCAATACACGTGAATACTGTTGATTTGACGACCAATTTTTTTTGTATAACAATTATAGTTGTATTATAGTTTTAATATTACAAAATTGACCTGTACAATTTTTAGAAACGTATACAACTTTAGCGCAACATGACTTTATATATGCCAACCAGATGAAGAAGTCACGTGGAGGTGGACGCGTGCAGAGTCACAGGGGAAGGCGACCGCATGTATATTGGAAACGAGTACGGCATATTATACGGGGGGGGGGGTCCTGTAAAGGTGGCAGGATGGTAGAATTATTCGACGATCACGCTTACCGATGAAAACATAATAGAATCTAGTTTACGACGGTTTGGACAGTAACATGCTGTGTGCATGATTATGATGATTATGATGGAATACAGTCACGTGAATGGTGATGGAAAAAAGCTCAGTATTTACATAATATACGATGCATATTATAAATAGTTGAGGGGAAATGGAGCCGAGAACGTCTACGGAAAAAATGGATAAACCCGGTGTAGGGTTTTATTGAGTTGTATGTGATGGTTACGTTGAGATCGTATAATGCGGCAGGACGAGACCCGAAGAGCAGATCCAGTATAAAGGTGTGTTTACATAGAGGAATGGTAAAAAAAAAATTGTGTACACATAAACGTATGCACATGATATCACCGCTTCGTCATCCTGGCGAGTTCTGTATGATAAAGTAATTGCGTGCGCGCGTCCCTGCGGTGCTCGGTTTGCCCGACGGCCTGCGGAAAGTGATAAGGAAAGTGAAGCGTCCGCAGCACCACGGGGTCCTTGTATTTCAAACAAGGGTCAAACGTGTCTGTGGATTAAAGAATACGCTAGGGGATGGTTGTATCTCGACGAAATACGCGTGTAGCCTGCGCGACCGCCTCGAATGAGTTATTAAAAATAAAAAACAAAACGGCACTCTACAACCGCGAACGATAACAGCAAGTACGAAAATAACACGAAATAATATTATATAATATCGCGTAAATGTGTTAAGTTTTTTGAAGAGGATGCGGCAAAACTAGGGTTATTTCCAGGGGTGGTCGTGTAATAGTTGCATTGTATAATTCTATAGATTTCCAGACTTATTGACAATTTTGTCACTGTAACGTTCAAATAAGAGTTCTAAATAATAATAATATGAAACGAAATAATAAATACTAAAACGATTGCCCCGAAAATGTTCTTATAACAAAAAGTCTGTAAACTTGGTGTAAAATATTGCACGACATAATTTTCACACAGGGGACTTGTTCTAATATCAGTCCTATCCTATTGATTACGTCGAATGTTATGTAGAACTTCAAGAATAAAATAAATAAACGAATTTCGCAAAGCAATAACCGTAGAGTCTCGACCGTTAGAAACACCCAGAGTGAGCAGTATTATACCTAGTATTGTCTATTATAAATCTAATATGACCATTACTGTCGAATAGGAAAATTAAAAATCTAATTATGATGATTTCAGATTGCTTGTAGTTGGTATTGATATTCGCTGTCCCTTGACCAAAAATCACTACGAGCAAACTTTCAATGTCTGAAGATTGCACCTGCTCCGTAAGCGGTCATGAGCAATCTGACTGCATTTGGTTAATCGGTGTTATTAATTATTTATTCATTGTAATTTTAGGGGGATTGGTATTTTTTAACATATAATATATACGATCAATAAGAAAAAACTTAAAACAAAAATTGTATGTAATCAAATTAATAACAAATCGTCAATACTGAACAATCGCAGATCAAATCAATCGTGTTTTCACTGAAAACTAACACACCCGTCAATTTATTTCCAGACTACTCGCAGCTGTCCGAGTCATGGGAGTTCCGGATAAATAATATCAATGAAAACGAGCGTCCATTGTAGGATTTTTACGAATTCACAATTTGAGGATAACGTTGAATAATTTTTTTTTTGCAACAGCAGCAGCAGCAACTGCTCCCTCCTCATTTTATTAACTTTTTTTTGGGTGACAGTTAACTTTTTTTGTAGATTAGACTTCCTGAGGATTAAAAAAACCACATCGTGAATATGACGATGAATATTTAACCTTCTTATGGATTGACATTTTATTATTTTATGAAGCTAAGGTGGCGAAGAAACGTACACGAATCCATGTATATGTCTCTTAAACCGACGGTGTAGTATTTTTACTTTTTATTATAAGGTTCAAAGTTTTACATTCTTAGCTCTATAACACCATTTGAATTCGTTGCATCCGTGTGACCTGCAGAGGAAACACAATGGTTTGCCTTCTTTCAACGCACAAGTACACATACTCTACGACAGGATCTATCAGAACAAAAGTATGTTTTTCAAAATAATACTATACCAAAAGTAATTTTAGTAAAAAAAGTTTGGTACCGTTCGCCCTTGAGCCATGATGCAGGAACCCAGGACGTCGCGAAATGAGCCCATCGCGTCGGTCATTTTCTACCCCGGAACTTTTTATAGTCTGATTATGACGAATTCGCATTTGAAGGCGAAAATTTATATTTATTTTTCCTTTTTTACTTACAATGTTTCTAATCATTAGTATTCTATTGTTATAAGTACAGTTTGATCGTTTAATTATTTTACGCATGTTAACCATGTACCAAATTAAAAATGTATTTATTAATTATGTGATTGAATTTTATCTTGATTAAATTATATGAAAATTTTGTTAGTTTGCATTTAAAGTTATATTTTATTATTAATCATCACAATTACCTATATATCATACTAAATACTGTTCCAAAGTACCAACCAGATGAAATTTCCTTTCATAAAAGTACCAGGTTTGTATACATCACAGTAATCCCTCTGGTCGAAATCGTGTACGAGGACACAAACAAAAACTATAAAAAACTCACACAATGATAAAAACCAATACATGCCTCGTTTCACTCAGAACCTGAAAGGAAAAGGATAATCAATATAGAGGACACAATTATATTTATTTTCATATTCGTACCGTTCCGTTTGAAGTTTCGACGTGATTATTAAACGCAACCGAATTTAATTGAGCCCACGTATATACTGTTTACCCTCGGTCATAATCTAGATATTGCAGTCTCAGAGAAATAAGTGTTCTTCAACAGCACACGATCACACGTAATATGCTTAAAAGAGATTGTAACGAGTCGTTTATTTCGTTCCGATTTCTTCACAATAAAAACAATTATTGTATTCGTGTTTAGAAACGTCGACGTTTTCTACGACGACGAATTGAGCCGAATTATGCTTTCAACACATAATTTAACAGATTTACATTTCGCAAATGTTTTCTAAATCAGACCTTATATCACTACTAACCCTCGTACACACGACTATATGCCAACGACATAAACGTTCCGATAACGACTTTTTAAACATTAAATCAATTCACGTACAAACATATATTTGCAGTCGCGCGATGTACCGCAGCAGTTATATTGTATGTCGTTCGAACTCGATTACTGATGTAAAACCGATCTATAGACACACGAAAATAATATGGTTGTGTATAGGTACTTGTTTTTTTTTTATTTTTTTAAATAGGATGATGTGAGCGCTACCACAGCGCGTAAACACTTTATCATATCGTGCACAGCGAGTCGTTGCAGTTGCATCCCGCTTGTCGTCTATAACATACGTCAGAGTTTTTTCGAACGGTTCACCTTTTTTTTCTCCTCTTAATTCGCTCATTCGTTATGATTAGGGCTGGGATTTCGATGCACTTTGCATTGTTTTCCAAAGCTTACCGTGCAATGCTCGTCTTGTCACAAATTTCTTTTATGTACAATTTGAATGAAAATAAGAAAGTTTATTTTACATTTTTTTGCATTTTTTGGCATTTTTAGGTCATTTTCTTAATTTTTTATGGAATTTTTGAGTTTTTGGGAACCAAGTATGAATTTAAAATTGGATTTTAAGATTTTTACACCAACATGGTTTTTAAATAAATATAACAGATTATAAGTTGGTTAATTATTACTATTATCGGACAAGGTTTGAGTAACCTCTACCCGCATTTCCTGTTAAATAATCTTAAATTGGTAAAATCGACGTCCGATGATATCGTTCGACGTTCAGTACGAGTTTTTTCGTCGTTAACACCGTTTTATTGCTCTGGTAGATTTTTTTTGATAATTTAATATGATAATTCCAAAAGTAAAATGTTCAACAGCGAGTCAACTGCGTGCGTTTGTACAAGAATTTGGACATAATATTTTTTCTACCGACGGATTGGTGAATCATTTTTTAGATCATAAAAGCATTTTTTTTAGGACATTTTTCGGGGTTTTTTTTAGGGCATTAAAATCCCAGCCCTAGTTGTGATATTATAATACTACGGACGGCTAAACGCAAACGTTTTAAACACGTATCATCGTTATTGCCTCGACGCCGCTCGGATGTAATAACAACGTGTTAGCGCACGTAGCGCGTCAATCAAAACGCGAGACGATGTGATATTGGATTTGTTCGCGGGCGCGAGTCAGCCGAGTATGAACCGTACGCGGATTCGATTTGGTGGCACGTGACGTTCCGTGCGAACGTCCGCTGTGCCGAATCATGCGGGGTGCGGTGAACCGGAAAACGGATTAAGTGTAACAACAACGGGCCCGGGTCATAATTGCCGAGGTGTTGCCTTCGCGCGCGGCGGTGGGAAAATGTTATACTTCGGTCGTAGCGAAATCACCGCGAATCTCTAAAGTGAAAACAAATGTCGAAAATTCGCGTTTACTGACTTTTTATTTATTTACTGACTCGTCACAGCATCAGCGACGGCTAGCTGAGACTACGTTTGGGGTAAGTACGATACGGCTGGTGTACGGGTTAGGTGGGCTGGGTTAGCTACAGGTCGAACGCATTGGTATTAATCGATGATTTTTGGAGTACTCGTGATTTCGTTTGACGTTCGAAACGGACTTTATTTTTCTTCTCGTTTCAATCGTATAATTACACTCGAAACATCTATTCCGAACAATTTATCGTATCGGTATCGCCAAACTCAAATGGTTCATTTCATATAGCCCGTACTTGTTTTAAAATCAAAAAAACGTTATTAAACACAAAATTAAGTATTTATTTTCCGTCCAAAATTGTTTAGCGAAGACCACGCTTGCAACACGTATAGAACACGAACTACGGATTTCGATAATTTCGAGAATTACTCTACCGTAGTTAGTCGCATAACACGAAATCGGTGGATTTTAAAAGCAATTGTTCGTAAAAGTAATCGTTTCCGCAGCGGTATTTTTTTTACCCGTAAGCGCGCGTGTTGCGAAAATAAAATACTGATAAATCCAATAATTGTCTCGAATCGTATTACTATAAGCGCTACGTTAAACGACGGTTGGTCCGAGATGATTCGTTCCCTTTGTGATCGCTGTGTTGCGCACAGTAATAATTGTGATGGCGAAATTCTTTTGTACAATATCATTAGTAATATTTTTCCAAAGTTTTCAATAATCTTGCGTGATATAACACGTATTGCAGCGCGTTACGTTTCCCACGAGCGCCTCCAACGATTTCGCGCACTATCCAACCGTTTCCCAGGAGAAGCTCATCCAAAGACTTATCGGTCGGATCTCTCTTGGCCGTCTTCGTCCGCGCGGGCGTGTTAATGACGGCGTTCGATCAACGGGTGGCATACGAACGAGATTCCGCGTGAACTCGTACACTGCGCCGAACCGCGGCCGATATTAACGTTTCTCGGCCTGACGATCTGTTCCTCGGAAAATAAAAATAAAACTCACCGACGCGCATGCACCGCGTGCGCGATTCCCTAAGGCAGCTCTCCCACTAGCGCGACGCGATTGACGCGACGCAACTAAAAAAAAACCATGGAACCCATAGAAACGAGTTTCGCGTAGAATCGCTCATTCACGCGATCGAAGTCGCATCAACAATATTGTGCTACTCTATATTATTTTTCAGTTCGTATATTTAAACACTATATAACAGTTCGTCACCAGCATCATCCGTGTACCTATTGAAAATGGAATCGGATAGTTCAGATGATAGTGTGATAATGATGTGGACTTATTTAAAATGTAAAAAAAAAAAAACGTAAATTTTGCATTCATCCCTACTTAGCAAATAATATCAACAGAAATGCGTATGTTGCTTCGAGAGAACTATTATTACATCCAGATCGTTTTCAAAATGAGCAAAGAAAGTTTTTCAGAACTTTGCAACTTGCTTGGACCGGCCATCAGCCGAAAAGGTACTCATTTTAGAAAATGTGTTGGAGTCGAAGAATGATATAATAATTTTACAGACAAAGGTGTTTTTCAATTTCTTCCACAAGCTTAATGTTGTAAACGGGATCGTCTTTTTTGGCCATATTTACCAAAATCGCAGACGACCGTTGCAATGAAACTTCAGTCGCGCGCGATATTTTACGTCGTAGTCGCCGCAACAATAGTCGCGTTGCGTGTATGGGAGAACTACTATTTATAAACATTGGGCACACGGACGCGATAAAAATCCCCAGTTTCGTCAGTTGCGTCCTGTCAATCGCGTCGCGCTAGTTGCAAACCGTACATTTAGCCGTAAAACCGCGATCGCGTCGAACTACTGCGAAAAACAATAATGCGACCGCACCCCAAACGCGATAAAAAGGAAAACGCGAAATCGCTGTCACCAAGTACTACAAGACGGCGCTCCGTATAGGCAATTCAGGTACGTTCGTGACGAGAAACGATTTTCGAGCCACTCGCTATTATCGGTGTCCATTTTCGTACGTTTTTATGGTACATCGGTAAAGTACGTTTTTCTCTTTAGCAGTACATTTTTCCATTTCTTTATTTTTCAAGGGAATATTTTGAAAAGAAAATTGTATTTTATAAGAATGTTTATTATTACATTTATCAAGAATATCGCGGACATGATTTCAATCGTAACAAGCTACATTCAATCACTTTAAACATTTGAACGTGACTATTTAAAAGGACGCAATTTCTTAAAAACGCCGAGCTATACTTGTGTTTTCGTAGAACATAAAAGGTATTTTTTATTCGTGTTTTATTATTACGAAACCGTTATGCATAATATATTTGGAGTTATGGCTGTGCTACACCAGCAAAAAAGTTAATATATTCCATATGTTCTTCGGCTGGTTACCGTTACCTATAGTAAATCAGTAAAACTGGTAAACCTAGGTTCAACGTGATCCGCGTCAACCAGGACCGAATTCTAGTCCGCGTCCATCATAATGTCTTATATTAAAGGTACAGCGTCTATACGTGTACGATTATATAATACCTACAAGACCATGGCTCATAACAGCCAATGGCCGTCGATAAAACACGTCCAAGTCGTTTGAAACTGATTTGGATGTTTGCTATATAACAGAGGTATTCACACTGTGCGTCGCGGGGGTTGTCGAAGGGAGCCGCGTCACATAATTGAAAACCAATAAATATTTTTACGAAAACTGTTGATTATTATCATTGAGTCACACCGGTTGGGAAACGTTGAATTGTCTACAATAATTATTCGCTAAATATTGATTTTTTGTCATTTATAATTTGGGAGCCGTCAACGTTTTGTGAAGACTCAAAGGAGCCTTGGGATGAAAAAGTTTGAACCCCTCTGCTATATAAGTTTATGCGCAGCGTATCACATGACGTAGCAATACGTTTTGTACAACAAACGATCGTCGTCAATGTGTAATTTTTCTTTTTTCCTACCGAAAAGGCGTTTGGCAATACACACCCCCCGTTCGGGACGGATGCCGTTCGGCAATATGATTAAGATTCGGCGAGATGGGTTCGCGGGGAATACTGTTCCGGGTAAAGAGCGTTCGGGAATTTCGATCCGGTAACCAATGTACCGCGTAGGCGCGCCGTCACGCGTAAGCATATGACGCGACGCGACTAACCACTTACCTAGCAGTAACAGCGTGAGGTCGGACACGGCCAAGCTGAACAGGTAGTAGTTGGTGGCCGTGTGCATGAAGTTGTTGCGGACGATCACCACGCACACGGCTATGTTGCCGATCACGCCGGTGACGAATATGAACACGTAAATGGCGGTGATCGGCACGACTATGTTCAGCGACAGGTGCTTGGGCCCGCGCGTCCGCAGCAGGTAGTCCTCCATCGTCTCGTTCGCGTCCTCGGCGAGCTGCACCAGGTACGATCCTGTGCTCGTCGTGTTGTTCATGTCGTCGTCTTCGTCAGAGCCGCGGCACCGAGCACGTCCATCTACCTGCGGACCGCAAAACACTCGGCATTAACACGCGCAACACGTGGACGTCAGTTGTTTACACCCCCGGCAGGTTTTCGCGATATCGTGTTGTACGGGAAAAATGGTGTCCGGCCTTTATGGTCAATTCGACGAGAGGCAATTACGTTTTTATCGTACGGATATTTTGTCGAGAGGACATTTGGGCGAAATTGATTTTTCGGCCAACGAGACGGATTAATAAATGGTGATATTGTCGCGGTCAAATAACGCATTTTTTAAGTGAATAAAAATCGTTTGTTTGAAATGTATTTTAACAATGAACATTGCGATAGTCATACAATACTATTGCGCTTTAAAAATCAAATAAAAACCAAAGAAAGAGGTTTAACGTTTTGTAAAAATAAATGGCGATTTGTACCGATAACAATTATCTGGTTTTAGACAAAAATCATATAAAGGCATTAACCATCTGTTCAATTTTTTATTTACTATGAATGTTTTTTGTTAATAAAGCAAATATGTTTTACTCAGAAAATTTGGCATACTACTATAATAATAAAATGTTGCGGCCTAAATGTCCATTCGGTAAAATATCTGTTCGGTTAAATGTCCTTTCACCGAAATGTCCTACAACCGTAAGGAATATGTATGAATAACTTTTAAAAATTGGATCAAACAGAATTTTTTTTAAACGAGGTGGTTACCCTATGATGCAATGAATGTTTTACTTAAATCAGTTAAAACTGATTTGAACTTTAATCATAGAAGTTATGTAATATTTTCTATGGTCCATCGATACAACGATCATAGACCCTATATGTCTATGTAAGTGCCCGTTTTTGTTACTCCAATGAATACGATTTCATTAGAAGCTTTTGAATTGCAAATTACACACTTAACTTCTTATCCTATATAATAGACAGAGCCTGGCGTTTGGATTTCGAGAAGTGAGACCGAAGTCCAAGCATTATATTATACAGGTACGTAAAAACGTTTGTCGTATTGATGAACGACTATTACTGCGGTGAAGTGTATCAAGTCATCTTTACCGAAAATCGACCACAAATCGTTTAATTTTTAGATTAACATAAGCTTTACGTAAAGCCGATCGGTATCACGCGCTTAAAATAAATGTTCAAATATTTATTACGAGTCGAAAATCGATGGATATTAGTTATGATTACAAATCTGGTACGGTTCTGGTTTATATACTTAAATATTGCATGTGCATACTCGTGACGGTTTGAGTACTATACACTGCAGCGTACAAAATTCAATCAACCAAAACCCAATTGGTCCTGTTTCAAAGTGACGTTGGTCCAATGAACAGACGTAAGTACATCCTGTTGCACACGTGCGCTTGTGTATACCTCGCTAAATTAATTAATTCGCTGCGGTCAAAATTGTGCTTTGAACTACATACAATAACGGAAAGATTATTTGATCATACTTTTATTTAGAATCCGTAAACATTTTGAAATAAAAAAAGATACAATGAACAATAAGCATAGAGAAGATTACTAGTTTCAAATATGTCAACACTGAAAACTCGAGTTAAAAATGTGGCCCTCGCCTGACCCCCAAGGAAACTTGTGCAAAGAGTGCAATCATATATATTTTGTTTTCTCTCCGTCACACTAATTTTCGTCCACGACTAAACAACGGTTCTAATGCGGTCGTATTGATTACAGTAAGAATACGTAAATTTATCGAATATGTGTTCTATTACACTGAAACGGGTATTTCAATTAAAAACGGATTATCGTGCGATTAACGCGCATGCGCGTAATGAGATATTGGCGGTTTTCGTCGTGCAGGCGAGTTTTCACAGCAAACAAATGTACACGCATTATGCATTACGAACCATAGATTGCTCATTGTACCGATGGTCGCAAATACTGCATGATCAACCGAATTTGCTTTAATCGTTTCAAGTTTGTCCGTTAAGAGTCGTTATGGCGGTCCTCATAATTTAGAAATATAACAAGGCAATTTCACATGCAAGGTCTTAACGAGATCGTTTTATGTATTGAATATAAATTATAATTGTATTTATACGCGTAGCTTATAAAACTTGCTTGGTATAGGCGCGTTTCGAAAGAACATTTTAGGAATGGTTGATCAAATAATAAAACATTTTTCACTGTGAAACTAAAAAAATGTACTCCTTTTATTTGAGAAAATTAAAAATTTAAAAAAAAAACAAGCGTTATGTACACATTTTTTAATTTTTCGTTTAATTTGAATAATTGTCAAAAACATGATAAAATAGTGATGAAAATACTTTTAGTTAACTCTTAGTTTGACATTTTGGCAATACGAGTATACACGTGTGTACACCATTTTGGCATTCACAAATTGTATGATAGTATGCCAAAACTTTAAACAAATATATTTATATGGTCATGTATGTAAATAATTATGTGAAAAAGTCAACGTTTCTAAAATATGAAATACCATTAAAAAAAAAAAATAAACGAGTGAAAAGTATTCAAAAACGAAATTCCGATCAAATTAGTCGGACGAGTGTAAGTTATGTTAGGGTATATATATATTATACGAGTACATGAGTAACTTATGTAACCCATAAGAACCTTTGTTCAATCCGTTCACATTTTTTTTCTTCAAATATTAATAAAGCTTAAATTACATTTTGTAGCTATCGAGCAATTTTTATACAGCTTATCTCGAGATATCACAATATTACTACAAGCACGTGAGGCCTAGAGATAATTAAAAAAAAAAAAAAAATAGAGCATTCCTATCAAAAATTATTTTTCTCGACAAATAAATAGAAAATCGAACCGCTGATGAACATCGAAGAAACACTATATTTTATTGTACAAATAGTATTACATTATTCTCTCCTTCGGCGGAACTGGAGCAGGTACAGAACACCTGCAATATCATTACACCCCATTTCGTGCGTTTTTAAAAGAGTTAGTTTTTCCAATAGATTCTCTTCAAACAACGTGAAAATGTTGAGTAGAAAGTCCAGCGGCGCACGACGATATGTTTGTACCACACGTAAAATACCTGGGATTGCAATGCACACCCTCGATCACCCCACTGATTCCCTCGCGAGTCACTGCAGTGTCCGATAAAGGAATTTCAGCCCACCGAGAGACGGATGTTCGTGCAACGTCTGACCTAGCCTTTATCACAGAAATTTTAATTAAAAACCGTCTGGAAACAGAACTGGTACGGCAAGGTCGCGCGCACCGCACCAAGTATTTGGCCTTAGTGAGTCGACTCCTACCGCTACGCGGGTTGGGTTTATCGTAGTAATATTGTACGCGTCGAAATTGCAAAAAAGAAACGTTACTTTCACCCAAGTACGTTCGTCTTTATTATTTATTTTTTTACGTAACGTTTACACTTTATTGGCTATTATAATGATTTGTCAAATAAAACATCGATTTTTGTGACTTTTTTTACGGTCCTCGTACATAAATATCGTGTACAAGTTTAACGAGCGCCGCCGCCGCCGCCGCCAGTTTCCCGACGAAATTGTTGGCTACTTCAGCACTGACCGAAGATATACTTTATGATATGAGTATACTAAATAGCTTAATAGCTCTTAGAGCTTATATATGTACACCATCATTGTGCACTATACATATAAATATATGGTCGTATAAATAACCAATCGATCCATATACAGCGGGTGCGCGGCATAAACCCAGATTTTGTCCGTACTCCGTAGCTCGCTACAAGCCAGGTTCGTAGTCTTATTTTAAGCTTATTTTATCTATTCGGAGCATAAAGAAAAAGAAAATTACCGATATGAACCACACCGTAGTAAATATATCCTCTTTGCTGCTTTTGCTTAATATGCATTTATTATTTAGCGCAAAATAGTTCTGAGGTATTTTTTCTTTTTATCTTTGTGGTTTTTTATACACTTTAAATGGCAAAATGTTATTTGAAGTTTGAACTAGTTTTTAAAATAAAAAAATATCATAAAGTAAGTATTAGAGATAGAATGAGAGAGAAAGAGGGAGAGATAGGGGATGTTAGAGATTATTATTCAAAAATATAAAAAATAATAATAAGAAGAAAGAAAAAGAAAATTGCAGATTTCAATTATCTCTCATAAAAGCAATTAAAATATTATATTTGATAAAACCTCCAGATAAAATGCAATCGATTACGTAACAAAATTATACAAAATAATGAAACGGGTATTTTGAAAGTAAATTTGTTTTTGAATCGAAATGTTATACTTGTGAGATATAGCTTTAATTCGGTACTAATTTAAAAGATTTTTACTTTATTCACAATGTATTGATTCGTTACATCTATATTGTTAACCATCGCGAGATACTCAATACAATATTACTTCATAAAAATAATCCCACATCAATTTTAATATTTTATCCAGTCAGGTAATTGTGTTCAAGTAGACACCTGTAAATGGTTATCAAACAATACACTCATTTGATTATTGACACTTATTTGTGCACACAAATCATTTATTTCAAATAATATTTTTAGTAGGTACTATGGGTATACGGTGTGTTCAAAAGTTAAAAAATCTAATATAGTGACAGTTCCAATTATTGAATGACTTTTAAAATAAACGTCCAATACACAGGTACAGAAATACGATTTTATTCATTGCTCGAAAACAATATGAAATATTCTCCCTACGGGTTTGCAATTTGATTCCAAAGCGTACAGGTACTTAAATCTTTATTTAGAGCTGTAACGGACGATTACATCTGTGCAACAATAATTGCTTTTTTCTTACCCTAATAACAGTGGACATGACTCTCCGGTATAATACATAAACATATAGTGCAGCGGGTACACCGGATTTGTCTACCGTATCCAGCGTTTCATCTGTTCACTATTCGGTCATAAAACAGTCCATAAACGTCAACTTATATTAAAATGTACGGAATTCTTCGTCTGCGCTACGTAAACACACCCCTTGATTAGCTACTTTTACCCGTAGTTTAACCATAACACGCTGCACCCACGTGCTCTATGAGCTCTTTGTGGTTCACTTTTATTCGTTTCGTACACTTATTTATTTGTACAGATTAACATCAAATGGCATTTACTTAGTAATGTCTGGTTAACTGTTATTCACCCGCATAGTAATAGGAACAAACTATCTAATAAGTACATTCTTATAAGTTAACTTCATAATTATCATTTGTTTAAATCTTTGAATAATTATGAATGTATGTATTCGAATCGAAAACATCTCTACGTCATACCTATTAGTCATTCAATCAAAAATATATACGAAATTAAACAGTTCTTTTTACTTTAATGGTACTTTAATCTTATACAGGCCCGGGTTTGACCCTAGTTTACGTACGTATGTTATTTATCATTGTGTATTAACAAATGTTCAGTTTCAATATCAAAATATATATCGTGATGTTATAGGTACCAATAAATTTATAAAATAATGTGGAATTATATTACATGTATATTGTATATATCACGTTTCCATGTACGTACATTTGTAAATGTTCTACTTACAACGAGTGGATTCTTCCGCGTACACGTATAATATATTCAAAAATGGAAGGTAAAGATAAAAAAAAAACACACCAACCAAACACATACGGCGTGTAATTTTATATACGTGTATATTTTTGACTTTTATCTAGTTCTGTAATCCCTCACATTTTTTTTAACATATATTTATTCTAATCATCACTCTGTCATTAATATTAATTTCAGTCGTTAAAAAAAATAATAATTATTTATAAATGTATCATGTACATTTATTTACCAGGTAACGCCTTTAGATCTCGAAATTACTTTATTGTTATTTTTATAATTTATACATTGTGCATGTGTGCCTGGTAAAATTAATTTTGTGTAATCATATCTCCACTTTAATTTTCATCAATTTCGACATATTTTATTTTTTTTTCAATGCACATATTTTAATCTGTTATTATTTTACATAAGTATTGGGTGTAAAAGATGTCTCGCTTTGGACTATAATTTTAAAGGGGTGATAGCTGTTGTCACTAAAAACATAAACATTTGCCGAGGCACTTTATATCATATTCTACTATAATATGTACGACTGCTTTAGTTTATTGATGTTCTAGATAATATATTACGTTATCATTGGGGTCTCGGGAATAATGAGAAATGGTTTTTGTTAATAACCTCGAACTCTAGAGCCGGCGAAAAAGGTTGACTTTCTTACACTTAATTTCTCGGAAAAGAAATTCTATAGCGAGTGCTGGTTAATAACCAGTTGGTTATTCCATGAGAAATGCACGGTGTAAGATTAATAGAAGAGACTAATTTATCATTTCACACATCGAGAGTCTTGCCCCAAAGAGCTCGTGTATATAGCGGTCAGTATATTATAGCGCGTACTAAGCTAAAACTATAAGCACTTGTAATGCATTAGTCCAACTTAAATTAATGAAACCCTGTAGTACGACCAATATATTGTATCCGTACGTATTCACACACACACCAATCACTGAAAATCAAACCTTAAAGTCCTGTAAATGGAACGAGTCACGAATTGAAAATAATTCAAGGTTCTTATAATAGCAATATTCAGAACCGATATCGTAAAAACAAATATGATGTTTATTAACGATACTAATTCACATTTAAAAAAAAATGCATTATCTTGATCATTGTGTGCTTTTCGTTATTAGGACAACAAAAAGAAACTAGAAACGTAATAATATTCTATAAAAAAACAATTTGATTTTACTCAAGAATGCATGAAACCATAATTTATGCATCGAAAATGATAATAAAAAAGTTGCAGTGTTATTTATTATTCTGCAGTCACGGGAATTTATGTGTTTCTTTTTATTTTTGGTCATTGAAAACTTAATATTTGTATCAGTCCAGCTGTTCAAATGCAGTATATCTCGTTGTGATCGTATTTTAAAAAACGTCGAACTTCAAAAATGCTCAATTATAATATTTGTTTCTTATTTTACTTTCAATTTGTACTCTTTGATTGCATAAGCTGATTCCGTTTTGGTCTTATATCAGTTGACCGAGTGAATAATTATTATCATCGACATTTGAACACATTTTAAGAACATCCGTTAGAATTGAAGGGGCGCCACCGTATAAGAGGACTGAAATAGGAATTCGACCGAAGTGTCGGCACTGAGTGTCGCTAATTTCCTCACCGGCTGTTGTATCGTACAATATGTTACACCCGCTACATCATATACGTTCAATAATATAGGTATGCGTATATGGTATATAGTCTCTCTGGAACGCAATCAAATAAACCGAACAAAACGCTTGTGTTTGTTAATATTACTGTTATTATGCCATTGGGGGGACGGGGTAGTAATAAATTTGAATTTATGAATTTCGTGCGATCACAGCATAAATCACGATAACGTGCGAGTAGATATTGACCTCTCGCCGTATCGCGCGTCGCTTAGACAATGCGTGCCATCATAGTATTATACGTACATACATATTATATACATATTATTGTGTTTACGCTGAAAATTAAGCGTTATGAGGGATCTATATAATTATTTTGAAATGTATTCGGGTTGAACGTTGCCGCGTGGGTCTCCTGAAATACGTTCTCTTTTGATTACATTCAAATACTTGCGGTGCTATTAGAATTCGGAAACGGTGAGACAAAAATAGTGTAATGGTACGTGCGCTTTACACCGCAATTTGGAGGGGGGGGGGCGTTCGAATCGCATACTTTTACAGGGTTAACATGTTCACGGTCTCGAACGAACAATCGCGCAAAGCCAAACCCCGTAACGTAAATGGCCGTTGGCCGTGGCCGAGGTTCAACAGCGTTTCGTCGAGAGAATGTCAAAAGATAACAGAACGCGAATGGCAGGGTAAAAAGCGTTTGGCGATAGCGAAGGACGACGGCGAACGGTGTAATATGTATCGCGCTCGCGTGCACGCCCGATAACGGCGATAACCGTAACGCACAAGCGCGCGGGGTTCATCGGACGGTGTACGCGTGTACCACATTCTCTGTCGGGTACGACCTCTACACGGCTGCCTCGGCTCTTACTGTTCATCAACTAATGAAAAACGGTCGACGATGGCAGATTTACGCCCTCGCACAATTATAATAATATATTATACACCATTACGCGAGATGTTAGTCACGGTTATTCGAATTTATCGCTCGGGACGCGGAACGTCGCGTACGTATAGTGCTGCAGTTTTACACTGCCCTAGTCACAAGACCGGGAAATGGTGAAAAAAGAACACATCATTTATTAGATGTTATACGCGATCTGTAATTTATTTTGTTTTTACAACCACCGTACACAGTTCGGTCTTCATGATTTGGCCGATAGAAGAATAGAACCGTCCGGCGGTAACACGCTTGGTATTCGAAATAAAGATTCGAACGAAAAATGTACCTTAACGTTAGTACCACCTACGCATCACTTCTGGAATAAAACAATACCGAGCGTTGAAGTTGCATCCGAACCGTTGTACGTGCTAACTAGACCAAAATTGAATTTTAATAAACACTGTCAAATAGACAATGTTTATTCGTAGAACAGGCCAATGAAGCAACATCTTCTGGCCGATGAGCGTCGCAGAATCGAGGAACGCAAGCGGGAAGCCACGACGGTGGCTGTCATCAGGACGCAGGAGCGTGAGGTGACTATGCGTGAATGGCAGGAGCTTTGGGACCACACGACTAAGGCAGCGTGGACAAGGAGGATGATCCCAGATATACGGAGGTGGGTGAACCAGTCGAAGCTTGGAAACATCACATTTCACATGGCCCAAGCACTATCGGGCCACGGATGTTTCCAGCTCTATCTATGGAGAAGGAGGAGAGCGATCGATCCCCATTGCAACCACTGCGATGAACCGGAGGATTCGGTTGAACACACCCTGTTCGATTGTCCGTACTGGGCGGAGAGTAGGCGGGAGATGGAGCGATGCATAGGGCGGCAACTGCGACTGGAAGATGTCCCCGAGATCATCCTGGGGCCGGAGCAGGAGCTCCTCCCTGAGGATACAGTGAGAAGACGACGGGGTCGAGGTGTCGGCGGAGAACCAGAGGCTGGCGTTTGGTAGGATGGTGGAGTCGATTCTTGGGCAGAAGAAGGATGAAGAGCGCGTCAGGCAGGCGGGAGCTGGATGGCCGATTCAATAGAGATATATGTAATTAACTTATTTTGATGTATTTAGGCATTCTTATGGGCGGTACGCCAAATATACAGGGAGGTTAGAGGCCCCCACGTATGTCTCAATAAATTATCGATGAATAAACGATACGGGATCAGGTGGCAGTAATATGCGAAACAGTTCCCACCCGGTCCTAGTTTTAGTAAGGGGAAAAAAAGGCCAATGAAGCAAATGGGCTGAGGTAGAATTTTTGTAAATTAATATTTAAGACAGCCGGACGAGACCGGGGCAGAGTGTGTGTGTGTGTTCCGGTTGATGCACGTGTGTGCAGAGACTACGACGCCACGCTTGATTTTTGTGTTTTATCAATATAGCAAATTCTTTTCTTCCTATAGCTTTACGATTAGCCAATAAAATCTCCTATAAACTTGATTTTTTTAATTTTACACGAGATAATTTTAAATACAATACCTTATTGTATCTAAAAAAATCTTATTAGTTTAGTTTGTCATTTTTGTTTTTTTTTTTTGTAGTCCTATTCATTTAAATTGTTAAATCGTTTTTGAATTTTGTATTATTTGTATTATTGTAACTATTATATTGGTTGTTGCCATAAATGTATTCTTATATTCTTGTAAAGAGTTTATACCCGTTGATTGCACAATAAATAAATAATAAATACATAGGCTTTTGGTGTGAATTATTGTTTTATTTTGAAAACCCATTAACTCTTAAGAATTGAACTAGTATTTATCAGTTTTGATTACTAAAGAGAGGGTGGAGCGATACCCTCGTAAGAGCGGTATACGACGGAACGGGGCGAAACGTTATAATATATCGTCAACGAACTCAATATCAGTTTTATCCTTGAGTTTATTTACCGCAACACTTGCACCGTGTGTATGTGTGTGTGTATGCATGGTACGTCAATTCAATGTGGATCGTGATAAGTGCTAGAGACCATTAGGTATACTTAAATACACACACAACTCTCGATAGACCTGCGTAGACCTTACGTACCCAGAGTACCGAGTACATACGTGTACGCATATAAAGTTTATGGCAGACATACAGCACGCTTAGGCACACGATATCGCGGTGATATACAGTTAATTTCAGTCAACAGAGATTACGACGCGCTGTACACACTCTGCGTACGCCGCTGCGGTGCACAATATGCCCGTGCGTACCTACGCACCTGGTATTACGTCAGAATATAATATATAAATACGACTTTTATGTACAAGACTTTATACGTAGCAGCACGACGTTATGTGCGACGGAAGGTTGTTCCTATATTTTTTTTTTTTTTTTTACGCGCGCGTACACCTCGGGCGCACCCTGTACGTAATGTAATCAAACGGATTGTAAACCCGCAGCTGCTGCGCACCGCACTCGTACAATATAAATAATTGCCGCTGTGCTAACAGACCGACCGCGACGTCTCATCTGTCCATCGCCAACAGTAGAAAAATAATAAAACGACCCTGACTCTCCGCGTGCGAGTGTACGCACATAGACCTTAATCCGTACACGTCGTCGTTATCGTCATCGTGGGAACGTGCATCAAACGCGCGCGAATTCAGTCCGAAACTTATGCGAGCGCTAAAATTATTGATCCCGCGAGGTAAATCGCGTTACATCGAGCCCCCCTCCCCCACCAACCACCCCTACACCACCAACGCCAAAACAGGGCACAAAGTATGTACTTTTAATCTTATAATAAAATTACAACACTAAAGGATGTCGAGATGGATTTTCAATAAAAAAAACCTTTTATTCTACTTAATATCATACTATAACCAAAAACCGATAACTTCCTTAAGAATATCAAATTAATTGACAAAAATTGTCTTATTACATTATGTGCAAATGTACAATTCACATCGATACGCGTTCAAATTGAATGCAATACGATTCTTTGAAATCATAACTTGTCTGTAACAACCACTATATGATATGTAATGTATCAACACGACCTTCAGGAATCAACGCTCACTGTCATGAACACGAAAATAATCGTCTTTCGACAATATTTTTATCTAAAAATAAACTGAAGATGCTAATTTAAGGTATTTAAGGGTGTTAAAAACTACAGCCCCTCCCCCGGCACACCGTATGTGCGCCAATTACGTGTGCACGTATGTAATGCGTCAACCCTGCGCGGTCGCCTGACGATTTACATATCGTTTAAACACACCGGCCGCACGGGGATGTTAACACTTTTAGCGCGCATCATCACTGTACGTTTTTGTATTTACTTCTCATGGGCATTAACATGACGTCTCGAGAACAGCGAGCGGTTGGTTTTCACGCGGACATCACTCGTCGGCTCACCAATTGTTTGACGTGCGCAGCGGAAATCAACGGAAATAACTATACATTTTGTACGTATTTTTTAATACGTCTCGAAGTCTCGTGCAAGTACGAGCGAGTAACATTATAAATTTCGTGTAATGAAATAACTTTTACTTTAGCGCGGCGGACGGAAAAAAATGAATTCGCTAACTATTCGGTTTGTTTGTACTAATGATAAAATATACGAAATACGATGATTTTTATTTTTTTCCTTTTTTATGCGTGATAAACTGCTTTTATTTTAAATAATTATAGCATCGATCATGGCGGAAAAAAAGGAAAAATAATTGAGCACCGCTATTTATTTGATCATGATTATGTATTTCAGCAGGTTTCGAAAAAAAAATGTCAACAGGATGAAAAAAATCCTTTGTTTTCTTCTGGAGATATATTATCATCCTATGTTTTCGAAATAGTATACTCTGTTTAAATCACATAAACTCTACAAACGATTTTCATCGAACTGCATTCTACTTTTATTTGTTTTATTCTTATTTTTACAATGGATTTCGCTTAAAAACATTGCCAGAGTTTTGAGTTTCAACTTATACATAACACTATTTAGTTAAATGACGAGTTCTTAGATTTACGGTATTTTAGTCTCATATAGTTGGATACTTGGATTATAAACTGGTTCATGTAACTATACATTGATGTATGCGTGATAAATGCATGCGTTTACTTTTAATCGCAATAATATCATAAAAAATCTCTCGTTTCTTACCTCTGTACCGTAGAATTAATTATAGAAGAAAAATGCGTTATCAAGTTGAAAATTTCAAATTGTTATCTAGTAATTAAAATACTATGTAGGTATAGAAACATAATATATAGCTTATAATATAACACGCCGACGTTGTATATAATATGTGTACATGACGTAGAAAGTTAAATTATAGAATATATTATTACACTCGTGTACATAAAACGAATTCGACAAGACACATAGCTTTCATTCGTTACAATATATGAAAAGGTGCAAACGCGCATATACATGCGGGCGTATCTTTGACCTAATTACATAGCAATATTTTTACATATTTCGTTTTTGTATTATTTTTTTTTTTTTTCGGTCGCGAGTCATCTTTAATTCAAAAGTACGTATTTCATATCGAAACCATATTATAACATATGATGAATAATATTAAATAACGTTAGATTCATCAACATTTTAAAGATATTACATTAGATTGTCGATACGAGCGTCGACGACCGTATTACAGCTGCAGCATACTCGTATATACGTTTAGCATTTATTTTCGTCTTGCACGCGGACGATTATTTATGCGAAATATGAAACACATTTATTCTAATTTTTTCTGTTTGCTGCGCGACGTTTAATTTATTTGCACGCACGCATAGATAAACGCTCGTGGACAAAAAAAAAAAAGGGATTAAAAATTGCATTTTCATTGCTCGCACCCACACGTAACGCAATCGTGTACGACGCCAATCAAAAACGTATTTCGACCGACACATACAACCTATATCTATAAACATATAGGAGACCGCCCCTATTCACTCATCAACGCTCAGAGCAAACCGCTGGGTCTAGAGCAGTGGAGGGCAAACTTTTTTAATGGGGGGGCCACAAAGTTCAAGAAATTCTAGAGGAGGGCCAGAATTATAGAAAAAATGCATTTTGTGTTAAGGCTTTGAATCATGATATAAAAACATTACAGCATTATGCACAAATGTTACAAATTACCTTTTACCTTAAATAATAATTAATTTAAAAACTTCGAGTATAATTAAACTTATACACATAAGTACATCATACATATTATTATACGAAAACTACGTTAAGGACGCACCAAACCGAGATCCGGGAAATATATTAATATGAACAAAAATATAAATTATATACCTATTATCAATGTATGATAAATTATCATAGTATCTACTATTTAGTTCTAGTATCTACCTAAACCAAGCTGTGAGGATACGACCACGTACAATCCGTTCCAATCCATTTATATATTTAAAATTATTTTCTTCGTTAATTTTCAGAATATTTCGGGAATTTTTTAATACTATAATTTTATACTATACAGGCCATATACTATCCATGTCGTTGGACCCTCGGCGGGCCAGATTAAATACTTTCGCGGGCTGGAGTTGGCCCGCGGGCCGTACTTTGCCCACCACGGGTCTAGAGACTTGACATTTTGTACAGAGGTTCCTTGAGCAATGTAGGGGCGCACTAAGAAAGGATTTTTAAAAGTTCGAACTCTTAGGGGGTAAAAGGAAGTTTTTTAAAAGTTTGTACACATTTTATATAGTTATATATGTATTTTTTTCCCGACTGTTAATCGCTGTTTATCGGTGCATTGATAGTGCTAATAGTACGTGGAATTCACAATTCCACAATAATAATAATAATAATCAATTATATAACTGGTGGCAATAGAACAAGTCGCAGGTAATCGGCGACCCGCGATTGCAACACACCGATTGAGTTTGGTTAGTTGTTTTCGTGCGGTACACGAATAACAAACCGCGTAGAATATTGTTAAGTGCTGTTTGTCGACCTACAGTTCTCGGTACTTCAATAACTCCTTCTAACATAGATTCTCCCGAATTAAAAAATATTTGTTTAAACTCGTCATCGGCATTTTCTCGAATTTCTTTAAATATTTGACATGCATCTGTTCCTCGCTCATAACAATATGACAAATCAATATTAACTTTTTGTAGTGCTATAGATAGTGGTAAGGTTAAAGAAAAAAACTTCTCAATCACATGTAAAGCTTTGATAAAAACTGAATTATTAATGGAATTTGAAAGCTGGAAAGCTGTATGTGACGTGTCTATATACTTGAACACTCTCCTAATTTTTTTAAAGCATAATAAATAGCTTTATTAATTTATAATCATACGCGGGCGACGCCGTGTCGGGACGGCTTGTACATTATATAGGACATTATATAGGTGCAGGGGTAGTGCTGCAGTGTACCAATATGGGTATCCTCGTCTATTGCACACGTGATTTCAGCAATTATTTCGATCGGAGTGAATTGTTTTCGACGTCGGCGATTCGAACGAGTCGTCGCACCGCACCGCGCGGTCGTTCAATTGTTAAGGGTTGGATTACAAGGCAATTCGTCCGTTACGCATAACGTAATACGCGCGTGCACGGTACACGGTTAGACTTGATCCGGGACCACGGTTGTGTGCGGCAGTCGTCGAATGAAAGACTTTCGTGTTTTTCAATTATACGAACGAACGTTTTTAAATTAAATGGTTAACCGACCGAGATGGCGGCTTATAAATTATAATTCATCTACAGCCGCTTCTCTCCGTTTTGCCGCCGTGAATCGTTTACAAAATCTTGAAACCGATACACGTGGTATATGTTACACGTCCTTGTGACCACATCTACGTATAACTGTACTATAAACATTCAGACGTGCAGTATGTAGGGGGGGTAGCAATTATAGAGGCAGTTGCCCCGGTCGTTATTTAGGAGGACGGCTGATTTTTTAAATTTTCTATTCGAACATACTCGTTTACTTGTTTCTTACGTTTTATATTAAAATTCAAATTGTTTATGGTAGTTTGTTAACGTATTCATGGTCAATTATTGATTTGAAAATATCAGTTTTTTTTTAATATACACGAGTTGATAATTTTTTAAATTTTTTTTCCTCGTTCGGTTTTTTTCTTATTGCTCCGAGACGGGAAATCCTAAATACGGGGCCCCGCGCGCAGTTAAGTGAAGTCAGTAGGATATTAGTCAACGCGTATACGTAATACCAATAACACTCACGGACGGAACGCGGATTTAAAGAAGATTTATCAGATAACGATAACAACCGCAGTAGCCGCCAAACAGGTTTGTTATTATTTTAAACGGATTCCGAGGGAACTATAAAAACATTCAAAGCCGTCGAATCGTTAAATCGGAGTTCTGCTGTTGATGCAATACGCGCGCCGCGCTGAATCACTCAGAGCAGTGTACTAAAAACGGTGGTTCACCGCCGAATTTATTAATGAAAAAAACAAAAAAAAAAAATGTAAAAAATTATTAACCCCTCGGCGTGTTAGTGGCCATCTTTTTTCTTTTCTTTTTCTGCCGCGGCACTAGTCGCATTTTACGTAGACACGTTCCAAATCGCTATTATCAACGGCTATAAATCAAAATGTATGCAAGCACGCGCGCACGCGAGTTACGATCCTGCACAGTAATCCCGCAAGATATATTATAATGTTCCTCGAAAGTTATATTATTTTCGCCGTATATTTATCGGGTGCCAGGCATGCGCTTTCCGTTCGCGGTTCTGATATTACAATATTGTCCGTAGAAACAACGGTATTCGAAAATTATTTCACCGCAAGTCCGTGCAATCCTCTAGTTGACGATGGTTATACCAAAGTAAGTATACCAGGTATACGTGGTAGTTCATAGTAACCAGTATTACGCCTACGTTCGTGCTCCTCGTATAGCCGTATCGTATTTACACGGAGTTCAGTCCGTTCGTCGAATCCAGGGGAGTGTCTGGACACTCTCCTTAAGTAGTGTTCATGAAATGCTCATTCAACGGCCGTTGGAAAAAAGTTCCTATTTACTACGTTAAAATGTCATCAGAACGTATAACGTTTATCAGCACGTACGTCATCATTTTTATCTAAATATTATATCACGTGATGTTATGCGTTTTTCAATCCGTCGCGAAAACCAGACACCACTGCAGTGGTGCATTTGGAAATAAGTTACGGTTAATAGGGATGGGTTTGAATTCGATAATCTATTGAGTACTTGACATTTAAATCTCTATAATCGTTAACTTTTTTTTAAACAAAAAAAAGACCACGGCACAGTGTAAGCCAATGCAGGCGGACGCTGACCTTGAAAGAATCCTAGTTTCGCCGCCGCGGCCGGTCCGATCCGGTTTAATTGGTTGAAATTATTTAAAGCTTAAACGCCGCCGGTACAATGCTAGGTACTCGAAAATCTCGTCGCCGGCCGGGGTACGCGAAGACGGCAAACGGTTATAGGACATTTCAACTGTACATGCTATACAAGGAGTTAGCGATGGTTTCGATTGTTTCGAAGGGTTAAGATCCACGAGCATTTCAAACAGCTCGATTATATGTACTGTATACATAACATCTTTTGAAAACCGCGCGCCGCCGATCCATTTGCATATAAATATATGCCTAGTTCCCAATGTATTGGTTTTCAAATATTAATTTTAATATAACGATATGTTCGGGGAATAAACGTCAAGCGGGAAGCACCGGCTAATGTTTGATACACCGTTATTGCATTATACGGTGGATGCGTTTTGGAATACGATCGTACGATAATGTAAATGGGATATTTCTGAAATAAGTCAAAAGACCTTTCCAGACGGGATTTATTGTCGGTTATACGAGAGCCCCGTAACGTCTTATACGAAAACCGTTGGATTAGAATAATGAACCGTTTAAATTTAACTACGTGTATTATACGTATATATATATATATTTCGTATAGTGCATATAACTATAGTTTATTTCGATTAAACTGTACGTAATCAAATCCATTAGCTGGGAACCATTTTATGGTATCTAAACTGTGTACTTATCGAGTTATAAGAAATTAAAATATTCGTAATGCCCTCCATTATTTATTAGAAATGACGTAATTAGCAAATTACTTTATTGCAGACGGTTTATAATTAAATTTAATTGGTTAGTTTGAAAGTATGTTTAAGAAATGTTTAAGCTGTTTGAAGAGTGATAGAAAACCTAAAGCTAAATAAACTAGGTGTTGATTTTAAGGCTTACGGTGAAATAAATTATCCGTTGTTTTTTCGTTAAATATTTATATTGGTTTGAAGGCGAAAAAATAACTCAAATCGTTTTTATTTATTACATATTTGTTTATGAAGACTTCGATGAAAAACTACGAGAACATGGGAGAGAATAAAATTATATCGATTCAGATTATAACTTAGCTATAAGAATGTTAATATATTTACAAAACTTTTATACAATTTATTATCTTATAAGCATTTAAGTAAGTATACAGTTATGATCAACTGTCTGAGATGAATGTATTAATATCAAAAGTTTCGTCGTGAAACAAACGTTTTAGAACCACTGTGTCGTTTTATTTTACCACGACTTGACGACAAGTTAAATTAGGTACTAATTTGTATCACACTCGCTAATAACTACAATCGTCTATAGAAACTATAAAACATCACACGACTGAATTCCAATTTTCAGAGTGACCAATAAAGATAAAGGAACGGCATGGTCAATTTACTCGGGTGTGGTTCTTTTTTTTCATTCATACACTCCATATACGGTTCACGTACACACAGAAAAATAACGTACCTACTGTATTAAATAATTATTGTTTTTACCATAATATCTAGTTTTGTTTTACCACTTATATTATTCGTGAAAAAATATTATGCCACCCGATTATTGGATATACATTAAACGATGGTATCGCATTGCGTTCGAAAGTATTTCACAATATATACAGGATGATTCATTAACCGTGAAGTAAAAGTGCTTAAATTTGGATTTTTTTTTATTGTCCAACTACCCTAAGGGCTATGTTTTTCAAAACTCTTGTTCGTGCCACCTTGAAGGTGTCTTGTGGTGATATAAACTTTTTATTTTTCAAAGAGCAACACCCTTTTTTCATTACGGTGTTACATTATGATTACTATTATGTAAATTTTAATGTATCGAAATCAAAACTTAAACGAGTACCTAGGTTTTGAATTATTCATATGTATTACGGAAAATATTACGAAATAATTGGTAATTAAATGTATTCGCTACATTTTATTGATTCGAGGTTAGGCGGATTTCACAATTTTTAATTTTTAATAATTCCGAAAGTACGAGTCCAAATTTTAACTACGTTACACCAAATATGTCAGAAAATTAAACCGAATAATATTTTTCGCAAGAAGAGTGGTGATTTCATTTTAAAAACAAAGTTTTACACTTTTGAACAACAAATGTTACTCGATGTTCATAACATTGTGAGAAAACGTTGAATGTTCATTCATAATTCTATATATAGTATAGTGTTTTATCATTGTTTTTAGAATGTTGATTGATCTGCTATCGAACTCACATATGCTTTGATTGCTAAATGTCTAAATATGATGTATTCACACTCCACAGTTGATACTTATTTTTAGTGATGAGCAAAAATATCAATAATTCGATACGATATCGATATCGTGACAAACTGTTCGATATCGATATTGTAGAATATATCGGGATACAGCTATCGGGTTTGAAGATTAAAGACTATAAAAAGAATAGGCTTAATTTTTTTTTAATGCATATACCTACGTTACGTATACACCTATATGAATTCGTACCTGCCCGAAAAAATCGCGCACTCAATTCGTACCCGACTAAAAAAACCGCGGGCGCAATTCGACCTTTTTTTCGCACACGCAATTCGGATACGCCGATTTATATCAATTATTTTGTTACTATATTGATAATATATCTGTATTATAAGTAAATAAACAAATAAATAACGTGTAATCGTGTTGTACACGTTTTGTAGCTTGGTCGTAGTTTTAGTTTCTCCTTTCTGGCCCGCTATATTTTCAAGGTCCTTATAAACTGGCCCTTTAGTAACCTAAAGTTGCCCATTCCTGATGTATTTGAATGCGCGAAAATGAAACGTACACGTTTTTCCAATCCTTTTGATCGTTCTCGATCGAGTATTTCGTAGATATATACAACTTAAAAGACAATCGATTTAATAATTGACTTGGTCGATTTATGCACGTGCGAACATTGTGTTTTTAATGATTTGGACGTGTATTTTTATTTAAAGTCAAGAAAATATTTACATACATATTAATGAACGGGTCAAAAGTGTAAAATCATCAAACACCGCGGTTAAAATATATAGTACGAAATAATCCAAATTTAAACATTTTTTAAAAAGATTGAGTATAGTTAACGAATCACTCTGTATAATATAAATATGATTAATCGAGAATACTGCACTATCGACATGGTAATTTAATACGAAATATTAGATCCATTATGTTCAAGATGTAATTTACAGGGACCATATCTTATCTGGTAATTCGTTTTCATTAAAAATATATTTAAACTTCTTGACTAGTTTGTATCTTGTGTAACCAATAATTCACCCGTAGAGACTATAAGCTGCTCACCGTGCTCCCTTTCACCGTACATTACGTTCATCTTGGATTCATTTAAACAATTTGGAGAATACATTTTTCTATATTTTATTTCTAAGACATTTTTAACCACGACTGAGTTATAGCGACCGCGCAACACCAGCTGACAATTAGTAAATTTGTACGTTACGCAGTACTGCTACTATTATGACATTATAGAAAAATGATGAAAACACATCAACTTGGTAACATCATTTGGTTCGTCTAAACATCCAGCGCGCAAAAGTACCGCAAATGATGACCATCGTATTCATTAAACACTTCTTAATATTAAACAATGTGGCAGCTACAGTGGTGCTAAGCTTATCCATCATTTTTTTTTCGCCATACATCATTTTGTGTAAAAACGTTCAAGTCCCTTTGCACGTAATGAATATTTTATAAAGATTTGTTTGTCGATCAGTAAAAAAAAAAAACTCTTCCACCATTACGAGGAACGTTATTTTAATTTTGATAAAAATTATATTTTTAAAATTGTAATAATGTGCGGTAAGGAAATTAACAAAATAAATCAATATAAATATAAAAGGTGGACTGTATTAAAAACACCACACGAACAATAATAATAATTAATTGTTAATTGTTATACAAAAAGAATACCGTGTGGGTGCCCCTTCGACACTGCTACACACTTACAATGTTGAACAGTGGCGCCGAGGTCCATGTTCATATATGGCAGTCGCTATATTTATAGAATTTTGTTATGGGGTAGGTACACCGTAAAATAAAGTAAAAACCATAGTATCTCAAATCTTGGTGAATATTAATGACAGATTGTAACTGCGGTATACGTAAAATGCATTTAACTGTACAAGTAGTCGTGGTATTGGTAAGGCAGAGAACTTGTAGCATTTGCATATTTGTTTTACGCGATCAAAAGAATAGCAGAGTAAGAAACAATGAACAAATACGTTTTATGTAATGACGAAGCTAGACTTTTTGTAATTGGTACTATCGTAATAAGTAATAACCAATAAGTAGGTATACCGACGTAGGGAATACATTTTTACGGTAGAAAATTTCAAAATTCTCTGTTAATTCTCTGTTGAAGGGTGGGTAGGTAGATGGTAACTCGTCATATATTTTCACGTAAAATCGATAAGAATTTACGAAATAACAAAGCCGAAAAATTCGGAAACATTTATTTATTTTAACCAGCATGTGTCATACAATGTGTGTGGTACATAATTGAAATAATATAAAGTTAAGAATGTAATTTTAATGTGACCCTTGGGCTTGTTCACAGTGGATATAAGATAATAATGGTTAATGGATTTAACGCTTGTAATGATATATTTCATATGAAAGCAGAAAAACCGATTTACAAGTTTCACAAAACACAAATATCAAATAGAATTTTCACTCTTTCCACCGTTACGTTATTTTTTCCGCGGACCCCCTAGCACCTTCTTGTGGACCCCTAAGGGTCCGCGGACGCCCGGTCGTGAATCGCTGACGTATATAATATACAGGGTGGTTCACGGGAATAGGGACAAAAACAAATAGATATAACTCATGAGTCATGATGTTTTAGACGTACAATTATTTTATTAATATTTTATCCTACATAAATAAGTGCCATTTTAAGTTTTGAAAAGAACATCGAGCATATTTTTTTTATTTTTATTTTATTTAATATCGGTAAAGATTACTAGGCCTCACTGAGTTCGTGCTCGTGTGGAGATATGACGTAAATCTTATTCGTAGCACGAAGAAAGTCGGCCCAACAAATTTGAGTGAAAGCGTTGAAGCAAGTTTTCGTCTATTAATGCAATTTTCGTTTTTATTACATTCTTAAGTTCGTCTAGTGTACGTGTTTTTGACTCGTAAACACGTGACTTCAGATAACCCCAAAGGAAAAAATCGCACACCGTCAAGTCAGGTGACCTAGGAAGCCAATGCATATCTCCAAAACGTGAAATGAACGATTAATTTGTAAAGCCTGAGCTTGTTTGCGCACCGAGCGTCGTGGACTTTGGGGAACAGCGGCTCTTGTTCAATGATCATGTTCAATTCTGCGGTTTATAAATCATAAGGAATCAAAAATATGAAAATCGACAGCATTTTGAAAAAAATCCGGACAACTGTTGTAATTATTAATTTATTTTTATTTCTAATTCTTATTTCTTCGATTCTTGGTAAAAGCCCGAGTGAGCTTGAATTTTTTCTTGTTAATTATATTTTTGATTCATCCAACAGACAGCTGTCGTGAGTTAATTTAAATAAATAATTATGAACAGAAGGCGGAAGAAAACTAAGCGTAATGAAAAAGTACAGAATTGATTGAAGTAGTTTGTGTGCATCAAGAAGAGAAATTGTTTGGGTTGAAGATAAGTGTTTCAAGCACTCAGGGAAAGAAAAAGACCGCTGGTCGAAGAAGAGAAAATACGCCATTACTCTTTTATTTTTTTTATCGACATAATTCATTCCCGTACAAAATGTTCTTTAAAAATGTCGTCTTATTTATAATATGAAAGTAAATAATAAATTGTTTTCAGTATAATACGAAATTGCTTATTAACATTACTACTAACTATTACGACTTTTTACGCTGTACTAGGGCGAGTGGAGTGAAATGTGTTGAAAAGAATACACCGATAATAATTTATTCCAGGTTATTGAAAAAACAAGACGGATATGCTTTTGACTAGAGCAAGTTGTAAACATCAAGTGTTGAGGTGCCTGCAAAATTTTGAATTAAGTGAGTGAAGTACTAAACTGCGCGTATATAAATATATGTATACAGACGATAAGCAAAGACATTACAAATTAGTTGTCGGTTGTATACTTTCACTAGAAATAGGATAATAAGAAATATTGGAATTACGCCAGAGTGTACATATATATTATATCAATTAAAAAAAAAAAATGTCCTTCACACAAAATAAGAACGTTGTACATCGTGCTATGTAGTTTTGCAAAGCTCACAAGGTTTATTGCAAATGTTCTGAATCAACCTGCAGTGACGTTTCATCTTATCTTTCAGATATTTACCCTAGTTGTTCATAACCAGGACTAATTAATGCAATTTAATGATTCATAATAAAAGTGCGTCTTCTTCGTGAAAATATGCGATTGCAATTCTACTTAAGCCCCGGTGTTCGTGTTAAATTAGCGTTGACAGAATTATAAGTTAAAAATATGTAGTTAATAACCTTTGTTGTTGAAGATGAAAAAGATTAATACAAATAAAAGATATACAAGTAAAAATTCTGTATTCATTATATTGACAAGCTTTAGATTATAATATAAATAGCCGCTTATAGGTGCACGCTTTCCTGCGCGTATATTGCTCGAAATATCGAAAGTGGTAATATCAAGGTTGAAACGTAAAATAAAATTACCTAATGCAACGATGCTACACAAAACCACGCCAAAATGTGAACGACAAATCAGCGTCGTACGCCGTAGAATTACGCCCTGTCTTATCCGCAATGCGTATATAATTGTACTTTTGCGACCCTTAAAATGACAATTAATTTGAGTTCACACGGGTATGTCTTACGGCCGAGGGTCATGCTAAAATGTTGTCCGAAACGTCTCGTCGAATGTCACACTCGTACCGATTGAAAAGTACAAACGAGTAAAATTCACAGTTTCCCTAACGACGATTCGGTTGTCATAGTGAATTCGTCATAAAATCCTTTTTTGTGCTAATGTTTTAACTTTTTCTTTTTTAGGCTGCAATCTGTTACAATTATTGAACAAATCACCAAATCGATAGAACATGTACGACGTACGTACATATACGTGTAGGAGTACAGCAGGCTCAGAGTGAAGATGTAATCTCATCGGAGGTACTTCGTTTATGGAGAGAGTTATTTGTTCCACGTTTGCATGATTACATTTTTTTATATATATACAACATTTTAATAAAAGCAGAATCGGACGATAGGTACTATATGGGATATTTTGACCGTGATTTGTCTACGAATTTTGTAAATGACAACCGAATCGTTGTCAGGGGAACGGTGCATTTTACTCGTCTGGGCCGTGTCAACGTATATGCTGTGTAAAACTCGGATACTTTTTTCCCATGTCAACTTTAAACAGCAGTGCGCGTTGAAAAAATACGTTCATATCGTACCTAACGATCGAAGCTATATTATGCCGTTCCACTGAAACGTACAAAAGCACAGAAAATGAATTTTTGAGTCTGCGGATCGAAACTGCTGTCCGTCGGCCGTCGGATGTTTCGAAAAATTATACATAGGTAAATGCACTTGCACTCGTGCACTCACGTAGAGTGAACCTTTACATTGTTTTTCCTTGCGTACTCGTGTGATTCGAACCATCAGATTGGTTTTAACACATCGCAATCACACAATAAGCGAACACATTATGAATACGTAGTAGTAGTATCGGTGAGCAAATAAAATATATTATCTCGTATCTTTGAATATCGGCGTTAGTGAAATTCGGTCTTGTACCGATCGGGAAATAATATTATCGATGAAAACAATAGAATAGCCGTTTGAGAGTGACAAGTATTTCTATAATTCAATAAGCTCGCCTGCGCCCGATTTGTTGGGTTGGAATGTTATGTGAACTTAACCGTGACAAAATAATCGTATAATTCACAAAATAAGGTGTTCTGGTTTCATAACAGTACCTGTGTATTAATTGTGTTACCAACCCCATCGCTGAACCAGTTACGTTTAGTGCGGGTAATTTAATTGCGTTGTGCAGTGTGCCGCGTTGCGAAACGATTAATCTGATGTAACACAATTTACAATGGTTACGAACACTGTTATACCTACGTTTACTCTTTGTGTGCAGCGGTTACGGAACATGGCTGAACGTTATTATTTCAAGTATACCAGTTAAATCATAGTTTTCGTGTTTACGTGTTCACGCGGTAAAATATATCGTGATTCCGTATTTATACAATTAAAAACGGGCTGGCGGAAAAAACTCGAATACCAAACATTTCTTAACTGGGCGACGAGCCCTCAAAGTCCGTTTGACAGTTATTGTTTGTTTTTTTTCCGGATTATTTTCAACTGTAAAAAATTGGATAACTTCCAAAGATGATATAAAACGCACCCCCGCCCGACAACCGAGTTTTATCATTTGTTCTGACTGAGCTCGGTAACGTCAATTTCATTCAGGAACATGTTTAACGTTACTAGATCGCGTGTGGGATTAATTACACGTGTTCGTACACTCGCGTATTACGTTCCCACGCAACATCTCGATAATATACCAGAAAGTTTCTCTGTGAGTTATTAAAATTAGAACTCAATCAATGTTTAAACGTTTATGAAATCATGAAATCTAGATATATTTTATCAGTTAATTAATTTCCGTCTATTAGAAGGGGGAAATTCAAAGGGTCACTTTAAGAACTCAACACGCAACCCATATTCATTCTCAATTATTCGTACACATTTTAGTTTCTAATGCACTTTGATATCTTTGCTTGCATTCATGCGGTGATAACTTAAAAAAGCAAGAGTAATTTGAGTGTTGCATTTTAGTTTGTAAATCAAAAGTAACCTCCTCTGACGGTATTAGACTCAATTGTTTTGCCCTACACGACGCTAAGTCCGTAATAAAAATAATTTCGAACCACACATGGCTACGGGAATGGAAACAAGGCTCCTCGAAATTAAACGAAATTAAAAATACCATCCACTCAAGGTCCACTCCGCCGGACTTCTCGAGGAAAATGGAAACTTCAATCAACAGAATGCGAATAGGACACACGTCGCTAACACGCCAATATTTGATGAAGGAGGGAGACCGCGCCAGTTGCGGTACACCCCTCTCGATCAAACACATCGTATCCGAATGCCTTTCGTTTGAAACGGTTAAACGGGAAGCAGGCGTATCAAACATTCTGTCAGAAGCACTTCCCCCAGACATCATAAGCCACATGATTACCTTAATAACTAAGACTAATCTCATTAATAGTTTATAATCTGTAACTCGTATATGTAAATAATGTATCTTAAGAAAATGTGAACCTTAAATAAATAAATAAATAAAAGCAACTACGAACGAAACGCGTGGGCGGTATACGAGGGTGAATTTTACCTAACAACAATCCGTGAGCTACGAAATCGTACATTTCTATTGTAACCGCAATAGTACGCATGATCAATATAATAAATATATTTTAATGTCATTATCCGATACGTGCAACCGTTAGATTGTTGAATCGAAAAGGATTGCAACAAAAAAAAAACATTCACATATTATTACAAGTTATTATTACTGAATATTGAAACAATTTTTCTATTGAAAATTTATAATACGTACGTTATTATTATTTAGTATTTACATTTATTTTTTCGATAAAAACGTCATTGTGTTGAACTTGGTCGACACAAAGCGGTTTTTGTTTTACAACAATTTAACGAACGAACCGCGGACTCGTTCATCGAAAATGTTGGGAAAACTTCTCCAGTTCTTAAACACTCCCAAATAATATTATATTCTACGGATCGTTACATCTCATTGCTTCCATATCGATTACACCATCAGCTCTAATCCACACATTTGTGTCGGTAAATGGCTATCAACAACTATAATGGCTTGATAAATGCATTTTAACACCATCGACCATCACGTTTGAATGGGTTTTTCAGTAGAGACCCGAGGTATGTTCAGTATTTCAAACTTGGTGATATTTTATGCATACACTTTAACCCGGGTACAGGGTGTCCCACCTGAGGATTCACCCCGTTGCGATATCGCTTGTGATAATTGAAGATATTCAAATGCTGAGTTTTATAGGACACGCGGCGACAAGGTCTACAAATATTTCTTATTTAAATTGAATTAAATATTTTGGTAAAAAGATGAAAAATAAGTTTTTATTTTCGAAAAATTTGCTGACAAACTCTTTTATAGAGTTTATTTTTCTGAACGTTTCGACGTTTCAACATTTTATTTTCATTAAATTCATGATTTTTAATACAATTTTAGTTCCAGAAAATTTGGACATTTTTCGAAAACAATAAAATAAAAATAATTTACAACTTTTTCACCAAAACATTGAATTCAATTAAAATATAAAACGTTTTTAGTCCTCGGCCTTGCGAGTCTTATGGAAGAAAAAAAAAACTAAATTTGAATAACTCAGGAGATATCGCTGTGGGTAATCTCCTCGGTGGAACATCCTGTGCACGCGTCACAGCGGCATTGTCGCGACCAGCTGCCACCGACGTACCGGGCGGCGTAAGGACTACAGGTACGCAAGAGCGGGTTTCCGATGCACGAAATATATACGGTAATAAATATTTAGGTAGGTAATTCAAAATGTTGATATCGACGAATTCATTGGTCTGACGGGGAGCTCTTATACGGTACATAGATGCGAGTATGCCGTATACTCGTATATCTGATCGAGCCCTCCATTTATAACCGAATAAATAAGAGAGCTAGCGTGGGACGGACAGAGAGAGAGAGAGAGAGAGAGAGAGAGAGAGAAAAACTTTTCGCTGACGTTGATTGATGCAAAACGGATAACGCTGCAGCTCAATTCCCATGATTATGGTTTTACGGAGTCCGTATATACATCTAGTATCTACTCGCTCGGTAAATTGTGTATAACTGGCTGTCGTCGAACCGTTCGCCTTCAAGATTTCTCTTGTTTTCGATTGAACGCAAATAATTTATAAGAAAATATATGTATACGTATACTCTGTGCATAATTCTGCCGCGTTGTACGTCTACATATAGTATATTAAGGTAACCCCCGAACAAATTGGTTTCACTCCGCGTGTATAAAATAGTATGTTGTCTCGTTTGTACGAACAATTATTGTTGTTGTTGAGTTATTGTCGCTTCCCAGACCGCCGCTGTGCCGTTTGTGTACCACCGTGTAGTAGGCAGTGGTTGTGTATAATACAGAAAAATAACATGCACCGGAAAACCTACAACGTCGCACGACAGTGGCGTATCCTGTGGGGGGGGGGAGGGGCTGAGGATCTTCAGCCGCCTCCGAAATTCCCGGAAATCTTAAATAATGTCAAATAATATAAAAGAAAATGCTACCTCCGATTAAAATCTATAGTTTATGGTCTTAACATTTTAAATAAAGTTTTATTTTCGCTTAAAAATTTAATTATTAGTGTTTTTTAATGTGATAATCGTGATGTGTAGCTGATCAGCCCCTCCCGAAAAAAAATTTGATGCTTAACCAATAAAAAAAAAAATAACACCCTATTCAGTGTCAATATACGTTTTCGAGAGTGAACGTGATAAAATTACACCAAACAAAAATATCAGGTCAAATAAAAAATTATTAATATATGAATAATTATTAGTTATGTATAAATATTGCACACCGGTTTATAATATTTTACCAACATTATAATGTGAATATCAAAAAAAAACCATTTCGTTTATTCTCAATTTCGTATTTCGATAGTTTCATTGTACTCATATAATTTCCGTGTCACTTTAAAAACGTCAATATGACATGTTGTTTTACCCCTGATTTTTAGTATTTCTACGTAAACCTTAAACTTTATACATTACACTTATGTTTTATTATGTAATATAACTGTATTTCTTCTAGTTTAGTTTAAATTTTTTATTTCATGTTTATTATATTTATCCATAATCTTACACTAGATTTGTTCTGTAGTTTTCTTCATATTATTTGTCTTACCAAGAAAAATTGTTTGACTCCTCGTCAACTTGAATAATTATTTATCGTTGAAATGATAGTGTTGATATAGTTTTTGTAAATTTTGGACATTATGATAAGTAAGTGAAATAATGATAACTTCTTTTTTCTGTTAAATTGTTTTTCAACTTGTTTAATCTTACCGAAACTAATGGCGTCCCGATCACTCGACTTTGAAAAGAACAGTTTGCTACTTTTTTTCACAACGTAAAAAAAATATTCAACAATTAAACACTACCTTTATTGGATTTTCCTTTTCGAGAGATTGCGTAAAATTTGGTGCATATCACGTGTAATATTATTACAGTGCATCTAGAATACGTACATCATTAACCATCAGTAGTTCATAATATGCTCATGACACATGAGGTTCCAAGAAACTATAATATACTGTAGCGATCGCGTGCTGCGTAAAAACACCAAATCCTTTTAATCCACCGTAATGCGATACATGATGGTTAATTTTTTTATTTTTCCAAATTTTCAGACATTTCAAACTCGCGTATCTAAAACTAATTTAAAATATTATGTATACATGACATAATAAAAGCTCAAAATGTCAGGAGTTATATAATTTCGGTTTTTTCCCTCTGTTCATGAGAAATCGCATTTACATATATATTACGTATGTACACTACAAAGTACAAACTGTAGGTTTGAACTAAACAGTTGAGTATTATATTACATTTTTCGGCACAATTATAATAACATTAACTATTTGAGAGTGAAGATTAAGTGTATTTTATTAAAACATTATTGTATGGTTGGAATTTCGAAATAGGTTTCAACGTTAAAGTGTTTCGAACATTTTAACTGCATGCAGATATACATAAAACTATTAGTACGGTTTTTTTGTATTTATTTAAAAATAACAATTGAAAAACGTTTTCCAATACCGCAATCAGAATTGAGCTAAAACTTTAATTCCGGAGTAATGGCGATTTTGAGTATTTTTTTCAAAAAAACTAACAAATCGACAGAAAAATATTCCAATCCAAAATATGAGTCTCAGAGTGTTGCCTTTAAAAAAAAAAATCAAAATCTTACTATCGCTTAGATTTGATATAAGTAAATATTGTTTGAAAAATGCTTTGTAGTTTTGACTACTAGTCATAATATTATTAATTAATTAAATAAAATAAATAATATATTATATAAAAACGGTACTTTTTTTAAAAAAAAAACATGCCCATTACCCCGATATTGATAATAATGTTTATAGCGAATTCTATGAAAGTATTTAAAATGTTTTCAATTCTGTGTGAATGTCTGTTCAAAAAACCACGTGCAAATGTCAAATTACGTATTTAACAATTAAGTGACAGCTCCATAGCACAAAGTTCACGAAAAATAACACTCGAGTATAATATATAAACGAAGATATGTTCGAAAACGTTTTCTTTTAGAAAAATTGGAAAACGTTATTGTTCTAATGTAATTTATTCCGCGGCGACGGTAAAAATTACGCGAAAGGCGCTCGCCATTAATGATTATTGTGTTTGAAATGTTCTGTATTTGCACAGTGACAAAAAGAATAATGTATCTTATCTCCGCCGTAATATTTAAACCGTTTCTATAATAACCGTTATTTAACATATTCTCGTTCGATGTTTATTAATGTTAATTGAACCATAAATAATAATAAGTATATTCAAATTGACTCGAATACCGAGAATATTTATCCGGAAAAGTTGGTTTTCAATTAATTTTAAATAAGGCTGTCGCGCGGAGCTATTTAGTAGTCTCGTCGACGGAATAAATATAATCGCCAAACAATATTCCACCACAGTACGTACACCGTACTATGCATTCTGTTACAAAAGCAAACAACCGCGGCGCGTTGAGCTAGGGCAGTGGTTTTCAACCTTTTTTGGATCGCGACCCCCCATTTTTTAATTTTTTGTAATGTGACCCCCATCAAAAAAAAATGTTGTTTTATTCATCAAATTTTGATTTAATTACTGATAAAACATTTATATGGTATACGCTTTTGATTAATTTCCACTTAAAAATTTAATTAATTTATAATACAACATTATTTTAAAACAATACAAGCATATACAATAAATTTAAATATAAAAAAATACACAAATAAAATTTGAAAAATCTACAATTTAACTTGTTATTATGTCTACTGTTTGTTCATCTGTTCACTTGTTTGTTAACTTCGTTAATGGGATACTTGAGCTTGAAATGTTGATATTATTGATTCCATATCAAATTTTATATTAGAGACAGCAACTCTTAGATCTGATTCTACATTTAATTTTGTCCTATATTTGTTTTAAATATTTTGTTTTATTACGGTTGAATCGCCGTTTCATACAAGTAAGTGGATACAAATGGTAGAAGTGTTGATACAGCTATTTTTGATAATTTTAGGTATTCTGATTTTATAGAAATCCAAAATTTATCACTTGTCATTTCATTAAGCTTTATACGCAGATTTTCGTCGATTAGTTCCTCTTTCATAACTAAACTTAATTCAGAATCCATTTCATTTATACTGATAGAAAATTGGCGACCCCCCAAACCTATCATTCGCGACCCCAGGTTAAAAACCACTGAGCTAGGGTAGCGAATTTTGTGCGTCTCACATTTTCGTTCGTCTAATCGTTGCGTGGTGATATTGTTTTTTTTTTCTTTTCTTTTCAGTCTCGGAAAATGTATCAATGATACTGTCGGGTTATGAACAACACGCGGGTACAAATGAAAATGATCACCCCGTGTCTTCCGTCTAAGCGGATCCACGTACACAGCCCTCAAGAAATGATGCGATATCTTAAAGTATAATATTTTATGTTTGTAGTTTATTCGAGTGCCGTCGCCGCTGCTCGTGCGTATAATGTACACCCCGAACGTCTGCACTCGAGAAACGGTTAAAACGGAAATTCAACCGAATAAATGGCGACGAGCGCGAGGGATGGAAATGTATAGCGTATACACATTATATTATTAAGTTGAATAGACGAAGAAAAATGTTTAGAATAAAAGTCGTTGTAAATCTTGAATTATGTATATCCTGCTTCGGACGCTGCGCAGGTGAAATTTTTTTTTTCGCTTACGAAACCGTAAAAAGAAAACGGAGAAAACAGTATAATGGTATAAAGGAAAAGTCAAAAGTCTTTGAACGCGACAACTTCTTAACTACTTTTTTTGCTGTCGCGTACCGCTGTTAATTTACGTATAACGGGGCAATAAACGAAAGTTTTGCCCGCGAATATAATGAGAAGATTGGTGTTCAATCGTAGAGCATGAAGTAAATATACAGTTCTGGTAATAAAGTTTTTGACGATATAATAGCTGTAACAATTCAATGTACGCGATTAGATCGTGAAACATTAAATCGTAAAACGTAGGCAGGCTGCAAAAACTTTTTCGACAATAATTTCTTTAGATTAAACTCTAAAATAAAACGTAATCGTATCCGAAGTCCCCGCACTGGGAACTTGTTCGGATGTGAACACCATATTATAACTACGCGTCGTTACACATAACGATCCGGTTTGGTCGGGCATCCGGTACCGTTTCGACGTGTTGTGCAATTTGGAAAAATCGATTTCAATTCGTGAGCAACGTAGTGCCCCATCGATTATAGGATATTTTATTTGCAGCCAACGGTGATACTTGTAGCATAATAATATTTCCCTTTTGATGTGCAAAAAATTAACTATTTTTACGAGGTTACTAGGTATGCGGTACATGTATACGCGAACAAGACAATAGAGAATGCTCGCAGAAACAGACAATAGTCATAGAAGTACGATTTTCTATTTGAAAACTTTTTTTTTACATTGATTAGTACGATCTGTATACATAAAAAACAATATCTAACAGTGATGATGGACGATATAAATTACGTGAAACCACATGAAGACGAGACCGTCCGGCGACAGAACTTCGGGAATTCAAAAACTGCTTGTACAAATAAAATGCGTAATAACCGATTTATCGTTTAAAAACTTATCCCGTGTTATATTGCGTTCGCGTTGTGCGTTTACACGTTACGCATCGTTCGCGGTTAGGATATTTTTAATTGTTCCTATTTCTGCGAGTTCTACGAACATTGTCGCGAATCAATAATTTGTAACACTTTTCTGAAAATTGAACACGTTGTCTGGATACCGTCGCACACCAAAAATACAACAACAATGGCGAAAGTCTTATTGTTGCATAAAAAATAACAACGGTTATAAATTGTCATGGATCTTATGATGTTTGCAGTGCAGTACGCCGATATAGCATATTTTATTCATACGATAACGAAGCTTCGACTTAACAACGGCACAGGACAGTATTATAAAAACATGTGAACGTCAATTATTATTTCAAGTACCCACCAATAGGAAGCTGCAGAGAGGAACGCATTTGATTGTTCGCGAATTATAACTTACCGGGAATCGCTTGGAAACGCGTAAAAACCTCTTGTAACAAATAATATAAAATAATTTAGCATATTTAAATAATTCAAATCTCGCCGTAGCGTCGTCAGAACAAAGCAAGGTGTATACGACGGCGTAAACGCTATAAAACTTTGGTCATTTCGTATCCTGCGCTTTGCGATGGCTTGGTTTTTTTTTTCTTCATTTTTTCGGCTTGATTTTATGTTCATGAAACCGTGGCCGGATGTGGAATTGCATCGAGTCGAGTGTTTATTAATCTTACAATTTAATCGCACCGTATAGTTTGATTGTAGCTTCTTGGGCACATGATAATATCCGTGAACAACGGACAACGATAATGAATAACATACGCGTCTGTACGAAGTATCAAAACACGAGATTGTGCAGATCATGAATCAAATCGAAACGTAGGAGCGATAAATACTTCCCTGGGCACGATACTATGACGACGAATATTCGTATTTATTATTATCGTACTATCTGTAATAATATTATATTACACAGACTCCGGTTTGGGGGGGGGAGGGGGGGGCGACTAGGATATTTTCAAGGCGGCTGTCCGCTACAAGTGACGTGTATAGTGGTTGCCTCGCGTTTTAATTTTTCAAAGTTAACGGCTGTAGAACTTAAAATGTCTAGTGCTCTAGTACTTAATATGTTTTATAATATTATCTTATTCAAACCAAACTTATTTCCGAAGACATTTTTTCCAATGGTTAATGAATGAGATTTCCATAAATACGATTCAAGACCACTAGGGTTATTGTTTCCAGACACCCGAAACACCCCCCCCCCCTTGGTTGTGCCTTTGTAACTGACTATTTTACTGTATGGTGACATTTCAAAAGTGACCAGCTATAAGACGAGTGTAGTAAGAAATCTATAATTTTCATGTGCATGCACAGAAAGGTTTATATCTCTGTTAAGGATCGTACGTTTAAGTTTGCAAGTGTATAAAATATAAATCCCATCGTGGTTGGTAGTGAGAAAAATTATTTTTAATTTCTGCTCCCATTATATAGTTTTTGAATGAATAACTCGTAAAACGGTTTTTGTAATTAAAAAACCGTAAAAAGTCGTTGAACAAAAAAAAAGTTTAAATTATAATTCTTAATTTACTCTTGTGATAGGTATTTAATAAATAATTAAGTTTTAATCTTTTATTTAAATTTGAAACGTAGGTTCCACAAATTGAAAGAATTAAGTTTGTATATACATATTATATATTTAAAAAAAATAATAAAAAAGTTTACTCTTATATAATAGCCCGATTTACATAAAGTCGCTTTACCGTATAAAAAGTATAATAAAATATTTTTATTTTTTTATAACGTGATATTAATTTGAGAATATTTCCAAAGACGTATATGTATATAAAAACACATCATCAGAACGAAATCATTATTTGTCAGTCGTCGACGTGATGTTCAGAAATTCAGAATTAATATAAATATACATAAATATGTACATCTTGGATAGAAGAAATTTAATAATGCATTATATTTTCCTGATGCCAATTAATTTTCAAAGTTTAATTTAAAATTTCAATACTTGTATTCATTAACAAATTATTTACGAACATTTTCAGATTCTGGAATATGAAGCCTATGGATACGCGTTGATGTATACTTCTGGTTTCCATTCGCCGAAAAATACTTTAATTAAAATCATACTATACGTACAATAGTCTTTGATCCTTTCATTAATCGAGGCGCGTAAGAACATTTAAAATTCTAAAGAAAAAAATTGTACGTAAATGCGTTTTCTGCAGTAATAGCAAAACTGCAAATTAAAAAAAAAAACCACGTAACTAAATGTCGGTAACTGAATGCTGTGAATATTATTGTAATACAAAAAGTAGCCATAGCGATATAAATATTTTATTAACTAATATATCAACACTTAACACAAAATATGAATACTTTTGATATTATTACGAGTATATGAGATAACATAAAAAAAAAAAAATTTCGATTTTCAATTAGAATTTTCTGTTGAACATTGTGTTTTTTCGTTTTCTTTTAAACGAATAATTGCGCAGGTTGAGTTTCACATTTTTCCGCCTTACGTTTAAATGTCATTCGAGAACATCATTATGCAAGTATTCAAATAGTGAGGGGTAGGAGAGATTTGATGAAAAGTATTCAGAATTACAGAATTCAGTGATCTATTCATCGCTTGTAATGAGTCTTGCTCGGGATAGTTTATCTTTTTGTAAAATAAATTGACGCGATACGATTAATCGGTTTCGATATAATAAAATGTCAACACTCAACGGTCTTCTAACAAGCTCGCGATACACATTAGTCATGAACGGTGTTTATTATAATCATAATAAACAAAGCGCAGGATGCAGTTTTTGTTTGTATTAAAAATGAATCTCTTTGCTGAAGCCGTAATCTCCCGACCGCACCGTTACAAACCGAATCCGAGCAAATACTGTCCATGTTGCGTCGTTATATTTCAAACAACCGTAATGTAAAATATCATCGTTTAAAAATTGGGTTTTCAATAACAGACGAGGCAGTGTGCACAACACACATTGATTGTAGAACAAAATACTGCTAAAGGTTGTGGGATTTGTCTTCGGGCTCAAATTGCATTTCTCCTTATGTATTCTATCACGTTTTACATCAAAAAATAAATAAAACTGTCAAAACACATTACAATGGCACTTAACAACAGTTGATTTATTTTGTTAAGGTTAAAAATCGGACATTCGAAATATATTTTCTGGGAAAAGATGAAAAATAAACAGTCGACGTTATGACAACTTAATATTTATTTTTATTTTTTCATTATCTATTTTATAGTATTACTACGACAGTTTAACAGTTAAATAATGAGTAACCTAATTCTTAATATACGTAACAACCATTTTTTTTTTTTTTATTGATCTATTACAATTTCGGCTGCTATGGCCATTAGTTACATTTTTTTTTTTTAATTTTTGGTAATTTTAACAATTTTACATTTTTTTTTTTTTTAATAAATTTATTTTAAATTAATTTGTCCAGTCCGGAGTCTTTGAGGAAATGAATGAAATTGTCCGTGATGTATGGTCCAATTGTTTCGTATAAATTTGAGGGAATATTATGTTTGGCTTTTTCAGAGGAGAATGAGTGGCAGTCTGTTATGATGTGTTTTACTGTAAGTGTTTCGTTGCATGAAATGCAAATTCGTGGCTCTTTGTTGTCCATCAAATGACCGTGAGTTAGACGAGTGTGGCCGATTCTTAGGCGATTTATTATTGTGTTTAATTTTCTTGAAGTTTGCATTTGTGGCCAAGGTTTGATATTTTGTTTGATTATATTTAATTTAGTTGATTGTAACAACCATTATTATTTACATTAAACATGATTCAATAAAAATAATAATTATTAGAACTACAAAAAGTGTTCACTGGTGTTATCTAATTAAAAAACCTAACTAATACACACTTCAAATACCAGTACTCAGATCTATACTGATGCGTCTAAAACCGAAATGGGCATAGGACTTGCAGTAGTACACCTCAATGCAACTAAACAGTACAAACTCAATAAGTTAAGCAGTATTTATTCAGCCGAATACCTAGCACTATTGAAAGGAGTCCAATTAGCCCTAGATATCAAAAATACAAAAATCGATATATGTTCTGACTCACTTAGCGCCTTAGCAAATCTACAATCCAAAACCTTATCAGATCCATTGGCTCTTTCAATTAGCAACCTTCTTTCTAAATCTAACAAAGAAATCAGATTTATATGGACCCCAGGTCACTGTAAAATAAAGGGAAACGAGAAGGCAGACGAAGCGGCTAGAAATGCAGTCAATAGTCCAGACAGTGAAATTATTCCTTTTTCCTCACTTATAGATATAAAAAGAAATATAAACAAATACTGTATTGATTTGTGGAACTCACAGTGGCACACGACCACGGAAAATAAATAAAGATAAATTAAGCACTCTGTCGAAATCTGGCCGAAATACACTGATATAAACAGAAAAAATGAAGTAATTCTTGATCGACTCAGAATCGGTCACACGAAACTCACACACGGACATCTCATGGAAAATACGGATCCACCCCTATGCCCAACATGCAATACATACTACTCCATTAAGCATATCATTATCCACTGCCCTAACTTCAACGAAGCAAGAAAAGATCTCAACATCCCAGACAACCTGTACGAAGCAATTGGTCCATTTTCAAACTTCCATAACATAATACTATACTTAAAAAAAATTGAATTGTACAATAACATATAATTATGTAATTATTCAATGTAGAAATTAACACATGTAAGCTAATAACCTTGTTGATGCTTAACCAATAATAAAAAAAAAAAAAATTAAAAAACTCGAATCAAACAAAGAGTGCATGTATAAATCGGCAGTATGAAATTAAATATGCACCAATCGTATTTTCCGCCCACGTGATACGTTTTATTAATTTAATTAATTTACTAAATCAATTATGAACATAAACGTGAAACTTTTTAATGATATGGTTTAGTACATTTTTAATAGAATAAAAAAAAATGAAAATTAAGCACAGCATTATTGCAAACTAAAAATATTTTTGATGCGAACACGACGAATTGTATTAAAATTATTCTTTATATGATCACTATAGAGTATATACGTTATATAGTACTATATTATGTCATCACGTGATGCAAACGGTATAAAATATACGCTACTGTAGGTAATACACTAACACTTTTTTTAAAAATAGGGATAGTCTTTATTCTAAACTTTGTATTTCTCAGTAATTTGAGTACATTTCTTGCCGATTTTAAATTTATAATTTTAGTTTTCGGGTAGTGCTCCAAAAGCTAAACGCATCCCTCATATATCAACTAAAAGTTGATACTAAAAAATGGTACTTCAAATATGTCAATTTTATATACATTTATCAACAATTTTTTTTAAAAATCACAAACTCATAAAATCCTCAGAATTGCATATAAAATAATTAAAAATAAAAAAGCCTATTCGAATCATTCTTCAAATTTTTCTGAAATAATTGTGTTTTTTTTTTGTCGAAAATGTATTTTTAAGTAAATATACGAAAATAATATACTTTTATATTGCGTAGAGTTTTTACGATTTTTATAAGGTAAAAGAATACTGTTTTAACTTTAAAATCAAAATACGAGTTGTTGTTAATTTATAATATGTTTATGAACTTGTAATTTTAACTAATTAAATTCCGAGCGAAGGGCATTGGTTTAAGTGTTAGATAGGTAATGTATTTATTAGTTCTGTTCATGTATGTGACCTCATTTTCAAGTATAAGGAATGTTTCGAGTTCTCATATAATTCTATATCGATCGTTTGGAAATCTCATCTAGTCAGTACTTTAGAGGGATCATTTTTCGAATTGCTAAATACCTTATTTGAAAATATTTCAAAATAAGAACAGCGAATAACGAAAAAAAATATATACATAATATAAAAAATGGTTTAAGAAAGGCGATATCGGTTATTTTACGATGTGTTTTAAAATATAACAATCCTAATTGAAATCGTAAGAAATGCAAACTGATTAAAATTATATTTTATTATGAGTTTTATAAAATACAAATCACACGTTTTCCTTATCTTTAGCAGCTGTCTACTTCATAGGCATTCTGTTTTTTTAAACTGTTTCAACAACCAATTTATGCTCGGTAATCGACAGATTTCAATCAAACTATATTAAGACAAATTTTAACAATTATTTTAATATATCAAAGACAATATTTATTCACATTGTGGATATCAAACATTTCAAACAAACAAACAAACAAACTTATGGGTAAACACTATTGTAACCCGAGTTTTCACATCAGATATAGGTATATATATATTTTTCAATACGATGATTTATTATAGTTTTCTAATATTATACTTTGTTTGTTTTGTAAATATATAAAATATTATGTGCTTTTAATTTTATATTTATTACAAACACACGATAACAGCGAAAAATATTCTGACATAAACAGTACGCATTGTTTTGTAGGAGCGCCAAAAGAAAAAAATTTTATTGATATTGTGCAAATGTTCAAATATTATCAAAATGTATTAAAAAAATATTACTGTTTTAAGACCAACGTATTTTGTGATACACGATTTTCGTCTTTGATTCATTTTTTATGTAACGTTTGGATTATATTATTCGCAGCATATTTAAATGTTTCCCAATAAGTTTATGTCAAAGATTATAAAGTATAAAAAAAAATTGTTTCTACTGCATTTCAACATTCCAGAGAAACGTATGATCTCTATAAATATACTTTAAGACGACGCTTTACCCATAATGGAGGCCAGTATAATTTTTAAACCGAGATTAGTTGAGGCATTAATAATTGATCACGCCATTGTTAATAATTCATGTCGTTTACGCGACGTTTACTTTCCCGAGAAAAGCAGCTGATGGGTACCGTGCGAATGTGATTCGTTAATCGATAATATTGTTAGTTGCATTATAATTTATGTGTACTGCAGACTAAAAACAATTCAACGGAACATACTTGATGTTTACACTAGCCATAATTATAATATTATACAGTTAATATTGCGATTTACACTATACAACATTTACTTAAAACTAACTATTGATTTTATTTTTAAAAGTACCCGGAATATATGGCAGCCGTTTGAACGTTGATTCAATGTAACAATCTACGTAAAATTATAGATTTTTTTTTCTTATTAACTAACCGTCACGCATGTGGTGAAAACATCCCATCATCCACGTACAGTGCACTTATACTTATGGAAATATTCAAAAGTAAGACAATGTGCATTCTCGGTGAGTAAAACACATAATATACAAGATGATTTTTTAGACGTGCTCACCCATCCTTTTTTGGCCGTAAAAATGCTTTGATTTGAAATTTTTATTTCATTGATCAAGTTACCATAAAAACATGTTATCACTAATTTCTATACTGATTCGAGAAAACGCGGGTTTTAAATTTTTCATACGCAATTTCAAGTTTGAATGACTAATCCGATAGCATTAGTCCGAATCTTAACTACGTTACATCAACATTTTCAGAAAAATGTATGAAATTTTGCATAAACAATACGGTGTCCCTATTTGAAAAACAAAAGTTTGCATCGCCATAGGACATACTGGTGACACGAAAGAAAAATATTGTGAAAAAACATATTTTTTGTGGTAACTTAAACATTGAAAAAAAAAATTTAATTATATCATTTTTACAGCGAAAAAAAGGAAATTATCACGTCTGAAAAATCACTCTATGTTCTATTTATTGAATACTATACGAGTAATAGTAATATAAGTATTAAGTATATTCAGAGTGATTTTTTAACCATACTCACACACTTTTTTGGCCATAAGATTGCTGGAATTTGGATATTTTTTTTAAATGTTAAAATTACCATAAAAGCTATGTTTTCTATAAAAAAAAATTCTCTCAAGGGTGTCCTGTGGCGAAACAACATTTTTTTTTAATAGAAACACATTTGTGATTTTTTTCATTGGAGTAATTTTTCTGTAAATTTTGATGCATCGAAATCAAAATTCGAACGATTAGTTTTTTAATTATTCTTACTTAAGTATTAAGGAAAATAATCCTATAACACATTATATAATAAAATAATGTGTTACTACATATAATCGCTTGTTGCTTTTGATTCGGGATGATACAAAATGTACACCTTTCATGCGCAATTTCAAATTTGAATAATCCAATAATAATATATAATCAAATATAAGTATTGTTCCGAATTTTGACTACGTTACACCAACAATTATCATCAAATATGGTGTTCCCATTTGAAAAAATAAAGTTTGTATATAAACAGGATACCCTTAGGTAAGCATAAAAAAAAAAACATTTTTAGAAATCTTTGGTTTTATGGTACCCTGTGACATAAAAACAAAACAAAAACAAAAAATCCAAATTTAAACATTTTTACGGCCAAGAAAAGAGGAGCGTAATGATTAAAAATCACTACGTATAAATTATTCTATATTATAGTATAAATAGGTTATAGGTGTACTGTATCACACTATACAAGTATATTTTTTTCACTGCCAGAAGTCGTTTTATTTGTTACGACCCCATAAGGTTTCTATCAAAACAGTTCGTAAACGCTTGTAAAAACCAAAGTTTTTATATTGACAATAAAATTACTATTTACTTGTTGTCTATAGAACTTTCCCTATCTATGCAGCCATCAAATTATTTCCTAGTTCAAATGTTTTTTTTTTTTTTCTGAAAGTGACACATGTCCCCTTTTTTTTACATGAAACAACTTAATAGTATTAAGAGCGTTTGAAGAATTGTTTTTAAACTCAAACATGCCACAGGTCCGGCCAATGATGGATTGAACGTTGATATCGTCCTTGACCCAGTCATCTTTTAACAGTTTTGCTTTAAAATAATAAACAGACCAAAATAAAGCCGGTATATTCTTACAAAGTACTTAAGTACGTTTCGATCAATCAAGATGGATACCTTTCGACATATTCCGTCACTACGTTTACAGGTGGCTCAAAAATATCTCCGCGTGGATATCAAATTCAAAATAAAGCTTATACATTATTGTTCGTGGAAATTTTTCAATACGAATTCCTCGGGGAATTTATTTTGTTAACCGTAATCAATGCATGCACACACAACGGTTGATTGGCACACACGATAAAACTTATCAAATCGTAAAATTATATAGTTGCAACGAACACACCGTTTTGGACTTGAACAGAAACTTTATATTCAAACGACGTTGGTAGGATTCTAAACGGTTTAATGTTTTTTTTTTTTTGTTTTTCAAAAACAATAATTTATCCGGAAAAACAAAGACGCGTTCGTTTTTTCTTAATTTTTATTTTTCTGCATTTAGGTTTCAGAACCCTTACTTAAGTTTCGATGGACACAGACACGGTACGGCAATTTTTTTCCCCCATTTTCACAGCGATAAGAATAAATTGAAATTTTGGCTCATCCTCTCGAGTGCAATATATTTTAAATACCAAATCCCTATAACTCGATCATGCGGCTCTGAACATTTTATGAAATTATTCATGTAGAAACAATAAAATTGTTGGTCACGCAATCTTCGAGGCCAATCACGTTGGCCGTCGAAAACCATTGGTTTTGCATATGCATTGTTATACTCACTGTAGGTAATCGAATTACTTTTAAACCGTTTCGCAGTACGAAAATGCAATAAATACACGTGAAAAAAAAACCAAAGGTAAGATAAAATTGCTCAACGAAGTAAATACCGAACACATTTTTCTAACGAATAGGTATCATATATAACGCAGTATTAATATGTATATACCCACGTAATAAAATTATACCTTACACTTTCAACGTTCCCAACGCGGCGAAAAAAATTACAAGCACATAAATATGATTTATGTGTTACGGTACACACGATAACCCGTGTGCGGTTTATTTTTTTGCTACGCTACGAAAAACTATACCTTTATACGCGTGCGCGTGTTGAGATGTCTACCGGCAGCTATTTTATTGAAACAAGTAATCTACATCTATTGTGAGTTTGCTCGTTTAGTAATGACGATCGTAATGAGATTATACGTACACAAAGTTTTTAACACGAGGGATATTGTGTACGGTTCGAGGTACCCGCCACGCGTGTACAAAGGTGTTTTCGAGAACGCGCCGCACACGAAAGTATAAATAATTACTCGGGCCTCATACGTCATTTAAACGACCGCGCGAAAATAACAATAACGACGATACATTATCAATTATTAAAGTTATTAGTATAATATACGCGCATTGCAATGGCTGCACACTCGGTGTACTGCCTGCTGTTAAACCTCGGGCGTGTGTCAACCGCGGTGAATACACGCGACCCGCAGCATCGTCGGCCGAACACAAAATGATAATTATTACAATAATAAACGGCGTTATACGAGTAAATGAGCGGACCGCGGCTTAAAATATACACATACGAGTATAAAGGTGATATCTAGGGCTGTGAAGTTGATGACCTAAAAAACATAAAAAAAAATGCAAATATGACGTAAAAATGACAAAAAATTGCCTAAAAAAATTGACTAAAAAATTACAAATATTATCATCTATAGAAACCCATAAGCTTTTGGTTTTCGCAATAACTTCTTATTTTGTTAATACAATCGTCGTAACATTCAGCAACATAGGTTTTCCTTAGCGTTGATTCGTCAGGAATACTGTTGTGCGTATATTTTTCCAAAAATGTACGGAATAATTAATTTGATATTTTGTGTAGAGGAATATTGGCTGATAATAGAGCTTGACATAAATCGTAATTAATAGTAGATTTTTTTAACGACGTTGTAAGAAAACTTTGACTTTGTTTTACATTTTTGCGCTCTATACCATTTATATGTTTTATACGGGAAATGTGTTGTTCAATAGTGAATTTTTTTCGAAGCTACCTTTACTTCACACACTTTACAATAAAGAACTGTGCCATCAGAAGAAAAAAATATCATATTCCGACACAAATGCACGCAGACGAGCACTAACCGACGTTTTAACTTTCGGCATTTCGAAAATATTACGAAAAAATAATACTATTTACGTATAATTTAATTCACTTTAACACGACAACGACGCGATGACTGTATTCGGCAAAAAAAAATCGGATAGGTACTAATCTTAGTCCGTGGACATTTTTAAGTTTTAAGTTATCGGCATAATGGTCAACAAGAAACGATAAGAAGTGAACTAGTATGAAATCAGTAAAAATTTGAAAATGACATAAAAATGTCAAAAAATGACTTATAAAGTAAAAAACACCAAAAAAAATACGAAATGCATCAACTTCTGAGCCCTAGTGATATCACACCTTGTCACTCAGACAGGAAGTATAAAGATCCACCGCGGTACTCCATGATCCTATCCCTTACCGCTACTTATTGTTTATTTTTACTGAACACTTCGAAGACCAAGTTTGACATCTCTTTCGCGTTAAATATAATATTATATGCGGCGGTACTTTTTTTTCCCCACCCCGACGATCCCTGCGACACGCATATTGACATGAGCCTCGACGTGGAGTCTTGATGGGCATATGATTGAATTGACGAAATGTTTTCCGAAAAACTTGATTCGAATTTAATACGGAAAAATCGATGACAAACAGCTATTCGCAGTCTCCGTTTTTGTCGATATACATACATCTAGACTAATTTCCCCCCCGTCGCCCGGGGTTTGATTAAATTCCACGGAAATGGTCGCACGCCGCGTACGTAATATGCAATATAAAATATTGGTTACGGGAAACTGTGCGTACAACGCAAGAGTTAATTTTTATTTAAACAATACACTTGTCTCGTTCACGTGAACACATATTTCACATTGTAAGAACATGTAATAATTTGACACATTGTAAAATTTAATAAATAAAAAAAAAAATATATTTCACATATTTTCCGTACTAAACGTTTGAACAAATAAATTATTTGCACGTAAACGGACGATAATATAGTTGTACGGATATTCGGAAGGTGTACCCGTATGTTTCGCGCACGCGCATAAGCACACGGGGAGACGCTGTGTAATCGGTTTTATCCTAGAATGTTGTTAACGAAGCTGGTTAAAAATGATTACTTCCTCGGATATCGGTGAATATTCGACCCAACGGAATTCAGTTCGTTATCAGACGTCTTCCGATCCGACCATTAATAAACACACGATTATTATTGTTACGTGTTCACATATTATTATATTCCCGTGCAGAACCGAAACCGAAACGGGTAAACGTACACACATTGTGTTCTTATAGACGTTTCGTCGTAAAACAACTGTACGACCTTAAAGGACGCTTCGGAGCGAGCCCGCCGTCGGGATCGCATAAGAGAAAAACGCTCGCGCCTCCCATGCATTATCGTCGTTATCGCGGGTATTGTTTGAGTTTACATAATAACTGTTTGAACTGCCATATTGTACCAGGTAATATACGCCGAGGATTAAAACGATTACATTATGTTTACGTGTACACGTTTTCGTACGCCCGCGGACGTGTCACACACGTATCAAATCTGTTCACGAACCCTGCACGATGTAGGGCACCGCTGTTTCTACGTTTAATTTTATTCCAAATACGTACTGATCACGCAACTCGACGCGGGAAAAAATGTGCGCAGGTATACAGTACGATGTTGTGTGATGCATAATTTGTCGGTTATTAATTATTGTAAACAGTGTAATTATTTTCGCGAGCGTTCATGTATGCGAAGGGTCGACGGATTCCGCCGGGATGATCGGGGGTGGGGGAGTGTCATGCGTTCGAACAGTAGAAGGAAAGCGATGAAACCGGTATTTGGCGCTAAATATTATGGTGTGCTCGGTGACAAACCTCTAACGGATTCTCGAAAGGGAAGCGCGCATATATTCACAGTGGATGCCAATAAAAACGGGTGGGGTTGGGACCAGTTCTGTTTGCCCACATTAAACCCTTAAAACCTAAAATGAATAATAAAAAAAAAAAACACATGAGTTTTCGATTTCTAAAAAAGTAAATTTCATGTAATATGCATATATGCCCTAACATCTAGGTACTTGAAATAATAATTAATTGAAAATAAAAAAGTTTTTAGTGAAAAATATATCGTTTCCTTTTTCTGTTATTATAAGTATTCGACTTTTGTAGAGATTGTTGTTGACGAGTTTGCAGAATAAAAAATCGCAAAATGGGATTAGTTTATGAAAAAATGTAAGCATTTATTATTTAAATAAACAGTATATTATATGAGTATATATGTATTTACAATTATTTGATTATGATATAGTTAATTAATTGTCCAATAAAAGGGTTTTTCCTGTTCGTTCTCATTTTAGTTGATGTTATAGGAGTTAATAATAATTACAATTTTCTGTCTCCCTTGAATATTTACCCACTGCGAACGCCGCTGTTCGATATCAATAAAAACCGTGCACACAGAGACTCGTCAACACCGGGTTGATCTTATTCCCTTAACTTTTATAAGTTTTTTACCGCGTGTAAGGGTTGAACTTGAAGGTTTCACGTCAAATTATGTTTTCTTCCCAGAGAAGTTTTGCGATCGTTGACTTTGGAACGCATGACTGCTCAGCGTTTCGACTTTGTCCAAAACCGCGATTTTTTTGCACTCACGAAAAGTACTTTTCGAAGAGTACACTATAAAGTTTCTACTGTGTTTTTATAAAATAAAAACTTTCCCCGTCAACCGAATCTTTAGTGTCCGCACATTATGCACATTAATTTCTTTTAGCCTCGTTAACGTGCATTAGAACCGGGACCAGACCGTTATGATATGTCCATAATCTTATTAGGCAGGCAGCTGCCCGTATCAACCGGTGACCACGTTAAGCCGCTGAAATCCATCGTACTGCCGCCGCGTCCGTCTCACGCGTTTTAATTCGCCCGCGACGACGACGGCGCTTTCAGAGGGAAAACTTTTCGACGTTCACCGCGCGCATCTCAACCAAACGTTCTCTGTACACAGGCAGTTCATAGAATTTCACGTGTCGTTTGAGACATCAAAAGTGCCGTATAAGTTTGACGGTTAAAAACTCATTAAGATTTACCGAAACGATAACACCCCTTGATGTGATATTATTTTGTTATCATTTGTTATGCCGCTGAAGTTATCCTCGTGTCTATATTCACGCGGTACTTAGCCGTGGTACACAATCGTACACGTCGATGCACGTGAGCACGTAAGTACGGTGAGTTTTTCCCTTTTGAATCCACTACTGTGTACACGTGTTATTAAACATTTTGTTTCCCCGTGTTTACGTCCGCTCAAGATCCGCAGCGATAAAAATAATAATAATAGTGAAAAAATGAATATAAAATTCTACATCGTCGTCGTGCGCATTTGAGCTTGTGTTACAATAAATACTCGTGGTCAGATAATGCACACATTTACCATTACGTGGAGGTAACAGGTTATTGGGCCGGAAAGAAAATAAAACTGTACCGGATTATTTGGTTCCCGGTGATAATTTTGGCAAACATTCTTTTAGCCAGATGCCAAATCCGCTATATTGCGGTAAACCGTGCAAAAATGAATCGAAGTACCTATTTATAATACTTATATTCCCCGTGGCGCGATTTCTTTGTCACCGACAGCCAATAAATTTTTAGCGTAAAGGGATTTCAATTTTTTTCCTCGTGCTTTGCCGATTTATGAAAGCCGTCAATTACACATTGTCTGACAGTAGCATACAATTCTATAATATCAGATAAGCACTTTGGCACAATCGACTGCTGTTTAGAAATTTACAACCCTCCAGAAAATGTATGGATTTCTTGGGATTTACTTCCAAATTCCAAGGACAAACCACTCCTTCCCGACGCAATAAATGGCTTTAGCGACCCAAATATATTTCAATTCAATTATTAGATATAACATTAACTTATGAATGGAAATATATATATCATCGAAATGTCATTGTCCATACGGACTTAACCATTTGTTAAGTGTGAAATATATTATATATTATTGCGTAAAAACGTATTCTTTTCTCAACAATCACCATTCTAGTCGTCCAATATTTTATCGGGACTAGGAATTCAATAACACTTTCAAGTCGATAAAAATAGTCGGAATCTAAAGAGCGAATTTTTATAAGGAAATAAAATATTCATTTTAATCCGCGATTTATAAATAAAAATGATAATATTACAAATAGGTTTACACCCTTATACAGGAGTCGACAAGCTTTTTTACTTCGCGGGCCGTATTTTTTTAGTTTTTTGTCGAGGGCCTCAATACAAATTAAAATAAACGTTATTAAAAATACAATTTGAATAAATAACTTTAATACATTTGTTCATCACGAAATTGCAACAAACTAAACACGTAGGTAGGTACAAACACTTGCTGTTCATCGACAGTCAGAAACTCATGTGTCGTATAATGTCACTATACTAAGTATACCTATAAGATTAGAACTGTAACATAAATTATTGAGATAAGCTCTTACGCTAAATTATAAACGTATAATAGCTACGAATCGAAAACATGGAATAAATTCTTCATATTTACAAATCGCCGCAAAAAAAAAAGTTTTGCGATTCGCGCCTGCCCTTTTAGAATGGATGTACACGATGCTTAGTTTGTAATATAAATTAAAATGAAACGATCGAATGTCTAATAGTTTTTACAAAATATTATGATCAGTTTTAGAGTTCTAATTATACATCGGTATTATACGTAAGCTTTTTAAAATACATAACGATAAAATATTATTTTGGTCATGCTAAAAATATCAACTACACGGTTGTGCAATTTACATCTGTTTAATGTTTACTCTTATGCAAAATCAAAACCGTGCAAGTTTTGATAAATCAGTTTAAAATTCAAGAACTCATATATTTTGTGCAATGAGGTCGGTGATATTAAAAAAAAAAATGGCAGTATGTAAATACTCATCGTAATCATTGAAGTCACGTTGATAAAAACAAAGACAGTGATATTATCATTCAAATGTTTTTCCTTGTATCTACGATGAAAAAACAAACAGTCGTAGTTCGCAGATAAGCAATTAGCATTAGCCAGTTATATTTGTACAGAAATTTATTATTTTTCAAATCCATCAAATTTTGATTAAACTACAAACGTTATTTTTTAGTGCTGCGGAGCTTGTTTATTTTATGTGGTACATATTATTATTATTATTCTTATTTTTCTTATTATCATTATTATTATTGTTATTATTATTATAAATTACACTATATACGTGTATTTACTAAAACATTTAATCCGATTAAGTTATTTTAACTATCTTGTTAATTTGGGCTGAATTAATTTAGATTCTCTTTAATAAACACACGCTGAAACATTCATTCGCAGTAGAACAAGACATTTTGTTTCGAAAAATGTGTGATTACATTTTAAAATTATGTAATACAATAGTTTAGTAATTTCTGTATCCGTTTCGTCCGTTTGTACAATTTATACTTCCACAGCGCTATTACATCTGTATAGAATGTATGCGTTTCAATTAACCGGTACGCGTTTTAATTTTAAAGTTTTGTCAGTTTTTACGATTTGTTGGGTTATTTTCACGAAGGTATTCTCATATTTTCGCAACTTCAAATATTGTACGCGTCGGACGACCTCAACATTTATATTACCGTTGTTAAATTAATGAAAATTATTTGCCCGTTTTGTACCCATATTATAGCCGATGTACATTCTTTTCAAACCTCAACATTTGCAATAACGAAAAACAAGCGATGCAACTTCGGTCTACGTGAAAAAAAAAAAAACATTTTTATCAAAACCTTTTGTTCGCAACCTAGTGAGAGCGGGAAAGAAGCCGAGATCACGTAAGACCGAAAACATAACTAGGACTACAATATATTATACTGGTCGCGGGCCGTTCGCACGGTTCCGACTTGGTTATTATTAGAACAAACCGAGATTAGTATTCAGAATTATTTTTCGAACGCAACAATTAATATGGCATATTTGAATTTCGACCGTACCCGTGCGGTCCTATTGGTCCTCCTAAAACTATAGTACACGTACTGCGCACATTTTTCTTCTGTATAAATTCCACACCAGATCATAAAAAATATCTCATTTTCAACGTTCGTTTTCATCACGTTGGTTGAAATTATCGAAGAGCAAACATGCAAGCTAAATATTCTATTCTTGTTTTTTTTTTTAACTCGTTTAAAGGCGTACTGCAGCTGCTTAAGACGTGAATAATTATCGCACTAACCGACGACACACTCGCCATGTTTTAAATGAACTCAATCGCGTAATTATTTGTCCGACTTGATTAACGACAATTGAGAGGATGCCTAAAGCACAATAAATTAATATACAAGCCATGTACACTCCGTTCCACAATGGTTTAACGCGAAACTTATACGAGTACTGATGCATACATACATAGATATATATATATATAAACAACACAGATGAAACTTCGAAGATTCAAAGTTTTAAACCAATGTTATAGCAAAAGCCTGAGGCAGTTGATAACTTCGGACGTATCGAAACAAAAAAAGTTATGCCAGCTATAAATAAATTGATTGGTAGTTTCTTTAAGAACGACATTTCTTTTTCGTATGCGTAAACATTTTTTGTCGAGTAAAAATATTAAATTAACATTTTTCTTACTAAATACAGTAGTTCCATGTAGTAGCGGCATAATAAAAATTATTGTGAAAAACTAAACATCTCTATCAGGTATGAAAGAATTCAAATACTCTCCAGTTTATATATGTATTTTAAAAACTTCAAAAATTCTTAGAAATAATTCCTAATGAAACAAAAATAAAATAAAAAAATAGTTGCCGATTTTCGAATTATAAGATTAACAAATAATAATTATATCATAAAATATAAAATGTACACACTGCAATAATTGAAAATGTTTGCCAAATAATTAAAATGTACACCTATTCTTATGTTTTTGATCTTTGCACGACTTATAAATTAAAATGTATCACTAAGTTATACTAAATTTATTTCTACTTTTTTTTCTCTCATGGCGATGAATAAACGTGTATTCTGAAATACTAAAAATATGCAAAGTGCGTCGAGACTATTAAGTTTTAAAATCACTGCAAAATAATCATATTAATGATCGCGAAAAAGCCAAAGTATTATATCTAAATATTTATTAAAACAAAAAGTTTTATAAAAATACACGTCCAACAAAATAAAAAGGTATAGTGTTTAGAATTATAAATATGTTTGGAAAATAAGTTTTATTGAAAATACATATTTTACACATCTACATTTTTCTCGAGCTGATTAAAAAAAAGGTTTTCTTCCGATAAAACACAATCGTTGGTATTTCGTTAATTGAAACGCGTTATTTGATCTACCGAAAACTCGATTTAATCTGAAATATAATGCAAACGGACGGAGTATTACGTTTTAAAAAAAGCGTTGTACGCCAAGCGAAAATATTGAGCATTATAGTTGAGTAAAATCGTGGTAACAAGTATTTTTCTTAATCTTAACAGTCCGCTAAAAGGTGTGCTTAAACGTCTAGTACCGTAAGATCGTAGTAACGCGATATTTAAATGAAAACAAAAATCGACAGTCGATTTCAACAAACGAAAAGTGTAATTCTCAAAGATAATATCCTATTTTTTTTACCCACGCTTCGTTCAAATGAAAGTCGAGTGTGCCCGTGCGTAGACGTCTTTAAATAGACGGTAATATTGCCCGTTGGTTTCGTTTCGTTTCGTTTTTTTCTTAGAAATGCTTTTTACTTTACTGACCGTGCGTTATATCTTTCGACCACTGTAAACAACAGCATTCTGCTAACGAAACGTCTTCGCATCACCGCGCGAAACGCGAACCGAATAACCGACGACTCGAGCGGACGACGGACGACGAGTGAAAAGCGCGGAACATCTTCGCGATCCGCGTGGCTCGCGGCGGCGTGACGAGAGTACGGATACGTAGAGCTAACGGCTGTTTGGCGCAGACTGAACGCGTGCCGCCGCCGGCGAAAAAACGAGTCCGTCGACGGTCGGGCGCCAAAAAAAAAAAAAAAAACGTTACGTCTCTCCTCCAAATAGCTCTCTGTTGCCGGGCACATGCGCGCATCTATTTACCGCGCGCCTCGTCTATCGCGCAAAGTTCTCGGCGGCGTTCGGACGGTGCAAGCGAAAAATAATATAATACGTGTCAACGGAGGATAAGTCGAGAGAAAAGAAAAACAAAACAAACAATCTCGTCCAACTGTTACCGTTCAGTTCGCGTACCGCGCGGGGTGACGATTAAATACACGCATGTGCGTGCGCGCTCGAGGTCGAACGGCGGCGCGGTAATACTGTCGACGTTATGCGATATTATACCACGGTGTTGGTGACCAAACACGTCGTCGTCGTCCTGCGATCGTCGAGTCGGGGCGGGCCGACCGGTGGCGGGCTTATAAAGACGTTATCGCCAAAAATTTTGCACCCCTAAAAAGAGATGTTGTCGATATCGAAACCTTAGTATACGGCGTATACGGAACTACTTACATTTGTCAATGTACATTTTCAAGTATAGAATCGAAACGAAGAAATCGTCTTACAGATGAAACATTAAGTCACCTACTCCGTGTTTCCTCTTCCGAAATAGAAGTCGACACATCCTCAAAACTCACATTAAACAAGTAGTTATAGTATTATTTTTATTTCATTTAAACATTTTTTCGTATTCACCATTAATTCACATTATGAACAAAATGCTTAGTTAAAATCCGTGCTTTCCGTGCTCCGGCCCGCTAGATTTTAATTTTCTAAAAATTGGCCCTCTGGTTGCTTTGGGTTGCCCATCCCCGGTATACGCGTCCGATGAATCGCCACCAACAGCGGTAGAACAATAGTATGCTCTAAACACGCGTGATTGCATTTCAACGAGTTGCAACGTCACATGATATTTAATCGACCAACACGTGCTCCGATCTTCGAGTATGAATTGATGTTGTCGAAATCAAAACGATAACGTGCATCTGACGGATCGCTACCAACCGCAATGAAACAATTTTCTCTAAACACGCGCAATTGCATTTTTTAGATATGTATTTCAACGTGGCTTTTTACAAATTAATGTGTTTCAAGACCTCATTGTGGCACGCGCGGGTCGTGAAGCTCGGAAAGTGAATCGCGCTTAGTTTTTTTTATAATTTCCAGACATTTCGGGAACCGGGGCGCCTCCGAAGTCCGCGTCAACCCAATAAAAAATACGCACCCGAATATGAGTACAGTTATTAGTGTTATCATCATTATTAGTGTTGCGTATTTGTATGTAGACCAAGCCTTTTGCATTTTAAGAGACATTCGACGTAAAACCGTATACCGCTGAAACGTTGGTTTGAAAACAATGGCGCGGTAGCCCTTAGGCTTGTTTTGGAAACAGCTGGTTGGCTCGTTGAAATTAAATTATTTAATAATAGTTTGATTAAAACGTTACGCTTACTATGACGATAACCGAAACAATAATCACCATTGTAAACATCAGAAATGCCTATTTCAAAATCCGACGAAGCGCTTTTTCTCGCGATTCAACATATAATATCGTACATGCGCACATCCGTTGTAACATCGCAAACATATAAAAATGATATCGCTGGAGAACGCGATCACGCAGATCTAATACTGCGATACGGCCAAATGTTTATTCATTAACGATTTCAATATCCTAAAATTATTTTCAATAACTTTAACCGAAATACCGATGAGTACAGATGATGGTATACGTACGTAGATTTCAAGTGATAAAAAATATTATTGTTTCTGTAACGACACCTATTTCAAGTTTTTATTTCTTAACATAATACAGACCCGCGTCGTTCTGATCTGATACATTTCAGTAGCTCCGCGAAATCGGCTAAACTTTTACGAGACGCAGAAAAATGTTTTTTTTTTTTTAAGAATCCGTTGGTATTTTAAATCATTTTCCACGGTGAATACTCTTTTCAGATACTTTTTTTTTCTCCGCATCGAATGTTAAAATATGTTTTCAATGCACATCACCAATAACTTTTCTTTGGAAATGCGTCGATTTAAAATATAATAAGTTTCGATACAAATATTAATATTATTACCGAAAGATGTTGAACAAAAAAAAAATAATGATGAACAGATACAGGAAATTAAATCACAAATATCTTATTACGGCGATCGTTTGTATAATACATTTTATTTATGAAAAGAAGCGCTTAAAATGTATCTCGAACACTCTTACATAAACATTTGAATAATGCTCAAATCTACTTGAGTTGTCGATTGAATACTAATTTTTCCAACGACATCGAGCGAATTAATATATCTATGCGAGTTTGTATTTAGAATATTTCAAACGTGTACAACGTACATAATATTAAACGTGCATTGCTGTTGGATGTCAAACGTCACTGTGTCATCGTATAATGATAATTTACTATTTTGATTGTTTTCGCGTGGAAAAATAAAGAATGTTATACTCACGTATAGCTGCTGTGTTTTAATGTTCAACTCGGACATACTTCAAGACAGATCTATTCGATTTTGTGTCCTCATTAGAAATGAGCAATTTTCTAATCGCCGGTGCTACTCACGAACTTCTTTTTGCCCACATACATATAAATTCGCTATAGTGTCGTATAGTACAATCGGACGTGATATTAAACTACATTAAATAAACCTAAGCCGGTATATATTTATAGCGTATTGTATTTCAATACGTTCCACAAACGGGGTGAAAAGTTCTGCAATAATACAGGGTATAATATTTTAACGTTAAGGATAACTATGCGCATTTGATCAAGTTTTTCTGAACACTAGAGAAGTATGATGATTTACAAGCGCGGTTCCAGATACTTTGATAGCGCTTTGAAACAATTCAACATTTGACCATGTACATTTTGGATTCCGAGTTAAACTCGTGACACCACGTTAGTGTCACAATGATGTTCTCTTTTTTTATTCGTCTGCGGGTCACTTTTTCGAGTGGTAAACATGCATAAAAAGTTTCACGAAGTAACTTTTTAGAATTGAAATTGAACACAATAAGCACATCGGAGGAAGGTCATTTTTTGAATTTTTTTTCCCCCCAAGTGTCAGAAAAAACCATAAAAACTACAGTAAATATCTTCCCGCGATCGCGATCTTTTGTTTGTTTCAATTCAAACTTTTTGACCCGTTGCGTAATGAATATCGTTTTCCAACACTGCGCATAATACATCTCGTATACCTTGACGAGTTATTTGTCTACGTGCGCTATAAATTAAAATAATATTTATTTACCTACACGTTTTATTCGTACCCACTATAAAAAAAGCGCATTAATCTCGACGTTGTTTTTCGAATGCAATAAGATATCGTATGCTTCCAATTTAAAAGCACTCAACTCCACCTGAACTCGTCGCCCATCGGACGCATTTTTTTAGTGACAAGACAAGTTTTCCCGAGAGAACATCTTTTTTTTTTGTGTTAAATATATAAATATAGATTTGATTTATCTGCGCACGCGCGATAACTGTTTTACTATTTTTAAAAGGTCGGTTTTCGCGGATAAGTTGAAATAAACCGTTTCCGGAGAGTCGGAAACTCTGTTCTCTGATTACGTCGGGGGTGGTGCGTTTTGGTAAGCGCAGTAGATTTGCAGTGAGAATTTCTAGCGCCGACCGCGGTATAAAAATCTGTTGGCACGCTTAACGCTATCGAACCATACATACTATACATACACTATTATACCACTGCTGTGACCGCTATATACGGAAATACCTCGTGATCATAATCTACGTTAAATACGTGTACATATATATACAGTGCGATCGGTTTACAAAACGCATATTATAACCACCACGGGTGTGCGGCGTGCGAACTTAAGCTACCGGCCGCCCGTAGTAATTCACAAACAACATTATACATTATGTATTGTAGGACACGTTTAACAACTTACGCATCGGTGTGATTCAATGTGGTATAGTATAATAATAATTATGATTATTCTTATTTATATTGTCATTATTATTATTACTATTATAAAACAGTCGGTAAAACGAATATTTTATTTCGCGTCGTTCGCAAACATTTCATAAGTATAATCATTATTTTGCGAACCAACGAATGATATATAGAAGCAGCTATTGCTGCTGTACTTTCTCTCTCTCTCTCTCTCTCTCTTTTTATACTTTTTTTTTTATTTTGTTAAGTAATCTACAATCTATACATATGTTTGTACAATAAATAGGTTTTTTAAAATAGGGATGTATAAATAAAAATAGCGTGTATGACGTATAAGGGAAGGCACCCATTGGTGACACCCAGCATGTGTATTAATTTACTTTTTAGTTATTTTGTAATGTAGTGTAATGAAATTAATGAGTATGAATGTTTAAGTTGGATTAAGAAATCTCTGCACCATTTTCTTTTTAGCCTACGAATTGGGTTGTTAGGTAGTGTATTAGAAGACAATTTGGGTATGAGAGGGTTTTTATTTGACTGTAGTTTATTATGACTTTTTATACTTATATATAATAATATGTGCATTTGGTTTTATTTATATACATATACCGAGTTCTTATTTTTATTTTTTTTTTAACGCATTCGTAATCTCTCCCATTTTTTTTTTTTTGTAAAATGTACGTCAATTCTTTCATTCGACGTATTCCGTCGACATATAATAAATTTTTATGGTACATCGGGCGGGTGTGCCAATATTCCCCTATTTATCGAGAGAAAATCACAAGCAACTGCCCGTGTACATGAATATATGTATACGATATGATACGTATTCGGGAGGTTAAACGCTCGACGCGCCACGTTTATTATTGTTTTCTTCGATTTTGTTCCAATTAAATAAGTAATTAACCCAAAAACTACTACTGCAACTTCCATTCGAAGTTCGTCTAATAACTTTTGAAATTAAATTAAATTCTTGAAAATATTAATCGTTTCAAGACCTTGTTAAAATTCGGAAAACTTGTGTTTTTAGAGAATACACATTTTGCATATCCGATTTAATTATATTATAAGCCATGTATCTACACTAAATCTATTAAGTTGTATTGGTATACATGTGTAGTACCTATATATAAGCATTGTGAAATGATAAAAATAAACATAACGACCATTTTTCTACAACAAATTATGATTAATTGCCAGGTTTTGAAAAATTATTGATTTGGTTATAATATTATCTACATCACCAGAAAGTTTACACTTGAAGATTAGATCATATAAAACCAAGTTTGATGGCTTTAGAAAATTAAAAATGATCAAAAATAAATGCAAGTGAAATCAGCTTACAACGATCGCAAAATGCAATCAAACATTGATAATGATTAAAATAAGCTCCGGCTTTCCTTGTAATAAACTTTTTGAACAATAATTTCTAAGAAAATACACATTGAATACATTCCAAGATATTATATAATATTACTTACATTTTCTAAGAATTCATAATTTAATATAAATTCAATGTCGACTTTTTTTTCCAAAAAATGTTACAAATCAACACAATAGGTGTGGTAGTTATACCATAAATCATAAACATTCATGAATACATTCGCAGAACAAACTAAGATGAATATGCATAAACAATTGAAAACTGGAAAAAGTTTAACTCGAGGTATAAATATAAATTAATGTGAACATTTATATAAGTGTGTACGCAATTTACTAGGAACTGCAGTGTGACTATATATAGTTATAATAAAATTAAAAAATACATTAAACATACGTACGAAAATTAGAACGTAAGTTTTGGTAAACTAATTTTGATTTTTCGATGCACTCATTTAACAAGCATAGTAAAAAATGAAAAATTATGAATATTATAAGATTCAACGTTTATATTCATTTTCATATTTAAGAAGTGAACAAATTTATTAAAAAAAAAACTATTTATAAAAAACTCATGAACATAAACGGCAAAGAAAAAAGTGGGAAAATGTGGTACACGTACTATGCACCATTACCCGTGGTTCAAGATTTCTATACTGGAGTAATGGATATTAAATTTAAAAAAACACATGTAGTTTTGAATAATGTTCAGACGGATAGAACTACAATTGCATTTCATACCTAATATCGTCATATAGTTCCATGTGCGCTATGCACACGTCCTAAGCAAAGCATGACACTGCCGATTCGAGAATAAAAACAATATGTGATTGCATTTTTGCGCGAATAGAGTTTCCAATTTTGAAGAATCGTTACCGTCGTAATTACTGTTAAATTCAATTTATACAACACACTTATACTTTTCACGCCCGCAGTTAGCAATAGTACGTCTATATATACGTGTTGGCGTGTAAATTATTAATGCGGCCTTAGCCCGTGCTGCGTATTCCGAGTATTTCTCTTCGCTGTGCCTAACACGCATTGATTGTTTGCACACACCAAATGATTACACAAAGGTAAACCGTTTTTTCGTTCAACTAATGCATGTAGTTTACCCGTGAGCGAAACAAGAGTCGTGAAACTCGGGTCATCTACGATGATCTCTACCTAGTTGTTCCTGTAAGCGTTTTGTGTGTTTAAACGACCCGGGTTGTTTTTTGTGCGTGTGACTTGTTTTTTCTCCATCACCACCACGACCTGGTGTTTTCTCTTCGTTTTCGACATCATCGATAAATTGAATTTACTAATAATGGTAGTAATAATAATAATAATACGGGACGAACCCTTTAATTGAGAATGTACATTTGTTAAACCGATTAAATGGTCCGTATATATTTTATATTTTGCAGACTCTGCATTTGCGGATAGGAATGACGAGGATTAAACAGAACTTGGCTTGTAGGGTCTGTAGTGTGTACAAATACTTTCTGATTTGTACACGAAATTGGTTTCAATTTCGAACAGGGATTATAATGTTCATTCGGTTCATTATTTAAAACACATATCGTGTCTTCGTATCAAAACTTCAGCTTCGTTAACCTTTAATTATGGTTTGTAAAAGAGTTTATTGAAAGTGCTTATACTCCACGTGCAGCTTATCAAAACAAAATTAATAAGCCAGCGATATAATAACCGCTGATGAGTCGTATTGTACTTTGATGGATGACCTATTGTAAGGGACGCGCGTCACATAAGTATTGTGATTAAATTATTCGCCCAGCTATGTGAAATTAATTCAATTGTGCTTACATATAATATTCAGGTATATGCGCTGAATGCTTGGTTATATTAGTAAAATCGTGAATGCTTGATCTGTACGATATACTCGTAATATCATATAATAGTATTAACATTCAAATTTAATTTTCAAACAAATGATCGCAACCCTTGTTCCGTTTGTTATAACGATGGCTGTGAAAGCATGATTGTGAAAAAAATACGCAGTTCAAATATGGCGGTTCGTTTTGTACAAAGGCTATTAGTCTTATCTTGAGATTTCATTATAAAAAGATTATAAACGACTGTTGAAGTGCACGGAATTTTCGTGGGATAAAGAGATGGTCGGATGTGATTAAGTAGGGTTTGTGGGTTGACATGGAATAGTGATTATGACAATTGTATGCGATTTGGAGTTAAATATACCAGCTACTCTACCAAAACGTACAAGTACTTTCCTTATTGCAATTGAAACAATTATAATTTCCAATAATCTACTGGCAATAGATATTAGATATAATATGTGTTTACTCAAAAATAATTGGACGGTGCCCGGGTAAAGGGATATTAAGTCAATTTTAATCATTTTTCTTATTGTCTTTGACATTGAAAAGCGAAAACAATAGTAGGTTGATTTTTTCATAATCCCTTTGAGAAAAGGGGAATAAGTTTTTAGCCGTTGTGCGAATAGGAATAATTCTAACATATTTGCTCATCATGACTTATTCGTATAATATAATACTAATAAGATTAATAATATATTGACTAAAAGGGTTTAGGTCAAAAAAATGGAATTCAACGTAATAAATTAGTGTAATAGGGATCAAGTCAAATTCAATACTGTACAAAAGTATTCAGTTATATACAAAGGGAATAAGTCCAAATAAATACTGCCCAAAAGGTATAACTAATTTACGGGACTTCATCATAAGTTTGAAAATGTGTTATTATACTTTTTCGCTTAAGAGTAGACGTTTATAACTTTCAAGGAATAACTGTGAGCAACGTAAAAGTTAAAAACTAAAAAAGCACATCGCGTTACATGACTGTGATTGCACGTGCTGTTATTCTGGTACACAAGTCGCATCAAACATATAATTCAATTATTCACTATAATCGACTAAATGTTATTACTGAGTTCAAAACTTCTTCGTTTTACATAATCGTAGCATATACTATAATAATATTATGTAATAATTATAGTTTTACAACTCTAAATTAATAACATTTCGACAGTCTTCGTGGAGTTTAATAAAACAATACATAGGGAACAAAATCGCGAATATTATAAACATTTTACACGATGTATGTTTGTTATTTTTCATTTAAACTCTTTGTTTACTTTCTTACGGTATCTTAACCGTAAAACTTATGATAATAACAACGTATGAAACAGATACGTGTCTTGTGGCCGACGTACGATTTTTTTTTTTATTAGCTTCCAGTATAAACTAATGTAGCTGGACAATTAAAGTAAATGACAAACAACCGTAGCAGTGCTAACTACTAATGTTGAAATATAACATAGAATAGCGTAGTACATATAGGACAAGTAATGTAAACCATAATAGTATAATGATAATAATAATTCTTATAACTGATAGGTTAGCGTTACCCAACCGTATAATATAATGAATTACTTTATCGAGGAATTTGTCAGACAGAGAGTAATTATTATGGAGCGTTAGCACCTTCGGATATCAGTGTATTTAAAACGGAAGACAGGGGGGAGATAAGGGGATTCATCGAAGAATTACAAGTTGTAAGTGAGTGAGCATATATTCCGAGTGTGAGTTTTGATTTTGATACTTGGTAGCTTCTGCGTAAGATTTGGCAGTGTTGTTCAGTGGCGTGGTGACCGTGACTTTTAGAGGCGGTTTCCCGATTTTTTTGACAGGGGGTGGGTCCTATCTGGTCATCGTACATCTTACTTAAGGTATTTGATGTTGGTAATATTCTATAATCAATGGTAATAATAAGTTAATTTTAAAGTTTTAATAAATGCGCAGCAGCGTAGCTATACCGAATAAACATTTAACAACCCATAGATTACTTATTCTGCTACTGTAGTTCTATAGACCGCATGTATTTCATAATAATGGTGTGGTGGTGGTTGGGGGGGGGGTGTACTTCATATAATACGTTTGCCCGAAGAATTTTAACACTTCACCACGCCGCTGATGTTGTTGTTAGGGACGTCCGTATTATTTACATATTTTAGAAATGTACAGGTTCACTATATATATTCGTACAGGTTCACTGCAGCCAGCATACGCGGTGTACAGTGGTCAGCTATTGTGCGGAATAACATCGGCTGTACTTTGCGAAACAATCGGTTAAACAGAAAAATGTTTGCGCGGTCCAGTCCGAAAACTTGCAAAGCATAACAGTAACCGGTAATATTAGTTTGTAGACAACCTTTGCGTTTGTACGACGAGGGGACGAGATCGTTATTAAAGCATCAGTCTCCGAGGCACGAGGTGCTGGTCAAAGGGGTTCTCGGGGACTACTCGAAATCAAGCGTCTTCGTGTTGGAAGGCGATCTTATCACGATCGTGTCGTGCAACATTATTTATTAATTATTAGCTATAAAGCGGGTATTATAGCTGTTAAGCCTAGTTCAGACTATGCCAGTAATTTAGTCAAGTAGCGAGTATTTTAGTTACTAATCATGTATGAACAGATCGATTTAGTCGAGTAGTTTAGTAAAGTAATTTAGTTTAGTCAATCCATTCTATTCTATTTTTTTGGTCGAGTAGCACTTACCCCCTCTTTCCCGACTGATAACTAAATAAGCTAGCTTTGGGTCTGAACGCATTATTTTAGTATATTGTATAAGTTGTCATTATCGTTGACGCGACATTTAAATTTGTTTTGGAATATATAAAACACGAGTATTTATGGAATAAAGTGTCACTATGTTGAATTTGTGGTTGCACTTTTTTCTACAAAAAATTAAAAAAGCTTTCAGACATTCTTCGCGTTGCGAAGTATTCTTTGGGGTCTTCAAATTCTAGTTCTATGAAGACCATTTGTAGCTCCCAATGTGTCTCTTCTCTTGATCCATTCCTTAATCCACATTCGCTATGCATTTTCACTTAGCTCTTCTTCTAAAATAGCCGTTGAAATAAGTCCTATTGCTTTATTGAAATTTTTTTTTTGTAAACTATTAATTTTGACAATCTCTTTTCACCAGCACCAAAACGACTACTAATGTACTAAAACAGTTTTAAACCCTAGTTGTGTCTGAACACTTTTCAGTTACCAAACTGTTTAGTAGTTAGTAAATCACTTACCACTCGACTAAATTACTGGCATAGTCTGAACTAGCCTTTAAGCCTAGTTCAGACTATGTCAGTATTTTAGTTGAGTGACGAGTATTTTAGTAACTATGGTGTATGAACAGACAGATTTAGTCGAGTAGTTAGTAAAAATTTAGTTTGATTGATCCATTTATTTCTATATTTCTGGTTGAGTAGCATCCCCCATTTTTCTGACTTATAACTATATAGTCTAGATGGGTCTTTACCGCCGTTTGTGTTAGTAACCGTCAGGAACAACGAACAACGCGTACACTACGAGTGGTGTATTCGTTTTTAAACGTTGTATTACACTGCGCACTGTGATTTCAGTTAAAGAATGTTTGCCAACCTGTACTTATCTCGTATTATAACATGTATACATACGTATTTTAGGCGTTGAAAATTATACCTGCGCGTAACAATAATAATAACATCACGATATACACGTGATAAGGGTGTGACCGAGTGTGACGAGCAATAATGCGTTTACGAGAGAAAACGGTATTTTCAAAAATAACCCGGGACTCGTCCGAAGAGCATTTCATATGTATTTTATGAACATTTATATAAAAATTATACCTATAAAATAAAACAAAAATAAGCGCTAAAATAAAATTCGCCAATGGCGCCACGGAGGGTAGTTACGGCACTGGCTATAATATATTTTCATTATTTTTTGCGGCTTAGATATTACTATTTTATTGCTGGCCATCCCTGCTATAGAATACGTATAATGGTAGAGTAAACCATAACAAAAATTGTATGAATATAACGAACGAAAATATAAAATTTATTCAAGTATATGGTACAAAGTTGTAGAAATGTATATATGAAAAAAATGCATATAAGAATGCGTAAACTTGAAAAAAAAAAAAAAAATTATGCATCATCGGTGCCTTTGAATTTTGAATTTATAATAGTAGTGCTGTGTATTCTACGGTTTATATCGTTTTTCCTCGTTCTGCCGTACGTCCATTCTTTGGAAAGATTCGAGTAATCTGAAAATAAATTAACGGGCGTGTTAGTTTATATGTAAAAATTCAAAGAATTGTTCTATGATTGTTATAGATACTATAAAATAATGATTTACCCAGTCTAGTCAATTTGCTCTTAATGGCAAAAGGAGCTGGTGCAATCTTCAGCCTTTGAGCTTTGACTTGCAGCTCCTTTTGCTTAACGGAAAGAGAGCCCCACACGGACTTCAAAAATTCTGAAATCGCAAAAAGTCCAAAACGCTATTTTTAGATGTGAAATTTTCCTGTTTAATAATGATTATTAGATACGGATAAAATATTAAAAACAGTCTACACATTATAAGTGTACAATAAGGTATTATTTAACGTTAAGACTATAAGGTATTAGTGTTTTAAAAAAAAAATCACTTTAAATAAGTTTTACATAATCGCCGTAATCAAAGACAAAACTTATAATAAGAACCAGGAGTGAAATGAAAAATTAACTTGAGTAATTTTTACACGGCATTTGCAGACTTTTGGGTTCTAAGAATATTTTTTGGGGTTTTATATTTATTGATTACTATCACGATTCGTGTTATTATTTAAAATTTTTAGTTAAACTGAACATAGAAAATATTGTCGATAAGTTCAAAAATCTATAACAAATAACACAACTCGTGTCGAACAAGTTCGTCAAAACCTAAAAATCGACGGATTGAGAAAATATCTCATTTGGCCGAAAAATTCCAGTTTTATAGTCATCAAATCAAAATGGACTCAGGGATGAGCGCATAGGTACAATGTGAAACATTAAATTTAATTTTGAAAATGGGCAAATGACGCTTATGTCGTAAATGGAGAAAATTTTCTACCTGCGCATTTCCGTCTAGAGTGAAAATTAAAAGTAAATATATTTAGTTAAAATATAATTACTAACAAAACTTTTCACTTATACGTCTAATCATATTTTTTTAATAAAAACAATTGTGTTTCTGCCGGCCGAGATATATCCCTATAGCACCGGACTACGTGTTGGGCGAAACAGTGGTGTGGCGACTTACCAAACGCGGTGATCTGTGACGGTGATGGTACAGGCGGTGCCGTGACGGCCAGGATGTTGACCGCCTTCGGGGTGACGCTCCTGATGGCGGTGGCCTCGAAGAGGACTCGTTCGATGGTCGGCCCGAACTCGCGTACGATGATGTCCATAAAACGTACCCGCAGCCGCAAGAGCTTCTGGTGGTGTCCGAAGGACGTGGTGGCTCCAATAGGGTTCAGTGACGGGTGAGGTGTCAAGACCACCAGCTTTCCGTCAATCGCTTTTGTCAGACTAAAGGTCTCGGTCTAAACGGTTTTATAAATAATAATAAGGATGTGAAGGAGCGATATGTAAATACGATACAATCGATCGTTATTAGGTGCGTTGGTCGAACCGTTGATTGCAAGTACTCAAATATTAATAAAAACATATTTTATTATTTTTCATTTCACTACAAATTATTTTGTGAATGAGTAGACCTTCTGAACTACTGTATTTAAAAAAAATACAGATTTTGAGAGCGATAAGTGAAAATAAGTTTAATAATGTCAAATATTATGATGTTGTAGAACAAAGATAATTGCACATTTAATTAAAAAGTTGAAATTTAAAAATTAAAATTTTTTCTTATCATATAAATTACTGATTGTTAATCGATTGAAAATGGAAGGAATCGGCCGATTTAGTGTACGATACAAAGCTGTTGAGCTGCCCTATCCCGATCGACGATGACAGCATATACCGATTTCTACAGTCAACGTTTTTCTATTTCAAATTTTTTTCTCCGATTTTTTAGCGTCAGAAATCGAATCGATCATTCTACTCTCTACAGGGCGATATTAAAATATTTATTACCGGACGGGCACAAGGAGTTGCGGTTGCCACGGCGGTTGGCGGCACGACGTTCGGCAGATCCTCCTCAAAGGACAAATCAGCGGCTGCCGTTTCCTCAGTGGCGTCGCGGCCAGTGGCCACGCCGACTTGGGGACGATCGTCCACGTGAACGGTCGCTTCACCAAGCACATCGTAGCTGGTGGCAACGCTGTGCTGGGAGCAACCGTCCACGTATACGGTTTCGTCGCCACAAGCGACGTGACGGGTGGCCACCGTGGCTTGGCAGGAACCGTCTACGTGGACGATTTGGTCGCCACAAGCGACATGACGGGTGGCCACCGTGGCTTGGGAGGAACCGTCCACGTAGATGATTTGGTCGCCACAAGCGACGTGACGGGTGGCCACCGTGGCTTGGCAGGAACCGTCTACGTGGACGATTTGGTCGCCGACCGCAACGTCGCACGTGGCCAAGCTCGTCTGCGTGCCCGCGTCCGTACGAGTTCCCTTCCCGTCCTCGCCGCACGCCGCCTGAGCGCGGACGATCAAGTCGCCGACCCTGTGGCCGGTGTTCAGCGCACCCTTGACGCACCGGCGATGTGCGAAGCGGCGGCAAGCTGTAAAGCGGTAAGAGCACGCGCGCGATTAAGCGTATGCGTTTCCGTGAAGCGTAATCACTACGGTCCGTGATAAATGCACCGCGTCCGTACGCTTACCGTCGCACTTTATCATGGCGCTGAACATCCTGCACCGGCCGCAAATCACGCAGTCCACCATTATGTTCAACTCTCTCTTGCCGGACGCATCAAAAGTGCAACGGCACTCTCGATCGACGGAGCTAAAAAAAATATTAAATAATTACGTGTAGGTAGGAATCTTGCACGCCGCGAGGGTTGTTCAGATCGAACGATTGACGTGGACACTAGGGTGGGTCATTTTTTTATTTTTTTTTCATTTTTTTATAGGCACGGCCAAATAGAGGTTAAATGACGTGTGTAAAGTTTCATTTAATTTAAAGGTGTCTAACCGGATTGTCGTCAAAGTTTTAATAGGTACATATATTTGATCGGAAAAAAATAATCGGTTTACTGTCTAAATTATGCTATTACGTAATAATACGTATATTATCTTTAAATATAATATTATTATCGTTGTAATACCACAAAACAAAATTAAATCATAAATAAAACCGATACACTTGGATTTTATCTTAGCGATACGTAAATGTCGTACTGGACACGGTCAGGTAAAGGTGAACGAAAATTTTGTTTTTAATTAATTAAACTAGTAGACGATAATAATATATATATATAGATGATGTAGCTTTTATTACCTCGTCGTCGTCGTCGACCTCATGTTATTGAAAAAAATCATTTTTTTCACGTACTGGATTTGGAGGTATGGGTTGTCGTCTGGTTTGTTAATACGCAGAATGTCAAGTGATGTCGAATCTGTTCGGTTCTCACCAGGTAAATGTTCGTTGCCACAGATTTGCCAGGCAACGTTTATTGTGTTATAACGAGTGCAATATATCGCCATGGCCAACGGGAAAATAGGCTAAATCTAAATCCCGTTTGTAAATCAACACCACTTTCAAAACATTATAAAACTCATGTTTAGAAATAAAATAGGGAGTGTAGGTACACGGTAGAGATGCTTCAGCTCCAGAGCCTTCAAATATATAAGACCATATACCTAGCAAACCTGTGAAATGCACAGGTAATCATATCTAAATTGTCCTCAAATGGTTAACGATTGTAGTAAACACGAAGCAATTTTACCGAGTATTTTTTTTTTACGCTGATAAAATTATTTTAAGTTTCGACATTTATGCACGACTATAACTGATATATATTCTATATAAATATATTTCCTCAAAATAGTCATCAAAAAGCATTAGCTAAAAACAAAGCTTCTCTTAAATCAATGTCAACGCAATGTAATTTTGTTGACAGTGGTAGTCGAATTGTAAATATTTTGGATAACAAAAATAGTGATATAATAAATTCTCCATGTAAAATTGAGTGTCTTAAAATATATGCTTGACTTGATACATCACCATCTTTCCAATTACTAGTAGTATCTAAAGAATCCATAACACAATATAAAAGTTCAATAAAGTCATGAACAGAATAAAAATGTTTAATCTATCTAGCAGCACATTACAGGTCATCCCCGACGACGTTACATGGGACATCACTTGGTGGTAGTATTTGAATTAAGAACCAGAAAACATAAGAAAGAAATAATTTATTTTTTATTTATTTATTTTAAATTTAAGCGCCTCGGGGCCACATTGTATAAAATCAATATCTATTATACCTATTTTACAGGGGTGGCTAAACCAAGGCCAACGAGCCACTTGTGGTCCAAGTCATAGACTCGTGCTGCTCGCGTATTATCGTAAGATGCAAAACGTTTTAAAAATGTGTTTTTGATACAATTTTTAAATACGAAATTATTTTATTAATTTTTACGATTTTTTTTAATTCTTCACTTACATATCTAACGCAACTTAACTTCAAAATCAGCTTGTGGCTATAGGCGTGACGATCGCGCAACCATAATAGTGCGCAGCAGTGTTACGGTTAATACCATCCGACACCGCTACGATATGACTCGTCAAGTATTGTCACGTATGAGAATCTGTACGACGGCGTTGACGTTACGTGACCGCGAACGTTTTTGGACTTTCTTCGGTACGCCGGGTGTGTGTGTATATACGAATAAAAACGTGCGCCGCGGTGCCCCGGGGAAGCGCCGCGTAGTTTCTCGCACGGGCCTTTGCCAGCGAGAAAAACAATTAATAAATTAATTTTCAAAATGTGATTACTTCGCAAGCGTGTCAACAAAGGTGTGCGCTTGCGTGTACCGTATGTATAGTACATGTATATTGTATACACGTACAAATGGATAAGGTTTAAGCGACGTAAAGTGACTAACGAAACGAGATCATAACGGCTAAAGTGAACGCGTGTACGGCCCAGGGTTACCATACGTCCTGTTTTAAACAGGATTGTCCTGTTCAATTGAAATAAACAGGACGCATTTAGTACTGTTTTTATGTGACTGTCCTGTTTTAATTCTGTTTTTCACTATTTTTTCATCAAAAAGTGATTAACATTGATAAAAATGTCATCATTAATAATCTGCTTTATACTCTGTCCATAACTATAAAAGGCACTATAAAAGCTATAATTATTGTTAAAAATCATTTCAAAAATTATTCTTGTAATGAATTTTATAATTTTCTCCTGAAACAAAATTAATCATTAGATTTAATAAATTCATCAGAAAAATATGATTTTGGAAATAAGAAGGAACTCAACTCACGATCAGGATAAAATAAACAAAATGTAAACATATATTCAAATATACTGTGTATTATTATAATATATACATATATATTATTTATTTAAGTTTCATGTATTGACAATCGATATATTTATTTTTACTAATTGCACCAAAAATATCCTGTTTTTTTTCATTTACGAGTATATATATGGTCACCCTAGTGTACCCAGCCTTCAGGTAACGTAATATAATAAATTACTCGTGTATTCGACGGAAATCCAAAATTAATAAATATGAATACCGTTCGCGGCCGATGCGCGTACGAGACTGTCGTCGGTCCTGATCGTCGGAACGCGTTCCTGATGAAAAATATAGCGAAAAATGTGCATTTCGAGCTACGAGAGGCGTGCGGCCCACAACGTTATGATCGGAACGACGTGTAGGCTCGTGTTGCGTTTCCACGTGCCGCCGCCACGTTACACAGATGCGATCGCCCAAGTTTTAATATTCATGCAAACGTTTCGGAAAATCCGATGTTCCGACTCAGTGCCATTCCCAGGTTTTGCGAGGCCCTGGGCATCGTTAGAATTCGAAGCCCTGGATTTACAGTATTATATAGAAATCCATAGGTACATGGCTATGTTATTAAATTAATTTTATTAAATCAAGGTACAATAATAATAACCATATAATATGATATAATATATATGGCATGTTGTTATTATCGACGTTTGACGACGTCGTCATTACGAGGAAAAAATAAATACCAACACTAAATTTAAACAAAAATAAAAACCAATTTCATTGGTTATTATTACTTCTTGATACAGTACCTGATCGTATTTACTATGTAAGCATTGATATTATCTGAGACATATTACATTTTAAGTCGTTGCTAAAATGTTTAGAAATATTTTATTTACACGATATATTATATTATTATGAATACGCAAGACCCTTGGAGGCGCGATACCCTGGGCGTGTGCCCCGTTTGCCCTGCCCTCGGGACGGCACTGTTCCGACTGCAGTGTTTTCGTTTCCGAAATTAGCGGCTCAGAAGTTGTGAATAAACCGCGAGTAATGCAAATCATTATTTACATTTCGCATCGCATCGCATCTACAGTGTCCGAACTGTGCGTACGAGTTTTTATACTTAAATATATTCGGTCGCAGAACCGATGTGATGAATGATCGCACAAGTTCTAGCGATGAGAAAACACATTCTGGTTCACCCTCTGGTGCGTGCACCACTCGGTTCCACAGCGTCGTGTTTATATATTATGTGATCGCGATGCTAAGCCGGAAATAGCTGATATCTGAGTGCATTGCAACGATCGACCGATACAATAATATTGTCCCTGAAGCTATAGGTGGCGTGTCGCTTTCCCAGCCGGCACGTCTTTCCGCCGACGAACTATATCGTTTTCTATTTTGATTAGTTCACTATCAGACACACGGTTGTGGTTGGCGATAGGCTTATTTTCAGCAGTACGCTCTTCTCTCGTTTAGAATCTAACCGTCTTAATCAACGCGCACCGATCGCAGAAAACTCGTATAACCCGAAAACCCGAGTAAACCATTGAACGCAAAAATGAAATATTCTTTCTAATTCATGATAATGTGTGCATACATGATGACTCGAAAAAATCTTTGAAAACCAAGTATTAATTAAAGAGGAGAGAGGTATTAGCGTAGGGTTGATATATGGGGATGCAATAGCCATGCAGTCGCGTTATAGAGCAGCGGACTCTGTTGAATGATTTCACCAGCTGCATTTTTATCGATTCAAAACGACAAATTGTATAATGTTATACGCGTGCGATTAATACGCATGGTTAATTATATAATATGAGCAGGACATTCATGAGTTCACCAGTGGTAATTAGAGAATATACTAGTTGTGACGGAAAACCGTAAGTACATTTTGGAAATTAGGGTCGTTCTATTGGAATAAGAACGGATTAAAAAGTAAATTATCATTCACCAATGAAAATTGAACACTACATTTTCCGTGTAAATAAATTCACCGAATTATATCGTTTATACAGGACTCGCGGAGGTTAGCACGCTGCGTGGCTTGTTAAAAATAATCCCTCTTCACTCTTGTAATGTGAAGCCGGCGTAATTATTGACGTCTCAAATATATTAATACAAATAGTTGGTTTACAAATTTTTTTTTTTTGTTACAAAATTGTGAGTATTATTATTGTTGTCCCAACGCAGTTTTGTCAATGATATTTTTCGAAAAAAATATGTAATACATTGTGAATCCATAAAAAAAAAAATTCAATATGTTTTATATTACTGCTAAGTTTTGATAAATTTCCGATTACGGAAAACCGTAAAAACAACCACAACTTTTGACGAACTGAAGTTTAATCGAACGAGATTATAACAGGTATCAAGGATAGCTAGGATTGCTACGCCCCCATGCACTTTTGGCCAAACAAAAAGTATTAATTTGCTTATTTTTTTCTGTAAACTTCGTACGCCGAACGAGTTTCTTTGCGTCACTTGACGTTTAATTGTAACGGATATATTATCATATCTATATTATTCGCGATAAACGCGAAGTAGAGAGAAAGAGAGAGCGAAAGAGATTCGCCGAAAACTTTGAAAATTACAAAAAATTCAATAATACAAAAGGAAATTAGGAAACCTGCTCCGTAGTTGTACGCACGCTTTTTCCGAGTAATCACGTGCAGTGTATAATATACACGTCGTATCATTTTAAAATAGTACGTGCTGTATTATAATAATAAACTCGTAGGTGTACGTTTTATCTGCAAATCTAATAAGGGCGGTCTTCTCTTCGGTATAGTTGTTGCCCTTAATGCAAACGCGTGTACTCATCGTACATGATATACGTGCGTAGATCATGGGACTTTTGTATATATTTTTTTTATTTATTAAACACCCCGTATTATTTAAACCAGCAATTCTCAACCTTTTTAAATCTGCCACCCCCCGGAGAGGCAAAATATTTTTCACGCTCTTAAGAAAAAAAAAACTGCAGGTACACTCAAAAAGTGTGTGATTGAATAATAAATACGAAATTAATATATAATTAGATTTCGATAAAGGGTTCACCATCCTCAAAGCGGCATAGCTCTTAAGATCTCATTAGTCGAAAGTTCAATTAGTTCTTCTTGATTTATTGAATCTGTAAATTTACTGTTTCAATTTTTACAAAAGAATTTATTTATTTATGACCCATTGAAAAACTTCCAACAATCACAGACAGTTGTGACTTGTGATGCGTTGTTCAGCATAGAATCTGTGTTTCAGCTTTTATATTTTTTTAGTTTCAGGAGTTAATGTAAATATAATATATATTTGCTCATCAACACTCAATCGTCCAAAACTTGCTCACCGCCCCCTTGCCACTCTGCAAAAGGTTACCGCCCCACCACAGTACCCCTCCACCGTCCACGTTGAGAACCACTGTTCTAAACGATTCTAAGGTCTTTGTGGGGATGTTTAAAAATTTTATATACTCGTATTTTACATACTAGATATTAATATAAACTTTACACGTTGATGAAGTCGTCACTCCACTGGAAGTGGCCCTTTATATTAGTTCTGAAACTTTCAAACTCTCAAATTCTATAAAGTTTTCAGACGCTTGAGATGTCTGATGGCCTTGAAGTAGTCTAATAATTGAATGCACATTGGATTGACGCGGTGATTGTCTCGTCTCGTCTCGTCTCGTGTCTGCGTGCAAACCTTTAGATATCGCTTGCTATCGTGGGGGCAGTATCATATCTCGGTGAATCGCGTCGTTACTTTCAAACCGGACCTACGCATAAGATTATAAAACAAATTAGATCGTACACATCGATGTTTGGGCAATCGCACGCTCAAACGACAGTACAGGGTCGAGAATGTGTGACTTCTCGAGAGGGAGCTCGTGGGCTGCAATCCAGGATGTTTATTTGGCACAAAAAGTCGTTATACGAGTGGAAAAAATAAATAAACCTATTTGGCGGGTTTGTCGTTTTCATTCGCGCGCACACGGTGCACGTACGACCGGCACATAAAATCGTATCGTATAAACGTATATTTATGTAAATACGCCCCCCGTGCGCACTATATAATACGCCGCCGCTATCCGCAGCCGTGGCGATTTAAAAACGTTAGTTTTTACGCGGGCACGACGGCCGCAATTTCATTTGAAAACGTTTTATCCGCCGATAACGAAAAAAAATCGGTTATCGGTTTTATCGGTACGACCGCGCGTAATGGCCTACGATATTATCATTATTATTATTTCAAACGTAATATAAATCCACCGCGACCTACTGTACTATACACAGGCGTGTATACTACGCCAGGGGCGTATATATGGGGGGGGGGCGATGGGCCCCCCCCCCCCCCCGAAATGAAAAACAAAATTATTAAAACATTTTATTTTGGACATGAATAATAACTTATGGCTGAGGAGTAATTTAAGAATTGAGGAAAAAAATAGAGACTCTTCATTAAAAGCACATGCTCTAAGCAATTCCTTAAATCAATATCAATTTATTGTTAATCTTTTTGTTTTGAGTAGCATGCTTTCCATGCAGGGCCGTCCTTAAGGGGGGGGCGAGCAGGGCCTAGGCCCTGGGCCTCGCGATTTTTGCTTAAATTTGGGGCCTCGCGTTTGAAAAAAGTATTAAAATTGGTTTTATTTTCGAGGTACCTACCAAATTTTTTGTGTGATAAGAATTATTAATGTCATAATAATATGTTTATAGACGATTTAATATGTAAAAGGTATTTAAAGTATTTTCGCCCTGGGCCTCGCAAATCCTAAGGACGGCCCTGTTTCCATGACACACAATTTGTCTGAAATGCTACGTAAGCGATATACTATGTAAGCGATGAAGAAGTTCTTAATAAGTTTGCTAGCGTGCCGAGAAACCTTGATTTTGTATTATAATTTTTTTTTTATTTATTAATTATTAATTTGTTGGTATACCTCGTATTTAAAATGTATAATATTCGTTTATTCTTGTAAGAAAATATGTAATTAATTTTGAGTGACTGTAGTAAAAAAATTGTTTACTGCAATGAAGAGTTTTTATACATTGTTTACATTACATATAATAAAAAATTAAAAAATGAGTTTATTTTTTCTCTGATGAAGTAATGATGATAGTCCAAATAGTCCAAAGGTCTTTTAGCGTTTAAGCAATATTTGTCATTGTGCCTCCTCCATCATTTCTCCCTAAACTCTAAATACATAATCGGCCCCCTCCGAAATTAAATCCTATATACGCCACTGTACTACGCCTATGTACGATACGCGTTGGCCGGCAAACGGTTGAACAAGCGTTTTTACATTCGCGTGCATAATACATGTACGCGTACGATAATGATGATGTTATTGCGATTCCGGGTAATGAGATACGAAGTAAGGCGAATTACGGCGCTGGAAATGCATTATTTATTACGTCCAAAATGAGCGGGTGGGTATAAAGGACGATTGATAACGCTAACGTTTTTTTTTTTTTACTCCTCGCAGAAAAACTCTACGTGCCAAGTCCTAGAGTTGTGTTTGAATTTCCGCTGGATCCTTGGCCACCCCGTGTAGTCGCTAGTGATTTTCGTTGCTCATCGCGTGCTTAGCATACCATTATTATGATCCACCGGGTGTGTAAGTGTTACAGGTGCCCACGGTCACATACGTTATTTATAATATCGTACGCACGCACGTACACACGCACACACGCCGGCCCGGTTTCAAGGGGAGGACGACCTGTCGGGCAATTGGCGTCACACTTTGGGGGTGGAAAAATGATCTGTACGAACATGTTATATCGTACATATTCCCTGCGCATTATTATGTTGTACCACCTACATTTGGTCGTTTGAATTATTTTTAAATAAAGAAAAATAAACTTTAGAAACAAGGTTACTACTAAATGCTAGTTGTTGGTTTGTTTTCGGTGATTAATGTAGCATGGACCATGGACAGTAGGCAACCAAATCGATGTCGGTGTAATCAAGAAAATAAAAACTATAGTCGGCCACGACGATTCCAGGTTTCCAGTGTTTCTACAAAATATAATGTAAGATGTAGATGAGTATTTATTTTTTCTTCTGTTTCTACTTTCTTTTTTGTATAAATTAATCAACAATCATATTGATGCCCCTTACCTATTAGAACAAATTCCATTTAACATCCCAAGGTATAATATTCGGACCACTCCCACGTTTTACTTACCATCACATCTCCTATTCTTAGAGCCATGGCTTTGTGCAATAACTCATGTTGATTATTTCTTTACTCCGTCAGACTCTACTCTTAAAATATACCTGACTAACAATATGTAATATTTTTTCTTATAATAGTTTCATTTTATATTCTAGCCTTTAATTACGTTAAATAAATAAATTTAGTAATTTATATATAATAAAAATAATAAAATAAAGTAAATAAATTTACGTTTATTGTATCTATCTCTTTATTAATTAATTGTAATCACTTATCTATTTACCTGTACTATTTGGGCACACTGCCCGTTTTATTCATTTGAATAAACTATTATTATCATTATATGTACTTAATCCGAGTTCGGTAGATTGAGTACAAAATTATCCATTCAAATGTTTACTGCTCATGGATTCCATGTCGATAATTACGCGTCACAATTGTTTTTCCCTCCCAAACGAAACACACCCACACCGACACGTCAGTGCAAATTGTTTAACGTTCACATACTATAATATAATCGCATAGCTAGATTTTGAATCCGCAATGCATTCTGCATCAGTTAGACTTGTACAGCACAGATTAAGGGATACCGTTTGACGTTTTACTCGGTACGCAGCTAACATTCGAAATCGCGGTGTCTGTTCTCCCACCTACCACTCAATCGACCATGGTCAGTGGCGATAAACTGCTCGTTAGTCGTTACCCATTTTCAGTGCTAACTGTTCGGCTTTGGCTTTCATCATACGGTCCCAGAAACGCGGACACCATTGTTCATATCAATGAAATCCGTTCATTCAATACCTCATCAGCTCCGCGGGATCTTTTTCGCTTCTATTTTACGTTATTGACCGCACGCGTTTGATTTCAATTGAAAGTTTCGGGTAAAATTGTGTTCGAGAAGTTTTGTCCAAAATCGCGATTTGTTCACTCGCCGAAAGACATTTTCGAAGAATATAATATAGCTTACAGTACATGTTTTAATGAAATAAAAACTACCCCCATAAACCGAAACTAGTGCTCATATAAGTCGTTTTTTTTAAACTTGTTTATTTCTTTTTTAATCTTAAAATATATAATATGATTTATAATTTTTTCAAAAAACATTTTCTACTTTTAAATACGGATCTTGAGAAAATATAACTTGGGTTCAGAAGTCGTCAAGGCGATTGGTTACAGAGACATATCGGATCAGTAGTGGTTTTCTTTAGGCAAAATAAAATGTTTGTGTTCACTGATCGGTCACCGAAATCGATTTGTTATGAACCATTACGACGATGCGGGAGTAGTCCGGAGTACTGACATTCGAAACGATGCGCATCACAATATGTATATTTTGTATGCTATTTGGCCGTATCTCAAACTTTTCTAACCGGTCGATAAGTTAGTTATCCGTCCGTTCGGTCACGTGCACATCATTTTATACTATACCGTCCGCGCGCACGATTAATATCATTTCGAATAAAACATCCCGAAACGGCGAGGCAAATTTCACTAAATATTATGTCGAAAAGGAAAAACGGAAAGACGAGTGTCGAAGGAAAACCCATAGTTATCATTATATTGTTTCATTAGTTATGATACGAGTACCACAAAGTAACACAAAACGATCATTATATTCGTCGCACGTCGACCGACTTGAACAGCGTAAATAACAATGAAAAACTTATAAATGTGATTATCACTTATCGTGTGGATATTGACGTCACTTGGTTTAAATCCATATATTAGGTACAAAATACATTGTCTTCCTCTGTGGTGAAACAAATGCCACGTGTTTTAATTACACATCAATCAAATTGTAAGTAAACTGTTTATTTTTATCATAACTTCTACGCGGTATACAATGTATTTATTATACAATGTTTTTTCCTATTGTATTTTCTTTCTATATTTACTCGATACTCACTTTAGAAAATCATTTACTATTTCCTATACACCATAATATTGTCCAACCATATATAATATATATATACATTATCATGTTGTAATTATTTGATATTAAACCTGTAAAGAACATGCAATATATTATGTTGGCATATTTGAAAAAAAAAATAGTGTTTTTTTTTTCTAAATATTATCAAGTACAATTAAATATTCAACGGTTAAACTATGTTAGTTTTGGCATTAAGATTTGTTTTTCCGTAGATCGCCGCGCGTATGACACCGGTTCCTTAAAACATTTTCCGCAATAATGAAATACATCAATAAACATATTGTATGAAAATGTCTCGAAAAAATGTGTACTTCTACGACAACGTATATGTAAGAAGATCCGAAGATCTCGCGGTGTGTTGACAACACAGAATTAATAGTCCTGTCGTCATATCAACAAACATGGCATTATTTATTCGTTTTAATATCATGTTCGAAGGGACGGAGATATATTCACTCGTAGTATAATATGCCCTCTATGTACTCTTGAATCACTTAACTCTCCGTGTGCTCCTTATACCTTCAACGTTACGGAGGACAATTTATTTTTCGTAGCGACCTTGACACCGATTTGCATATTGCATACCAACACGAAGCTCGCACCAAGTCATATCAGAATAACTACGTATGGCATCGAATTACATTTCACGATATAAAAAATTATATTATAATAAAACGATGGGATAAAAGGTCACTAATATTTGTGTAGGATTCAGTGTCAAAATGTATGTAAAATTGTTCGTCAATAATATTGCGATCGGGTACACGCACTACTTGGGAAACACTATTTCAGAGTATCGGTGAATTTAAGGTAACTTTTGTCTCCGATTCGGTGATATCTCAGCTACGACCTGCGGAGCGAAAGTTTTCAAGAAGTTTTCGCGAGAAAAATGTGTTGACAAAAAAAAAAAAAAATAAACGCTTGTAGTTTGTACGTACAAAAGGTCGCCAGTTGTGAGCAAGTTGTACAAAAATATATTCAGTCGCAGAACTAATATGATAAATGATCACACCATTTTTCGCAATGAGAAAACACACCAAACGCATTTTTACGAAAAAGAATCCGTCGAGTGAACAGAGTTACAGACTGTTTTAATGCGATATAAGGGATTTACAATAAAAATCTACTGACTATTCAACTTATTTATATGTGTGTATGTGTAATGTTAGAAGATTACTATCGCCATATATTTTCAAAAATAATGTACGGCCGAGGATTTTTAGGTATTTTAAGGATTTTAATATTTTCTATTGAAACGTATGGTTTTAACTTTTAACGTTATAATTTATAGACCAAATCTCTAAAAACCCTCTATTATGATTTACGTATAAACAACCATTACAAAGGAATAGCTAGTATGTACAAATACGTTGAATAACTCGAAATTTATTTAGTCGTGTAAAGCATAACAATGGACATAACTTTTTTTCGGACTGGTGTGCTCATTATTGCGATTATTTAAAATTTTCAAAATTAAAAAACTATAATAGGTTTGCACAACATCGAGTGCTGTGTGTTACACTCTGGTTTAATTTACTTTGGCAGTGGAAATTCTTCGGCTGAAGACCGCGAGTACAACAATTTAGTTAATTATTTTTAATCACGTTAAATGTAATGTACTAATATACAATATAACATATACACATATAATTATATGATATAATTTATATCGCTGCCGTAGTCACAGTGCCGCGGTACATGTTTAATGGAATGTTTTTGTATAATATTTTTTCTACTCCAAGCCGTCGAACTGTCGCAGGCATTGTTCTGCAATCGTCGCAGCGCCAACGTAACACCAATTATGTGTATAATATATTTTATTATATTTTATTACCTATCACTAGGCTTAGGGACTTCTAGCATTTGCATACTTTTGTTAATTATTGTTAAAAATAGCAGAGTGCGAAACAAATTCATTTCTCGGTGCCATAATATCAGGTCTAAAATTTGAATGTGCATATTTTTCAAATTTTGAATTAGAAGCTATACACATTTCAACCGATCGAAAAAAAACACCTTCAGTGTACTTGACATTTATTGAATCGAATTTCGGATTTTTACCCAAATCCATAACGTTTTTGGAAAAGAAAATTTGTGGGCATTTCTCAGTGCATATTCGGTCATTTTTAGGCGCATGTTTTAGAGCATATTCGGCCATATTTTGGTGCATATTTGAGTATTTTTTAGAGCTACAAGTCCCTAAGCCTACTTATTATCATTACGAATCGCCATGGGATTCGTATAGTGTTGTACCGATGTGGCAGGTCTGAGAGTGCTAATCTTCACTTTTAATTATTGTTGCGATATTAATATAATTTAAATCCTAAAACAAAACGGATCGTTAATCGTTATTTTAATCGTTACGTCGGGTGCGTGACACCGAATTAATTTTCGGTATTTTAATTAAACGTACGAATCTTATAAATTAATTAGATACATCGCAAAAAAGAAAACCGCAAACAAATAAAACGTACATGCAAGGGTATCGTGCGTTTGGAGATAAACTATTCCTTACCTTGAGAAACTGATTACTATATATATATATGCGAGAACACTCTGAGGTAAATAACTTTTATTTAATTTTTTCAAAGTTTTCACGACTTCAGCTGGTCCTAATCTAACTTAACGATAATACCATGTTTATGTATTCTAGTTGTGGTATTTACATATTACATGCGGGTTGTGTGACGGTTAAATTTACGTGTAACTTCGCCTTCGCCGGATACCGCAAGCATATTATAAAGATAAGAATATTTTACCGGATTCCATAAATTAATGCAATTAGAGTTAATACATTAAATAATAATTAATAATCGATTACTGACTACTGTGGTACAATATCCAACTTAATGTTGACGTTTTACCTAAAAAATATATATTTTATGGGATTAAAATGAAAATTATATTATTGCAAATCAATAAGCCTGCAAACGAAAATATCTATAGAAAATAAAACGTTAACATTTAAATTGGAGAAATTCGGTTTGAACCGTAAATACGTTCTACCTGCGAGATTTGAATGTCTCCCAAATCTTCGAACAAACCAACCTACGCTCAAAATCCTTTTCAAATGCCTCTTTCAAGTTATATTATCAACTGTACACGATAAGGAAAACAAAGCTTTTGTCTATACAAAACCGAATACACTCGTAGGTACCTAGGTACTTAACAAAGGCCGAATGAGTATTACATACATATGTGAATAGAGACATGACAATACGATGTTATCGTTGTTGAACTACACTTATTATTGCTATCAGTTTTTGCCACGTACAATCTGTGTGTTGGAGTGGCGTATTTGAAGGGGAGGTGGGTGTCTTCAATGTCTGGATACTCTCAGACTTCCACAAAATAAATGGCCCAATGTATAAGTTTTATGATTGTTCATGCAAGGGCGGATACAAGGGAAGGACAATAGGGGCAATTAACCCCCCCCCCATTCACAAAAAAAAGTATAAAATATTCTATTTTAAATAAATTGTGGCAAATATTTTTTTCGTGCAAGTTCAATATTTTCTTTAAAATGTATAAAAGTATACAACTATACCGGTATTAAATAATACTTTTCGACTTTCGAATTTTAATTAAGTATCATACTTAAAATTAAAAGTTTTTGCATTCTAAAATAATAAGACCCATCACCAGCATTTCTGTTGAGAATATGACAGATTTCTGTACACAACTAAATTTTATGTCGATTTATATTAAGACAATACCTATTATTTATTTTATTAATTTATATATATTGCCATAATCATATAGTGAGCGCATGCCTGGAATACGTCTTCGTGTAGATTTTTTGGTCGAAATCTCCATTAAATGATTAAAATTGTTCGAACTAACTCAATTGTCAATACTTGTCTCGTACTGGTTCTATTAGATTAATATAATTTATATGCAGTCGATTGACAAATTTTATGAAATAGATAATACATTTTCGCCATAAAACATTTCTACGTTAAAAATGATTAAGTAACTATGAATCGTAATGTATTACAATAGACAACAGACCATACGGAATCGTGTTCAAAAAAAAATTTAAAAAAACGTACAGAATCGACAACTCTTTTTGATAAGTGTTGACTAGGGTTGACTCTTCCGACCTTCAGATACACTTCCACCACCACCCGTTACCAAACCACCACCTCCCGCGACCTCCGACATCACCACCGACGCCTGACCCCGCGACTTGGTGTTCATGCCTGAATGGTACATACTACCGGTACCTTATACATTCATATTTTTCATAGACATTCAAACATCATCGTTTGAATACCATTCGTCCATATTCAAAGTCATTTTATCGACTTTAAAAATTCCTTATTTTTTTTTCGTTTGCAGCTTTTTCACTACACGTTGTCTCTCGATGGGCTTAACGCTAAGAGTTTTTCTTTTTCTTGATTTTATTGATTACTGTTCTATTTTTACCAGCGTACAATCAGTGAATAATACGAAGACGAACTGCGATTGGTTCTCCACGTATATTTATTAAAGCGTTAACTCGATCTCTCTATAGCTATTTCCACTCTGCTAAAAGATGAATCGATCAGTGGATAGTACACGGATCGTTGCGGCGCTTCGACAATTTTAAAGCCTAGAGCTGCAGAAGCCAGAAGGTGAAAACTCACTTGTTGCCTGATCCGGCACTCCGTGGTTGAATGAATGATCCCGATATTTCATTGCAATCGACTTTTATACTATTAACTTTCATTGTGTTTACTATATTCGAGGATTCATGTACAGTCTTTGTAGCGCATACACTATTATCAAAACCCAATAATTTAGATATATTATTTGGAACAATGAAATCTCTATTAAAATAATATAAGTTAATCTTACATTTTAATATATTGATACCTGCTGGTATGTCATACACAATCAGTAGTGTGCGGTTGGGAATGCTATATGCAAATAACCTTTCGCGGAAAACCCACATGTGCCTGGTGCTCCTCTTACCACGTCGTCGCGCGAACGTTTCATAATTTAATAAGCTCCAACTATATCTTAAACTTTGAAACATTATTGTGTATCGCAAAGCTCGCCGACGTCAAATGTAATGACGGGGAGTACAATCGCCATCGTACGACGGATCGATTCCAGCTTTCGTTGTTTTTCGAACGCGTGCGTCAATAAGCTCGCATCGTTTGAAAACGTAGTTACATAGGAAGCTACTTATGAATGGCTATAAAAGGGCTCAACCCCATTCGGTCGTTTCTACAAACAAAATCAAAATCGGTGTGCTTAAGCCGAACGCAAAAACGAGACCAAAAATAAACCAAAATAATAATATATGATTTGAATATGATGTAATTTTGTTTACACTGCATACTGATTTGTCCCGCGTGTGATGAGGCGTTATTTAAATAAGTAAAATAAACTACGCGAATGAAAATTTAACATTTAAAATTTCAACGTCGTTATCGCTTGTTCTTTCGGTTACCATTGTGGACTGTAACAACAGTAGGCGTTTTCTTTTCCCGAACTGTAAAACGTGTTACTTACGAGAAAGAAAAATGTTATTTTTTTCAATAATTTTCTATTTCCACGTAGACAGCGCGATTTTTTATAATTTAAATAAAAAAAAAACCTAATTTTCACGAACTGTACAAAATGTAAGATAAATAATTGGATTAAAATGAATACATATTATTTTGGTTATATTATATACAAATATATATATATATATATAATTGATGTACTTTTTTTTTATTGAGCCACGTTACAGTTACTGATTGTCACGAACGTGTTGTAGGACGATGAACTTTTTTCGATAATTGTTCGCCTTTTGAATTAATTCGTAGTTATGATAACCACGGCGATTGACTATACACTTTTGATCTGTTCACGTAAACATTTTATTGATTTTAAAGATTTTAATTACACGTTCTAACCACAGTGAACACAATGTTCGCACGTATATAATCGACCAATCGACTGACTAGTATAACTACGGAGTACTCGCGAGTCGCAATCAAGAAGTACAGTACAGTACAGTACAGTACAGTCAGTCAATGCAGTTGGACGTTTTTTCCTTATTCGCTCCGTTATCGTGCAGTTATTTCATTGTCGACATTGTTATCGTATCATTTTCTCCAATCGAAAATCGCTTATCTAAGTAAACGTAGTGTATATTATTAATTGCTTGCCGATTGTGCCGTCTAAACACTTATCAACTACTGCCTGTATAACATAAACTCTACTCACATATTCTGTTGTAATCATGTCGAAATCACAAAGACCTGGTACGCCTATTTTGAATCAAAATCGTAACAATAAAACAGGTACCAGCACGATTAGTTCTATCACAAATGAAGATATTATGGCAGCTATTTTGTCTGTCCAAACAACTCAAACTGAACAATTTGATGAATTACGTAATTCGATTAAATCGTTGACTTCCGATATTATTGCCTTAAAATCAGAAAACTCTGTGCTACGCTCTGAGCTTGTTTCTCTTAAAGCTAAAGTAGGTGACCTTGAAAGTAATATTACTAAACATAGGTATGAAAATACGGCGGTCCAAATGTTACGTGAATCCAATGAGCGCAGTAGATGCAACCATAATATTCTTGTTTTTGGTATAACAGAGTCCACTGCTGATAATGGGGTTCAAAGGGCATTAGATGACAAGGTTAATCTTACTAACTTGTTAAATAGTCTTTCGCTGCAGTTATCTTCTAATGTAAAATTGATTAGACTTGGTTCAAACTCAGCAAAGAAACCAAGGCCGTTAAAAGTGTGTTTTCATTCAAAGAAAGAGGTTGATGACATGCTTTCAAGTTATGTCAATGCATTACACAATGGTCTCCAAATTCCTACCAACTTCCGCATACCAAGGGATAGGACTTCGTTGGAACGTGATATTCTGCGTGCGGCCTATACTGAACTTAACCAGAGAAGAGAAGCGGGTGAATTGAACATTAAGGTCTCATTCATTAACGGTGTTCCATCTGTGGTCAAATTCAATCCAAAAAACTGGGTCCGTGGAAACAATATCAACCGACAACCAACGATTTAGCTAATTTGACATATACTGTAGCCCAGCCATCTACATTAGGTTTGCATGAGCATGTATATTTTTATGATAAATGTTACTTTTGTAAAAATACAAAATCTACTCTTAGTACTTTTATATCTGATTTCAATAATTTTAAAATTAAAATGTATCATTCTCGTAATTTATCTTCAATTAGTCATGCTAAGTTTGGTGATAATACACTTTCTCATAGTTGTAAAAAAAATATTAAAATGTATAGTCATGTAAATAATAATCTTTCGTTTGGTTTTTACCAAAACTGTCGTGGTCTAAGGACTAAATTGCTCACTCTTAAATGTAATCTAGCCAGTTTTAATTATGTATTTATAGTATTAACAGAAACTTGGCTTAGTTCTGATGTATTTGATTCTGAATTAGGTTTTGATAATTATAATATATACAGATGTGATAGAAATAATTTAACGAGTATTTGTACTAGAGGCGGTGGTGTCCTTATTGCTGTGCATAAAGATTTTCATTCGCATATTATTTCCATCACTAACTTAAATATTGAACAAATGTATGTTAGTTTTAATTATAATATTGAAAAGTTCATAGTTGGTGGTGTATATTTACCTCCTAACTCTCCCATTCAATCGTATTATTCTTATTCAAGCACAGTTGAGAACCTAGTCAGTGGTTATAGCACCCATAGTTTTATTCTCTGCGGAGATTTTAACCTACCTAATATTAATTGGTCTAATGATAATTTAGGTATTATGTATTCAGTAACTACTGGTAACAGAACTCATCCTATTCCTGAGACTTTTGCTTTCCTAAATTTTTATCAAATAAATAGTGTTTTTAACAAGTTCAATTCTATGTTAGATCTTATATTTACTAATTTAAACTTGTTCAAAGTTAATGTTGTTCATGATCCAGTAGTTCCGGAAGATAGATATCACCCTGCATTAACTATTGATTACCCAAAAATAAGAAAAATACCGTCATTCCATACAGATCAATCATATTTTAATTTTTCTAAAGCAAATTATAAAAGTATTACTGATTTTTTCTTTTCTTACAATTGGAAGGATACATTTTCTCGATTAGACATTAATTCAGCTTCAATAGCTTTGTATGATGCGTTACACTTCTCCATCCTTCACTGGGTTCCAAAAGTTAACTACAATAAATCTAAATTTCCTACATGGTTCTCTAAGGATTTGATTGATATAGTGTTTCAAAAAAGAAAAGCTCACGCCATTTTTAAGACAACACGGAATCCACTTGATTATAGTAAATTTTCTCTAATTCGTGCAAAATATAAGTTTATTTCGAAACAATGTTATAGGAAATTTATTGAATCTACTGAAACAAATTTTTGTACAAATCCAAATAAATTTTGGAACTTTGTTAGAAAGAATAGGTCTCACCATGATATTCCTAAAACAGTTAATCTGAATGGAGTTACCAGTAAAAATTGTATCGAAGTTTCTAATCTATTTTCACAACATTTTAGCTCTGTTTATACCCAGCCTAGAATTCTAGATAATTCCTCAATTTCTCCTCATTTACAACATGATCTTCCAAGTAATTGCTTTTTTGATGTCAGTGATGTTGAATGGGGATTAAGTAAATTGCGTGGTAACAAGTCAGTAGGTCCCGATGGTTTCTCTGGTGAATTTTTGTACATGTTACGTTCATCATTATCATATCCATTGTGGCTTATTTTTCGTAAATCATTGGATGAAGGTATATATCCTGATCTATTTAAGCTTAGTGCCGTGACACCAGTACTTAAGTCTGGAGATAGCTCTAACGTCACCAACTATAGACCCATTTCGTTATCAAGCCATATTGTCAAACTCTTTGATTCATTAGTCTTGCGTTCTATTAAACCAGTTATTAATTCGATATTAATTGATGAACAACATGGTTTTCGTTCTGGTCGTTCTACAACTACGAACAGTCTAGTTTTTTCTAATTACATATTTGATGCTTTTATAAATAGAACGCAAGTAGATGTAATTTATACTGACTTCACCAAGGCGTTTGATCGAGTAGATCATAAGCTATTGATGAGAGTACTAATAGATACAGGCTTTGGTGAACCATTACTGTCGTGGTTTGACTCCTATCTACGTGATCGTAAGCAATTTGTAAAGGTACTTGGAGTAAAATCAAACATTATTGATGTACCGTCTGGAGTTCCTCAAGGAGGGCATCTCTCTCCCTTGCTATTTGCATTATTTGTTAACGATATTAAAAGTTCTCTGGTTAATTGTCGTTTTCTTTTGTTTGCTGATGATCTTAAGTTATTCTTAAAAATTCAGTCTCTTAATGACTGTTTATTACTGCAGGACGATCTCAACTCTCTGGTTTTGTGGGCTAATAACCGTGGGTTGGAACTTAATATTTCAAAATGCCGTTCAATGTCATTCTATAGGACTCGAGAACATATTAATTATTCATATATGATTAATGATAATCTATTGCTGTCTGCGGGAAATGTGATTACAGATTTGGGTATCGTTTTTGATCGTGAATTAAACTTCCATGCTCATCTCGATAAAATTTGTTGTAAAGCTCTTAAAACGTTAGGTTTTATTAGAAGAATTAGTAGTGAATTTAAATTAGTGTCTTCTTTAAAATCTTTATATTGTGCCTTTGTGAGGTCGATCCTGGAATATGGATCTGTTGTTTGGGATCCGGGTACTTCTTGTGGTAAGAAACAAGTTGAACGTGTTCAACGTAAGTTCCTCAATATTGCAGCGTACAAATTAAAAATTGATCACCCACCCCATGATTATTCTCCAGTCATGCATAGACTTCGCTTGAATACATTAGCTGACAGAAGATTGGAAGCTAATTTGATTTTCCTCAGACGTCTTATTGATGGCCACGTTGACTCTCCTGAACTATTAGCCCAAATTAACTTTAAAGTTCCATCTTTTCATTCTCGTCAATTAATTATTTTTTCCTTACCCAAATGCAACACCAACTATGCAAAAAACCAGCCACTATATCGCATGATGAGTATAGCCAATAAGGATCCATCAGCACTACTATATTATTAACTGTTTGTACTAAATATATAATGTTACAATTTTGTAATTTGGGCATGTCCCGTATTGTTATAAAATAAAATAAAAATAAAATAAAGAATCGAATGAATTGGAAAAAACGTGTTCTTATCATTTTCGCGTTGCATACACCAGTATCAGAGATACTTAAAGGTCAGTTTTTAGATATCTAAAATGTACAGGGTCAGACATCAAAAACCAAGACTACGACCGAGTACACGACGTATATTGGACACGATGTGGATACGAATACACTGAGACATAATAAGATGAGTATTAATTGTGATGGATACGTCATATTTAGACATTTAGCAATAAAAGTAGAAATGAGTTCAACAGCAGATAATAATTATTGAAATCAACATTCTAAAAACGGACAATACTCCTAGGTCGGATAAGAGTGGTGAAACTCCACGGTCGGGTGAGATAAAGGGATGGGTCTTTTAAACTTGAAACCAATAATGTACCATTGCTCTCGAAAAAAAGATTCTAAATGAAAGAGGTCGGTTGGATCAGTTTAAATGTTTAAATTTCAAGGTTGGTTGAACTTTTAATGTAGGTACTAACTTTTTAATAAAAATAAAAATGTTCCGAAAATTATGAGATTTTTTTTAAATTCTAATATCGATAATATCTGTGTTTCTTGTCACTACGATTAATATTTATAGAATAACAACTATAGAAGGAAAATCTTTTGAAATTTCTTGTATTCGTGAAAAATAAACATGTCCGTGACGAAAATACTAGACGGTGCAAGGTTCGATTCTCGATCTCGGCTGAAGTGTTTTGCTAACTATGCTCTGTTTTTCTCAATTATCCAGAAAACTGTTGAAAAATTTTAAAAATTATCTCCTTAAATTACCAACTAGACGAAGTTTCCTTTCATAATTGTACTAGGTAATAGGTTCACCAATGTATACATCGAAGCAATCCTACTGGTCGAAATCGTGAAAACACACATCATGATGAAACCAATTCATCATTACTCGGTTCACTAAGAATTTAAAATTATGATATCACTATATAAATTATAGAATATTATGAATAAGCGTGCAACGTTTCCTACCAGACCCATGGTCGTATTCAGGGGAGGAAGTTTTCCAGGTTCAACCCCCCCCTCCCGCGAGATTTCGACGAACATTTTCCCATTGCCTTTCCTTGATGTACAAGTATTAGCTACTATACATATGTCGACTGCGAAATCAGTAACGACATTTTCATCGTTAAAAATATTAAAAACGTTTCTATGGAACTCGAATGGTAGAACTCTCCTTAATGAAACAGCTTCAATTTCAATTCACAGGGAAATAAACGTTGACCCAAAGGAGGTCCTTAACTCGGTTTGCCAAGAATGATATTAATTTAAACTAAATATTCATTATATCAAACTACGTTTCGTACTGTCTGTTGAACTATAATGAAAAAAATTTGAATCATATCGAATGTGTGACCGAATTAAAATGAACCTAACCTACGCTAATGTAATTTTAAAAATATTTACTCGTGGTCGAAGTGCCGCCCAACTGAAGTAATCGAAGAAAGATAAAGCGTACACTATGTCGTATAATCAGTTTCAAATAATATCGTACCCTGCCCCTACGTACGATCGCGTCACGAATGCGGTTCGAGACGGAAAAAAAGCCCGCGAATAAAATAAAACGAACATTACACAAGAACGTGAAACGTGTGCAAACAATTTCGTCCGGGAATATTCGTACCGGGTCCACGCGAACCGTTCACACGGTATAGTCCGACGGATTACGATATTTGTATCGCGAGTGGATTCGAGGGATACTGCCGCCGCGGGTCGACGTCTTTGGGCGGTTCCCCCGGGTCCTGAATGTTTAATCACCGGGTCGCACGCCTGCTCGGCGCACTGCACGTCGGATTGTTATTGTTACTATTACTATTATTATTATTATTATTATTTATATGCGTATACGAGGACACGAGGACGCGAGGACACGAGGATACACGGCGACGGTCTCTGGGTGCCGCCGCCGCAACGGGGAAATCCGATTTAAATCGATCATCGTCGACGGCCGGTTTGATCGCACTCGCGCGTTCCTAGTAATCGCGCCGGATTATGCGTTTTACATGCACGCGGGGGTGACCGCGACGGCGGTACCTACGCGCGCGGTTTCCTCCCCCCCGGGATCGTCGCGGTTTTCGGGACCGACCGGGAAATAATAACGGTACACTATTGCGCGGACAAGTCTCGTAAAGTGTATTCGAATACTTTTTAAGTACTCGAATACGTATTTTAAATACTTCGACCTAAGTAATCTAAGCACTTTACCCGAGTATCTGTATTTTAAATCAATTACTGTTTTCAAATACTTTCTTTTTAATACTATCGCGTTAAAAAAATCAATCGATTGGTAAATTTATATCAATATAGTTCATCGACCGTTTTCAGGATGTGTAATATCAGTCTACAGTGTTGGTAGCGTTACCTATGATCTTTGCATAAAGATAAATAAACTGTACATAGTATATACAACTATACTACGTATCATATACTGTATATACAGTTATATATCTCGATGGTTAGTAGTGTCACCTCCTCTACACAATTGATGTAATACATGAATATATTTTTAAAATGCGTTTACATCTTTTCTCATGATTTTAAGGTAAACAAAATAGTGCAATTTTTTAAGTATTTGAAAGTATCTATGAACACTTTTTTTAAGTATCTCTATGGTTCGTATTCGAATACTTTTCTTTATCAAGTATTCAAATACGTATTTTAAATACTTTTGAAGTCGAGTATCTATAACTGTATTTGAATACTTTTAAAAAGTATCTTTTACAAAACTATTGTGTACTCTGCGAGCTGCGTTTACAATACGCGCTCACGTTGAGCCGTCGTCCGAGAAAAATCTCCCGAACATATTATTATTATCACTATTATTTTGTCTTCGTTGCGAAAGCGACGTTTTCACGTTCTGCGATTTGTTTACGTGTTATGGTGCACATCATCGTCTCCTGGGAACCACGTTCATGGCCGATCTCACTTTTCCCAACTTTTCGCGAGAGACGAGATCACAAAAACCGTTTTTGTCGACTAGGCGTTTAAAATGTTTGTGTACAGATTTCGGTGAGTTGTTTTCCCACAGAACCTATCAGCTTAACGACTCCACGGTTTATGACTAATAACGTCTGGTGCGTCTGGCAAGCACGGACCCGTTGGTACAGTTCGAATTGTTCGAAATCGGTCATGATGTTGCTCAGGTGACGATATGTTCCATGGTGGTGCTAGATCTTACGGGACCTTGCTAAGACACACGTGAGGCTTTATGTAGAGTCTTTGATAACACGTTTACTGGTTTTCGAACTGAAACCAAAGAGTACATGCTTTATGTTTCATATAGGCTGGCCTCTGTTCTACGGTTACACGAAATGATGCACGTTTTCGTGAGGATAAACCTTTAAGACTTGGGGCGCTTCTAACCCAAATAGCGTAATAGCGTGGGCAGATTGAGTCTTATTTACTCGAGGACAATAAGCACATTCGTCTTGAACTCACTCGGCTGAAAAAGGCCCCCAATACGAGTAGAATTCGTATTATGCATCCACCAAGCATATTTGATATTAGGTTAAATATAGATAAATCATAAATACGTATACGCTTAAAGCTCAGATCAATATTCGTGTACATATACATATTTATATTCTATATCTATTATAACTTATGATTTCAAGTAGTTGGATAGAACATTTATCTATGGTGCGTTTAGGACAAAGCAATACTTCTTGTAAAGAACCGCTCGTTTACAAATTTTTTTCAATGCGCTTTTAATTTCTTAAATCAAACTCCGCGAGCAAAGATAATAAACAACTGTTTAATAGGTATGCTGACGAATGTTGTTATTAAGGAAAAATAAAAATGGCAGCTCTGATCATATTATCGACGAGTGGCTCAAAAACTGTTATTCAGATTTCCGACTTTTGTCGACAGAACAGAAGCAGCTGATCGTATCGATGCAAACTTTACTATACTATACGGGCGTGTATCTAAAAGTTTGTTTTTATCTTACAGTCATACCGTTGGGAAAATAACCAATTCAACTATATTCAATTTGAAGAAGTTTGTACCGACGGGCTGATGAACTGTGTCAATTTCCCTCTCGGCCACGCGGTACGTCCTGTTTGAGGTTTTGAAAAGAAAAGAAACAGTTAATTCTCCCGCAGGCAATAATTTTTAGTCAATACGCAAACGTATAAAATTTAATATGAAAAAAGGCGAAAATCCTAGGCCACGGTTGGGCGAGATACAGGGATAGTTTAATTACTGTAATAGTCAATTAAACTTGGAACCAATGTACTATTGCTCTTGAAAAAAACGATTCTGAGTGATAGACGTCGGTTGCATCAGTTTACATTTTTAAAGATGGTTGATATTAGTAGTAGAACAAAATATCTTAATAAGATAGGCTTATAACTCATAAGTCATAAGTTATAAGTTATATAAGTATCGTTTTATCAAAGTGATAGCACCAGTCGCGTGTAACTGACTCAGAATCGGAAAAAAACACACACCGATAAAACCAATTCATTTCTCGCTTCACTCAGAATCTAAAAATTCATGCGATGATAATAATAAAACGGGATTCGTTAGTGTATTTTTCACATTTGTTTAAATGTGTTGTAGACGAAAGTAGTTCATACGGCAATAGAACCAAAGCGGCAGTAAAAGCCGAAACTAGAATGCTTTTATCTAACGACGGCCCACTAAAATAATTGTAAGACGCTTATGGATTTTATTATAATATACATATTCATAGTACCTTATTCAGAATTAAAGATAGCGTATTTCTTATTTCCGTAAGACGCGAAATTATTTACATTTATTATTATTCATAAATTATTTATTATAAGTATATAGTAAACACTAAACATATCCAAAATTGGATGGGGGGGGGTGGGCGCTGTTACTAAACATTTTCAATATCTATAGCACTCCCAGATGTTTAGTTGCATCATTAAATTGTAATGGTAGGTACCTATATCATAGAGGTACTCAGATATTTTTTTTTTCTAATAGATAAATTAACTTTATTCGTTCTTATGTTTTCATAATGATACAAATTACAAACCAAAATAATAATATAGATAGGTAATAGATTTATAAGATATGGTAATTTGGAAGTTTCGACGTCTGCATGGCACAAAGTCAATAACGATGATGCAAAATATAAATAAATGGATAGAAAATGGATTTTGATACACTTTAAATAAAGAAAGTGATGGCTGAAGATGTTTTTCCAGACTTGTTTAAACTTATTGAAGTTATTGATTAGTTATTCCTGTAGGCTTGGCTACTTGCGAAAGGTATTTTTCTTGAATTTGCTTAGGACAAGCATGACACAGGATAAATTTACCGATCAATAACTTCAAAAATATCAATATTGAGAGAGATCTACGCACTTCAATTGACAAAGAAAAAAATTTAAATAACTTTAGCAATTGTGCAAGACCCAAATTCTTAATGTAATGTGTAATACTGTTAGAAATGGGTATATAATAAATTATTATTGATAACATACATTAAACAAATATTTTTATTGACATTTTTATGAAAATATCTATATTTAAAAAATAACAAATTTAATCTGTTTTTTATTTTTTGTTCAACTAAATGTAAGTAAAATAAAGTTGTAAAATAGTAAACATTCAATTTAGATGATAGTTAAGGGAGTTGATTAGAGTAATGCTGGCGTATGAATGGGGGGAGCCTCCTACGGTCACTTTAACTGACATGAATCCTAGGACCTCCCAAAAATGTAACCCAAATGCGCCTATGGTAGTAAATGGTAATATTTGTTTATTTATATTATTCATTATTTATAGTAAGTAAACATTAAATAGGAAGTACCTAACGAGATGATTGCGTCTGCATTTTTTGGTAAATTTGCAATCGTCTATTTGCATACGGAGTGGTGGAACAGAAGCACAAAATAATATATAGTATGCAAGTTCGTTTAAATTTTACTTTACAACTGTAATAAACTTAACGGCGGCGGCGGAATGTTGAAATCGGTCACGTTGAATTATTGCTCAACAGCAGGAAGTATCCGGGATCCCTTACACGGTTTTAGTTACGTTACAGTTTATACAGTGCGTGTTTGATTGTTGTTTCGTGGATTGATGGGATTTTAAGTGAATTTCGATCAGCATTCTAAGAACAGCTATGGTGTTCCGCACGAAAAGGAAACCGTGCGTATAGAGATTTATTATAATATTTTCTACTGTACACGCACCTTTGTTGTTCGTATACTATAATGTGTAGTAGATCCGATAGAAACCTCTACTTTTATGTACGCAACGAGACTCCGTGGTGCTATCACCATTCGCCTTTAATTATTTCGCACTTACATATTTTATGTTCTCTATTTTCGTGTGTATGTGTGTGTGTGTGTGTGTGTGTGGGAATGATATTATATTATTATCCTGTCCCGAGTCCTGACGGGCACTGCGTCGTATAATGTATAATATATATTATGTATGTATAAATTAATTTGTGTACTTATATATAGGGGACGACGATGGCGATAAATCACATGTCCCTGCAGCGAGGAACATTTTTAATATACATTTTTCGTATATGGTTTTATTATATTATTTCCATTTTATCGTTCAGAGTTTGTCTCTGGTTTGTGTTAAAAACGCACGGAAAAAACTTTTCACCGATTTAAATAGTACCGAAATGGATCCAAACATCGATTTTCTTTAAAACGTTTTATACACCACTTAGACACTGCAGCAAATCCAGAACATGCTACGCGTCCTGTGTAAAAAAAATAAGACATACCCGAGTGATTATTACGTACAACGTGTACAATGTTATGAAATATTGTGTCCTTACAATTTGTATGTTTATCGTGTTAATAAAGTATTCTCTGCTAAAAAATACTTGAAATGACCGGGTAACTTATTCACGTTGATTTCACAAATACATATAGGGACATGCGGTTTAAAATATGTTTAGCACATCGACGACGACGCGCGTACGTCAAAAGTTAGGGAAACCGGTCATTTTGTCGCATAGCTATGTTTAGTAACAATGAAATAAACGAGAACTAAAGCTGGGATGTTGAAGCGTTTTCTGCTTTTTACCCGGCTTATTATGGAACTCCGAGAATGAAAATTGTGTTTCAGGTGATTATAAAATGATATATATTTAATTAAAAGAACATTGAAAAAAAAAACGTTTTTCGTCATAATCGATGCAAACTAATCGGTAATCCGAACGACCCTCTCTTCGTCCAATAACTCCACTCGGATTGACGAGACCTTAAGTGCACGTTATAGTGATCGCGTATTAAATATTATCGTTATATATTATGTGCAGTGTGCACATTAGTGGCGAGTGTACGCGGCGTTTATTCGACGGTGATGGCGATTACGCGGTTTACGGTACCGGCGCACAGTGTTTCCAAATGAAAATACGGCGGTCAAAAGGGTTAATTTAAAATATCAAAATCTAGTTTTTCTAATCATGCAATTATATTCATGAGTATCTGAGGACTTATAATGTGTATTTTTGAAACCAAAATATTGTTTTTAATCTTACAAAATATGAAATGTAATTGATATAATCTTTGTTTTTTTAATAAATCAGAATATATAATTAATTTTTGTAAGTTATGCTTAATATTATAACATAATAGGGGTCTAATGATATTAATGATAATTTTATTAATTAATATTTATTAATAAATGTGCGATGCCTTTTAAAATATCATAATTATGTCTATAACCAATATGATAATTTAATTGCTAACAAAAATAGATGAACTTATCGCTAAGTATGTTTATTCATCGAGTTTCACGTTGTGTCGATAATATTCTATTATAATAAGGCCAAATGATAAATATTTCAATTACATTAGCTGCACATAGTTGCACAATTTTCGTTGCTGTACGGTTAAACTTTGTGTTCCGCGATTTTAACGTTTTTCGGATTTTACAATTTCTAATTAATTATGACTTCTAAAACACCTGTTACACGCGCAATGATTCACGAATTAATTTTGAAAGAAGGTAAATCAATATCGATTATAGAAAAAAAAGGAAATTGTACTTAACTATGTAAATTTTTTTTCGAATCGGTAAAATATGATTTCTTAGTTTTTAAGGATTTATCAGCGTATATGTAGAAGGTCTTATAATTATTATTATAATTTCTCAAAAAGAGATACTGACCAAAAAATCGGTTCAGTAGTTCAAATATTATGCATCTAAAATATTTTGACCGGCATATTTTCATGTGGAAACACTGTGCGGCGGTCGGGGGCGCGGGTAAGGGTAGCTTCACGTACGAAAACTCACCCTCGGGCATAATATATATTCGGGCACACGGAAGTACGCATAAAAACCGTTTACTCGGCAAGCTCGCGCGGTGCGAACGAACGACGACGGCCGTGCGATTAAGGTCCATATCGCGCGTAGTCCATCGCTATTGTGCGGTGACGCCGAAGTTATTTTGAAGGACAAAACAATAGTATTATAAAATATATATCTAACCCGGAGACGCCACAAGTTTTTCCGAAAACTCGCGTGTTAAGAACAGGAAAACTGACAAAAATGTGTCCAATATAAACCACCCTTAAAACACTATGCGGTCGAACTCGGTTAACTCGAAGTCGTCGGTACTTCGAACTTTTTCCCCGGTCCCTAATATTTCCTATTTAAACAACGCAAAAAAATCTTGTTCAACTCGAATATTTTCGTTAATAACCTCGAAGTTTTGATGTAGTCAATCGTCGGATGCAAAAAAGTAAAAAGAATGTATTGAACCCAACGTTCCCACGATTACACAAGCACAGTTTTAATGAATTGAGGCGACTTTTATCGAAAACAAACCATGGGTTTAAATAAAATAGAACGATTCACTGCAAATGCTGCGATCAAAACATAAGTACCTTTTTAAAATTATACATAATATATAAATGGTAAATATTTTTTATTTAGTATTATAATAAAATATAAATACATATAGGAATTAAAATGTTGTACCGCTTTAAAAAAAATACATATTTTGCAATTTTATTTGGATAACTCGAACTTTTTTTCCGGTCCTTTCAACTTGGAGTTAACCAAGTTCGGCAGTATTCGGCAGTATATATTATATTTGTATATAGGGCAACTTACACGCACAAACATAGGTCATCTGGCACCATGGCTTATGTTTACGACTAGCATTATGTTAACCTAACCGGGTAACCTGCAACCTGCAACACGTACCGCGTACGAGATGTTATATAAGAATAATAAATACATAATTGTACTATTAAATGTTACCGTGGGTCTACTGTATACGTCCTACAGATACAGCGTTGGCCAGCCGTCCGGTCGCCTCGGACGACTTTAAAAGTAAATATCCGCAGTCGTCTATTGAGATTTTTACTGTTTCAGCCGGATAGGTAAATGGGGACCATTCGAATTAGTCTTAGACACATTTTTCCATCACGCGACTGAGTTTATACGGATAAATACGACAAGGTCGATAGTATATTTTTTTTTTTATTATTATTATTAGCTTTAAGTCAATGACTATGACAGGTCGACAGTTGGCACATAACACTAAGCTGTGATAATAAACTAAGAAAAAAATTCAACAAATACAAACGTTACGTATTATATGTCTTGTTACCGTTTACCTGGAAAACTGACTTTGACCATAAGTCCATAACCCCGATTTTGCATTGTTGCACGTTGTTACGGACTGCAAGACATCGCCAATAAGTGACAGATGCGTTACCCTAGCACCAAAAAGTCAAACTTTCCGACTTTTTACCATTAATTTTACCATAATTTTTATTAACATTTGCAGAATTTACACCAAACTATTTATCCCTTAAAAATCGATTGTCAATTACGGTTGCTGCGGTAACATTACCCCAGCAACCGTCACCACACCGATTGAACATTTTCGAATTTTTTTTTACCATCAGTTGTACTATAATTTGTACACCAATTAGTACCATCATTTTCAGAATGTCTACCCAAACGGTTATTTATCCTTTAAAAATCGATTGTAAATATGTCATCCAGTATTACTTAATATAAACTCGGAAATATTTTGAAAATCAGTTTTTAAGGGATAAATATTTGGATAACAATTCAGAAAATCGTGGTACAAATCGGTACAAATTATGGTGTAGTTAATGGTAAAAAATTTATGAATGTTGGACTTTGTGGTGCCAAGGAAAGTGGAACACACCTTTAAGTGGCGTCTAACGCGTTAATTGCGAAAAACGGTTTCACTGATGCGCACACGGCAAGTTATATACATATTATTTAATAAGTAAATTGCACGTGCACGATCAGATTCGCACTGCAATTATTGCTTCTCGGATTACCAACGACGACGAGATCAAAGTTGTATATGTTAAAATGACACCTAAACAACCGCGAGTGCTGAATGTATAATAATGTACACATAAATTACCTATGTAATATATGTATATTGCCAAACGCACGACCGCGATTTAGAGATGCTGTTTGACGTTTGTCTGTTTGTTCCTCCTTACACGCACCCCGCCCCTGAAATCCACAAACAATGACGTCTCGATTTTAATTAGCACCGAAAAAACAATTAAAATGCAGCTATACGAAGTCGACGTTTTACAAAGTTAAAATATATATTGATATATTGACTTGTGCGGATGTTGTAATATAATATTAGTGATGGAATTATTGTGTTATAAGACGTTTTGACTCTTGACTCGCAGGGCATAGATGTGAAGGTACTCAAAAAAAAATAAGGAAATACATGTTAATATTTAAAACTTTCCATCGCAGTCAATAATTATGCACTACAGTTGCCATATTTTTTTCGGGTTGATCTCCTAAACCACCCAACCGATTTTAATAACAAAACTTTCACCGTTGACTTCCTCGCATTCCCGTGAAATTTTTAACAATCCACAGTGCCAATCGACAACCAAAAATCGGCAATTTACAGTCCATTAATTTCATCATAATTTATCCATTGACTAGTCAATAATGGTGAACATATAAATTATAATAATAAGAATTCTTCCTTCAATAGCTCAGAAACAAAGTAGGGTAAAATTGTTCAATACTTTGTCAAAAATAAATTATACCGTTCAATCATCATTATACGCTATACTATAACTATAGCTGCGGTCAGAGTCGTCTGTATCGGAATGCCCTTGTTTTTTTTTCGGCTTCTGAATATTTTTAAATTAATCTATTTAATTATCTTTTATTGTTGAAATAATAATAAATTATCATTGTTCGCGATAAAAATGTTAATACATTTGTTATTTAGCATTTCGTCTGTATAATAATATAGTTCTCGTTCGACTCAAGGTGAACGCTATTGCTCCCTCCGAATGTATTTCGGTAATGAACAATTCCGACAGCTCAAATTGTTTTTCACTACCTTTTCAGATTCAAGTTGAAGAATTCTCAATAGTTCCAACTCGAAAGAATTCCACTCGAAATTGTTATAAGACTTCGTGAAATTCAATTCTATACAACTCGTAGCTTATTTCGATTGTAACACCGATGTGTACACTGATTTAAAGTAAATCATAATTTACTCCGCTGTTAATATAAATACACGAGATACCTTGATTTTGTTGTGATTGAGTTTCGTATCGGTTTGATTTTGGAATTGTTCGTGATTTTGTGTGTTTGTTATCAAACAAGCTTCCGAATCGATCCAAATAATGATAACAAAGATTTTATAAAAATATTTAAATATTGTAACACGTGCAGCCATATGTATTTGATAAAAACAATTTTTAATACACCTTTATAATGATGTAGCTGAACTATATTTTGTGTGAACTTTGTATTTTACGTTTAATATAAGTTTTACGAATTCCTATCTTACTTTACGGTATTTTAAATATTTTTTTTTTAAGTCGTATTTCAAACGACGGTTTAAATCATCAAGAATCCACTGACGCGTTATTCCGGTGCAGAGAAATTGTATGTAGTATTCAACGGGTAGTTTTTTTTTATCAATTATCATTTTAATCGTTTTCAACTTAGACAATCTTAACGTCTCACTTCCATATTGGAATCACGAAACGAATTCGAAAAATAAACCGGAATCGATCAACATCTGCACGCGGTGCTGTACATGCGCTCAGCCGGAGCGAAAGGTACGAAATCGTTCAAACGGTTCGCCGTCGAATAACATCTCATGTCCATCGTGTACCAGTGGCGATCACGTAGATGTACATGAACGCGTTAGAGTTAAAAGTTTGGTGGGCCGCGGACAAAGCGGAGACGAGGACGTGCACGCGCACGTGTACGTATGTATAAAAACATGTCCGGTGTCCGGGGGGCGAAACGAGCGTTTTTGTCGCCGGTAAGTTTTACGATTGAAAAAAAAAAAAAAATGAAATTAAATGAAACGAAACGAAATAAACTTTCGGTTCCGCGTGTCGGTTTTATAGCGAACGGAGCTTCATAAATTTAACCCTGCAGCGCGCGCGGGATGCAAACAGAATAGGTTTTCTCGTTAACGTCCTCCGTACGTTCTTAATCGCAACATGTACGCACGACGAATGTGTCGAAACGCAGTGTTTGTACAACGTTTATTAGAGTCGCGTTGCAGAATCATCGTCGTCATCATCGATGGTATACCCTTGCTCGTCTAAAGATTCGCAACTCCTTCGCCTCTGCAGTATGTGTTGTCAAATTGAAACGAGAAATAAAAATTCAACGATTCGCACAACCATACGGTATTCACAGGGCCGTATCTTTGTCACACGAGAAAAATGAAAAATGTTCGCCCATTTCAGGGAGATGACCAGAATTAGGATTTGTTCTTACGAAGGATCAAGCACACTCACGCAGTAGTTAGCGTTATCCAAGCATTTATAAAGCCGTCCGTAATATACTGGACAAATAAATTATTCGCCACGTTTTATTTAAACGATTTTTACTCAAAAATTAAAAATTTTGAAATTTAAAACCTTAAAAATACACCCGCGAAATCTATACCCCCTGGGATAAATCCCCGACTTCCCCCCAGATCCGGCACCGGATATATACATAGAGTCCCACTTGAATTCACATAAAGCGATATCTCGCGTCTGGAGACAAACAAATTCTGTCTTCTTACGAGTCTAATGCGTACTACATATTACTTTTATATAATCATACAATAAAAGCAGACCGTTTATCTGGCTATAAGTAAACCTAACAAAAAATCCATGCTTACTCTACGCATGAAATCCTTGAATTGTATACAGTATTTTCGGCCAACCCAAAAATCCTGGCCCGAGGGTCAACCAATTATATGCTTTAAAAAGCGCACAAGCGATAAGGAAAAGTACGTGGCCACCATCTATACTAAATCACAGCTATCAATCACGAGACATTCGGGCTACGAAAACAACAACTTTTACAAAAGACAGACCGGCAGGAGATCAGCTCAAGCAGCATATATAACGGCTCCGAATCGACACCAAAATCAGACGTATCCAGCCACCCAGAAGCTCTGCCAAGTTATCACCGTCAACGTCCCGTTGTTATCAATAATTGTTTTTCTATGTTGATTTGCTTATAAAGTGTTAATAAGGCATAATACTACACAAGTATAACATATTCATTTAAGATTAACTTAATACCTTAACACTTTGATATTGTTACTGCTGGTTACAAGTCCGGCACTTTACATGAGCATCCCCCGGCAAAGGCGATTTTGTTGACAATAAATATGGTTGGTAAATAAAGGTACTTATGTATTATCAAAGAAGTTAAAAAATTAACGTATTATTATGGAATATTTGTGAAATTCGAATATAGCCATTTTATGGGGCTTCTTTTTCTGAAAATTTCGACCGTTCATTTTTCATTTTTCATTGGATTCATGATTTTTTATAATTTTTTTAGTTTACAAAGAATGTTATTATTATTTAAAATTGTGTAAATAATACACTATTTTCTTGTCAACTAGAAAAATTATTTTAAAATCAAGAAATTAATGAAAATTGTTCATTGCACCATCAAAATTTTCAGAAAAATAAGCCCTTTAAAATCTTCAAAATGTATAAACATTTTAATCAAAAGTTTATAAAATGTCCTTCGCATGGGGATGCACATAAAAAAAAACAGAATTTGTATAACTCCATTAACACGTGTTACATCGTAAATCCCGGTGGGTCACCCTGTATATATAAATATATATATAAGAATTCCTGACTGTCTGACTGACTGACTGATTCATCATCGCACAGCTCAAGCCACTGGATGGATCAGGCTGACCTTAGTCACATAAATAGCTTTTATCAGGTAGGCATCCGCTAAGTGAGGATTTTTTGGAAATAGCATTTTTAAAAGTTTAAATATTTTTGGGCTCTGAGCTAGACGTATACATTTTTTAACATTTTTAGTTACCTAGAAAATGTTTAATTTTAATAACTATTTTTATTTCTTATGTTGATTTTAATAACTACCGATTGAGGTGTAAGGTTTATGTAGATAAATTAATATAGTATTTTTCCACCTTTTGGTTACTTAGGAAACATTTTATTTTGTTTAACACGTTGATTTTAGTAATGACCGATCGAGATATAATAGGTACATACATGTAAATCAATATAGCATAGTCAAATGAAAATAAATACCATTAGGTCACACGTCGGTTGTGCGATTTTTCAACCTAAATTTAATTTTATTTTATTATAATTGAGTACATCGGAGCGGTTTTTTTTTGCGAAAAATACTTGCTTTCAGTGCCAGTATACGTACGTCTATAACGTCGTTTTTAATGATCTGGCAACGTTCAGTACACAATGTTATGCGACTCGCCGGCGCCGTCGGACGACGACGATCGTTGAAGAATTTAAAATGTACCCGTTTAGCGTCCAAAAGAAATGGTGTAGGTGCAATAATATTATATGAGCGAAACGCAAACGAAAAATATGGGAAACCGAACACGAATCGAATCGTGTACTTTTGAACGGTAATTTTTCGATTAATTTCTCGTTAGTTTTTCTAAAGGATAAGTGAAAATGACGATATCGTTATACGAGTACGTCGCATTATATATCGTCCACATTGCGTACGAGTTATTAATTTGATCAATTTGATGGAATTGAGATAGTGTCTTGAATGCTATAGTTGTAGACATTTCGAATGTTTCGAGTATGCCTGTACCTACATTTATATGAAAATGATTTCGGGTAATATTGTAATTAAATGATTTCAAAAACCATATTCAATAATATCACGAGGACCTTTTGCACATTATTACCACCCGATTATTTTCCAACAAACGCAATGAACCAATTCGAACGCTTGATGTTAATGTGCCCTGTACTCATGTTGGCCCCGGTAGATAGCTGATGGGTACACGTCAAACCGGTGCCCTCCAAAAAAATGTCTGACCGCGTAAACGACGCATTACAATATCGTAAACGTTCGGGCGGTGGTCGTTTGGACGAATGTAATAGCATTGATTATAGAATAAACGCACGGCTGTCGATGCATTTTTCAAATTTTCCCAAATTGTATGCAGTACTACTTACAACGTTTCGTGGAATTATTAAAACTTTAATTTTTTACTCGTATTTTTAACTCTCTTAATACAAGTTATTTGTTGATTTAATTTAACAACAGACGAGAATACTTACAAAATATTTTGTTACAATGATTATTTAACATAAAATGTCACAAACAAAAATAAATATGATGAAAATTAAACAATAAACGGCATCATTTTTAAAGGAAAACAACAATATAAATAAAAACGAGTAATTAACCAACGCACTGCAATTGTAGGTGCCTATTTTCCACGAGTATAACGATTATTTTCAAAGTTGGTTCCTAAAGTAATTTTATAAATATATTGATTTAGATAAAATACCAATAGTTAAAGCAAAAGAGATGATAATATGTCGATTATTGACCAACTACAATGCTTCGAGTGCCTGGACTTGGAAAACCGATAGGTTAGTTTAAAATTAATAAATTGTGTTCATCCTGTTTCATCTATATTATGGTTATGTTACAATATCACTATGCTCATACCAACAGGATTCATTATTAGTTATTCATCACGTACGCGTGCTGTTTGAGCGAGTGCGTTTTATCAATATTGTCGACCGCATGATACGATATAAGTGTAATGTTTATTTTTTTTAAGTTGAGAGAACATAATTGTCAATGAACCATCCGCGTTGTGTGCGGACATAATTCACCGGTAAATCCATTCAATGTGTGTATAATTCGCCCAAACGGTGTACCGGGCGTACGTTCTGCGTGCACGGGGAAAACGAACGTTGTTAATTTATCGGTATAAATTTCGAATATTATTCAGAAACGGCGATAAATCAACATTTGTCAGACGAACACCAAACTGCGTGGAAACGCGTTCCATTGTAACGCATGATGATAATAACGTCATAGGTAAACACCGACTGCAGATTTTTGTTTTTTTTCATTTCATTTTCGCTCTTTTTTCGCAACACAATGGAGCGGCGCGCAGTGCACAGGCCCCGACAGCGAAGTGTTAATGTTCATAAAACGAAAACACGAAAATCGAGCGGGCGCAGTGACAAAAGAAAATCGATAAACGCATGACATTAATCATATATACACGTATAATTGTTTGAATATAATAATAATAATAATAATAATAAAAATATTAATAATAATAATAGTTATGATAATAATAATAATAATAATAATATGGGGTGGTTAGTCATTCGTTTGTCAGATTATTGACTGTGTAGTCATATATACATGGAGTACAATTAATATATATGGGGGTACTCGCAATAATTAATATAAGTACGAACGCACGAAGAAAACGGGCGCGCGTCTGCTATAACTTGTAACACGTAGTATTTTGTTTTTCCCGTATTATAGCAGGCACATGTAGGTCCGACCGAAATATTTCATCGAGACGATAGATGATTTGGGTACCGTAATATTTATTACAATACATAACGAGTCGAACGCGTAAACTTAAATCTCGGTTAAACCGTAAAAATCAGTAGTCTAATAATGCTACTAATGCTACTACTACTACAACTATACTCGTACACTAATACTACACATCATATGCAAATGACGTCGGGCCCTGTCTCGCTCGGTGTGCGCGTGCGATGCGCAAATAAGAGGACCGTCGTCAAAGTCACGGCGTTACGCAAACGCGGTGCGCGTTCTAATCTACGTGAAATGCTGTGATAATATTGAACCGACGACGCTTTTAGATACCACTATCTGAGAACGCGCGTGGTTTTTTTTTTCCTTTTTTTATTGCTTGTTTGTTACTAATTGTGTAAGCAAACGCTGTATAATAAACAACGGAACAAATATTATTTAGGTACGTTATGACGTATATCGTGTACATAATACATATATGAATAATCAGACCTATTTGCTATCGAATGACTAACCGCTCGTTTTATTTCTATGGTAATTAATGTTCTCGACGGCAATAGAGTTTTATTAAATTATTCGGTTTACGTTTCCTATCCGTTGCGTTTCGCTTTAACGCGCAAAGAAAACAATAGAAAAAAAGAAAAAAATCCCTTATATTATATAACCTTTTTTGATTTTTTTTTTTTGCCAACCGTAAGAATCTAAACAAAATGTGTGTACCACCAATCATCGTCTTTTCACCGTGAGCAGAAAAGTCCTAATGGCCATGTTTTTAAAAAGCGCTTCTGGTAACTGCTCGTCCAGTTCTGGTCCTTGAGATTGCGGTTTGTCGCTGTAGTTCCATCGGTGACGATCTAGATCCTTCTTGGCTAAATTCGCGCTCAACGTGAGCTCTTGGTACGCCAGCACTTCCAAATGCAAAAATAATGTCTGAAACATAGCGTTTCGAAAATTGTACACAAATGTTTTAAAATCGAGCGCCTGATAATAATAACAAATAATAATAATAATAACAACGTCCGCTGCAAAATAATTCTCAGATCTCGTAACAATTTCGTATTATAATAAGGTGTATGACGACGATGATGACGGTAGCCAACTGCAACGTAGTTCATGTCCGACGAGCAAGAACGTAACATCAAACGAGTGCCTAGCGGACTGCACGTCCTGTTAAGAAATGTTTAAAAACGTCCGATTCCGAAACGGAATTCTTTTTACTACCGTTGTTCCTTTTGTTTGACAAACGTACGAGTATATTACTATAGCTTTATTTATATATAAATGCGATAGTAGTAGCTGCCAAAAAGGCAACAGGAATCCGGGGGTTTATGTGCAGTGAAAATAAAAAAAGAAAACCAATGATGTCAACATAACATTACATCGTCCCGGACCCCGGCCATTATACGTACGTTCTTTAAACACGACCCCGTCGTACACTGTACCACGCAGATAACGCGCCGGTCTTGTCGTGTAACCACCGATGACGCGGACTCGCCGTCGCTGAACGTCATCGTAATAATATTATAAAAACACGCATTAACTTGTAAATAATTCGTGTCGTAGACGAGAAAAAATCGAACGCGCGTCACGGGTACACGACGGGTATGTAATAATACGGTTCATTGTTTTATCGGTTTTTCACATTTTCCCCACCCACCCCCGTGATGATTTCAAACGTTAATGAAAATCCACGCGTTCGCAGTACAGGACGTGCAGTAAGCGGCTTTTAGTGCAAACAACGTCTTACAAATGTTACGTAAAAGCTATTTTCGCTATACCTTCAGCGTTTCGGTTAGAAAATTATTCTCCTTTGAAAACATAATACTGCTATAGGGTTGTGCATTATAATATTATGCACAATAGCACTGAATGAATTTTTCGTCCAAAGGAACAATACAATATTTTTTAAAGGCGTGCCTCCACGCGCGAACGAAAACCTATATTATTGTAAACCATGATTGTCCAATAGTTTTTTTTTTTTTTTATCATTCGCCACGTACGATTTTAAAGACAACGATAAACGCGTATTTTAAACGTTTTAATTTACATAAATATTGTACATCATGTGGAAATAAAACTATGTGTTTGTTTTAACCGTATCGGTTGACTCCGAAACTTAAGAAGTATCTACAGTTGAGACTTTCCGGTGAAAAGTTTTCGGGCTTATAATTTTTCGCATAACCAAATTATAACAGCCGTATAAAATCTGTCAGATGTTTATCAAATCGTTTGAAATTATAGAGATACGCGAATGGTCTTTTATTCCATTTACATTTCTTGTTATTCTCTTTGATTGTTGAAATCTCTTGGGCAATCTCAAAGTTCAATTATTTTAAAAACCGCCATTTAATTTTGCTGTTTTAATTAATACATTGAACTCGTTTGTTCTAAAACAAGGCTAGTAAATGCCGCCAAATATTATGAATGCTTAATAACAGCGAATCGAGTTGTTCAGTGATGCAGCAGAACGGTCGTGTTTTATTTTTATAGACATTATGCTCGTTGCGATTATAAATTCATTTCATCTTCAACGAAAAATAAATAACAATCGATTTCTATTATTATGGGTGAAAAGTATAAAACAAAAACTCCATGTAGGTAAGTCATCACCTAAGTAACGGAGGTGACATTTTTTAAAGTAAATACCTACACTGTCATTTGCAGCTAAAAACAATTGATTTTAAAGGCAAACAATGACGTTAAAGTGACGCGTTGTTGCCAAAATACACGTTCAATAAATAAGTGCATTTTTGTTTTTTTATCGATGATATTTAAATCTTAGTTCACACGCATGCCGTGAAAACAACGATAAAAAACCATCCGTATACATAAATGTTTATACGAAAGTGTTTTCCTATAATATTTAGAAAATATATTTTTGTTTCTTTTAATATTAGAAAAAGTAAAACACGTGTACTTACACCGAGATTAACTTTTTCGGGCAGTGATAAAAATCTATCTTCGTTCTTCTCGAATATGTGTTCTACGCGCAATAAAATTTGATTACTTCTCCAATGTTCCAAAGTCAGTATATGTATATTGGAGGACAACGAATTGTTCAACATTTTGTACTATAAATGAAAACAAAAAAACGAATTAGAATTAGCGTGAAAAAGTTCGAAACGTTGTTATGGGCGAAGGTCGATTTTACCGTCGAACTGAACTTGGAAACCCATTCGGTATTCCCCATGTGAGTCGGAGCCAATGTGATAACAGGTTGCATGGCGGTTTGGAGTGCGGACAGTCTATGCGCCTTGGCAGCTTTATCCAACTCGTTAAAGTGTAATATATGTTTTCCTTTGGTCACCATGCCTTCCCCGTATTGATTCTCGTCCAACGGTTCACTGACCCCTTGACTGTCATCGTATAAAAGTCGACGGTGAAGCTAATAACATAATATAAACACGTTGACATAAATAATAAGCGTCGTGTACGCGAGGTGGAATTGTTTCCGGTCCGTAAAATCTCGAATAACAATAAACAGAATAAGCTGCGTGAAAAAATATTAACAATTTCACAAATCATAAATTCGTAAAGTATCGATGACACGTACAAATGAATGAGTAATTTTCCTATTCAAAGCTTTTATTAGTAGCGGGCGGGCATAAATTAAATTAACTGATCGGTCGTAAAAAAAAAAAAAAAAATGATAAACGGTGCGAATGAACTTAAGACACATTTCACGTTTATCATCAACAGTGTAATACTATTGTTGTCGTTAATTTACCATAAGTTCCACCGTGCCGTCTTCAACGCTAGTACCCCCTTGAGGTCGATCGGTTACCACCGTGGCCTGGTGAATGGAGTCTCTGATTGCTATGCTCGAAGTGATTGGATAATAATTAGAGGCGACAGGCTCGGTTAGTGTTAAATTCCAAGAAGACCGATGATTCAGCTTCCTCTTCATCCACCTTCTACCGTTCGAATCCGTGTAGAACGTACCGTTCGACGCTATTTTAGTCGTGTACTTAGTAATGACTTCCTTTCCAACCCATTCCCTGGCCGGACACAATAATTAGTTCACAGTAAATACATTTTAAACACGACACCTATCAGTGTAACGCGTACGATCTCGAGAGTTCACTAACGATGCGCATTAAACACTGTCGATCGGACGGTTGCAACGATTGTTTTGTTTTACTCACATGATAGGGATGGGCCCCACGAGCCATTCGAATTCGATTAACTCTTGTTGGTCGTATATCCTAATCACTTGACTTAACCAAGAACTAAAAGACTGGTGAACTTCGTGCACGTTTTTCCCTATAACACAATGCCGACGTTAAGCACGCGCGTACGGATGTGACTTACATAATAATTGCACGGTGCCACATTACCTCGGTAAATTGTCAAATTGATTTTTTCCGATATCACCGTTGGCTGATTCTTGGTGGGCCTGAAGATATAAGCTCCGCTAGCACGGTTGTCGGCGTTAAAGTTGTAACCTTTCATGGACTCGTAGTAAAAGAAATTCTGCTGCAAAGGATGTCTCGTACCGTTTTTCTCGATCCACTGCACGAGGCCGCTGGTACCGTTGAAACCGATTTTTAACTTCTACGCGGATTCATCGAAACGAAAAACACAAAAATATTTTAACGGTGTATCGTATATGTATTATTATCAGCGAATTTATCTCTGTGCGTGGGGCGCTATTCGTCACAGTCATCTAACTATACGCACTGATTATACCCTTCGTGCATGCCGAGGAAGCCTTGTACACCCTCCACCATCTCCCCTTTGCTGCTCTTCCCTTCTTCACTCACGTCCGGTCCCTCAGTTACCGAACACCGACCCGATACCAGTGTTCTGCTCAACTCTCGATCCCCTCATGTCCTACTCTCTATCATCTCCATCATCATTAGTCCTTCCCAGCATGAGCATTAATTTCTAACTGTTCCCTCCCACACAACTTTATACCGCCTGCCCAATAGTATTAGGTCGTGCTGTAGTGTTTCATAAACTTTAACAGGAAAATGTGCTGATCATTTTACCCCGTTCTCGATCGTCACATCCTCGGTGCTGTTGTGTACCGCAGGTCTCGGCGGGGCATCAAGTTCGTTGATCCTTTCCACGTGATAGTTGACCAATCCCAGCGGCGACACTTCGCTGGCGATGAACACTAGCTCGTGCGTGGCGTTCGAACCGCGGCCTCCGAGTCGGAAGATTTGCCCGGGCAAGAACACCAGTTCGTACTGCACGTTGGACCCTGAAAACCAACCGACGCGGTTAATACCGTACGAGGACGCGGACGTTGCGCGCCGGTGTCGTCGTTACCATTCGGACCGGTGACCTTGTAATCGGCGTATTTGACGGGAATGCGCACCGGGGTGGTGACGGCGTGCGACAGCGGGTTGTACAGTGTGATGACGAACTTGGAATTGTTTTCCGAGACGTCGCACTCGCTGATGTTTAGCAACTTGCAATAGCGCTGTTCGGGAAAGTCATTTCCAAACCATTTCCTGTAAGACCGGCACGTGTTATGTACGTGTTGTGTTACATATACGTATATACTATATATACGCACTATACAACGAGTACGAATATGCTTATACAGGGTGATGTGCTTGGGATTTCGTACACACCTTATCGGATAATGTACTGCTTTTAACTATTTCTTTTATTTTAGTACATAAGACGTTCTTATGAAATCATGCAATTACTTTTTAGTTTTTTCTACCTCGCATCTCGCTGCAGTAAAAACGAATTGTCCAAACAATGATAATATATTGAAATCGTTCGAGAAAGTAACACCCTAAACGGATTACCCGATATATTTTTGGAACATTGATCGTGCGATGCATCTGGCTCTCATGTTATTATCAACGGAAACTCTGAAGTTCAAACCATATATTAAATTGTTTGTACAAACTTAAGCCAATTATCTAAACTAGGAATGCAAAATCCATACTAGCATTTATTTTGCGAGTAGTAACTCAACGAATGTATGTTTAGTAAAATGTCATTATTAGTTAGAATTCGTGCATAGACGATTACCGAATATTGATTTTAACTATGCAAACTTGTGTAAGATATGTATTTGCGAAGACCGCCACAAAAACCATTGTACACCAAATTCTCTGTCAATTCGTTTTAATGTCTTTGCATATTTATTTTTTACCACACAATTATAATCTTTTCACATTTACCATTAAGATTAATTACATTTGATATTAAAATTTATCTCGATATTATAATCGAACGTAGAAGTCTTTTTTAATGTTAATAGATTTAAAATTGATTGCGTTTCAAACCCAAAAATAATATGAAATTAAATGATATAATTATTATTAGTCCAGCTTAGATCAATGCTGTATCAAAGACACCGAACTTTGGATATACTTTGATGGGCAAAACCTAATGATATTCCTAGACAAAACACGACAATTTCAACACACAAATCTTCTGACAGTTATTATACTTAGCAGCTCACAAAATGGCCTAATATTTCATACTGTTTTTTAATTTGATCCACGTATGATCAAGTGGAGAACGTCGGACAATAATGTTCGTGTATAGTATTTGAGATTTCCACGTTGTAGAGCCGTTTAATGATGAAAATGCAAAGGACAGTAAGAGTATTCATTGGTAGCTGAAATATTGGCAGATACACCAACAGTTAAACTAAAATCAAGGAGGCCGCCTTGGAAAACTACCAAAGTTTTGGCCTCTTTCATTATTTATGTGATTTATGAAAACGATCACATCAAGTACCTACTATGATTATTACGTGAAATTTTTTCATAAAATATACTGTTTGTATTCTCGTGGTTTTGACAAATACATTCATACACATTTAACTGGACCTACACCTACACACACGGTCAGCGCACGCGTGAACAATGTATACTATATTTGATTATTTGAATACCTGTAAGCGGCCGTCAACACTTTTTGTGACTCGTCGATCCCTTCGTCTAAGTAAAGAGCGTAATCGTCGGACACATGCTGTTTCTCTGTGCCGGTAATGGAATCGTGATGCTGCGACTGAGCGACGGCTATGGCCAATTTCTGTACACTTCCGTTGTGCTCCTCCCCTAGTAACGAACCGATTTGCTTCACCGCCTAATTAGGACCACTACCGTTTTAAATTTCCGTTCAAATCGATCGCCATTAGCGTATACTGTACTCGCCTGCAGTAAGTTGTTCGCTTTGCAAATCATGTATTTTAAATTCGACCGCGAGGTGAAGTACCCCGTCCAATAGGAATGTTCGTCGTGCGCGTAAGGGAAGAAGTCGTCCGTGTCCTTTAGTGGCCAAGTAACGTTGTCGGTATTTTGCAGAGCAGACAAATAACATTCGGGTGTCGAGTACAACACGTTCAATTCCGGTTTCATTTTATTGACATGTCTAGAACGAATTATTGGTAACCGTATACATTTTTTTTTTTTTTTTAGTTGTAATAATTATAACATTAACAAGACGACCGACCGACACCGGGCTAAATGTTCGATGAATTATTTATTACTTTATTATTTTTTTTTTCCACAACGGTCAATTGAAAATACGCCAAATAAATTGATTCCAATGTTATTGAAACGGACGACTAGCTAATGAATGTCGAATAATTTATACGAGTTTATGCACGCATTCGAATTAAAGACAATTGTTCGTAAATGCAGAAAAAATAAAAGGAATCACTACTGTACTTGATTAGTTTGTCCATGTTCCTGAACCACGACGAAGCTACTGAATAAGAGAAATCGCCACCCATGGTCATCATGATATTGTTCGTTTTGTACGCCGATGCGTACCTCTGTACGTGGTTCGCAAAGTTTTCTACCTTCCCGGGGAACAAACAATCGTCATTCGACTCGTTAGTTACAAACACGTATAATAATGCGGGGTGCACACTTGGATCTTTCGATCATTACTTTTGTATCGACGTTGTACCCGTGCAGTTTAGGGTTGTCTAGAATGGGATCGTCGTTGCAAAACGCGTCGAAACAAAATCCTTCGGGCGCAACGTATAGATTATACAGCACGCTCGTAAACAATTCGCCGCTTTGACCTGTGGAGTGCAATATTCGTCCGATTAAACACCTGTACTGCTGTAACACAATCGTTTTTACGCGAGAAGTCATCGGTCAATGTTTTATGCCTCGGGAATCGTAGCGAATAAATCGCCGTTCGACTTATCGACACTCGAACAATGTATCGCAACGAAATATTTAAACATTAACAATTTAAATTGTTTACATCGCCTCGCGCTTATTAAAAAAAAACGAATATTAATAACAATACTCGAATACCGATTACCGATTCCCGACCATGTTGAATATTTCCCGTTGATAATCCAACAATCGGCGTTTAATTGTTCGGGGTTAAAAGAGCTAACGCGTAATTCCAGTGCGTTGATATTGTTTACTGACTTTAACGAAAATAATGTTAGTACCGACGAGAAAAATCGAATAATCCCCCTCCCCCGCCCCGGTCGAACAAAATGTAAAAAAATAAAAAAAATTTCTTTGAAAAATTAGAATTGATCGCAACTGATCGTGCGTCCGTTGAAAATGTACAACGATAACGCCGGTTAACCGCGTTGTTTCGTGAAAGTACCGATCCGCCGCGGTGTACACTGCTGCTGCTGCTGTTGTTATCAAATATTATTATTAAATTAATTATCATTGAAAATAATTCTTATCGTAACGGCGTCACGTACACATTAGCCGTAAAATAACAATGCACTGTATTATTTTATTTCTACGCTGGTGAAAAAATTAATTAAAACACACTGAACGTATTAATAGCGACGGAATGCGATCATATTGTATACATACACACGGACGCTGAATGCAATAGAAAAATATATTAGAAAAATCGTAATATTGCATTATTATTTTCGAGCCATGTAGATCGTATTTTTATCGTTATACCGTTAGTATTATATGTTTTTCGTTTCAATTTGAAATATATTTTCGCGCGATAGAATTTTCTTTCGACCGTAATAAATATTGTAGTCAGCGCGCTACGGAACACGACGGCTAAGCGAGAATGACATAGTGACGAGAAATAAGTCTGATAAATGACTCCATTAAAATATGTAAAATTATTTAAAATATTATTATCACCGTTATGTAGGTCATCTTACCCATGTTGACGTCCGGTCTCCATACCATTTCCATTGTCTTCCGCGACTTCCTGAGTGCTATGTCCTCGTGATCGATGCGGCCCAAGACCAATCCGTCAAAACCCATTTCGGCAAATTCGGCGGCCACCTCGCTCGAATGTCCGAACGGGTCTATTTGCCATGCCACCCGAGGCCGTGCGCACTCCCCGAACGTATCATTCAAAAACCTGTACCATTTAAACAGAATAGCCTCGTTAATACCGCACTCGGGTCGACTCTGCACGCCCCAATCGTATGGACTCGAGCAAAACACGTTTTAAGAAACTATTGGAAACGTCGATTACAACGTACGTATTAATAACACGCGCGTACCGAATGTCCGAATATCGAAAAGGTTTGATGGAATTATTAATATACTCATCGCCAATTTCATTTACTCATGAGCGTACGGTTGTAATCGTGGCGAAACTTTTGCCGATCAACAATCGTTATAAATCGCCGTAATCACGGTCGGTAGTGCCGTACGGGTGGCGGATCGTTCCAAACTCCAAACACCTAACAATGAGCGTGAACCCGCGATACGTTTCCTGCACTACGCGTATGTGTGACAAATCGCTGTTAAATCGCGCATCGTTCACGTCGTTATGTTATTATATTCCGCGAGTTACGACAGTTCAACTTTTGCACGTCTCTCGACCAGTGACGTGTCTGCGCTTACTTGAGACCCAAAGTCATTTGATCGATAAGGGCTGAATAATGGGGCACCGCCTCGTCGCTCATCACCCATCCGCCGTGTAACAGTTGTAACCGTCCCTCGTCCACGAGGGTCTTCAAGCTATTCCGGTTCCACTCGTCTTGCTCTTCCCACCAACGCCACAAGAACGCCGTCTCCACAAAGACGAACCTGAAAAGCACATCGTCCATCAGTCACACGTGACCGAAACCCGTTCCCGCGTAATGCTGTGATTTGTAATAAAAAATAATTCTTAACCTTCGATTTTTGTTTTTCAACAACTCGGACACCACAGAGTCCAATATGTACTGTACGCCAAAAGGTGCATGCACCTTATTACCTTGTCGGGAAAAAAAAAAAAATGTTCGAATCCATTAAAATAAAAACAAACGAAAATAACATTTTAATTGGTCGATAGGTATACCTACAAAAAAGCACCTAAACACTAAACAAAAAAAATAATAATAATAATATAAACTAAATGTTATAGAGGTGGGTCGCAGAGTTAATTTATTCCACACGGATTTTATCATTTGGTTTTTTGCGAATTTAAGGGGCCTCGATTATTCGACAATAAACAATAGATACGTCCAAATAATGCGTATCTAAATTCAAATTAGTACACACGCGCAAAATCGTTCAAATTATATTCGAAAGCGGTTTATCGGACACAAAATTAATTATGGTATACGATTTATATTAAATAACTTGTAATTTAAATTGAATCGATGTACGATTAAACTATGTACTTACTATTAAGTTTTTTAATTGAAAGCGATACATCGATAAAAAATAAGAATATGTATAAGAAGAGTTTTTCATACATTTTGCTACAGTACATCATTCAATAATACTCTGATCGATTACACCCAGATATTTTATAGAATAAACAAAATTTGAACGGATTCTTTTAAAAATATATATTATTTTATTCTGCCGATATAGGTACAAACTACAAATAGAACGGGTGTTGATTAAATGACTTGTTAAAAAAAATACAACTAGTTTTAATGTTTATTCAAATATACTACAGGTATTCATTCGCTAGGTTGAGAACAAATTTAACTCGAAAACTATTCATTTAATACCTATCAAGTATCACGTATTACAGCTATTATAGTCCACAAACGTTTTCGTTTCACACGTTAGGTTTATTGTACTTTTGGAATTTTAAGTTCACAAATTTATTTTTGGGCGAATTTAAATCTATCCGTTCGTAGCACTTATAGTAAACGATGACAACATGAAACACAATAGCATTGTCATTGGGCACTGGCGCATTAAACGGTTAACGAGTGATGACTAATTCTATAACTACAATTATGTCAATCAATAATATGTTGTATTTTACAAAACTAAATAATTTTGGTTATAGGCATTTGAGAATTGAGCGGCAGAAAAATCTACTTAATATAATAATTGTTAATTTACTTGCGATTCTTGCTCTCGAAACATTTCGCAATAAGACACTAAGGAAAATTAAAATGATAAAGAAACATAATATTGTTATACGACATATGGCTATAAGGCTATAATCATTAATAATAAGTTTAAAATTGGATGTTTGGTCAAAGTAGTTGTCTTATAATATATAACCTTATAATTTTAAATGATTGAGCTCGTTTTGTATACAAATATTTATATCTTTACTTTATTATGTTGATATTAACACAAACAATAATAAAATTAAATATGTAAAAACCTCTCATTAACGAATAATAGTTGAATTGTAAATTTGAACCGTATGGTTAAACATTTGTCATATTGATAAATTTATGAATTTTATAAACGGTAATAATTTAATTTGTGTACGATTTTTATTGTTAATACCTATTGCTCTAATTTATAGGAATTATAAAATTAGAAAAGAAAATTATATGTAATAGGTATAAAGCTTTGTTGAAATTGACTGGCAGTGTTATCTTATATACCATGTATGAATAAGTCGAATTGTATTTTTTCAATGTAAAGTTGTACCTAATTTTCACATAGTATGTCGAGAATAACTTTTTATGAATTAATAATTTAAAATGGATATAACATTAATAAAGTTATAAGTTGAAACTAAATAGTCTTCATCGTTAGCGTTTGAACATGAGATTCGGTAATTTAGTTATTTTTAAGAAATGTTTATACCAAGTATCATTCATTTCAAAGTCAACTATATGAATGAACAATCTAAATACTAATCAATTAAAATAATATCACTATATCAGTTTTACGTTTTCTCTAGGCATGAATAAATGTGAAATATTAATAAAAAATCCTTATAGAATATATTATTCCCTCGCATATCGGTTGACCTAATGTGTTTGTGTAGGATTTTTAACTAAAGTATTCCTTATGTGTTTCGTAAGCGAATGTAAAGTATGTTAGACTACGATGTGCTGCAAACGAAGAATCGTCCAACGGCGATGGAGACAATACTATACAGCGTCGTTTCATTTCGTGGTTAAAAAGATATTAAATCAAAAAAATACCAACTGCCATAGTAATACTGATCCACGGTTTTCAACCAGCCGACGTCATCGTGCGTATGGGCGATCAGGTGGACATTTAACTTGTTCGGATGGACTGCGTTGCAAGGCTAGAATAAAGTGATACATTTAATTCAAACCGTATTGAATGGCATTTCATCCATTATTCCAAGTCCGTATTATTAAAATTATTATTATTATTATGTATCTAGTCCTATTTTAATTAATATGTTACATTATAATTTGTTTTGGAGAAATGGGCTTTTTTTATAAAACATGTCGGAACTAGAAAAGTAATCGAAATCATTTGAACGATTGTTCACTAGTTCGCCTCGCACTGTTCGATATAAAAAAATAAAAAAATATCGCGTCAACACGTAGGTATACGGGCGATAAATATGATATGTGATTAATTCGCTCACTAATGTTTATTCCCCGTACACATGTGTTTACAATTTATCATATTATACTAAGAAATCCTGATGGCCGCTTTGAACATCGCCATTACAATAGTGTTACGGATACGAGACCACCATTATGGGTCATCGTACACATCGTGTCCACGACCAGACACGAGTTTTGTTATTTTTTACCTGGACCTACTAAAAAGAACAACGGACGTGGTGACAATAATGAATGAAAATTAATGAACGATATCGTTATTGTTTTATGACATTGGACCGCTAGTTTTGCGTTGCCCCTTTACGGTAAATTTTCGACTTTTGAACGTGAACGCTTTAAAATGATTCACCATCATTTGTGTTGTTAACGAGATAGACTGTAATATGATGTGCGTATTCAATAGTACGATTTAGACGAAATTGCTATCAGCATTTTCAAACCCAAACTCTGTTCCGTTTTTCGATAGTAATGGAATTTTCGAAAAAAAAAAATTTTAATAATTCACGAGTCCAACCAAGGTCGATACGCTCGTATTTCGATAACCCGCAAGACCGTCGGGGCGGTGATAGTGAATCTGTGCAGTCCAACACTGCCGCATGCAATATTATATTGTGCGTTCCTGTATATTTTTTACGATTGTGATAATTTATTGCTTTGATAGTAGACGGTAGGAATACGCAGTTTATTTTTCGTAGACGGGCAATAGTCGTAAATCAGCCGGGGAACGTGTACCGGGCGCAACAGGTTAAGTACTATAATACATTTGTATAGGGTCACCATAGGTCATCGCGGTCTACCCGGTGCGTACAGTGTACATAATAATTATTGAGCTTGCGAGGTAACAATCGTATAATGTTTTAAGTGTCCCGGTATCCGATCGAAATGTTAAAATAACTGGTATTGGTATCTTATGGTCGAACGCACGTACATAAGACACTTATGTAATACGCAGTCGACGATGCGTGCGCGTGTATGTATAGCAGCCGGTAGGTAGGTATAAGTAGGGTCTACGGGCGCCGCCGTCATTGTGCGGTCTATAAATATACACGCGGTAATAGACGTGACGGTTTAAAAAGAAAAAGAGAAAAAACAACCACGTCAAATGATCTCGCCGAAATACCAGTACACCGATTGTTCGAGCGTTTGATTTGCATTTGCGATTTCAAGGTGTACAAAAGATTTCACACCAAACTACCTCTTCATCCTAATCCCCTAATAAAAAAACTATCTACCTTGTCCATTCCAGGCAATCCACCTAAATGGCTTAAGCGAAGATGGTGTAGACAAAATAGGTAGTGTCACCAATGGGTGGTTTCTTCCATTAAAAAATGCATATGCAATTACTCTATGCACATTTGCTTATTGTTCTAGTTAAGAACAGATTGTAAATTTCTTGTAAAAAAAAAAAAAAGGTGTACAACAGGTGGTACGGTACGCGCACGCATCGTGATCAGACGTCACGAACATGATGATGATGATGATGATGACAACATACGGTCAAAGGTCAGGTTACAGATAATACGGTTCCGACAAGGATTACGAAAAAACTTTTCGTACGCACACCGTTTTTCGCTCGTAGCCCGCGTGCGTGCGTACACGCCGCCGCGTTACGTGTAGGTACGTACGCGCACATTTTCATCAATTGCTTTTTATTGCTCCCGTCCACGTACGTACATGTGTACGAGCGCCGCGCGCGCGCGTGTGCGTGTACCTACCTACACGCTGCAGCGTAAAACGTTCAATTGGCTCATAAAGGAGCCACGTCCTTTACACCCGACCGATCGCACGGTGTTGCACGCTTCGCGCGTACAACAATAGCGGACGCTCGGTGACGGATAAACGCGGTCGGCGGCGGGGGGGGGGTGGTGAAAAAATTCGGAACGAAAGAAAACCCGCCCGGGGGCGCGTCCGACGGTTTCGAGCCGGCCGCGGGGGGGGGGGGGGGGGGTAGTAGCGGAGTAACGTGCGGAGTAGCACGAAACGCGATGTTCGACCGAATAATAATAATAAAAATCGTTTAGGTAATTATAAGATAATGTTTTTTTAGAGAAGTAAAATATATCATTCTCAATTGTACAAGACACATGTCATTTTATTTTATTATATTATATAAGTAATATGTATAGGAACTCCGTATACCAGAAACGAGCTTGCTCAGTTGGTATACGTATCAGCTCTCATCACTATCAATGTAATAATTTAACTATTGTGATTTGACTATTGTATTGAAATAATGATATTGATTTTGCTGAAATAAAAAAAAATAACGATAACGGCGAAAACAACGATCTAATGCACGAATGTTCGTCTTTTTCTTTTGTGTGTATTCGTTACCTTTGGAGCGCATCCGCTTGGCTCTAGAGCGTCGGCGGCCGACCGCCCGGCGAGTGCCGCGTAGAGCGCCGCGAGCACGACGAACCGGTACCACACATCGACGGCGACACGTGACGGCCACTGGTCAAAGGACGACGACGGCGACGACGTTGCAACGCGAACGGCCATACCTACGGGCAACGCGACCATTACTGACTGAATTTGTTGCGCGTGCAACATCCCGCCGTGGAACCTCGTACACGCCAACTGCCAACTCCCCCCACCGCCACGCGACGACGACCGCGGTCGTGATAATGTTAACACTTGTTCGATTATAAACATATTTACGCATTGTCCGCGGTTACACGCCATGGTCTTAGCAGTAATAATATATAATATTATATACCGTGTCACTATGATTATCACGCGTTTCTCTACCAAGCCACGCGATAATGTTCTGGATTTTCGTCGTTCGCCGTTGCATCTGGTAGGCAGTGCCGCAACTACCCTCCGTGGCGAATTTTATTTTGGCGCTCACTTTTGTTTTATTTTATTGGTATGGTTTTTATACAATAATACAACATCCTTACGTATCAAAATAACGCTATATTTTAAAATAATCGATTCTTTATTGTTAATAAGTTATAATAGTTTTTTAATATATAATAATATACAAGTCTTAATTAAAAAAAAAACCGTACAAATAAATCAAAAAGACACAATGTTTCTTATTATATATTCCGAACTTTTTCACCCATAAGATTTATAATTTCGTTTTGTATTTTTGGTAAAAAGTAACTTATTGATCCCTTTTTAGATTTCATCGCTAAAATATGTTCTGTTAAAAGTGGATGATAATGACTTATCAGTTCTATAGTATTCGAAAAAAGCCGCAGTTATTTTCTCCTATTATTCCTGATTTACCTGTAGTGCTAAATTATTTCTGGCTATAATATAACATCAATTATTACTTTTAAAATATCACACTATTTTTGTTTTTCAACTGTTCATTTTTTGAAAATCGTCGTCTATTGTTTTTCCTTTTTTAATGCGATTTTCTAATTCTTTCCATTCTATATGACATTGTCGGTGAGCAATTGTATTTTCATGAACTAATATGTTAGGGACTTAGGGTTTAGAATGTTTAGATGTTTCCAATCACAGTAACCGTTTGTAGTATCAGTGAATGCAGAAGCTCTGCTCTTTGAAAATAACACACACGGATAACAAAAAACGTTATCCGTTGAACAAATATAAACCAACCATTTTCGTCTTACTTTTTCTCCGTTGGGAAGATTTTTGTACAACCAATTTCAACTAAAATGCCTACCATCACTGTCATCAGGAAAAATATAATTGGTTAAATCATTATGGTGGAAACCATATTCGACGATTGCTACTCGTATTTCATCATCATAATAAAAATGTATATAAAAAAAAACCAATTTTAATTGAAATGCGCCTATGTCGCCAACCTCTAGTTACGGCACTGGTGGTAGGTAAGGACGCTAGTGGTTATGGAAAATATTATTCCGATACGAGCGTTCGGCGTACGCGTATTATTATTCATTTGTCTTGTAACGAGCAGTACAGTTCGATAGAAACATTTCCCGCGATTATAATATATTTACCAATCGTTCTATAATATAAATCGTCCGCTTCAAACCACCGGTGTCTACCGTATTGGACGGTGCAAACTTCTACCGAGAACGGTCTTCGAGATTATAGTCTGGATCAGCGATGCCCAACCGGTGGCCCGCCAAACCCTTGGAAATAACCGGTACGTACAACATGAAGTATAGCGATGAAATAGTAAATTCATATTACGGGTGGCACCAAGACAATATTTCACTGATGCCGAAGAAAAAAAGTTGGGCATCACTGGTCCGGGCACAAAGGACGCGCGAGTATCAACAAAACAATAACAATATAGTCGCAAATATCGGCATAAATAAATAAATACCGTCTTTTACGGGTGCGCGACTCTTTAAGAGCTAAGTAAACACAACTTTTTAAACAATAAAGCAATATCGGCGTGTAAACCGGCAAGAAAAAAAGAAAAAATGTTCGAGTTGGATCGAATACTTCCGCAGGCGGTACGACGATATCCGGCTCAGTTCGCGTTCTCGGATGCAATATTCAGCAGCTTGAGGTGTTGCTGTATCATCATGCCAACATCTCGTTCGTCCGCATTCACCTGTCGGTAGGAAATCATTATTTCTTTTCAATTTCGGTCAAAATATTATGACAAACGAAGTTCAGTTGGATTTCGATTGCTATCTAATTTATAATTTCCGATGGAGTAACGCGTCCGCCGCAACTGCAGAACAAGCGGGTTTTGACGATTTTTGCGTACTGCACCACTGAGATTAATAGTACGACGTTCATCACGAGCTATTGTTTCCATGTTAAACACCGTTATTGAAATTTAAAAGAACGATTACAAAGAAATCGGAATTCCCACTGGTCAGTTAGTGAGTAAACCAATTATTATTTTCTCGGCCTCGAGATCAGTAATCATACGAAAAAATGTATACTATTTAGACTTACGTAAAAAAAAACGATCTTAGTGTTTTAAACCTTTAAAAATATTGACGTTACCGAATGAAATTAACTATAGATTCTCCGTGGACAAAAGTTATTAAAAAGTATAATTAAATTTGTTATTATACCATAAACCTAACATAAATATCAACAGGATATTTTAGAGTGGAATTTAATCAACCATAAACTGATTATGTCAAGAAAACAACAACATTCGTTAGTTATTAAATATATCAATTTATACTGGTATAGAAGGATTAATATTTAAAAGCCACAAGCATATTATTTATGGGCTATTTGATGTGGTTCTTCAGATTTCCAAAGGTTCCCGTCTACATTCATTATTTTTCAACGGAAAAATACAACAAAAACGATTTGCGTCTTTAGGAATATTGCTATAAACATATTACTATAATGGGAAAATGAAGAAATACGCAGAAGATATAATTAAGAAAATTACCAGTTAAAAAAAAATCACTTTACTGTTCTCGTTATGCTATAATAATATATTTTTATATATGAGTTAATTTTTTTGCAAAAAAAAGTTAAAAGCACTAATGAAAGTACCTGCACTTGAAACTTGATAGAGATGGAGTAGGTATATACATTATTTTTCAATTAGACTTTATTTACGAAAAAAGAGTCTTCAAACACGATTAAGAGTTAAGAACGTATTTCAAAATTTGAATGCCTCTTAATGTCAATTCGAGAAGTAAATATTACCTTAAAAGTGAAGTAAGAAATGTCAGTTTCGACTTTGTTGGATAATGAAATGAAAAACAATTATAAAATCGTGGCAAATGAGTATTATATAACATTGTAGTGGTGGTAAAAGTTTTTGATTTACTAGCCTTTAGTGTTGTACTATCACGGTTTATAATATCCAGTCACACATATATTAACTGAGAATATTCAAATTTAAATGAAAAACCGTGGTTTTATACAATTAGAGTTATTTTGTTTGTTCAGAGACCAAAAATGTTGCCTTACAAGGAAAAACATTTATTTTATGTAAAAAGTCCGTGGTGCATTTTTACACTTTTCCCTGTTATTCAAAAACTAACAATTTTAAAAACACGGTATTTCTCGTTAATTATGTGGAAAATCCTGCTTGAATTTTCATTTTTTTACCGTCTATACCAAATGCACGCACTACTTTTCGTAAAAAAAATATTTGCGATACAAAAATGTAAAAATTCAAGCGGAACTTTCGACATGAAATCATTTTTTTTCTCTGTGAAACAAAATATTTGGACAAACAAAATAACTTTACTTGTATATAATTTATTTGTTAAAAAAAAGTTGTTTAAGTTTTTTGATATAATTCAATTTTTATATCCTAACGGCTCAATCGGTTCTTCAATTTCCAACATAAAAATAGAACTGTTTACTATACGTGTCGTGGGAGCCCGGCTTAAGATATTAACTGTCACAATAATAACTATACGTAATTCACAGAATTTAAAAACAATTTCTTTTTTAGTGTTTTAATTTTAATCGGTACCAATCTCATTGATTGAATATATTTTCTCACGTCTTCCAAATGTTGTTTTCGTGCCATGTTACCGAACAACACTCCAAGATCGATATCAGGTAAATCTATCGGTGGTCTCACGATTTCGTCTTCATATGCCGATTCCGTCCTAGAACATAACGAATCCCCGATTATTTTTTTATCTCCCCGCGGCAGTTAATGATTGCAAATATACTTACATTCTTGAGTGCAGCTCTGCGGGTTTAACCGATTGCAACAAGTCGGCGTCAATATTTTCATCTGCATCCGGTAGTACAGGTATTTCTGAAACAGTGCACCAATTATATCATTCAGTCAATGCGTATGTAAACCGTAATGAATGACGGTAAATATCGTAACAATGGTGCATAAAACAAGACACAACGGCCAAAATAATACACCGGGCATTTCGTAATAACAATAAAAAACAATTTGTTTCTGTAACAATTCTTAATTGTACTACAACTATAATACGTTTATTACTCAATATAATATTTTATAATAATTATATGTTTATTATTAATGTTTCTTATCGTCCTGTTATACCTATTCAAAGACGCAGCAATTGCGTCTACATAATAACAATGTATTTAAATCATTACTACCGATGATAACAAGATACTTTTAAAATACTTAATAATATATTCTTCTATTGCATAACTGAATAATAATTGACAATGAATTATGTCCAATTGTTAACAAATAAGTATAAACATGAATTTAATATGAATGAAAATTATTTTTTTATCAGTGTTCTACAAAGTGTACACATATGTATTGCAAATTATATAGATTACCACTGTTTGTTTTTGAACTAGCGTTGGAGGTAGATTTCTTTCGTGAGCCAACAAAATTATCAAATTTTCCTCTGAAACAAAACATCGGAAAAAATTAAAATACAAGCATTAAGTAAATTTACGCGATTGGCAGTTTTATATTTTCAGTAAAAAAACTTATAACTTGTATGATTCTACTCGTATAGTTATACAAGTTGTAAATATAAAGTTTATAATAACTATGATTTTAAAATGATAACTTTAATATACGAGTATATTAATTTATTCAGTTAAAATTGTTGGCAATAAAATATTTTTTTTACGTCTTTAGAGATATTTATAGTAATAATGTCCGTTGAAATATTACTCAACACAATATGAATTTAATTAAAGTAAAACGAATGCTAGGACAGTATACAAATATTGAGTGTTTGGCTATAGTTGCGCCTCAATGCATGTGTTGGAACTGTGTTATTATTATAAATCCGAAAGCAATGTCGTCGTTCTATATTTTCGTACTCAAAAAACGATTTTTGAAAATACTTCGGTACAGAATAATATAGCGTTTCATTAAAGTGTTCAGGAACCATTTTTGAGTAAATATTTTCTGACCGCACGTATTAAATAATGTGAAAATATAATTATTATTGCACGTACATAATAGAGAACTATTCAAAAACGTTTTATTTAAATTTAAACGTACGATTTGCAGTTTATGTGCTCGATGAGTATGTAAACAGTTTGTATTGAACAAGTAGTTTTCCCGTGTGTTCACATAATACATTAACTTGAAAAACTACGTTAATTAAAACCCACGAATAAACCTTTTTCGCCGACAGTTATAAAATACTCAGCGAAGGGGCTAACTTGAAATTATCACATCTTGAAAATCATCTAAATGTATTGTTTAGGTCAGCAGACTTTTCCCCTCGGACTTATGCCGAGCAATGAGCATCTTCTTCATCATCAGTGATGTGGTTGTGTCGATGTACATTATAGTCCGATGTATTATATAATATACATGTGTAATTTCCATAAATAAAATACTTATGGAGATTACATTTATTTTATCGGCTCGAAGAATACGCTCATTGTCGTTTTTATGACACATAATGTTATCTTATGATCCCTAAGTTATGAACAAACACTGTAAGTCTGTAAACATAAACTACACACATTATTATACCCAAGCAGTTTTATTATATTATTTTTTAACCCTCTCAGACCTAAAGTACACTGTAGTGTACCATTACTGTAAGAAATTACGACGCCTGATTAGGATATGTACGTGTAAACATTCTTGTTGTTGGTAGAAAAATCAAAAATACTGTCTGTTAAACAGAATGACTTCCGTACTCATAGATCCACGATCGACAATCTCACAATCATGAAATCCAAAGTAAATAAATATTCGACACAAAGCAATATCTTGGTTTGATAAGCATAGACATCTCCAAAGCATACGACTTGGTATGTTGACACGGAGTTATACAAACTCTATCATAACATCCTGTACGCAGCACTCGGACCGAACGCAAACACAACCAACCAATTCTTAACATTTCTTAAAATATCCGAACTATACAATTCAATTTAATACATCTAAATAATATGAACCTGTAAATAATCTAAATGTAATTGTAACTAATTACCATTGTTGTCGATGTTATGCAGATCAATAAAAAAAAAAAAAAACTATTTATGAACCTTCGTCGAAAAGTACATTTCGCGGCCGACGTCAATATCAAAAACAGATTTTTTTTTCAATTTAATAAATTAATTCTTATTTATAATTCTGTAAAGAATTAAGAAAATTAAGCATTAAACTGATTAGTTCTTATTTACACCTCCTTCCCCCATCATCACTTTATTAAACATAAAAATTGCCGAGTTCAGAATTGTAGTCACTCACCGGCGTAGTATTGATCTCAACAAAATTGATGGGAACATAACTGATGTAACTAAACAAGACGTTTAATTGCCTCCGTTGCAAAAAATATCAAGAACAATATTATCAACTTTTTTTAATAACTTGTCAAGTTTAAATTGTTTATTCAATTTATCATAATGTCATAAAAACACTATTTTCAGCTAGATATTATTTATTGATTATTAAACACGATTATCTAATTGTTGAATTAACCAGTTTTTTGACGGAAGTTTTAAGCAAAAAAGTAATTTTTTTACAAGCAACTATATATTGAACTTTGAAGTATGAACTTTAAAGTTGAACGTACATTCTGTATGTTATACAAATGCAAGGTATTATATTCAAATCACTTACTTCATAGTTTCATCTACCCATCGTCCGATCTTGGATTTCGTCCGTTCTGTCTGAAAAAAATAAAATAAAATTTACATGACACATGTACCGTGTTGAACAACACAACGTGTATTGCACGATAAATCTAAAATGCAAATTATTATAGATCGTGCATCTTCACGAGCGTATCATCACGCGATTAAAATATATCCACGCAATTACACGTGAACCGTTAACGTTTAATCGGTACACAAATCAGCCATGTTTATGATACTCGCGTATATGTACATTTTGACTGTGCGTTTGCCTTATACAATATAAATGTAAGCGTGTATTGCAAGTAGAATTAAATGTATCGTTTTTTTTTCCCCGCATTCGATTAATTATTCATTCAACGTTTAGCCGTCTAACCAAACCGAACTCGGCGAACTACTTTTTTTTTCTTTTTTTAAGATGACATATACAATCTTTATCAGTAGACATAATGAGTATATATGATAAAAGCAACATGACGTGATAAATACTAGTGAATAAAATAAGCCACCCACTGACGACACTTTAATTTTGATTGTTAGTTGTTTTATTAGAGGATTTGAGTGTGAGGAAAGACGGATGTGAAATCTTTTGTAGAAGCATTTAGTTCTTCGTGGACCGTTTCTAAATTCAAATCTGAATGGAGAGTGTGATTTGATATGCAAGGGGGAGCATTAATTAGTTTCCTTAGAGCAATGTTTTGAAAGGATTGGATTCTTTTTAAGTTGGATATATTTGCATTTCCCCATAGTTGTAGTCCATATTGGTTTCAGTAAAGTTTTATACATGAGGAGTTTGACATTAATAGGAGTGCATTTATTGTTACATATTAAAGGTTTAAGCATGCGCGAAGACGATTGTATGCGAACTACTTTAGTCAATCATTTCTCTACGCGTGTGCTGCAGTGATGTATATACTTACTGCATTAAGCGGGACACTATTATTTCCTTTATGCGTGCACGTTTATTAATGATCGTGTCGAAACGAAAGTCGCCCGTACAAGATGTGTCATGTAAACAAACAAGCCCTATTGTTTGTAACATTATAATGACGAAGAAATTCAGCCGATGCATTTCATTGTAGACCTATAGAGCTATGGGGCTCGGGCGGTTTGGGACGATATGACAAATAAAATGATTTCGATGTTAACGATTTATTTTTGGTCGCATAAAAAATAAACAAATAACAGAGTGTTGAAAAAATGTACCAGTTTTTCGCACTCGCGGGATACGGTGTGAATAAAGAATAACCCTTAAGATCTTTTTGTTAAGCCATCGTATGCGACCGCGGTTGGAAATTGTTTAAAAATATATTTTCGAAAGCCCCGAGCCCATAGACGCGTACTGCTACTGTCAAAACTTTAAACGTTCGTGATTCTCCGTGAAAATATTATATAAGATTATGATAATTTTATAAATTCATGAAAACGAAACACAAAGGACAACAACAAAAAAGCAGCTCCCCAGTTAAAAAGCATTTATCGGTGAAGAAAACGTCTAAACGGAAAAAATGCAACTCAACAATAGAAACAGAAATTGAAGTGAATCGGATTTCCGTACAAGAAGTATCGTCTCCTCGACGCGAAAGAAAAGGCGAACGGGTATATGGTACATAAAATCCGACCGCGCTACTTCAACAACAGCTATTATATTAACAACGAGTATTATTGTTGCCCTCGGTGCGGTCTCGTCTTTAAAATGCTGCCGGCCGCTAATGTAGAACTACAAATCACGGACTTTGCGAATCGATCGGAGCGCTCGTCCGGGGTGTAGGAGATTTAAAAAATATTTCCACGCGTGGACACAGGCTGACTTGTCGCTGTTTTCCGATTTTTTTGGCCCGCGAGCGCTGCAGCACGACGGCGATAATAGCGACACGGTTGAGGACGATTGTCAGCAAAGAAACAACATCTTGTATGATCGGGGCTCGGAAATTGTAGCACTAGAAATGTTACTTTTTTTCTCTTAAATATTCAGTTAAAACTTCAAAATATGCGCTAAAAAGAGCACGAAAAATAAAAAAATATGCATTTAATTTGAAAACATTATAATTATAAATTTATTATTACGTAATCAATAATTACATTTCCTAATTACCAATTAAACAATTTTATAAAATGTTTAGGCCCATTAACGGCTCACGGACTGGCTGGACTGGTTGAATTATAAACTTAATATTATAATATTTTAAAGTTAACAAACATGAAATTGTATTCGCTGACGCCTATTTATTTCCAATATTTTAAATATTTTTAATAATATTTATAACGTAGTAAAATCATTTATTTCAATAAAATGTAATTTTATCCTATATTATTTGAAACTACACCCAAAAATAGCAATAAAAACGCAAAATTTAGCAAAATAGCAATAAAGACAGTAAAAATGCAAAAAATACCAAAATTAAATTTCATGTATGACATCAGATAAGTATGAAACACATTCGTATCTTACTTTGGAAGTTATAGGACGAACCAAAAAAATTATGCATTAATTGCTAGAACTTCCGAGCCCTGCTTATGATAAAACGATTGAGGACGATTTTTCGAGCGACGTTGCTGTTTATCTTAATGTTTAGAAATAAAGATAATAAATACAATATCGCGGCTTACGTATCTGCAGACATTCCAAAATATTTGCCAAATTCAATTGTTTGATGGATAGTATGATTGAAAGTATGATGGGAAACTTTAAAATAATAACTTCTAAACGCGGAAAAGATCTTGCAATATTAAACAATGATAAATATTCATTTGTAAGACAACGCAAAGACGGATAAATGAAATGGAAAAGTTCCAATAACAGTTCCAGTTTATTAATGAAAGTGGATAACACTATTCATTGGATAATTAAATAAAAAAATTCAAACAATTTCAATGATAAAATCAATTCAAAACAATATTATCAAAACTATGGCCAGCAAAGATTATGATCGTATTATTTCAACAATTAATTCTTATAAAGAGTTTGAACAAACTAAGGACATCATGAGGTATCTAAAATTTACTAAAAATAAGTACTTGAGGAAAAAAAAATAAACTGGCAAACAAATATAAATTTTTTTATTTTTAAACTTGAGCTGTTAAATAAATAAATATATATATATATATATAAATATTGTGTATTTTTAATCTTAAACTGACAAATAGTTGATAATTGTATATTTTATTTCTATTTTGAATTTTTAATTAATACAGCCACGTCGCGTAAAATTTGGTAGGTAAAAACGTTTTCAATACGTACCTCAAAAGGTACGGCCGATAAGGACTGTTCTCAATCATGTTCTACCCCACAAAGATACGGTGCACATACATAAACTACGCCGTGGCGTGTACGCGGTATACCTGCCGACTGCCGAGGTCGGGTGATTCCAAAGCTCGAAACTCAAAGCATGAACTTCCATAGATGTGTATTAATTTTAGATATAATATGCATAGCTTAACTTGCGCGTTAACGAGGCCGCCTAACACAGTTTTTGGAAAAGTTGATCGTCCGCATGGACTTTGACGCCACTGCGTAAGGTATACCAATGCATGGGCACCCATTGGACAAATTGTTTTTCTTGAGCCTTGACTCGACAAAAATAATTTGTTAACAGACTAGTTATAAAAGTGATGAGAGAAAAAATTAAGCCACGGTGTAGATTATTCTCTACACTAAGAAAATAAAAGTTATTAACACAGGGTAACACGCGGATACCTGATGGGAAAAACTGAACCACCGATATGCAACACAAATCTCACAGTAAAACGTATCATCATCCACTGTCGTTTTTTCTCAGAGGCCAGAAAAGATTGTCAAATCCCTAAAAATTTGTGCGAAGCGTTAGGACCCTATTCTGACACCAAAAATATAGTAATGTTTATTAAAAAAATTGAAATGTATAACTTAATATAAGATTATCAAAATTAATGTAAATATCAATCTAGGTATATAGTGTAACTGTACATGTATTAAAATATAAGCCAATAACCTTGTTGTTGATGCTGAATAAAGAATATATAAAAAAAAAAAATTTATTTACTCATTTGCTCTGAAAAAGCGAAATTTACAATTTTTATTTGCAGATTAGCAAACGAAAATGATATACATCAAGATTAAATAAATACATAATCTTGATACTTATATTGATTCACCCTCTTGTAGAGGATCTATTAAACTTCAATAATCAATAAACATTTTTACGGGTCTTGTATCTATGATCCATCTACTTATCTTTAAATACATGTTTGGGAACTTGGTTCATGTCTGCTCCCCTCCCCCATAAAATTGACCTAATGGGAGCACAAATTTAGGTACATATGCAGCTATGTAGCCAATACGTATTAGGCGTACTTTGAATACGCATTGCGAAACTCTTGCTGAATTAGATTAATAAACCACTGTAAATTGGTAGACGGTTTAATATTGAATGATTTGGACAGGTGAACAGAGCCGGTACCTGCCTGTAATATCTTGATTTTCTCGTGCGCGGACCGTCAAAATGTCAACTATACACAGTGTACCAGTATCATATCGTATGCGTTAGATTAGCATTTGATAAGATATGTGAACTGATGCACGGATAATGTAATATCGTATATGCATATAAAGTGAAGTGTGTGCATGCAATATTATATAAAATCGTACTTACGGTCATGATGATATTGTTGGTAGCGTTATTTTCGGAATTAATATCACTGCGAATGGGATCGTTATAATATTATGTTATTATAAAACTATTATTATTGTGTTACGAGCAACTATAGAACTATTCGAAACACTATAAAAATCGTTTTTATAAAAAAAACAACACCAAACGTATAGAATTTTGATAACACTTACAAACCGTATGGTATCTGGTGCGGTCGTACGATAACAGTTGGTTCCCTACAGCACGCTGCCAAGGCAACAGCACAACAACATAATGAGCCTGCTCCGGTGATGGTTCCAACGCGGGTCCGAAACAGGTGAATAATATTCCTTCAAGGTTATACCGCAGGTTAGGTACGATAACCGTACGGTATAAAGTGGAGGTGGAGACGATATTATTATATTATATTCTTGTCTGCGTTAGACGAAGGTAAACTAAAAAATACATTTTGGCCGCATACCTTTAGGTATCTACATTATATTTTAAAGGATATAATATATGCTCCTGCGAAGAAAAAATATATATAAACCGTTTTATTGGTTCGCAAATGTGTATGTAATACGTATTCTAATAAATAATGTACTACTTGTACTTACCAAACCTTCACTGCATTTGTAAGTTATCGGTATTGTTTTCAATATTTCTGATTGTTTTATAAATATGACAAAAAGTGTAATAAAATAATATTCATATCGTGTGTACGTCATACCTAATAATATGTATAACAAAAATGTGTAATCGTCGGCGCGTATCATAATACTTGACACTTCTTCGAAAAAAAAAAAAAATTACAAGAATTGGAACGACTGAAATTTAACCCATTCGAATACCATCGAGTGTAGGTAGTTTCTAATATTTGAGTAACATCACATTATTCAAACACAATTCTGCGACGACGATTTCCACACGATTTTCATCCATGCAGTTTTTGATCCACCAGTGTCGCAAAGATATGCGGGATTACAATAATTATTTAAATTCAACCTAACCCACGTAAGATAATATTATGTTCTGTGTTACACTTTGACGTATTTCTTACGTAACATACGTACGTGTTGTAAAGAGAAGACTATGGTAGAATACAAAACACGTATAAAAAGTAAAAAATAAATTTTAACCAAATCATAAAATGAAAATAAACTCCCGAGTTCAGTCCCATAAATACGTATAGGCGTTATAGTGGGCTCGTCGGCCGATACTGCGTATTACGTATACGGCATTTCGCACTGTTTGAGTCCTATACAGGCATTGTGTTCGCGGCAGAGGGCGGCGGAACGGAAACAGATGGTGCACTTGCCGAAGACAGCAGATTGCGGTTGAAAAATGACCGTAGCGACCGCGGCCTACCCCTAAACTTTTACGGGGTGAATTAGCAGGACGAGCGCGGGGCGAATGGAGGGTGAGTGGTGGTAAATACGTGGGGGAAAGGTAGGCTAGTATCTATCAATAGATCGGGTCAAAGTAAGTTATACGGTCGTCGCCCCGCAACGACGATGGAATCATGTGATAACTGAAAAACCACCGATAGCTCACGTAGTCACATGAGTATATAATTATTTCACGCAACGATAAACGTTGACAATGACGAGACCGAGTTGTTGATTTCGTATGGTCCACTCTTTCCAATATTGGCACTTTCGGTCTAGATCGAGCGGACTTTGCTCAAAACTGCTTTCCGATAAACTCATATTATGAACAGTGTGCACAGCGATCGTTTGAAATATCATTTTTTTTTTTTTTTATAAGCAATACACGTGCAGTTGAGCAGTTCTTGCTTCACTAGGAATCTAAATAAATATGTTTTTAATAATATAAAGATCCGTAGTGAATAAAATTTAGCTGATTTCATGAAATGTTATTAGAAATGAAAAAAAAAATGATTCGTCGAACAAAAAAAATAATCAGATATATTAATACCGCATAATAAAAACATATTATTACATTTTACAGCGTACACATGGTCACGAAGTACTACTGACAATGCAATGCGGTGAAATAAATAAGGAAAATACAATTGTAAATCAAAGTTAGTAACATTAAAATTAATAATAATATATGTAACTAAATACTAATGTTCAGTGCGTTTGCTACAGTGTAGCGAGTATGATATAGCGATGTACAATGTACGTGCAGTGCATTATAAATATTAATTGTATACGGTATAAAAGTACAAATAAATAAATAGTATAATCGTATTGCAACAAGCGTTTTTTTTAATCGATACTCGTGTATTACCGTATTGCATTTAAGTCTGAAAATATACGATCACATTTGTAACGATTCAAGTGTGTAACCTATACTGCAGGTGCGTGATAGCTAAAATGATGACTTACAAGTGACGACGGCCGTTGTGATTGTATTGAGACGCGGTCATCTACCCCTACCGATAAATAGTATTTTTTTAAGCTATAGTTGTATGCTTGGATGTACGAGCTCGAAAACGTACAGTTTATACGTGTATAAAGTGTGTGCGTGTGTCGGTGTATAACCGTAAAAATACGAATATCGGTAAAACCCATACACACACTGTGTATAAATTGTACTTCGACAATGCTCAGATTATTTCAAACTTTTGCGCGGACAAAAGCTCGTACACATGTTTCATGCGATTTGTCGATCAGTTTCAGAGTTTAAGACGCGAACAAATTCTAAGTGATAACCACCATCTGTATTCTATGGAAATGATTGTGCACATAAATAGCTGGTAAGCTATCATATACACGCTACGTCGTATACCGTACAGCCGATGTAGGTATATATAATACGGTTGAAATGTTGCAAATGCTATTGAAAAGCACGTGTTCGATAATGAACAGAAGTCGGAGGAGTGACAAAAGTCGAGGTAGCGCGATATTTGGCGAAATCGATATCGCCGTCGATTATTATTTTAATACTTGTTTAGCCATACTGCAGCTGACCGGCGCGGCATAAGGCTTTGCGATTAGAGCTCAATATTACTACACGCGTTATACGCACCAAAGTATACGACATAACTACTGGTCGGTACACGGAACCGGGGAATTCTCCCGGAGACCAACAGGTAGGTAAATCGGTAGTTGAATGCGTTTCGAAGAAATGTAATGTATACATTTTACTTAAACCCTGTACCGGTCGAAAAGCAAGGTCGTATTTTTCACCGTGATCTGTGCGTATACATATTATAGACCCGGGGTGGCCACAACGAGGCTCTTGAACTAAATTTAAGCTGAATCATTGTGCTCAACGCTTAAATTCATTAAATCTAAATATCGAACTGAATTAACCGATGAACATTCAAGTGAACTATTGTGCAAACATATTATCAGCCAGATTTCAAAAAGCTTGCAGAAAAAATGAATATACTCGAAAAAGCACTTCTCATAAATGAACCAATAATGATATTAATAACTAATACTAATAATGTTTTGTAAACGCAAAAAATTAAATGTTCCTTCGCTTGATTTGAAATAAAAAACGTGTCCTCTCTTCATAAACATCGCTTTACAGTGTGGCTCGCCTCAAATTAGCTTTATCAATTTGCGGCTACCAAAGCTAAAGTTAGTGGCCACCCCCACAGTATAGACGCTCGTAATGTATACATCGTGCGTGCGTTTACAGTGGTTGTGTAATATTGGTGTGCGATACATTGTGGGACAATCAATAGTACGTATGAATAAGTGTCGGCGTGGGCGTACACATCGGCATTGTGCAAACCAGGCCCGTGCGCAAGGGGGGGGGGGGGTGTTCAAACCCCCCCATGGTCGAAAAAATCGTGTTTTCCATTGTTGATCTATCACCAGCTATATGTAATATTTTCTAATCTTATTTGTAATAAATAATAATGCATAGCATAATAGTACAATACTATAATAATTTAAAATAGTGTTTTCTTCACGTTTGCTGTTTATCGACCTTCATCATAGTTGCCGTTATCGATAAAATATAATGACAATAAAATTTGTATTTTATAGTATTGTTAAAAAACATTTTTAATATAGATACTTACAACATTAATAATAAATATAAATATGTTCTAATACTATTTGCTAATTATTGATGTGTCTGTGTTATACATTTTTTTTTCAAAACACCCCCCTTCTGAAATCCTGCGCACGGGCCTGGTGCAAACAACCGTGTACACGGTGTACTCGCACAGGTAGACGCAATAAGATTTCAACCGATCGTGCCCATGTGACCGATGGGCGGCAACAGAGCTTTCATTAGCTGTGCGTTGTACAATTTCGCCGAGAACTCCATGCAGGACTTGCCCGTGTCGGTGGTCACTAGCGCTTTCCCCTTGAGACGGCCGGCTAACACGTTCATCCGTAATTTATACTTGTTCACGTTTATCGATTTGTTCCCCAAGCACACCGTGCCCTGCGAAAACGATAACCGCGGTACACGATTTATGCATCACGTCAGACCTATCTACTGCTAGTGTACAGGTACATAATGCATACTGGGTGATTCTCACCCCCTACTAAGTATGGATTTCTTTTTAATAATGTTCAAGTTACCAAATACAACCTTCGTTTTCCATAATTGTTTTTCTTACGGGCGTCCTACGGCTGTACAACATTTCGTTTTTCAAACGGGAACACCATATTTCCTACGTAAAATATTATTCAGTTCATTTTTCGGGAATTTTCGATGTAACGTAGTCAAAATTCGGACAATTACTGCCAGAGTTCTTTTCAAACTTAAAACCCCGTACGAAAAGTGTAAAATTTGCGTAGTCTCGAATCATAAACAATTAGCGATTGCATTGTAATTGCAAATTATATCGTATGATATTATTATGTATTATATACGGCTGTTTTCCTTAATACTTAAATAAAAACTAGGTACTCGTTCGAGTTCTGATTTCGATACATTACAATTCTCTCAAAAAGAACCTCTATGAGATACCGCGACGGAGAAAGGGTGTTTCCACTTGTAAAAAAAAGTTTTATACGCCACGGGACACCCTTAAGGTGCCGAAAAAAAAGTTATGGAAACATGGCTTTTATGGTAAATTGAACATTAAAAAAAAATCCAAACAATTGTACGGACAACAAATGGTGGTGGTGGTGAGGGGGGTGGGGTTAAAATGGTAAAAAGATCACCCTGTACAGTGTATATACGTATTCAGATACAGCTGAGTAGCACTCTCGATAATATTATATTAATAAACAATGATATTAAACACCGGACCCGTGTCGCAGATCGCGGGGCGCGCGACAATATCAATTAGAATAATTATAACATTACCGTACACCCTACGTACCTTGTTGACGGGACAATGCTTCGGCAACCCGAGTATTTCCAAACCCAATTCAACTTCGCTCGGCTTGTTGTCCAGCATATTGCAACCGTCCTTCTTCCCCGACCGTTTGATTTTGTCCTTTTGAACGGTATACTCGATCTGAACGTAAAATAATTTATATAATATCGAGTTGACTATATACGTTGTCCGTGCTGTTATTGCTGCAGTGCAGCATTATTTTGTCCGTTTATGCCGTACTACACGTGAACACACTCACGCGTATATTATTGTAAACGTGTCCTTTTATTATGGCCGCATACATATAAAGGAGTGCGAGGGTGGGTGCTTCACGAGGATTTGATCGTTTTGCGTTTCAAAACGTCGTCGTGTCCTCACCACTCGCGTATATCTACAAACAGTATAACTTCCCGAAAAAAAAAAACCACGTTACCCGGGCTGTTG